>CM052442.1:109829048-109866483 GCA_028533085.1 Varecia variegata | reverse complement strand
GCTGCGGCGCGGGCGGGGGCGGGGCGGAGGGAGGGGGTGGAGCGGGAGGGGAGGGGGAGGGAGGAGGGGGAGGAGAGATGGGAAGGGGAGGAGAGATGGGAAGGGGAGGGGAGGGGAGGAGAGATGGGAAGGGAAGGGGAGGGGAGGAGAGATGGGAAGGGGAGGGGAGGGGAGGAGAGATGCGGAGGGGAGGGGAGGAGAGGAGAGGGAGGCTAGGAGGGAAGGGGGAGGGGCAGTGGAGAGGTGAGGATGGGCTGAGGGTCACAGAGGACCCCTGTTCCACTCTGTGCCTGGACCCCACCAGGCCCTTGGAGCCAGGATCGCAGCCCAGACACTGGACCCTGAACCCCAGGACCCAGATCCTGACCCCAACCAGCACCCAGACCCCAACTCAGAGGCCAGACCCAACAACTCAAGACTCCAGACTCCAGACCCCTGTTCTATTAATAGATCCCAGAGCCCAGACCCTGGAGCCCAGACCCCAGGATGCAGACCCCAGACTCGGGGATCCCAAACACGGGATCAGAGCACCCAGATACTGGACCCTGGGCCTCCCCGGACCCAGGTGGTCTGCATGCCCAGCAGAGGGCCCCTCTGAACACAGGGCAACCCCAGCCCCTGAAGTTGCTGATAACTGAGGGGGGAGCAGGTATGCTCTGTGCATTTAAGACTCAGGGATACACAGGGCTCCCTCTGGGCCAGGTCTGGGGTGCAATGTGGATGGAGCTGGGACTCTCCCAAAACGCTAACCACATCCACACAGTCACAGTGGACAAATGCCACAAGCTGGGGTGTGGAAGGCAGGGAGGATAGGAGAGCATAAATGGGGTTCCTCCAGCAACCTGGAGGTGCAGCCCACCGAGGGCTTCCTGCAGGAAGGTTGGGAGGTGCCTAAGCTGGGGGCAGGGTCCTGAGTGGCCTCAAGATGGCTGGAAGGCCTGGTGGGGCAGAGGGTTGGGGAGAGGTCACCGCCAGTCAGCACAGACCCAATGCCCCATGATAACTTGGCATCTACTAAGTAGATAGGAGACCGTCCACCCCCTGGGGTCTTAGGCCTGCCCCTTCACACGGAGAAGGGACTATTTCTGTGGGCTGTGGCCGGTCAACACCAGCAGAGCCACTGGCAGGACATTCCTCACTTAATGGCCAGTCTCTGCCCAAATCTTATGTTTCTTTACCTCCAAAGCAGACCTCTCGAATCCGTCCCCTTCCTTGGGTCCCCACCAGGGCTGGTTTCAGGGGTTTGCAGCCATTGTGGCTGCCCTGATTACTGTCACCCTGTCACCATCTGGAAGAATTCTTAGCTGTGTGTTTTTGGTTTTGTTTTTGGTTTTTTTAAGAGACAGGGTCTCACTCTGTCACCCAGGCTGGAGAGCAGTGGCGTCATCACAGCTCACTGCAGCCTTTAACCCCTGGCCTCAAGCAATCCTCCTGCCTCAGCCTCCCAAGTAGCTGGGACTACAGGCAGGCACCACCACTGGGCCTGGCCAAAGTTCTTAGTTTTTGAACAAGAGGCCCCAAGTTCGTTTCCCACTGTCCCCAAGAACTCTGTAGCAGTCCTCCCCTCCTCAGTTCCTTTTAGAAGCTGTCCTCCAAACTCCCTGCTGAAAGTCCTCCTGCAACCTCCCTTGGACAGATACCCAACTCCCTGGTCCTGGGGACAGGACAACCTCCTCCCCCTGATGTTGGCCACCGCCCCCAGCTCAACCTCCCAGCCCCTGCCCCCAGAACCCTCCACCTCCAACCTCGGTGCTGGATTTTATAAAACCCCACTTGCTGCACTGCCTTGTTCTTCAGGACTGAGAAGTTTACCTAAGGCCAAAACCATAAAACTTTACAACCAGGGACATCAAACAAAGGCAACAAAGACATGGAACCTGGAGATTAAAGTTTTTTCACTCCAGCTGGCCCTCGAACAGCACAGGGCTTGGGAGCACCCACCCCTACCATGAAGTCAAAAATCCGGGTATTGGCCGGGCGAGGTGGCTCACGCCTGTAATCCTAGCACTCTGGGAGGCCGAGGCGGGCGGATCGTTTGAGCTCAGGAGTTCGAGACCAGCCTGAGCAAGAGCGAGACCCCGTCTCTACTAAAAAAAAAAAAAAAATAGAAAGAAATTATATGGACAGCTAAAAAACATATATATAGAAAAATTAGCTGGGCATGGTGGCACATGCCTGTAGTCCCAGCTACTCAGGAGGCTGAGGCAGAAGGATCGCTTGAGCCCAGGAGTTTGAGGTTGCTGTGAGCTAGGCTGACACCACGGCACTCTAATCCAGGCAGCAAAGTGAGACTCTGTCTCAAAAAAAAAAAAAAAAAAAAAAAAAATCCGGGTATTAATATAACTTCTGACTCCCGCCAAACTACTAGCAGCCTCCGTTTGATGGGAAGCCTAACCGATAGCATAAACAGTGGATGAACTCACAGTTCATGTGCGATGTGTGTTATCACTGTATTCTTCCAATAAAGTACGCTGGGGGAAAATACTTTATTAAGAACATCATAAGGAAGAGAAAATAGATTTACTGCTCATGGAGTGGAAGTGGATTGTCCTAAAGGTCTTCATCCTCCTCAACTTCACATTGAGGAGGAGGAGGAGGAAGAAGGCGGGGGGCGGGGGGGGGGGCGCGGTCTTGCTGTTACTGTTTCGGGGGTGGCAGATGAAGAACGCCCACCCATGAGTGGACTCGTGCAGCTCAGGCCCGTTTAGCTGAAAGGTCAACTGTCCATGAGAAATAAAGGCCAACCTTGGAAAAGCCAGAAACATCAAGAAAAAGAAAATGAATATATCATCTCTGGCCCTACTACCCAACAATGAGGAATGTTAACACTTTGTTGTATTTTCTTATTGTCTTTTTGTTTCCTTGTTTGTTTTCTACAAAGAGTAGCATGTTTTTATATAAGCAGTTGGGATCATGATGAATATGTATAGTTTGATAAGGGGGTTTTTAGCTTTTTTGTGTGGAGGTGCCGAAAAATGCTTCATCTGCATAAAATCAGGCTTGAATATAGTACTTGTTACTTGATAAAGAACAAAAAATTGGTTTCTTCTCCGCTGAGGATAAATATGGATTTGTGACATTTAGACTCACATAGTTTTAATTAACTATAATTATTACTGATAAATTACATATTTAGTGGGCACCCAGGTCCTTCCAGTATCACCCAGAACCTTATTTTTTAATCTCGAATAATCTCTGCTGGGAGCCCGGCAACTTTGAGAAGCACCCTGCTTTCCCGCAACCCGATATCCCAGGCAGCCCCATACTGCACCTTTCCTGACTCAAGACACAAAATCAGCTACTCTCCGAAGAGAAGCGTATTGATAACCACAGTTTGGGTGTTGGGGAGACCACTCCAATTATTGTGCACAAATTTTTGATGGAAAACTCCCTTAATGACCATTTCAGTGATCCATTACGAAAGGCACATTTTTAAGGATTTTGAGTTTATATCGTTATTTCCAATTTAAGTCTTTTTTTATTTTATTTTATTTTTTGAGACAGAGTCTCGCTCTGTTGCTGGGGCTAGAGTGCCGTGGCATCAGCCTAGCTCACAGCAACCTCAAACTCCTGGACTCAAGCAATCTTCCTGCCTCAGCCTCCTGAGTAGCTGGGACTACAGGCATGTGCCACCATGCCCGGCTAATTTTTTGTTCTATATATATTTTTAGCTGTCCAAATCATTTCTTTCTATTTTTAGTAGAGACGGGGTCTCGCTCTTGCTCAGGCTGGTCTCGAACTCCTGACCTCAAGCAATCCTCCTGCCTTGGCCTCCCAGAGTACTAGGATTACAGGTGTGAGCCACCGTGCCTGGCCTCCAATTTAGTTCTGGCCACTCTGGGGGCCAAATCTGGCCCACTACCTGTTGTTGTAAATAAAGTTTTATTGGCACACGGCCATGCCCATTCATTTGCAGGTTGTCTAGGGCTGCTTCCCAACTTTGAACAGCAGAGCCAAAAATATGTTCTGTTTGGCTCTTTATTGAAAATGTTTGTCAACCTCTGCCTTATCAATGCCTATTTAAGTTTTTAGCCCTTCACCCAAAGTATAATTTTACACTTTTCTTTCATTGTTAAGTGAACCATGTAAGTTTCTGAAGATCTTGGTTATAACTTGTGTAATTTCTTATGCGTTTTACCTGTCCACATACAATGTAAGTACAGACTGTAATAGTGATACCAGCAGTATCTAAAATAAAGAGATTGAAAACTAGGATCTGAGATAACAGCTTCCATGACCAGCATGGATGACTCCCTGGGCCTGCATGTGAACAGACTTGGCCAATGAGGAAAAGTCTGCATGGGCAGAGGATTCTGGAAAAAGTTTCTATGGAGTGATCAGGAGAGGAGGGAGCCTGACCCCCATCCCCCCACCCCACACTGGGTGGCAGACAGAGCCATTGGAAGAAATCTGGGTCAGGGACAATATCCCTGAATGGCCTTGATCATTCAGTGCCTGAAGGCTGATCTGGCTTGGGGCTTTTTGTTCTGTGAGCTAATAAATGTCTTTACGGTGTTAAGCAGGTTGAGTCAGGTCTTCTGTTACTCATGGCCAAAGGCGTGTAACTTAGGCACCTGCTCCTGGTGGCCTGCTTTGAACACCTCCCTCTAATGGCAGACAGGGAAGGGACTTTGTTCTTGCTTTCCTAATAATAGTCCCTTGTGCTGTGTGGTTATTTATATAAACAGGCGCCTGGTGAGTAGGTTTTGTTACCTAGTAGCACACAAGCTACCACAGAAAGACTTACAGGCTTCACCTGCGGGGAGAGAGCGGGAACTGGCTGGGAAGAGGCGTGGAAATGTAGGGAAGTATGTATTATTAATAGTTTCCTGTGTCTGCTGTAACACATTGTCACAACAGAGTGGCTTAAAACAACATAGATGCGTTATCTCACAGCTCTGGAATTCAGAAGTCTGGCATGGGGCTTACAGCTAAAAGCAAGGTGTAGGCAGGGTTCATTCCCTCTAGGGACTCCAGGGGAGAACCCGTCTCCCACCTTTCCCAGCATCTAGCGGCTGCCCAGCCAACAGCCAGCACCAGCCGCCCAAGATCTAGGATCTTCCAACTCAGCCAGGTGTCTGCAGCCTCATGAGTGAGCCCAGGTGAGACCACCAGAGGAACTGCCCACCCAACCCCCACAATGGTAAAAAATAAACGATTCCAAACACATAACAAAGTTTAAATAATTTCACAGTGAACATCCACCTAGCAAACACATGAACTCTATCATTACCATTTCATTGTATCCAGCACCTCTTCCTTGGTCGTCACTCCACCTCATTTTCTGATGCATTCCAAAATTGCAGACATCAGTCCGCTGCCCTCCCCAAGAATAACTGGCATGCATATCATTAGCATAGGATTAACAGCAGTTTGATATTAGCTTACATTTTTTCTTTTACAGTAACATTTTCAGCCAATGATTTGAGCAAATATTAAGTATATGTTTGCTGGGTTTTAATGAATGCACACATCTATGCAACTGAAATCTCTATTAAGATATAGAACATTTAGGGTCGGGCACGGTGGCTCACGCCTGTAATCCTAGCACTCTGGGAGGCCGAGGCAGAAGGATCGTTTGAGGTCAGGAGTTTGAGACCAGCCTGAGCAAGAGTGAGACCCCCATCTCTACTAAAATTAGAAAAATTAGCCAGGTGTCATGGCACGTGCCTGTAGTCCCAGCTATTCCACGGGACCTCCCAGCCTCCAAGAAGCCACACAGCTTCCTTACATTATGGTGGCTTAGTTCTCACACCTCACTCTGCCATATTCCATTGGCCAACGCAAGTCACATGGCCATGGCTGGAGTCAAAGGAGCAGAGAAATAGTCACCCCTCTGGATGGGAGGAGCGTCAAAGCCCCATTGCAAGGGGAAGACACATTGAGATAGGAGGAATTGTGGCTGTTGCCGGATCCACCCAAGTACTTCGGTCTAGATGTTCAAGTTCACAACCAGTTAGAAGGGGTTTGTGTTTTGACTCCTGAAACTTCTCACTTGGTAGCTTTAGTTTGTCAGTTCTTACCTGATAACGGTGTTTATCTACCACAGGAGCACAGCGGGCTGCTCTAAACAGTTCACGCTGTGAGACAGAATGAGACAGTGAAAGCTGTTCCACATCTGAAGCCTTCACAAGGAGACTCTGCGACCAACTGCCCACCTGCAAAAACATCTGTGGCTGGCAGGAAATTAAGATTGAAATGCATGCAGCCGGATCAGGCCCCACCGGGTTTTATGGCTGGGGGCCCCGATAGTAGCTCCAAGAGTTTGCAACTCTTCATGGAAGTATCAATGCAGGCAAAGGTTATCAATGGCACTGAGACCTTCAGTGCACAGAGGCATTGAAGCTTTATACGTGTGGACTCTCATCATTTACAATCCCGACTAGTATTGCTATAGGGATTCCTCACACAGATACAGCCATTAAGATGGGCTTAGGATAGAAAAATGGATAGATCAGGAGCCCTAAGACAGACCATACCTGCATCTGGAGGGTTGATTTACAACAGAGGTGGCAGTGCAAAGTAGCACAGAAAGAACCACCTCTTCGATAAATGGTGCTGGGACAATTAGATGTCACTATAGAAGAAACACAAAACGTGATTCCTACCTCACACCATATACAGAGTCAACTTGGGGAGGACTTTAGACCTAAATAGTTTTACTTTATTTTTTTATTTTTTTTCTAAAAATAGAGATGGAGTCTCACTCTTGCTCAGGCTGGTCTCAAACTCCTGACCTCAAGCAATCCTCCCGCTTCGGCTTCCAAAAGTGCTGGGATTATAGTTTTGAGCCACAGTGCCCAGCCTTATATTGTATTAAAATTAAGAACTGTTCAAAACACATCATGAAGTGGGTGGGAAAAAAGCGTGGGCAACACAGTGAGACCCCATATCTAAATGTTTTGTAAAAACATTAGCTGGGTATGATGGTGCATGCTTGTAGTCTCAGCTACTCAGCAGGCCGAAGCGGGAGGATCACTTGAGGTCAGGAGTTGGAGGCTGCAGTGAGCTGTGATGATGCCACTGCACTCCAGCCTGGGCCACAGAGCGAGACCCTGTTTCAAAAAAAAAAAAAATTACAATTTTTCCTTCAGGTCCTGGCATCTTTCCAAAGACACAAAGATTATCTGTGAAGGCAGAAAGTTAAGCCTGCCCCAGCCCCAGGAGTTGCCAGGAGAGTGTGCCAAGCCTTTTTGCTCCACGTCAGTGACATTTTTTGCTGTGTGGAGATCATACACCTGCCCCAAGTCCATGGCAGTGACAGTCCAGCCTATGTGGTGGTGGCCTCTAGAGGGCACCCCTTACAAAGCTGAGCCCTGGGACTGTCATTCCTTTCAGGACAGTCTGTAAGTTTTATGCAAAATCCTTTTCTTCCATCTCTCCTCCCCGCCCCTTGCCGCTGATTCGAGGACACTGGGACTTTCATGTAGGAATATTATTCACACCAAAAATGCCTGACATTGAAGAAAAAAATGGATAGCCAGCAAAAAAATTTGGAGGGTGTAACTGAGGGATATCAGGATGTGCCACCCCAAAATATGCCACCTTGCCATGGGAACTATTTTGAGCTGAAATACTTTGAGTTGCAGAAATCTCTTATCTTCTTTCCTAAAGGGAGATAATCATTTTTTTTTTTTGAAACAGGGTCTCGCTCTGTCACCCAGGCTGGAGTGCAGTGGCGTCATCACAGCTCACTGCAGCCTCCAACTCCTGGGCTCAAGTGATCCTCCTGCTTCAGCCTCCCACGTAGCTGGGACTGCAGGTGTGCACCACCACACCTGGCTAATTTTTCTACTTTTTGTGGAGATGGGATCTCACTCTTACTCAGGCTGGTCTCAAACTCCTGGCCTCAAGCAATCCTCCCACCTTGGCCTCTCAAAGTGCTGGGATTACAGGCATGAGCCACCATGCCCAGCCAATACCTATTTTTTGAATGGCTTTATTGAGCTATAATTCATATACTATACAATTCACCCATTTTAAGTGTATAGATTCAGTGGTTTTAGTATATTCACAGAGTTGTGCATTTATCATCATAATCAATGTTAGAACATTCCATCACCCAGAAATGCAACCTCGTCCCCATCAGCAGTCACTCCCCAGACCCTCCCAGCCACTGGCAACCACGAATCCACATCCTGTCTCTGTGGATCTGCCTGTTCTGGACATTTTGTATAAATAGAGTCTCACACTGTCTGTCCTTCTGTGTCTGGCATCTGTCACTGAGCATGATGTCCTCAAGGTCCATCCACACTGTGGCCTGTGTCAGAGCCTCGTCCCTTTTCATGGCTGAGCGATATTCCAGTGTGTGGATGGACCACGTTGTGTCTGTTCATCTGTCCACAGA
The DNA here is from genome assembly GCA_028533085.1 of Varecia variegata. Taxonomy (NCBI): domain Eukaryota; kingdom Metazoa; phylum Chordata; class Mammalia; order Primates; family Lemuridae; genus Varecia; species Varecia variegata. The sequence goes on along the minus strand of CM052442.1, from coordinate 109,858,136 downwards.
CACTTGGGTTGTTTCCTTTCTTTGGCTTCTAAAAATAATGCTGCTATGAATATTCACGAACATTTTTTTTTTTTGTAGTAGCCCAAACCTATGTGGCTTCAAGCTACTCAGATGCTGGGGCTGTTTGTTCCTGTAGCATAACTGAGCTTGTCCTGACAGACACAGAGGAGGCAGAGAGAAAGGGACCTGGGTCACTGCTGTGCCTCCTTCCTTTCCATCTCAAACATTTATTGAGTTCTTATTGTGTACCCGGCCCTGGGAGACAGAGGACTGTGCAGGTAAACCACATGCCAGGTGGGTGTCTCTTCTTTGAAGTCTAAATGACACTGCCTTGGCAGGACACTGTGGCTCACACCTGTAGTCTCAGCTACTCGGGAGGCTGAGGCAGGAGGATCACTTGAGCCCAGGAGTTGGAGGCTGCAGTGAGCTGTGATGATGCCACTGCACTCCAGCCTGGGTGACAGAGTGAGACCCTGTCCATAAAGAAATAAAAAATATCCTAATCAGATACCTATAGAAAAAAAAAAAGAAATAAAAAATAAATAAATGACACCGTCTCAACATGCCTGGTGGAAGCTTGTTTCCAAGATGATGGCCTTGGTTTCTTTCTTCCTAACAGGTGGTGGAGTCTATTCCTTCACCTCCTTGAATCCAGGTGTCCTCCTTCCTGGCCACCCCAGCTGATGCCTTGTGGATCCAAGACAAACTTCCCAGTTGAGATGAACCACCCAGCTGAGCCCTTCCCAAATTCCTGACCCACAAAACCACAAGCAAAATCAAGCGGTTGTTTTAAGCTGCTAAGTTTGGGAGATGTTTTTTTGCATAGCCACAGACCACTGGAACACAACCTCCCTCCAATTCCTTGCTGGGGAAGTATGCTAGACCTGTAGCTCAGCTTGGTCCTGGGTCCCTGCCATGGAGTGGGTGGGGCATCATCCCAACCTTGGTCCCACCTCCCTGGGTACTGTGTCTGGTGTCTGTCCCCCCTGTCCACCCGGGACGTGGACCCAAACTGCAGAGCCCAGCCCTTATCAGCTCTCACAAGAAATCTCACACCATTGATGTTGTCCTTTCTGCCAATTTGGGACAGAGGAAAGGTCCCATCTGAAGTCCCCCCCATTACCCTCCCTCCTTCTCCCTTTCCAGAATGTTCTGGATTTCCAAATTCTCCTTGCAGTTCTCACAGAGAAATCCAGCCCTCCCCACCCTGCCCAACCATGAACACAAAACCAAACAAGACCAGACCAAGCAAGACAAAGAGGTGAGCCCTCTGCTCACAGAACCTGATATCCCCTGAAGTCCCCGGGGGTGGAACAGGGTGGTGTGGAGAGCTACTTCTCTCCCTAGCATCTGGCAGGAGAAACCTGCCCCAAGAGGGGGGTCTCTGGGGCTTGGATTTTGTGCAGGGGTAGGAGGTTTTCCTTCATACCAAGGGAGGGAGGAGGCCAGGCGTGCGGAAGTGTAGACTTGAAATCCTGTCCGACGGGGCCAAGGAGAAAAGACCTGGGTGTGAAATAAGAAAAAGAAACTTGCACAGAAAGAGGCCAGTCCAAGAGCCAGAGACACCCTGGCTGTTTGGCTGTGACTGGACATCATGCCTCAGTTTTCCCATCTGATAACTGCCTCCTCTTCCCTCTTTGGGACATTCAGACACCCCCTCCCTGCTCACACATGAAGGGGTGGAGGGTTCTCCATTCTCACTGGGTCCTCATCCTCTGCCCCCTCCCTTGCTCTAGAGTGGGAGTCCCAGTGACCCCCCGAGATGTCACCCACTGCTGCAGAGTGTGTTAACCCAGGCGGCTGTCGGGGCACAGGACTCCATGCCTGGAATGGCACCAGCGAAGGGCAAAGGCTTGATAGACAGGAGGATTGTATCAATGTGGACACCCCGGCTGTGACATTGTAGCAGAGTCTTGCAAAATGTTATCCTTGGGGTAAATCTGGACAAAGTGTTACTTCTTAGAACTGCTGCATCTACAACTGTTGCAGCAAACACTCCAGTTACAAAATATGTTCATGCCAGAGAAGTGGGGAATAGGGAAAAATTCACAATAAAAAATAAAAAAAACAAACAAAGTATCTAGATGCAGGAGGTTTTGGGAACGCCTGTTCCCTTATATTTTGCGCCCAGGTTTGGGCGGTTTTGAGTGCGGTTTGTCACCACCCAGGCCCGTGTGGAAGGGACAGAGTCATCCCCGGACACAGGGGTGGGGGTGAGGACCAGGGCTCCGCAGGGGGTTGTCAACTCGGTCGATGACCCCAGGTTGGAACCCACAACCTCGGCGTGGCCTCCTGCACCTGGAGGCGGGTGACGCTTTTGACATGCAGACAAAATCCCTGCTTGTCTGTCTATGAATGTTCCAGGGACGCACTGGCGCCAGACAGGACACTCTCCTCCCAGGGTCGTTGGAAGGGGTGTCCAGGACCCTGAGGCCTCTGTGGCCTCCCGAGCCAAGGGTGCAGGGTCTCAGCAAGCACCCCCCCCACCCCCACCTTGTTGGTGTTCGAGCTTTCCACTGTCTCACAAAAAGTGCTCGCCAAAGGGAAACTGAGGCAGGAGAGAGTGGAGGTGTTGCCCTCACATTCCACATGGAGAAACTGAGTCTCCATGGACAGGGGCGGAGCAAGGAGTGCGATACCTACTTGACAGAAGGAAGGAACACAGCCCAGAGAGGGGACGAGAGAGGGCCAGCTCTGCCAGCAGATGCTCGACCTCGCCCAGGTGCCCTGACCAGGGACTCCGGCAGGTCCTCCCTGCCCTCCTCACCCAAGCTCACGCCACCAGTCTTTGACCAACAGGGTAAGTCCTTCCTCAGGTCTGACTTGATTCCATTGCACTTCACTTCAAACCAGTTTCTCCTCCTCCAGGGTGAGTCAAAGACCAGGACAGGACACAGGGGTTTCCTGTGGCCATGGGACAATTAAAGACCAGAGACATGGGAGGCTCAGCTTAATAACCAGTGACAATTACAGGGACTATTAATATAATAAAGTGTGAGTCTCTCTGTGCTGGGGAGGGAGGGCTCCTGCTGGCCTCCCCCTGCACCCCTGGGGTGACAGGTCATTCCTGAATGCATTTATTGAGCATTTACTTTGTACCAGACCCTACACAGACTTGGTCCTGTTGGCTCTTTTATTGAGGTGAAATTCACAGAATATGACCCACCCTTTTAAAGTGAATGATTCAATGTCATTTAGCACAGTCACAATATTGTGCCACCATCACCTCTAATTCCAGAACATTCCATCACCCTAAAGAAGACCCCGTCCCCATCAGCAGTCATTCCCCAGCCCCTGCCACCCACAAATCCACGTCCCGTCTCTGTGGATCTGCCTGTTTTGGACATTTCATATAATTGGAATCACACAGTGTGGCCTTTTGTGACTGGCTTCTCTATTTTTTTTTTAATAAAAATTATTTTTTAAAAAGTTTTAGGTTTACAGAAAAATTGTGAAGCTCACAGAGTTTCCACACACCCTACACCCAGTTTCTACCCCCATGAGCAGTGTGTCCCCTTATAAATTATATCTTTTTTTTTTTTTCAGACAGAGTCTCACTCTGTTGCCCAGGCTAGAGTGCCGTGGCATCAGCCTAGCTCACAGCAACCTCAAACTCCTGGGCTCAAGCGATCCTCCTGCCTCAGCCTCCTGAGTTGCTGGGACTACAGGCATGCACCACCATGCCCGGCTAATTTTTTTTATATATATATTTTTAGTTGGCCAGATCATTTCTTTCTATTTTTAGTAGAGACGGGGTCTCACTCTTGCTCAGGCTGGTCTCGAACTCCTGACCTTGGGCAATCCACCCACCTCGGCCTCCCAGAGTGCTAGGATTACAGACGTGAGCCACCGCGCCCAGCCTACCCTTATAATATCTTTTCCAAGGAACCCCCAAATCACAGATGTGACAAAGACGGGGTTTCCACGTGGCAGGACTCAGTTTGCTCATGCCCCTTACCAGGCTGGGACATGGAGCCCAACCCCGGCTGGGCGCCTGGCGAGCCCCAAGCTGGCGACTCCCTTATCCAGGTGGAGCCTGGGCCCCAGAGGCCAGGCGAGGCCACGGTGACACGGCCTGAGACAGGCTTCCGGCTTCTCCAGCTCTGGAATTTTCCTGCCACTCCACAAGAAGAGAGGCGTGGAAGAGGGCGGGAGCAGCAGAGAGGAAACCACAAAAACAAAATCTAGAGCAGCAGCTCAGAGGACAAGCTGTTCCTGGCAGGCGGCAGGGGGCAGGGCGCGGTCAGCGCGAGGCCTGGCAGGACTGGTCAGGGCCAGTGCCACTGGGGAGGGAGGGTGGTGACTTGGCACGTGGAGCCCCCCACGCCCACTACGCACACACACACATACACATGCCAGGCCAGGCAAGTGGGCCAGGGAGCCCCCAAGGGTGTCCGGGAGGGGCCGGGCAGAGCCCCAGCTGCTCTTCATGCATTCATTCATTCCTTCACTCATTCATTCAGTACCTGCTGAGCAAATGCCATGGGCAAGATCACATCCCACGCCAAGGAAATGCTGGGCTCAGGCAGCTTTCAGGGTTGGTAGCTGAGTCACCCCAGAGCCAGAAATGTTCCCAGTTGGGCAGGTGGGCTGGAGTAGGGGGACACCTAGGGCAGTGACCCTTGAACCGGGGGCAGTGACCCTTGAACCGGAGAAACCAGGTGCGGTGGAGGGGGGAGCTCTGAGCAAGCCCCAAGGCCTAGCATGCAGAGCGAGCTGGGCCAGAGAAATTGAGAGGACTGCAGGGCTCAAAGAGGAGGCGCTTTGTCTTGGCGCAGTGGGCAATGTGGAGCCACAGGAGGTGTTAGAGTATGGGAGGGGATGGGGTTGCTTTTAGGTCATTAGGACAAAGGAGGTAGAGGAGCCTGGCAGGGACAAGAGAGGGAGTGATTTTGAGAGGGAGGCTTTCAGTGCAAATGGGCCGTGTGCGAAGAGGAGAGGGCAGGAGACAACAGAGCAGACCATAGCCAGGAAGGGGAGAGACTTCGGCCAGGGTGGGGGTGGAGAGCCCAGATGAGGCCTGGCTGGGTGAGGGGGCTGGAGGGAGGATCACTTTGTTCTCCAGATGGGGAAACTGAGGCCCAGGGGTGGCCAGCCCTTGCCCTGCTGCCCCCTTCCGCTGCCACCTCCAGGATCTGAAGTCAGCCCTCGGCTGTCCAGCATGTCTCCCAGGCCACTGGCCCCAGCAGAGTCCTGCACACAGCAAGGGCTTCATTATGGCTAAGGGGATGGACTCCAGAGAGGGCAGGGGCCAGCCATGCAGGGAAGGTTTGAATTGCTAGGGCTTGTGAGATTGCATTGCTTAAAGGCAGCCACGACAATGTCTCCCACTCCCTTCCCCAGGGAGATCAGAGCAGGGAATCAGCAGTCATGTTGTGAGGAAGCCCAAGCCACAAGGGGCAGCTCCTTGCAGCCAGGCAGGCACCCTGCGCTGCTGAGCCCTACCTGGGAGTCACCCCAGCTCGCCTGCGAGAAGACTCCCAAGGAGGATGAGCCCAGCTGAGGATCCAGACGTCTCGGAGGAGAAAAACCAACGCCATCACGCCACATCCAAATTCCTGACTCAAGCATCACTGGCAACAATGTGGTTTTTGTACCAGCAGGTTTGGGCCAGCTTGATAGGAAGCAACAGAAAACCAGAACTGAGACACACATGACCGGTTTTTACAACTTTTATTAAATCCTTACAAAACAGAATACAAAATTCCGGCTTTCGACAGTTGGTGGAAAGGAAAACTTTTGAGCTCTATCAGTTCACCTGGTACAATGGAATTAAAGTGCTTGGATGTTTTTCCCCCACTTTAAAAAATTTTTGAGGTTTTTTTTTGTTGTTGTTTTTATCTTTTTTGAACATCTTGACATTGATGTACGGCCGTTCTCCCAGTGCCCGGGCCGCTCCAGATCTTCTGCTCATTCACAGTTAACGGTTACCAGTCCTCCAGGCCACCACGCAACAGGGTGGGGGGAGGGAGGAAGTGACTGTCCCACCTTCAGAAAAACAGAAGCTGCAGCCGCCAAGCTTTCCAGGCACAACGGCCATTGGCGCCTGCAGCATTTGTTCTTTTATACAAAAAGGCAGAAAATCCCCAGTTGCAAAACGTGGAATCACTGCTGGGTGACAGATGATGTGGGGGCAGGAGGCCTTCCCCCACCCCATGAGGGGTCTTTGGAAAGGCCAGTCCACAGATACAGGCAGGGGACTGGGGAGGGCGAGGCAGCCCCACCGGCCTCAAGACTAGGGAGGGAGAGGGGGGCTGGGCAGACGGCGTCCGAGGCCCCCACCCAGAGGCCCCTCAAACATTCAAGTATTCTTCAAGAACAGGGAAGCGAAGTCAACTGATGTTTTCTTTAAAAAACTAACTAAACACGACGAAAATCCCCGACCACGGTTTAGAGGCGGGAGGGGCTGCCCTGGCAGACACCTGAGCGCACCCTGGGCTGGGCTGGCAGGAAAGCGACACCCCAGCTGCCGCCTCCCAACCAGCAGAGCCACATGTGCACATAGAAAAGTGGAAACTCGTATTGCATAGTACTTCACCGCCAAGCAGGGGGTGGGGACCGAGCAGACTCTTCCTCGCCATTTCTGGGTGCCCAAAGAGAGGCCGAGGTCGTGGCAGCGGCGGCTGTTTTCCTGAAGGTGGGCAGACCAAAAACGCTGGCCTCACGGGTGGGGGAGTCAGCGGGACCTCCGGATCTGGCCCCAGCCGCGGGGATGGGGAGGGGGCTGACAATTTCTGTGCCAGACCCACGTGGGGGCGCAGGGCAGGACGTGGCCGTGGTCAGACTGAGCCCTGAGAAGGGGCACTCCGGTGCCCCGAGGGGGTATTGGGGACCCCCAGGTTGGCTGACGGGCCCCTGTCCAGCCCCTCCCACCTGCCGTGACGTGGCAGATGCCTGGCTCCTGCTGCTTCAGTCCCTGGTGGGGTGGGGAAGAGGCAGTGGGTGTGTCCCCGACATCACCTGCAGTTTAAGGTCAAGGTCAGAGATTGAGTCCCACCTTCAGGGGCCTGGACAGCTGGACTCCGAAGAAGCCCCGATTGTCAACTCTCATGGGGACAGGGCGCTTGGGTAAGGGTCTGGCAGCGCTTGAAGGGTGGGCGGCCCTCTCCCCTGCCCACCTGCACCCAGGCCCACCCTCTGGGGACAGGGCACACCCTGCCCCCAAGCCAGCAGGGTGTCTGGGGTGAGGGATTTAGGAGCTGCTGTTCCTGCGAAACAAGGGGGAGGGGGAGCCGTCCCTGAAAATTCTGAGGGCTGGGGAGGCAGACACAGGGAGGGGATGTCCCTGGGATGGCAAACCAGCTGGAAGCAGGCTTCCGAGTCACCGTGCAGGTGATGGGGGCAAGGAGGTGGCGGCAGGGTGCAGTGACCTTGGCAGTCCAGGCAAGCTTGGGGACAGGAAAAACCCAGGCACAGGCACCCTCCACTCTCCGTCCCATCAAAAGGAAAAAAACATAAGAAATGGGGAGGGGGAAACAGGAAAAAAACCCCAAAGCAAAAACCTTCTATAAAAAACGAGCCCCTCCACTGAGCTTAACGCCCTGGGAATGCAGCCAGAGGAGGGAGCGGCCTGCGGGTCGCGGGCTCGCGATAGCTTAAAAAAAGTTTAGATCTGGGGGGCACCTATGTACAGAGGGAAGGCAGGAGGGCGTCAAGCGCGGTCTCCCACGAGGACCATGGGGGCCGAGGACAGGCTGGCTCTCTGCCGCCGCTGGGCCAGCTTGGACTCAGAGGGCGGGGACAGCTGCAGGCAGCGTGAGGTAGCTCGAACGAGGACGGGCTGGCCCTGACCCACGGCCTCCTCCTCCGCCAAGTCCTCTTCACGCTGGGCCAGCTGCCGGTTCATGGCAATGGCCTCAGCCGCAAAGGACGTGAGGTCTTTGGCACAGCTGTTCCTGGGGGTAGGGGGAGAGCAGAGATAGTCACTGAGGTTGCACCCCTTCCCGCTTCGCTAGGGGACCCCTGGGGTCTGCGCAGTGCCCTCTCCGGACACTGTAACCCCAAGAGTGGCTCTAGCAAGTCACCAGGTATGAGAACATCCAATGCTTGAGTTGGGTGTCTTTTCCCCACCTAAAGAGGTTTTTTCCATCTTCTTGAAACATCTGAACATTTAACCCATTCCCCCCACTGGCTTGGGTGGCCCGAGATCCCCCGCGGGCCTCACCTCTGCAGGACCATGGGCGTGGGCAGGGTGTTCTCTGGGGCGCACTGCAACAAGACAGGAGGGGGTGGCTAGAGCAGGCCCGGCCTGCCCTGAGGATGCCCTGCTGGCTCTGGTGGCACCAGGGGAGGCCCCAAGCACACCCCCATCGCCAGGAGCCACCTGGAGACAGGGGCGCAACTGGTGCCCATGAGCCAAGGCTGCACGTGCACCTGCCCAGGGACCCTGAGCCAGACGGGGGACAGGATGCTGTGCGGCCTCAGGCTCCAAAGCCACACCCCTCCTGGGGGTTTTCAGCCGAGCCCACCCCCAGAACACAGGTCTCCGGACGCTCCAGAAAGGTTTGGAGCCCTCCCTTGCTGTGGAAAATAGAATGACCCGGGCTTCTATTTTTAGTAAAGCCTGCTGCCCTGGTGGCCTCACTCCCCTGGGGTGGCAGCTTGGCTCAGATAACCCCTGGCCAGGAGCAATGCAGGGGGTGGGGGTGGGGCAGAGCCCTGGGCTGACACTGGGAGTCTCAAGCATGGGGCCTCTGCTCCACCACTCTGGGGGCCAGGGCTAGGCGGGCTAGGAGGATCCTTTGAGCCACTGCTCCTGCCAGTCCCCACGTGGCCACAGCCACTCGATGGGGGTGCCAGGGGGGATTTCAGTATCGCCCCCAGATCCCACCTCATCCCCAGGTCTCCACACTGCACCGCTGGGGTGTTTCATATGCATGCTGAGAGCCCTGTGCTCTCCCCAGCTCCAGCATCCGTGCTCACCCCCTGCACCCAGGGGTGCTGCAGGACTTGGGCGGCGCTCAGCCGCTGCTTGGCGTCCCGGACAAGCAGCTTGGAGATGAGGTCTTTGGCAGAGAGAGAGATGTGGGCCCAGTCCTTTTCAGGGAACTCGTACTTGCCCTCCTGAATGCTCTCGAACAGCATGCTCTGAGGGACACGGCGGGGCAGGGGAGTCAGGTACAGCCGGCAAGGTTGGCCAAGGCCCTGCCACCCAGATGGCAAACTGGACTAGGGGGACCCCGGGATGGGCAGAGGGCTGCAGGGCCCAGGGTCCTGAGACCCGTGGGCAGTGCTGGGGGCTCTGGGGGGTGTCACATGAAGGGGAGGGAACATAGGTCCAGAAGTAGCTGGGAGGCTGGACTGGCAGGGTGGTTAAGTGGTGCTTGATTTACAAAGGCGGTGCCAGGAAGCACCCGGCAAGGATTGCTGAGCCATGAGCCCCGGGCAGGAGACCCGGACCTGATCACCCCAGCCACAGACCTTGCCTGCCTCTTTGCTCCCAGACCCCTGTCCCTGTCTGACTCCCTTGGGCCAGGAAACCCAAAAGCCTTCAAAACCCTGGAGAATGGGTGGCCACTGCCCCGTGGATATTGTCAGCGCTTGGTGTTGGGGGGGGGGCAGGTCCCCAAGGGAGGAGGAAGGGTGCAGTAGGCAGGTCCCCAGAAGCAGGAAAGAGAGGTGCACAGGGCAGGTCCCCAGGGGTGCATGGGGTGGGGTAGGGGGGGCAAGTCCTGGGCGTTGGCGGAGGGACCGAAGGGGCAGGTCCCCAGGAGGAGGAGGAAAAGGAGGAGGGGTGCCCGGGACAGGTCCTGGTCATGGGGACACAGGGTAGCAGGCGCGCACGGGGTGGAGGGGTCCCCGAGGGCACACGGGGTGCGGGTCCCCGGGGGCACACCTGGCAGGCTGGGCAGGCCTCGCCGCGGTCCCAGCCGCAGTCGCTGCCGCAGTGGCCCACGAAGGGCGGATAGCCGCTAAGCAGGATGTACAGGATGACGCCCAGGCTCCACAGGTCGCAGCGCTTGTCGTAGATGCTGGCCTCCTCGCTGAAGGCCTCCACCACCTCTGGGGCCATGTACTCAGCAGAGCCGCACTGCCAAGGCGGCGTGTCACGTGAGCGCCGGGGCGGGCAACTGTGGCCACCGGAGCCCGCCCGCTAGGCCCCGCCCCACAGAGGTCTGCCCGACCAATCAGCGGCTGCTGGGAGCCCGCCCCGCCCAATCAGCAGGTGCTGGGAGTCTCCTGCTGCGTCCGGCCAATCAGCGGCAGATGTTGGACCCCGTCCCACCTCACCCAGCCAATCAGCGGCTGTTGCTAGGCGGAAGCGAAGTTCCGCGGCCTGAGCCGAGAGCCAACCCAAGCGGAGGAGGTTACGCAACCGCAGAGGTGGCCGTCAGTCCGTGCCCTGCACCCCTGCCCTGCCCTGCCCCGCACCCCTCTGGGCGCCCCGGCTACGCGGGCTTACCGGGGTGAGCAGCTCCGGGGTGGAGATGGGGGAGCAGTCTCCATTGAGCTTGATGCCACTGCCCAGGTCGAAGTCGCAGATCTTCACAGGGGACACCTGGGCGGGGTGGGGGCATGAGCGCTGGGGTGCCCCACCTGGCCGGGGTGCCTCACCTGGCTGGGGTTCTGCACCTGGCCGGGGTGCCTCACCTGGTTGGGGTGCTCGCAGAGGATGTTTTCTGGCTTCAGATCCCTGTGGGCAATGCCTGGAAGGAAGCCACACAAGGGCATTGGGGTGGGGGCATCTCCAGGAGTCCTGGGCAGGTGGACCAGGCCTGCGCTGGGGACTCACCTTTGTTGTGCAGGAAGTCCAGGGCGCTGGCCACGTCCTGCACCACCACGCTGGCCTCCAGCTCGTTAAAGTGCCGCCGCTTGTGGATGTGACTCAGGATGGAACCTGCGGTAGAGCCGAGGCAGAGGGAGAATAGGCCGGGTCACTTCCCGAGGCCCTGGCCTGAGCACCGCACCCGTACCGGCTCCCTTGGGCCCGGAGTCCTGGACGCTGAGCCACATGTGCACAGGATGCTCAGACCCCACAAGACCCCCTCCCGTGTGCAGGACCCTCTGAAAGGTCATTCCTGCTGGCTCTAAGCCCTCATCCCATAAGGGGGGCTGAAAATATCTCCCAGCTCCTTCCCTCCCCACAACCAGGAGCTGCCACGTACCACCTCGCATCTTCTCAAACACCAGATAGAAGCGGTCCTCCTCCTCGAAGAACTCAATCAGCTCTAGGACGTTCCTGGGGGAGGGGGCAGGAGAAGAGCTGAGGCTCCCTGAGGCCCCTGGGCACCCACTACCCAGCCTAGGAGGGGCACTTGCTCTCTGTGCCCACCTGCCCACCTGGGGCTTCAGCCACACTGCCACTGGGTCCACCCACATACCCAGCCTGGTAAACAGTGGGTGCTCAATAAATGCTTGCTAGGGGTGATGTGGCACTTAGGCCCATTCATCTACTGAAAGATGGCTCCGGGTCTGGTGCTGTGGCAAGAGCAGGTCACTTTACCTGTGTCCCTGGCACTGATATAGCATCTCCACCTCCCGGAAAACTCTGCTCCGAATGTGGCCCGGTTGCTTCTCGATGATCTGCAACAGGGAAGGGACACGTGCCTGGGTCAGCCGGACCTGCCATAGCTGGAAAGGGACAGGCAAGGCCCCACCAGACACTTCTGTGCCACGTCTGAAATTCCATTAGAGCTCTGGAAAGCAGGGCTCTCTTGAATTTGCCAGAAGTCAAAACTTAGGAGTCAGCAGAGGGCATAGCAAAGTGGACCAGGAAAGAAAAGCTGATAGAAGACAAGCCAGCTGGGGAAGCCCTGCACCCCTACCCTGATGGGCCTCAGGGGTGTATTGGGGACTGGGGGCCTCTGCAAAATACCCCCACATACTGTGTCAGGGTCCCCTGGACTGGTGGCCACCCCTCTCTGACCAGGAGACCAGCCAGCTATACTTCTTGGCTCCCATAGGACCCGTGGAATAAGGGAGGCTTCAAGGTACCTGGCTGCCAGCCTGGCTGGTCCCCACACACCACGTGGCCACAGCACCTAATCCTGCATCCCTGGCTCCACCCCAACCTGGGCAGGTGCCTCCCCCAGGCCCATCAGCCTGTGTCTGTTTCAGGCCAGCCCTGAGTGTCCACCCCAGACAGGGGGCCCTGAGCCCAGGAAGCTGGCCTGAGCCCCACCCCACTGCCCTCTGGCACCTAGTACCTTCTAAGGACCAGAGGGTTCTGCCATCAGATGCCCCTCCCCCCCAGCCACTTTCACTGGCAGAGGTGGGGTCAGAAGGTGGGCCCAGCTCTCCCAAGCACCTGCCGGGCACCTCTTCCTAGGCTGGACACCCTGGCCCCCCTCTCACTGGGCAGATGGGTGGAAGGTGACCATGTGTGCCCAGGGGAGGTCTGGTGGGGGACAGGGGATGTGTTTTTCCATCCTTGAGCCCCCTGGCTACCGCCTACACACTGTTGCTCATGCCTAGTGACAGACACACCTGCCTTAGCGAGGGGCAACAGAACCACCTGATTCCAGCATCTCTTGAGATACCTCCACCACCCAGGCTGACCTCACCCTGTCCCTTGGGAAGCCGGCTAGGATGGCCAAGTCCCTCCTGGCAGGGGAACTGCCTTCTCTGAGGTCCCAGCTGGGGGTCTGCATGCCACTGCAGCCTCCTCCAGCTACAGGTCCCCGAGCCCCTCACCTGCAGGCCCAGGCCACATTCCTCAAGCCCACAGGCACAGCAATCTGGCTGCTCTGCCCTGGGGCCCACCTGCTTTTTGTCTCCTCCAACCAGGACACCACTGCCCCCGGCTGGGCCACCTCCTCCTGGACTTCTGTGGTCTTCAACACACCCCCACCAGGAAGGCCCCCAGATCCCAGCACTGACCACACCGGGTCATGGTGTCAAGGTGACCAAGGAGGCAGCACCAAGATGGCAGTCAGGAGCCCCAGTGAGGCCACATGGTGCAACTCAGGCTACCTTACTCCTCTGAGCCTCAGTTTCCCTATCTGTCAAACGAGGACAGGAAACCAGGCTGCCTGGCAGGGCCGTTGGGAAGACCATGCTCAGAAGGACGCCCGCTGTGCAGAAGTGCTCCGTGAGTGTCCAAGTCTCTGGCACTTTTGCCCTGCCCCACCTGTGAGCTCCCAGGGAGCCAGGACCACAACTGCATCTGTCACCACCTGTGGCGGCCGTGGTCCCAGCGCCTGGCCAACAGCCTCCCTTGACTTGCAAAAGCGAGGCTCCCTCCTCCCTCCACAGTGGGCTGGGCACTCCCGTTCCTCTCTCCTCTAACACAGTCACTGGTGGGGCCTGGCCTCCCACCAGCCCTGCCTGCCAGGGAGCACCTGGCCTCCTCCCTGGGCAGCCGGCCCTCCGGTGACCCCAGCCAGCCCGGGAGCCGGATATGGGATCACGAGGGAAGCCTGGAAGGTTTCTTGGAACACAAGACCCAACTGCATGCCCTACAAGGTCACAAGGCCACTGGCAGGGCCTCAGCAGCCTCCTGCTCCCAGACCACTGGCTGTATGGGGCTGGGGACTGCACGGGAAGCTCCCAGGCGCCTGCACTGAGCTTCCCCAAATGCAAAGCCCCCTCCGACACCCCCTGGAAGGGCTCAGAGGCAGGGGACCTGCCTGAGGGACCCAGCAGGCAACCTCAGACCAAATCCCTCAGCTCTGGGCAGCTACTCTGGCACCTGAACACAGGGTGGGCAGGGGGCCGCCCTCACTGCCACTCCTGTCTGGACTCGGGGGCTTAGCAGAGGCTGACCTGATTTCCCAGAAGTGGCCTGTCACCAGGCCTGGGGACCATTTTTAGATACTGGTTTTCCCTGGCTGTCAGTCTGGGAGCTCGAATGCCACCTCCCTCCTCCAGTCGGTGCCAGATCCCGGGGGCTCCCGGGAAGGGCCAGGAAGCAGCTCCAATGGCCAGAGCTCACCTTGACGGCATACTCCTGGTTGGTGATGAGGTTGACACAGGTCTGCACTCGGGCATGGGCACCTTCCCCAAGCACGTCCTCCTGCAGCTGGTAGACGTCTGCGGAGCGGCGGGGTTGGGGTGAGGGAATCCGCAGCTGGTGCTGCCTCCCCACCGCCCCACACCCGCCGCCCTCTCACCTTCGAACCTGCCCGAGAAGCTGTCGGTGGCTCGGCTGCGCTTCTTCTTCTTGCTCCTCTTCTTGGCATCTGGGATGTCAATGGGCTGGCTGGCGGGCATGTCTGCGTGGAGGGACACCCGCTCAGGCTCAGAAGGGGGCCCTGCCCCGCCAGCACCCCCTGCCACAGGGGAGTTGGCTGCCACATGCCCCCACCCCTTGGGCCTCTCACCAGGGCGGGCCGCGTGCTGCAGGCTGAAGTCAGGGTCCTCAGGGTCCCCGTGGTGGGCCTGATCTAGGGAGAAGGCCAGCTCGAAAGGGTTCTGCCCCTGCAGGACAGGACAGGAAAATGCTCAGGCCCCGTCCTGCTCAGCATGGCCGCAGCACGGAGAACGGTCCTGCCTGAATGTCCACAGGCCAAGGCTGACAACCCCCCAGTTAGTTATCCAGAGACAAATTCAGTCTGACCCTGCTCACACTGGACACCAGAATAAACTCCCGACGGGGCAGAAGGACAGACCAGGTGACCTCCAGCTCCTGGGACTCCTCTCCTCTCTCCCTCCCCACTCAGGTGTGGATTTAAACCTGTGCAGCTTCCTAGGACCTCAGTAGGGCAGAGGATTATGGGACACAGAGTCTCTTGGGTGTCAGTGGAATCTCCTAATCCAGTGGTTCTCAACTAGGGGAGATTCCAACCCCCCAGGGGACCTGGGGCAATGCTGGGTACATTTACAGTTGTCATAATTGGGGCTGCTCCTGTTAGAGTGGGTCAGGGCAGGGACGCTGCTCAGCACCTGCAGTGCCCAGGACAGCCCCTCCCCAGGGAACCACCTGGCCCCAAATACCAACAGTGTCGAAATGGGGAAACCTCGTTCTCCCCCTGGAGGAACCTGACCCTCTGCCTCCAGCCCAGGCCCCTGGGCACCCCAGGGAGACGGTGCAGTGTGGGGCAGGGACAGATGCAGGCAGACAGCTGCCTGGGGGCCCTGCCTGATGCCAGGGCTGAGTCACTGCAGGGCCCAAGCCACATCTCGTGCCTCAGTTTGCTCGTGTGCAGAATGGGGGCTGCCTGGCTGACCTCTGGGGATCAAAGGCAGTGGGGCAGCACAGGGAGGTGACTCACCGGGCAGAGTTCCCAGCCTGGCAGCCGGACCTGCTTTCCCACGGCCTGCTGGGCTGTTTCAGGCCAGCTCAGCCCTGCCTGGGCCTCAGTTTCCCCCCTCCTTCCCTACCTTGCCTGGGGAGGGGGTGGGGGCTGAATCCAGTCCCTGTCGCCCCGCCTGCCGCCTGCCCTGTACAGTTTCAGGCCCACCAGTGCTGTGCCCCGAAGCTGCCTAAACACCTCCCCACCCCCAGCTCTGCATATCCAAACCCTCTGTATCCGCTGAGGACCACAGCCCCCTGCTGAAGTGACCGACTTGGAGCTCGTGGCACCACACCTGCTGGTGGCCAGGGTCCAGCTGGGTCCCTGCCTGGCCCCCGGAGGCTCATGGGAGAGGGCCCTGCCCAGGCCACAGCCTGCGTGGTCCCATTTCAGCGCCAGACACCCCTGGAGGGAGCCCCCTTGCACGCCCTAGTACCCAGCTAAGCCCACCCCTCCCAGGGAGGAGCTGTGGCAGGCGGGATCTGTATTCGGGCCTTTTGCAATCGACAGCCTGGAGCTTGGGCAAGAGACGACAGGAGGGTATGACACCCTCACCTGGGGTGGGAGGATGCTGGAGGTCCGACAGACCTTTTCCTAGCCCCAGACACATAATGGCTGGAAGGACAGTTTCTGCAGAGCAGGTGTGATCCAGCTGGGGATGGAGGGTCCCTGGCGGGAGAGGGCGGGGCCTGGTTCCTGTGCGGCTGAGCTCTATGCTCTAAGTCAGCGTCCCCAGCCAGGGGGGCCTTGGCAGGCTGGGGGACTACAGACGCGGTGGCAAGTCCTAGTCCCAGCGAGGATGCTGGGTGGCCTGGGCTGAGTAGCTGCCCCTCTCTGAGCTCCTAGACAAGTAGGGCGGGGTTCTGACAGGAGGGTCATCTGGCAGAGAAGCCACTCTAGGAGAGCCCAGCGCAGAGGGGCCGGGCCAGACACCTTGGCTGACATGCAGGGGCAGGTGGTGGCCCAGATAGTGGGAGGGTCTGAGAACCAGGGTGCAGTCCCTGCCTCCCGCCCACCCTGCCCTGGGCAGATAGTTGTTGGGAGGCCTGGCAGGGGAGGGGAACAGGGGGTACTCCAGCTGCCCCACAGGGCACCAGGCACACCCAGCTCCGATAAGGTCTCCCATCCAGAGGGCCTGGTGGCCACCCTGGGGCCACCACAAAAGGGGGGTGACTAGAGTCAAAAGCCAGACACAGCTTTCACTTCCTCTCTAACCTTGACCTAGTGACCACCTTAGGCCTGTTGGGGGCACAGCAGGCAGGTGGCTGCAACCCGTGGGCCCTCAAGAAGGTGAAAGGACTTGGGGCTGCAGGGACCAGTTTGAGCCTGGCTTGATCTGGTCACCGTCCCCACAAGCCCATCATGGCCTCCAAATTAGAAAAGCAGAGACAGATGGGCAGGCCAGAGCGACCATGGGGAAGGGACAGATCTGCTGTCACCAGGCACTGGGTACTGTCACTCCCGTGTCCTCGAGCAGAAGGGCCCCAGGCAGACGCCCGCTGTCTGGGAACCTCCAACTTCCCAGCGTGCCTGCACATGTCCTCCCCACTGCGTTGTGGCTGACAGGGGCAGGGAGGGCATCTCAGGACAGGTGGCCCCCTCCAAAGGGAGCTGGTGGAGGTCCTGGGAGGGGATTCCTAGTATGATCAGACCCTGGCCACCTGGAAGTGCCCCTCCTAACCACCCCCCACCCGGGTCCCAACTCTGAGTGGGGCTGTCCAGAGGCCATGCAGATAGGCCAGCCCAGTCCCGATCAGCGTGGGCGGTCCCGGCCCAGCCCGCCCTGGGTCTGGCTGCAGGACGCAAGTCAGCAGTCCTTGGCAGGAGGCAGCTGGAACCATCCGGAAAGTTCGAGTTTGCTTTGGCTGCCTTGCTGGCCCCATGTGCTGACCTGGTCTCGGCTCACGCCCAGCCCCAGGAGGGGAAAGCCCAACAGTCGGAGATGTCTCAGGTCTAGCCTAGTCCCGCCCAGCCCCAGACACTCTGAAGGTGGCCGCTGCCCTGGGGGAAACCGCAGGTGACAGGCATGCCGCAGGGGTAGGGGAGCTGGCCCGGGACACTGGCTGGACAGGCCTGGGAATTGTTCCGGAGCCTCCGCTTGCTCCTCCCACCCTGGTGCGCAGCGTGTGTATACACCACACACACACACACACACACACACACACACACAGAGTCCTGCCTTCCACCGGGCAACAGGTCCCTGCCCAAGGAAACCGGGGAGGCCATTACATAACCCGGCCTGCGGGGTGGGGCGGCCGGCTGACATCACTGCGTCCCCTGGGCCAGGCCCTGTGGGGCCCCTGCCCAGCACCTGCCCTTCCCACCCCCCCCCAGATTTGCTCAGCTGAGACCAGGGTTTAGCAGCCGCTGCCGCCAGGCTGCTGCAAACTTCCCGCTCTGACAGGAAGCAGCACTTAGGCCTGGGTGTCTGGGAGGTGCGGGGCGGAGGGGACGTGCAACCCACTCTCCCCTTTCACAGGCCACCTGGACAAGGGTGTGAGGAGCACCTGACCAGGCCCAGGAGCCTGGAGCAAGGTTCCCACAAGCCACACCAGGGTAGGGACAGGGCTGTGGCCTGCTGAACCCTCCCCCCTCAGTGCACAACAATTGGGGCTTGCAGGGGACACC
Organism: Varecia variegata; assembly: GCA_028533085.1. Lineage (NCBI taxonomy): Eukaryota > Metazoa > Chordata > Mammalia > Primates > Lemuridae > Varecia > Varecia variegata. The sequence continues at coordinate 109,840,335 of CM052442.1, read as the reverse complement.
CAGGCCCGCCTGGGGTACTGGACGAGGGACCCCACAGGCCACACGCAGGTCTTGGGACAGGACTGCGGCCTGCAGACCCCTGCCCCACAGAACACAGACGACGGGGGCTTGCAGGGGACACACAGCCAGACACCCCCACGGGCAGGGACGGCCCAGCCCCCTGGGGTTCCCACGGGCCACAGCTGGGGAGAGGCCTGCGGTCTGCGGACGCCCCGTCGGCGCACCCCTGGCTGGGACAGCCCAGGCGCAGGGCGGGGGCCTGCACGAGCCCGGGCCGACCCCCGAGGCAGGCTCCGCGCCCCCCCCACCGGCCGCTCGGGGGGCCAGCCCGGAGCGCCCCGAACCGACCCGGCTCTCACCTTGAACGAACGGTGGAAGCCCTGAAGTTCGGCTGTTTTCTTCTGCACCATCTTCGGTCCGGGCCCCGCCAGCGGGGGAGGGGACGACGGGCCGGGGGGCGGCCCGGGGGCGGGCGGCCGGGCGGGGGGCGGCCGGGGACGGGCCCCTGCGGGCGGGAGCAGACAAAGGGAGCGCGGTGAGCGGCGGCGGCGGCCGGAGCGCGGCCCGGGCGGGGGCGGCGAGGGCGCCGCGGGACCGGTTCCCCGCGCCCAGGCCGGGGTCCCCGGTGCCGCCCGGGGCTCGCACTCACCGGGGTCGGGCTCGGGTCGGGGCCGCAGTGCCGCCGCCGCCCGACGTCGCGCAGCCCGGACCCCGCTCCGCGGACCGCGCGGGGAACAGCGCCGCCGCCGCCACCGCGGACTCCTCCGCCTGGGCCGCGCCGCCGAGAGGAGCCGGGCGCGCTGCCGCCGCCTTCGCCTTTATAGGCCCGGCCCGCCCAGGCCCCGCCCCCGACGCAGGCCCCGCTTCGGACACGCCCCCGCACGCCGGGGGCGGAGCGTCGTGGAGCCGGGAAGGCGATCCGGGCGTTCAGTGCGGCTGCGCGCTCTCGGGTGGGGGCGGGGGGGCGTGTCCGCGCCGCCGCTCTCGCGCCTGCGCTGTGCGGCGCTCGGGCTCCTGGCTCTGCAGCTGCTCGGTGTCCGGCCTCTGTCCGGCCGCCTGGGGCTCGCGGGTTCCTGGGGCCCTGCGGGGCTTGGCACGGAGCCGAGGCCTGCCGTATGCCCCATGCAGGGCACCTCCCTCAGCCTGCCAGTCGAGGCCCAGCATACACTGACTCCTTTGCGCGATGCCTCTGCTCTAGAACCTGCCATGGCTCCCGCTTGCAGCTCCCCGACGCTGGCCCCGTCCTGCCCCCTCGCACACCACCAACGCTCTTCGAGGCCCTGCCGCTCCCTCCTCCTCGTGTTGGGGGACCGGCCGCCACCACCTGCTTCCTTCCCCAGCAGGGCCACCCCTGCTCGGGGAGCAGGGAGCGCCCCCAAGAGTTCGCCCCACGCTTGGCAGGCCCCAGAGTGGCGGGTGGGGACTGAGATCTGTGAAGGACCCTTCCTCAGTCCTGGGACAGTGTTTCGGGGAGAACTCTGGGGCTCCAGACTGCGCAAGAGCCCAGGGGGTGGATGGAGGCTAGGGCAGGAGGTGAAACTCAATACCACCCTGGCTGGGCCTCCAAACCAGGCTTGGACAGGATCAGAGAGTCGGCCCCTCCTGAGCCAGGCCAGCTCCCCATCCCGCCGCACCTGTTCAGCGTCCTCACCAGGCCCCCCATGCCTTGGGCTTCTCCTGCTGGATGGAATGTCCTTTCTCTTCTCCTGGCCCCAGCTTGGCCTTCCAGAAGCTTCCAACAGCCTATCTCCACTGTCCCCCAAGCAGGCCCTGAGCTCGGAGAGGCTGGAGCCCCAGTGACCGGAAGCCAGATGGGGCCCTTTCCCAGTGGGGCAGCCTCTGTCTACCTGCTGCTCCCCAGGTCTCAGGCGGGGGGTGGGGTGGGGGGGGCGTCAGCCACTCCCAGGGTGCTGAGGGGAACCTACAGGGAACTCCCCAGCCAGCCCCCAGCCCTTGGTGTTGCCCTGTGTCTTGGCCATAGAGGGACAGACAACCTTGAGCCCCCAGCCTCCCACTTCTTGCATGTCTTGTGTGTGTGTGTGTGTGTGTGTGTGTGTGAGCTAGCCGCGTAGACACAGGTTGGCTCCAGCTGCCTGGGGTGGGGCCACTAGACTTGCCTGCCCAGATGAGAGACCTCAGGCTCCCTCCCCTCCCCCCCACTGGCCTCACCTAGCTGTCCCTCTGCCCTGCCTGTGTGCAAGTGGTCACTTGCAGGTCTTTTGTGCCGGGTGCAGGCTTTGCTCCAACGTGCCTGCGCTCCTCTGTGGGGAGGACATGAGCAGAGAGGGCTTTGCCCCAGCCCAGAACGTCAGCTCTGGGAGAGCTCAGATCTGTCCGGCCGTGTGCACAGTGATGCTGACTACCGGTGTTTGAAAGAAAGACGTGTTTGAACACGTGTGTGTCTGTGTGTGCACGGCATGCAGGGGCCATGTGAGTGCAGGAGCTTCCTGGGGCCACTGTAACAAAGGACCACAAACCTGGGGGATCAAAACAATGGAGATTTACGTTCTTGCAGTCCTGGGGGGCAGAGGTCTGAAACCAAGGTGTGGGCAGGGCCGTGCTCCCTCCGGAGGCTCCCAGGGTGGATCCTTCCTGCCTCTCCCAGCTCTGGGGGCTCCAGGCGCACCCTGGGAGGAAGACCCCACCTGCCTGCTGGAGGCAGGAAGCCTGGTCCTTCCTTCATCCTTCCAAAGTGTAGTCTGGTGTTGTGAAGGTGACAGACAGGCACAGGGTTGGGGGGCTGACCAGGAAGGGCCCAGGGCCAGGACAGCCCCCCAGTGCTCCCAGGGGAGGCAGCCAGCCTGGGACGGGGGCTCAAGAGTGCAGGGGGGGGCTGGCCTGAGGCCACTGGGAGAGGCACCGGCCCTGGGTAGGCCTGGCCCCCAAAAGAGACAAACAGGAAGTGAGGCGGCAGCAGGCGGGGCAAGCGCCCGCATCAGACGGGGCTGTTCCCGCCCACACCAGCCCGCCCCTACTCCTGCACGCTGCTCCCCCACTAGCAAACCGACACCTGAAATGCACAGGCTCCCAGAGACAAGGACAGTGGCCCTGGCCCCCAGTGATCTGACATTTCCCCCCACACTCCATGGGTCCCCATTCCTGGTGTGGCCACCAGGTGCCCCTGTATAGGGGTGTGGCCAGATGTGGGGGCTCCCCTGGGCTCTTCTCTCAGTCTACCCTGCTGCACCTGACCAAAGCTGTGGGGGGGCCTCCCTGCGTCTCCCCTGGATCCCCGCCCCCACCCCACTGGGCACCCGCAGGCATCCTCACCTGGGCAAGTGGGAGTCAACCCAGCAGCTCCTTGACCCCCCCCAGGACCTATTTTGGGGTATGCTGGGGCCCGATTGGGCCCAGAGAGACAGGGAGGGTATGAGGGGCCATGCAGGGGGTGGATAAGTGGGTGGACTCTGGGACCCTCCCAGCCCCAGGACTCACTCTGGCTGGGACATCTCTGCCACAGTCTCTGCCTCTGCCAATGTGCACCTGCTGTCCCTCACTAGAGACCCCAGTGGCCATGTGGTGGTCCGCACCCTGTGTCCCTTCTCCCCTGGGAGACCCCCAGCAAGCAGGCCCGCCTCTGCTCCAGGCTGGCCTGCCACAGGTCCCACCTTCAGGGGGTTCCCTGGGGCCCTGGCAGAGTGGCCTGGGGACCACAAAATGCACAGGGATGAGCCTGTGTTCCCTGAGGGCCACCCCCACCCCACCCACCACCCTCCTGGCCACCTGCCCAGGGTCCCACAGCCGGGAGGGGAATCTCTGCCCACTGGGCGGTGGCAGCCTCCTGCTTGCCTAGAGGGACGACAGATGGGTGGTGACAGGCCCAACAGATGCTGCCCTCCCACCCTGAGAGTCCACAGGGATGGAAACCCGGAAAGCTCAGGCTGCCAGGACCCTGCAGCTCCCTAGAGGCCCCTCCTGCACCCAGCCTTGGAGGGGGCTCAGCCAGCCTGAACCGAAAACTGCAGACCACCTGCTTTCTCAGGGAGGGGGTCCTGTTGGCCTCCAACCAGCCCCTAAGAAGCCCCTTGCTTCTACAGGGTGATTTCAGCCTGTGTGATACATAGGGTCTCCCTGAAACCCTAGAGGAAGTGTCCGGGCACATCCTGGACTTGCCGGCTGAGGCCTTGGCTTCCCTTGTCCTCGCTTGAGCCAGCGGGAGGCAGGCTGGCCAGGCGATGGCCACTGTGACCTCCCCCCTCTGGACCTGGAGTGTCCAGGGGCTCCGTTATCCAGGGTCCCCTTCCTGAGCCACATAGCGGAGCTCAGGTCCTCTGCAGCCTGTAGGTACTGCCACCAGATCCAGCAAACATTTAATAAAAATACAGGGCACCCAGTTCACTTTGCATTTCAAACAGTGAATAACTTTTCAGATGTCCCAGCTGTGAGTAAGCCTAGCTGTCAGTACACCAGATGATTATTCCTTGTTTAGCTAGAATTCGAAGGTAGCCCAGGGTCCTGTATTTTATCAGACAACCCCACATGGAAATGACAGTAAAAGACCTTTACCCCCAACATAAAAAAAAAGAAAAGTGTGGCGTGGGTTGTGCACATGTGAGCAGATCAGGCATGTCTGGGTGTGCCTGAGAGAGGCACCCAGCTCAGGTCCACGCGGGGCCAGCATGTGCACCTGTGGGAGCAGAGTGGGGATGTGTGGCATGGGGCCGTGCACAGCTGCCCGTGTGTGTGCACGCACTGGAGAGTGCAGTGGGTGCCCATGGGAGCCCACCTCCTGGTTTCCACCTGTCTGGGCGTCCAGGGACAAGATCCTCAGCCTGGGAGTGGGGGTCCCAGCTATGTGAGAGGCCTGGGCAGGGCCTCATGGGACCCCGCTGGCTAGGACCTGTGGCCATGTGGCAGGAACGTCTGATGCAAGTGGCTGCAAGCGTCCCTTCCTGCTGGCTGACTCACTCTCGCCTCATTCCAGTGGCTCAGTAGTCCTGGGGACAGAGCCAGGGCCTGCTGTCCTCGGCTGGGGGCTGGGAGCAGGCAGGGCAGGTGTGGCCAGGAGCTCGGGGCTGCCTATCTGCCCATGCTGGCCGTGGGGCCTGTCCACCCTGCCGTGATGCAGGGAGGGCAGCACTGTGCATGTCCCACCTCGCTGGGGTCAGTCTCTGCACAGTTCCCAAGGGAAGTGTGGGGGCAGGGCCAGGTGGCTGGGCAGGGCTGGCCCAGGAGACAGCCAAAGGCCACCACCCTGCCCCAGTGACCATGGAAGAAGCCCTTGGCTGGGAGGCTGGTCACCTGATTTCCTCTCCTCCTCCTCCTCCAAGGATGTTATTACCCTCCTTGGAGCCCAGATGACACCCAGGTGGCTCTCACCAGGAGCCTGGTGTCCTGCTCCCAACAGGGACCTGGGCATCACATACAAAGGATCCTTGTTTTGAGAGTGGTCTTTTGGGGTACATGTGCAGATAATGAGAGGGGAATGGCCACGGCACCTTCCATAGCAAAAGGGACACTGCAGATGGGACTGAGTTGAGGACCCTGAGACGGGAGGTCACCCTGGATGACTCGGGGGCCCAGTGTCAGCACAGGGTCCTCACACGAGGGGACAGGAGGGTCGCAGGCAGAGAGACTGGAAGACGCTGTGCTGCTTGCTGGCTCCGAAGGTGGAGGAAGGGCCCCTCTAGACGCTGGGAAACGGGGTGAGCCCTGGTGCTGGACTCGGACCTGTGAGGCTGTGAGAGCCCCTGCCCTGGCGGTGACCTGCGACAGCGGCACCCGGGGACTCCTGCGGCACCTCGGAGGCACCGGGGTCCCCGTGCTGCAGAAGCAGGGAGGGAGGCAGGCGTGGCCAGGCCAGCAGGGGGCCGCCCCGGGCTTCTTGGTCACAGGCCCGCAGGGCTGGGGACACGCGGTGCGTCCGGGCGGGCAGGGCCTGGTCGCCGGGCTCCCGGGCGGGGACGGGCACCTGCTCCCCGCAGGTGCACTGCGGTGTCGCCCAGACACAGGAGCCCAGCAGGCACCCCCCAGGCGGGTCCCCAGGCCGTGGCCCCGAAACTGCCCCGAGGTGAGGACAGCTCGGAAACACTGCAAGCGCGCCCGGCCGCGCGCGCCTGCGCACTGGCTGGCCCGGGTGCCAGGGCCCCTTTGCCCAGCGGGGCGGGCGGCGGTTGTCGGGCAACGCCTTTGCGTCTTCCAACCTGGCGCGGCGCCCGGGGCTCCAAGGGCGACGGAGGCGGGGCCCTGGATCTGGACCAATAAGACTCCAGAGACCGAGCGCGAGGGGCGTGGCCAGAGCTCGCTCCCAAGCCAATGGAATTGTTGTTGTCAGGGCCGCGCGAGCAGGGCCGCGCCCCTCTTAAAGGGGCCGCGCGCGTTGCTGCACGCCTCGCTCGCCTGTGGATTCTGGGCAGCGGCTTGGGGTTAGGGGTTGGGGGTCAGGGTACCGGGCCCAGCCCTACCCCGTCCTCTGGCAGGCTGTGTGACTCCGGGTCTGGCCTCGGCCTCCAGAGCTTCAGTTTCCCCAGGGGCGCAGAAGGGGGTGGCGCATCCAGAGCCCGCTGCTCCCCAGGCGGGCGCCCCTGCACTTATGCAGCGCCAATGGTGTGTACTTGGGCCTCCTGCAGCGGCCGGTCCCTCCACGGCGCACAGAGAAGCGCACCCCAATCCCCAGAGGGGAGGCCAGGTCCGGGAGCTGGGATGTGACCCCAGGCTTCAGGACCCAGTGCCCGGGCACTGTCCACAGGCCCAAAGCACCCGGACAGGTGGTCTGGATCTGGCCCCCCAGTGGGCTGGGGGGGTGGCCAGCAGCTACAGCCACAGTGTCCCCCAACCCCTGGTGGGCCCTACTGTCCACTCTTAGAAGATGAATCAGAAATCAGGGGCATGAAAGGACATGGCCCACCAGCAGAAGTGACCCACCAGCCCACTCTCCTGGCACCCTCTGTGTCCCCAGCCTGGAGTGTCCTGGCACCCCTGCCAAGCCTGGCCCCAGGAATGCGGGTGGTCCCTCTTGCCATGGGAGACGGCAGGGCACACTCCTGGCCACATGGATGTCTGTGGGGGCTGTTATTCAGCGGCCCAGTGTCTTGGACTCCCCCCAACACCCTGAACCCCATTGTCACCATGAGCCTTCCTCCCGCCAGGAACTCGGGGTTCCCTGTCCACCGCCAACCCAGGACCCCATGTTTTCCTCTTTCCTGCTTCCTGCCACAGTCTGTGACATACCTCAAGAGAGACTGTTTAAAAGTCTTCTTTGGTCTGTTAGAGCTTGGAAAAGAAAAAAATTTAAAAATAAATAAATAAATAAAGGTCTGCATTTCTCTGTGACTTTGATGTTTTTTCTGATAGTTTTTTTTATTACAGAGACTTTCATTACACAAGCTCCTGTGTCTGAACTTGCCCTCTGGTCCCCCGGGGACCCCAAACTTGGACCATCTCTGAGCTGTCTCTCTTCCCTCCTCCCCTCCCCTTCCATCCCAACTTAAACCACATCCTCAGGGACATTCCGCCTGGACCCAGAGAGACCACAGGGACCCCTGCCCGCAAGGGGACCCCCTCACCTTCCTGCAACATCTGCATCCGTTCTTCCCTGGTACCCACAGGGAGAGGGTGTCTCCTGCCACCTGCACCCGACCCAGCTCTTCCCCAGGGGGCCTTGGTCTGGCCAGAAACCCGTTTGTTGCCTCTCGCTCACTGCCTGGCACCCCAGGTCCTGCCCTCATGGCTCCCTTGTCTGGAGGAGGGGTCTGCACCCCCATGCGCACTTCCTCAGCGCATCCCCCCCTGAAATGGCCCCCACCAAAGGGACCTCCAAACTTTCCTATTAAAACACTCCCAGGTGCCCATGACCCCAACCGCCCCCCCATATCTTGCGGCACCCCCCATATCTTGCGGCTGACCCAGACACACATTTCTTCTTTCCCCAGAACGGACCAGTCTGAACTCTCAGATCCATATCTCATTTGGAGAAAGACTGAAAAAGCCTGGTGCTGCCCCCGAGGTGACCTGTGACATCCAGGCAGCTGGTGTTTTGGATCCTAGGCTCCTGTGGACAAGCCAGCCTGTGCCCAAACCCAAACTCAGCAACTTGGCCACAGCAGGAACTGCTACCTGCACCCAGAGGGTTCTAGATTGTCGAGCTCCAGCCCCAGCGCCAGACCTGGGGCATCCTCTGCCTCCTAAACACCCCCAGGTAGGGTTCCTGATGCACCTGTACTGGCTGTGTGGCCACCTCAGGAAACCAAGACAATGCCGCCTCTGCCGATGCAGATGCAGGCCCGGGTGACAGGTTTCTGTGGTTGCTTTGACAAATTACCAGCCGGTTGTCCAGTGTCTTCTGGTGGCCGGGCTGATGGGTCCTGCCTCTCCCAGGACTGTGACAGGTGTCACACCTCGACCACACCTATGCCTGGGCCACCAGCAGTTTTGTTAGTGCCTGTTCTTTCTGCCCCCAGCCTTGATTTCTGCTGCTCATTTTCATGCTGCTGCCAGCCGGGGTGACTTTTATTTTTTTCTTTTCTTTTCTTTCTCTCCTATTCCAGGTTCACAGCAGCAGGATTCACGGGAGCTAAAAGGCAGAAACAACCCCTCATGTCCATGGACAGATGGATGGACAAACACATGGTCTATCCACACTCGGGAATATCACACAGCCATGAAAAAGGACAAGGCCCTGACAGAGGCCACAGCGTGGGTGGACCTTGAGGACATCGTGCTCAGTGAGAGACGCCAGACACAGAAGGGCACATCCTGTGTGATTCCACTCACAGGAGGTCCCTGGAGGGTCAGATCCACAGAGACAGGGAGTAGGATGGTGGGTGCCAGGGGCTGGGGAGGGGGTGGGGAGTGAGTATTTCACGGGGAGAGAGCGTCAGTTTGGGAAGATGAGAAAGTTCTGGAGATGGAGAGTGGTGATGGCTGCAGAACCACGTGCATTTACTTAGTGCTGCTGAACTGTGCACTTAAGAATGGTTAAGATGGTAAATTTCATATTATGTGCATATTATGAAATACCGTAAGTAAAAATGTTATAAAAAGGGAAGTCATGTTCATGATACATAGGAAAACAAACCGATCACCTGTTTGCTATCCTCATCCCCTCCCCAGAAGAAGCCGGGGCATCAGGAACAGTGTGGCGCCTGCAGTTCCAGATGTTTCCATCCACTCACATTCGAAGGAGGGTTTGTAGCAGCTGTGTTGGAAAAGGCAAAAATAAACACAAAATCTGGAGCCATCCCCAGAGTCCAGTCATGGGGGAATCCGTGGACACACGGCAGGCAGTCTGTTCCCACAAGGGAATACTAAGCAGCTACAGGCACTCGGGAGGGGCAGACGCCAGGCATCACCAGACAGCAGCCGTGGGAGGAGCCAGAAGCACAACGCAGGTCAGCAGACGCGGCACGCATGCGGGAGACTCGCGTGGCGCACAATCCCAGTGTTAGGTTGAGTAGCGCAGGGGCATTCACAAGTGCACTCACACCACTGTGCAGCCGCCACTTCTAATTCCAGAACATTCCATTACCCCAAAGGAAGCCCTGTACCCATCAGCAGTCACCCCCCCAGCCCCTGGCGACTACGAATCCGCATCCCATCTCTGTGGACCTTCCTGTTCTGGACATTTCATATAAACGGAGTCACACACTGTGTGTCCTTCTGTCCTCAAGGTCCCTCCATGCCGTGGCCTGTGTCAGAGCCTCATCCCTGGTCATGGCTGAGCGATATTCCAGTGTGTGGATGGACCACGTTGGGCTGATGTATTCCTTCGTGGCTGGACACTTGGGCTGTGTCCACATTGTGGATGTCGGGGATTGTGCTGATGTGAACATTTGTGTACTACGTCCCTTTGAGTCCCTGCTGTCACTTCTCTTGAGTACACACTTAGAAATGGGATTGCTGCATCATATGGTAATTCCATGTTTAAGTTTTTAAAGAACGGTCAGACCGTCTTCCTCTGCGCTGCGCCATTTCGCCTTCCCGCCAGCCGCGAGTGAGGGTTCCAATTTCTCCATATCCTCACCAGCACTTGTTGTCATCCATGTTTTTGATTAAAGCCATCCCAGAGAGAGTGAAGTGGTGTCGCGCTGTGGTTCGATTTGCATTTCCCTGATGGTTCGTGGTCTACGGACACTGGCCAGCACTCGTGTCAATGTTTAGGAGCCATGGATTTAAAAAGTAAAAAGAATCAGTTGAAACTAATTTTAGTAATATGTTTAATCTAATCCAATGGAGCCAAAATATTATCGTTTCAATGTGTAACCAACATGAGAACGATACATGAGATCGTTTATATATTTTTTTTCCAGCTACATTTTTGAAATCTGGCATGTATATCATACTTTCAGGCTTCTCAGCTGAGATAAAAACACAAAAGCGATGAAGCTGCATTTAACACGAAAATATCTCGCACTGTTTCCGTTTTAAAATTTACATTATAATTGATTAAAGTTAAAATTCCGTTCCTCAGTCTCACTGGCCACATTTCAAGCGCCAAATATCCACCCCGGGTGGTGGCAGTTTATTAAACAGTGCAAGGCTACTGTGTGAGACTGTTTTTATAAAGTCTACAAAAAGACAAAATTTTTTATTTTTTTTTATTTCAGGACATTATGAGGGTACAAACGTTTTGGTTACACTTTATGTCTTTGCCTCACCCAAGCAAGGATTAGAGGCATGCCCTTCCCCTCTACAATGCACACCGTGACCATTAGTTGTGAGTTTACCACCCCCCCAACCCCCTAATCCCTGAAGAATATTTCTACCGTGTGAGCACCATAGTGTTGATCAGTCAGTGCCAATTTGATAGTGAGTACATGTGGAGCCTATTCTTCTGATCTTGTGATACCTCACTGCGGATAATGGGCTCAAGCTCTATTCAGGAAAATATAAGAGGTGCTAGATCACTGTCATTTCTTATTCCATTGTATACATATACCAAATTTTAATGATCCACTCATGAATTGACAGGCACTTGGGTTGTTTCCATATCCTTGCAATAGTGATTTGTGCTGCCATAAACATTCGGGTACAGATGTCTTTATTATAGAATGTCTTTTGCTCTTTTGGGTAGATGCCTAATAGTGCTATTGCTGGATCGAATGGTATTTCTATTTTTAGCTCTTTGAGATATCTCCAAATTCTTTTCCACAGCAGTTGCACTAATTTGCGGTCCCACCAGCAGTGTAAGAGTGTTACTGTCTCTCTACATCCTCGCCGTCTTTTGTTGTTTGGGATTTTTTGACAGAGGCCAATCTCACTGCGGTTAGGTGATATCTCATTGTGGTTTTGATTTGTATTTCTCTAATGATTAGAGATGTTGAGCAAAAAAGACAAAATTAAACATATA
>CM052442.1:109800163-109828948 GCA_028533085.1 Varecia variegata | reverse complement strand
GGCATGAGCCACCTCACCCGGCCGATTTTTTTTTTTTTTAATTGAAGATTTGGCTGGAAGCAGTGGCTCATGCCTGTAATCCCAGCACTCTGGGAGGCCAAGGTGGGAGGATTGCTTGAGCTCAGGAGTTTGAGACCAGCCTGAGCAAGATCGAGACCCCGTCTCTATTAAAAATAGAAAAATTATCCGGCATGGTGGTGCGCACCTTGGGGATGCTGGAAGGTGGGCCAGAGGTCGGGGGAACCGCGGGGCCGAGCCTCGGCAGGACGCCGCAGCTACCCCAGGCTGGCGTCCACCTCCCAGCCAGTTGTGACCTTCCAGGGACCTTGCCACAGGGCTTCAGCCAGCCTGCGTCCATCACATGCAGCAGCCGGTGCCTGGCAAGGCAGAGAAGTTTCCAGCAACTTGGTGGATCAGGGATGGGGGCCTGGGGTGAGGGGATCTGGAGTGACCACACTGGACCTCAGGTTCTACACTTTCCAATAAAGTGTTGGGGATGGCTGAGGGTCCCAGCCAGGAAAGACAGGTGCACCCTCTCTGCCTGTGATCAGAGCCCAGTCCGATCCCCATGCTGGCAGCAGGCAGAGCCATGGGGAGGCTGGCCTGGCGGGGCGGGGACAGCCTGGGAGCTGCTCTCCAGGACAGATAGACAGAGCTGTTTCCAGGCCGGGCTTCCCAGGAGCAGAGCCCCATCCAGGCCCACGAGGCCCGCAGCGGAACGGGGCAGCTGCTTTTGTTTTCCATACACTTCTCTGGCTTGGTCAGACGGGGCGGTGGCAGCTCCAGAAATATCTAGGAACGTGGGCCACGCCCCCGGGTGGCTGCCTGGCGGTGGCACCAGAGGGTCAGCAGAGATGTAGTGTAAACAGTGGCTGCAAAACACCAGTGCTGGACTCGAGCCCTGTGGGCAGGTGGGCACAGCACGTGACCCACCACAGCCACGGGGCGGAGACGGCCCACGTGGTTTAGCCAGCAGGGAACGGAGACACAACGTGGCCCGTCCCAGAATGTGATTCAATAAAAAACAGGGACGAGGCTCTGACATTGGCTGCAGGGTGGATGGACCTTGAGGACATCGTGCTCAGTGAGAGACGCCAGACATGGAAGGACACACAGTGTGAGACTCCATTTATATGAATTGTCCACAACAGGCAGATCCACAGAGATGGGACATGAATTCGTGGATGCCAGGGGCTGGGGAGGGGATAGGGGGTGACTGCTGATGGGGCTTCTTTGTAGAATGTTCTGGAATTAGAGAGAGGTGGTCGCATACATTGTGAGTACACTAAAAACCCCTGGACCGTACACCTTCAGTGAGCGAATTGCATGGTGTGTGGATTATATCTCAGTAAAGATATTTTAACGGCAACCAAATCCCAGCCAGCACCTTGGCAGTTATGACCTTGCCCTAGGAGAAGCAAACATGGCCAAGCCCTGATGCCCAGCGCATGTCCTGGCCCCTGACACGTCCTTGAAAGGGAGAATCTTTGAACAACGTCCAGGACAGGGTGGGCAGCACCCACGTCAGGGCTCAGTGGTGAAGACCCTGCTCCTCGGAAAATATTGACAGCAGGGAAATACCTGCTATGCTTTCCTTTTTTAATATGAAGGGGGAGGGGAGTGAGGAGGAGGTTCAATTGCCTTTTTTTTTTTTTTTTTTTTGAGACAGAGTCCCACTCTGTTGCCCAGGCTGGAATGCAGTGGTGTCATCACAGCTCACTGCAGCCTCCAACTCCTGGGCTCAAGTGATCCTCCCACCTCGGCCTCCCAAGGTGCTGGGATTATAGGTGTGAGCCACCACAACTGGCCAAACACCTGCTTTTCACTCACAGGAAAAGCATCTGGGTAAAGAACTGCGCAGGGAAACAGGACAGGAGGAAAAGTAACACCATGGCACTGGGGAGGGTGCAGGCTCAGCAGCAGCTCCTGGGTCCTGTCTGGTGATGGGATAGGCACAGACGGCCCGTGCCAGGAATGCGGCCCAGAGTAGGGCTCATCTGGGGGTGATCCCACCTCCAGGGCACACTGGGCAGTGTCTGGGGACACCTGTGGTTGTCAGGACTGGGTTGCAGGGAGCTCCTGGAATGGGGTGGGTGGGGGCAGGGATGCTGCTCTGCACCCTGCAGTGCCCGGATGGCCCCACCCCAGAGAACGCCCCAACCCCACTATCCACAGCTCCGTGGGGGAGATTCTGATCTAGTGAGATTCTCGGCAAGATGAGAACATCAAGAATGTTCCCAAAACACTGTCTCTAGAGGGCAAAAATTCCAACTACTGGCCTGGAGCGGTGGCTCACACCTATAATCCCAGCACTTTGGGAGGCTGAGGTGGGAGGATCCCTTGAGGCCAGGAGTTTGAGACCAGCCTGGCCAACATAGTGAGACCCCCATCTCTACAAAAATAGAAAAATTATCTGGCATGGTGGTGCACACCTGTAGTCCCAGCTACTCAGGAGGCTGAGGCAGGAGGATCGCTTGAGCCCAGGAGTTGGAGGCTGCAGTGAGCTGTGATGATACCACTGTACTCCAGTTTGGTGACAGAGCAAGCCCCTGTCTCAAAATAAATAAATATAATAAAAATAAATATGTGTGTATATAGTGTATATACATATGTATATTTCAGCCTTGTGGGTCACATGGTCTGTGTCAAAATTACTCAATTCTGCAGCCACAGACGATATGTAAATGAATGAGCATGGCTGTGTGCCAATAAAACTTTGTTTACAAAAAGTCAACCCCTGATCCATAAGTGATCCAGTTGGCTTTACTTGTACTAATCTCATTTTCTGCTTTAAAAACATGTGTCCTTGCTGTTTTATTTATTTAGCACCTTTTGTTTTCACAGACCATGTTGTTCCAGTCTTTTGCCCCCTCTAGTTTAATCTAAAGGCACACATGTACTGTTTTAAATTTTCCTAGTGGTTAACTCTATGTTGTTTTTAAAAAAACATAGTGAATTGAATTTTGCCAGTTATCATTTATGCAACAGAATGTACTGATTCTGGCCATACACAATGAATATACTTAATTATCGTCATCTGCAAATGTGAATGCCAGCCGATAAAATGCCAGCAAAATTAACTTAAAATTCAGAAAAGAAGCCAGTTTCTAAATCAATTCCAAAATCATGAGATGTTCCATATATAGCAGACTTAACCATTTAAGAAGTGCAATGGAAAAAAAGACGTCATGGAAAAATATCTCATTTGTATTAACAACCAGAAATAACTTCGTATATACACCCTTTAAAAGAAACATGCAGATGAAAGATGCCCTACAAAAAATAGAAAACTTAGCCAGGTGTGGTGGTGCGTGTCTGTGGTCCCAGCGACTCAGGAGGCTGAGGCAGGAGGATCACTTGAGCCCAGGAGTTGGAGGCTACAGTGAGCTGTGATGACGCCACTGCACTCCAGCCTGGGTGACAGAGTGAGACTCTGCCTCAAAAAGAAAAAGAAGTTTTTTGCAAAAGGTGTATGAGTTTCCTATAGCTGCTGTAACAAGTGACCACAAAGTTAGTGGCTTAAATGAAACAAACTTACTCTCCCACGGTTCTGGGGTCAGAAATCTGACACGGTCTCCCTGGGCTAAAATCAAGGCGTGGCAGGGCCCATCCCTCCTGGGGGCTCCAGGGGAGAACCCGTCTCCCGCCTTTCCCAGCGTCTAGCGGCCGCCCACGTCCCTCGGCTCGGGGCCCTTCCTCCCCCTCCAGAGCCAGCAGCGCAGCGTCTTCCAGTATCTCTGCCTCCGACCCTCCTGCCTCCTCGTGGGAGGGCCCTGTGCTGACACTGGGCCCCCGAGTCATCCAGGATGACCTCCCATCCCGAGGTCCTTATCCCTTTTGCCACATGAGGTGACATACCCACAGGCCCCAGAATTAGAATGGGGACATCTTTGGGGGGTGTAATTAAGCCGACCAGAAAATGATGATTTAGAAGTCCTGTAAGCTCCATAATTCTTAAACTGGCCCTGTAAGTAGCTGAGGTGTGTTGCAAAACCAGAGTCACAAGGCAGTGTAGGAAACAGTGGCATCTGTGGAAGGCATTTCTGAGGCATCTGCACTTGGCAGGAGAGAAAGCGTTGCTTCCTGGAGCTGCTGCGCCCTCTAGGGGAGGGACATTGCACACGGCGGCTGTGGAGCGTGGCCGGGCTGAGGTCTCCGGTGCCCTGGTTGCCTCCCTCTGGCCCTTCCCTGCAGCCAGAGCTGCAAAGAACCGGGTCTGTGAGTCCAAGGTGCTCTCCTGTCAGCTCCTGGAACAATGTTCCACATTGAAAGAGACCCCTGAGATTGCCATCTGGTCTCCACATATTTCACGTATATAAGGAAAAAGGTTTGTGGCAAAGTCACTTGTCTAAGGCTGCGGAGCTGGTTAGCAGCGGCTGGGCTACAAACCGTCCGTCTTTTCCCTGAGTCTATTCTTTGATGCGTGGTTAAAAGTCTTCTGCCGTGTTTTCTTTTTCGAGGCAAACAGAGCAGAGAGGAAAGTCACATTTGGTGAGAGCAGGAAGTAACTCTTGGGCAAAATGAAAACAGAAAGTCCATGTGGGCCCCTTTGCACACCAGCTTTTCCCAATCTCTATTTTCTAGACGTTTCTGTCTCAGTGGTCCTAACCTCCCACCCCGTGATATTTAAACCCAGCGACACACTGTGTCTTTATGTATTTGGGGCCCTTGTGATATTTAAGATGTTCTTGAGGCCCAAGAACCGAGACTCGGCCCCTGGGCACAGGCACCCCGTTGACAAAGGCAGGAAAACACAACTGACTACCAGTAACTGTGGGCACCAAATGACACAATTTATTCTGAAGTTCACATCCGGCTTGGGAGGGTGGCCAGGACTGGGACCCTCCCCGCCACCCCTGACCCACATGGGAAGCTACCTGGCCAGGCCACTGGGGACACCCTGCATCCTTGGGGACACGGTGGTGCCGAGGTTTGGGCGTCATCTTGCAGGGACAAGGAGATACATTCAATCAAACAGTTCCTGGTTTCCTGAAGTCCTGCTCGGGCTGGGCTGTGAGGTCCGTTTCCAGGGTGCTCTAAGAGCCAGACCCCAGACTTGGGTGGTTTCTTCGAGGACCAGGGCACATGCCTGGAGCTCTGGATTTAGGCAGTGACAGTGGGCTAATTGCACTTGTTCCATTTCCCAGCAGATACTGGGAGACAGGTGGACGGTGCCCCTCTCTTGCAATCATCCCGAACACCCGGAGATAACCCGAGCTCTGTGTGTTCTCGGACGGTGTAGGGGCCGGGCAGGAAGGGCTGCCACTGACAAAGGCCACTGACTACTCTGGAGGGGCGGGAATGGAAGGGGCTTGCAGGGGCAGGCAGGACGTGGCCTCCTTTGGTCACAGGCCCTGGTCCAAGCCCCCAGGTGAGCAGACAGTGCTCACGGATTTTGGTGCCGAAGCCCCTGGGGCCATGCATCCACGTCTGGCCTAGCAGCTGGCAGGCATCCCAAGTAAGGCCCGTTACCGCAGATGCCAGGACGCCGCATCGCGGCAGGGAGAGAAGTTCCCCGGGGGCAGATTCACGCCCGGGTCAGTCATAGGGAAGCGGGTGCTGTTCCGGTAGGGGGTGGGGGCGCTGATGAACTTCTGGTGAAGAAAAGCTCTTTAAAAAGATATCTTTCCAGGTGCGGCGCGTGGCTCACGACTGTGACCCCAGCACTCTGGGAGGCTGAGGCAGGAGGATCCCTTGATCCGAGGAGATCGAGACCAGCCTGGGCAACACAGTGAGACCCCGTCTCAAAATAAAACAATTCAAGGTGGTCGTCAATGAAGCTATAGAAAAGTTAGATCTTTTATAACACACAAAGGGGCGCTTAGGAACTGACTCAAACCCGGGACGCGGGACCTGGAGTCTCAGAGTCCAGGAAACCCCAGAGAGCCAGTGGCGCACTCGGGGGAACCGCAGAGACGGAGTGGGTTAGGAAGAGCAGAAGCGAGTGGTCACGTCGTACCCCTGTGTGAGCTCAGCAGCAGCTCCAGTGGGTGCTGAGAGGAGCGGCAGCGGTGTATTCCCACCCTCCGCTGGCCGGGGACTGCCGTCCTCTCCCCTCCAGGCAGGGCCAAGGCTGTGCCTACCCGGCACCCAGCGGGGGCCAGGCAGGTTGGGGTGGGGGCCAGAGTGGGGACAGAATTTCCTGGGAGGCTGGTGGCCACAAGGGCTGGGGCAGCTGAGGACATTCTCCAGCTCGCTGAGAAATGCAAGTGGTTTAAAAACAGGGTTTTCCGGTTGCTGACAACACACAGAATTAGAGTTCAGGTTCAATCCTACTTCACAGGCAGGACACAGGCTCAGAGAGGCGGGCGCTGGGCCTGTCAGCCCTACGTGGCCAGGCTCAAGACTGGGGGGAAGGAACCCGCTGTCCAGGGCTGGGGTCTCCTGGCGACACCCCGACAGCGGCGGGAGCACAGGTTTGAGGGATGAAAAGCTCCCGAGGTGCTCGGGTTGGAGAGAGATGTTGCTGTCCCCAGGCGTCCTCCTCCAAGTCTCTGCAGCCTGGGGGGGGTCCGGGCGCTGAGGGGCCCTTGGGGCTCTTAGTGGCACATTCGAGCAGTCATTTCTTTCTGTTAAGAGCAAGCAGGACATGAGCTAGGGCAGCCAATCACAAAAGGGGCAGCGCGGATAGCGCACACATGGGAATGCAGGTAGGGGGGCACCCGAGGGCTTCCCTGAACCCCAAACTAACAACACACGCCCTCGACCAGTCGGTAGCAAATTACTTCAGAGTCAGAGTCAGCATTGTCGGATTTGTGGGCTACATGGTCCCCGTCGCAAAGACTCAACCCTATTGTGTAGCTCACGAGCTGCCAAAGACAACTGGTGACTTGATGTGTGGGCCCATGTGCCGATAAAACTTTATTTACAAGAACAGCAGCCAGCCCGAAGGGCGGCAGTTTGCGGAGCCTCATATGGTTTTTGGGACACTGAAAGGAAAGTTCTGGAAGGCAGCCTGGAGATAAAGATGAAGCCCTTACACCCATCGAGCATGTGTGCTATCGATTTTAAATCCAGCAAAACTTTCACTGGCAGGCAAAGTGAGCAAGGGAATGTACGAAAATGAAGAAGTCGTGTGAAGATGTTTTGAACCATTTTTAGAAGTTGTGAAGAACAGACTTCCAGAGATCTGAGTAAACGAGGGTGTCTCCAGCCAACGCTGGACTCCAGGATCCCAAGAGGAAACGCAGCCAGTGAACTCACAGAGCCACGGCCTTGATCTTCCCTGAGGAGCAAACCCGTGAGCCCTCCTACCGCCACGCATTTCTAGCCGGAGATGCCCCATGGCCCTGTGACTGTGACTGCCCTAAAGTTGCTGCTGAAAGAGGCTCTGGACCCCTGAATCCACCCAGCTCCTGGGCAGGTGACCCCCTTCTGGGGAGGCTGGTGGAGCCCCCATGTCCACCATTGGGGCACCCACATCCCTACGACGCCCCGGGGGCAGGTCCCAGGTGCCAGGTCCTGCAAGGCCCTTTCAGATCTTCCCGCCCAGAATTGGGTGGCCACTGCAGCACAGGTCCCTGTCACCCCATCACAAATGTGGGCCCCAATCTCCAGAAAGGACACTGGCTTCAGGAGCTCTGGTTTTGTGCCTGAGACCCGAGGGTGAGAACAGCATCCCTGCGTCTGTCTCCTGATAAAACCCGGAAATGGACAGGCCAGGCAGGCGCCAGAGGCTGGAACCCCCAACACTGGCCTGCGTGTCCCTGTTGTAAGTGACACTTAGGGGATGACTTCTGGACACCTCTGAGTTTGGAACCATGAAGGCGGGGGCTGCGTGGAGGCTGGTGAGGAACCCGTGCTCCTCCCGGATCTTTTCCGGGGGAATCTGGGTTCCCTCCTGTTAT
This sequence comes from Varecia variegata, assembly GCA_028533085.1. Classification (NCBI taxonomy): domain Eukaryota; kingdom Metazoa; phylum Chordata; class Mammalia; order Primates; family Lemuridae; genus Varecia; species Varecia variegata. The sequence goes on along the minus strand of CM052442.1, from coordinate 109,821,101 downwards.
CCCACCTCCTGCCCCACCAGGAAACTCCCCGGGGCTGCGACCCAGAGAAGGAGGGGGCCGAGAGCTCACCAGTGGCTCCAGCTCCTTGGTGTCAATGAGGCCGAACTCCCTGACGAAGTAGTAGAAGTGCTTGTAGCAGGTGTTCACGTGGGCCTCAGAGCCCATCTGCGCGATGCGGTCAAAGTGGTGGATGTAGACGTGCACGAACACGCGGAACAGCCGAGATAGGATCTTCCGCACGGCCTGCAGGAAGTTCTTGGGGAACGGCGTGCCTGGGGACGGTGGGAGGGTCATGGGGAGAGGTCAGGATAGATCCTCGGCCACCTGGGGCGCTGCGATCACAGGCTGAGCCGCCTGGCCGGCCCTGCCAGGCGCTTGGGCAGCATTTACCTCTACGTACGTGTTCCCAGGGAGGGAGGAACTCATTTGTAGACATTTCTCCTAGAGGGTGTGACAAACGAGTGGACACAGATGCTCGTTTCAGGAAGGTTGTGGGAGCAGTGTCTGCAGGACCCTGGGAAGGGCCAGTCCCGACAGTGGGATCAGAGAAACATCGGGTGCGACATGGCTCTTGCCCCAGGGAAGGATCTCAACGGATCAGGAGAAGGTAGCAGATGGGGACGAACAGGCATTCCCAGGGCTCCCGCGAGCCGGGCCAGGCCCTGACCCGGGGCCTTCCCCAGTGAACTTCACCATGAACGTTCCAGTTTCCACCCAGCTCCCTTCTCTGTGTTTGGGACGAGTTAATCTCCGAGGCTGCACCCTTCCCTACAGAGCACCGCACTGCCCCCAGCACGTCGGTGCCTGTGTTTCGTCACCTTTAGGCTTCTGTGTGTGTCTATGACACAGGCCCTAAGAGACCGACTGGGGAAGGTGCGTTCCCCATCCATGAGGACCCTGGGTTTCCTCCTCTGTTGCTGTGACAGGAAGAAAGGACTGAACACAAGGTATGCTCTACTCTCAAGATGCATCCTAACAATCATCCACAGACCGACATCTATGGGGTGTCCCTGAAAACCTCTGAAAGCGACAAGGTGCATCACAAACACTGAGTGGGGTGGGGAGTCCCGCCCAGAGGTGGTAATACTGATGGACCGCTGGGTCCATGACAGTGGTGACAAAGCTGACAGTGCCTGGCACCAGACCTGCTAGGGACTCTGGGCTTGATGCTGACACCACCCTTCTCCCCTATGATGGGGGTGAGGGTGACGGGAGCCCCCAGGAACAAACCAGGGTGAAGGACGAGCTCATTTTGTTTTTTGAGACAGGGTCTTGCTCTGTCGCCCAGGCTGGAGTGCCGTGGCGTCATCACAGCTCACTGCAGCCTCCAACTCCTGGGCTCAAGTGACCTTCCTGCCTCAGCCTCCCAGAGTGCTGGGATTACAGGTGTGAGCCACCACGCCCAGCCAAGGAAGAGCTATTGAAAAGACCCAGCTTAGGCAAAGGATTCAGAAACAGAAGCTCTGAGGGCTTCACTGCCCACACCTGTGGTGATGCCCTTACACGGGGGTGCAAACTTCAGCCTGAGGGCCAAACCCGGCCTGTTGTATAAATAAAGTTTTATTGGCACAGCTGTGCCCTTGTTCACCCGCTGTCCACACCCACGGTTCCTGCCAAGGTTATTTTCTGCTCTTCTTGGTACCACGACAAGAACGGACTTTCCATGCATGGGGAGCTGACCAGAGGTGTTTGGGGTACTTCCTGCTCTGAAGTTCTAGGATTTGGACCCCTCAGGAGCTGGGTAGGACATCAGGGGGTCCCAGCAAGTCCAAGGTCAGAACCCTAGGGAGTGTGGGCACAAAGACCCTACCCAGACCTGATCTTGGGGGTTGGGAAACCTAGTAATCCCTATTTTGGGAAAAAGCCGATTCTAGGACGCCCAGTTTCCAGATGGGCATCCGAGAGCCCCCTGTCAGCGCCCGGCCCTGCCCACCAGGCAGATGCAGGTGAGGCCACAGCAGTGAGAACCTAGCCCAGGGTGCACAGCTGCAGTGTCCACAGGCTGGGACCACAGGCCCCCAAGCGCATCTGGGACGCTTCCACCCCATAGGTTCCCAGGGCCGCCATGCTGACTCTGACAGTAACAGTGAGAGAGACCCCCAAATGCACCCTGTGCCTGCCATGCCAACCACCACAAACATGGAGGCTTAAAACAGCACACGCGTCCGCTCCCTGTTCCGAGGGCCGCGAGTCCACACCCTGCCCACTGGGCCAAACCCAGGTGTGGGCAGTGCCGGCCGGCCCCTCCCGGGGGGTCCAGGGAGATCCGTGCGCCACTCACCGACGTTTGTGGGGAACAGGTCCTCGTTGTTGATCTGCACCTCGATCCAGTCCATGAGTAGGTCCATGTACCGCGGCGCGGACAGTGCGGTGGGCTTGCGGAACCTGTGCTCGTCCTGCCAGCGGTACTCATACTTGGGGCCCCCTGACATGACTGGGCAGGACTCCTCTGTGCAGCCGTCGCTGATGGTGCCGTAGATGAGGTTGACGCGGTTGAAGAAGTCCACCACGTGCACGGCCACCCAGTCGTTGAGGTCCTCGCCCGGGGGCAGCTGCACTGCCAGCCTCAGGTCCAGACCCGCGTTCAGCGATGCCTGCGCCTTCTTGTGCAGCTCGAAGCGCTGGGTGCCCGGCTCGAACTTGCGCTTGGGGCGGAACGTCTTGTCCTTGTTGAAGACTTGCTTCAGGAAGGGGTTGGACATCCTGGTGGCGCCCGCTGTCTCACGTTTCCTGGGAGAGGTCCCGATGGGCTGGCTCCCCCCAGAGATCTGAAACAAGAGAAGGAATAACTGTGACCTGCCCTGCTGACAGGGTTCCCTGGAAACTCGGTTCTGGAGGCGACAACAGGATGGATTTGGAACGTTCCCCAGGACTTTCGGTTTCAAAGTGTTTCACCAGAAGGCGTCAGTTTCTCAGAGGATAAAACCTCCACGCGGCACGGCCTGGACGCTCCAGAGCAGAAGGTGCCAACAGCTGGGGCCCAAGTGACCCAGAGTGGCTGCGTCCTTCCCCTAAGCCTGGCCCAGATGCTCTGAGCACGCTGGGATGCCACCGTGGTCATAGGTGAGCGCAGCAGCTGAACTGTGGCCTCCACAAAGGGACGTCCCTGTCCTGATGCCTGGAACCTGTGCATGTGGTCTGAGGTTGAAACAGGATCTTGCGATGAGACCACCCTGGCTTATGTGCGTGGGCCTAAGACCAGTGACGAGTGTCCTCACATGAACAGAAGAGGAGAGACACACACAGGGGACACTGAGGCAGGGATCAGGGTGATGTGCCCGGAAGCCATGGGATGCCAGGATGGCAGCAGCCCCCATAGCTGGGAGAGGCCTGGGCGGACCCTCCCTCAGGGACTCACGGGGAGCCAGTCCTGCCCACACCCTGATCTTGGACTTCCGGCCTCCAGATCTGGGCAAAGGTGAAGTGCTATTGCATCTGTGTCCTGCCCATGTGACTGTGTCTAAACCCCAGTCACTGGATCAGGGCCCCTAAGCCACTGTGACCTTGTCTTCACCTAATTACATCTGCCAAGACCCTACTTCCAAACAAGGTAACTCGGTGGGTTCCAGGTAGACATGAATCTTGGGGCAATACTATTCACCCCAGTGCACCATCTAAATGAAGAAACCAGCTGGGCGCGGTGGTGGTGCCTGTGGTCCTAAAGCTTTGGGAGGCTGAGACGGGAGGATCGCTTGAGCCCAGGAGTTGGAGGCTGCAGTGAGCTGTGATGACACCCCTGCATTCCAGCCTGGGCGACAGAGCCAGACCCTGTCTCTGAAAACAAAAACCCCAAAACAAACAACTAACAAAAATAAACCTCCCCGAGCGACTCTAAGTCTTGTCCGTGCCTACGCAGTAACTCGGCAGCCGCCCGCTAGTGCCCTAGATGGGGCCCTGGCTCTCCCACCCGCTCCCCCCAAGACTCCTGTGTGCTGAGCGGGGACAGTGACTGATTCCAACGCACACTGGGAGGTGAGGGGATGACAGGATCCCACGGTGCACAGGTGCCTGGCTCACACTCACAACCGGTCCCTGTATCACCGCCCCCTCATTACTGTCACTGCTAGGATGACGGCATAGTGGCCCTGTGCCTTGTCCTGTTTGCAGTGGAGCAGGCCGTGGCCTCCCACGATGTGCACCTGGCCATGACAGACAGGGGCGAGGCCCGTGTAGGGCCTGGAAGAGGAAGTGCAGAAAGGGGAAGTGTCAGAGAGCAGGGTGGGGGAGGTGGAAGCTGCGGTGGCTACACCGCCCCAGGCCTGGCAGTGTCACGGTGCTGGGCTCCACATCAGCCACCCCGAGTGTAACAATAATCATTTATAATGTTATAATAAACCACACCACTGTTTTTTGTTTGTTTTTTGCTTAAACTGCTGGAGTTAGTTTCTCTACTTGTGGCCAGTAAGTCTTGTCCTGTGCCCGTGTCTCTAGACCTAGAGCTGGGTTGGAGGAGTCTCCTGTGGCTGCTGTGACAAACTAACAAACCAGGGGCTTAAATGAACACAAATTTATCTTTAGAAAGGAGGCAGAGAGACTAGGAGACGCTGCGCTGCTGGCTCCGAAGGGGGAGGGAGGGCCCTAAGCGGAGGGACTCGGGTGGCCGCTAGACGCTGGGAAAGGCGGGAGACGGTTCTCCCCTGGAGCCCCCAGAAGGGACAGGCCCCACCACACCTGACATCAGCCCAGTGAGGCCATGTCAGATTTCTGACCCCAGAACTGTGAGATGACAAATGGTGTTTTAAGCCCCTTAGACTGTGGCATCACCAGGAGACCCACACAAGAGCAAACAGTAAAAGGCTACTCTGATATTCACGAGAGCAGCAGTCAGAACAAAGCGCAGGTCCCTTGCCACTGGCACCCTGAGCCTCCCTGTCTCTGTGGCACCACCTGCCGTTCCTCTGGGCCGTGGTGTAGAGGGCAGACTCCGGGAACACAAACACGGACACGGCAGCCAGGCAGCGGGAGCTGGGAGAGACACCGTGCACGACAGGGCAGAGGAACTAGACACGCCCTGTGAGAGGAGGGGACCTCTTCACCCACACTAGGAAGGTGATTACCCAGAAGGGCGGTGACCACAGTGTAGGTGAGGATGTGCAGACATCGGACCCTCCCATGCGGCTGGTGGGAACTCGATGTGGTACAGCCACTGTGGCAAGTTCCTCAGGGGTTGATCAGAGACACCAGCTGACCCAGCAATCCCCCCCCCCCGACCTGCATATCCACGTCCACAGTGGCCAAACAGGGAAACAGCCCAAGTGTCCCTGACAGATGGATGGACAAGGACAACGTGGTCCATCCACACACTGGAGTATCACTCAGCCATGACAAGGGATGAGGCTCTGACACAGGCCACAGTGTGGAGGGACCTTGAGGACATCGTGCTCAGTGAGAGATGCCAGACACAGAAGGACACACAGTGTGTGACTCCATTTGTGTGAAATGTCCAGAACAGGCAGATCTGCAGAGACAGGACGTGGATTTGTGGTGCCAGGTGCTGGGGAGGGGACGGGGAGTGACTGCTGATAAGGACAGGTGTCTTTTGGTGCAATGAAAGTTCTAAAATAGAATGCAGTGATGGTTGTACAACTCTGTCAATGGTCTAGAAACACTGAATTATATACTTTAAGTGGGTGCATTACACAGTACGTGATTTATATCTCAGCAAAGTGAGTGTATAAAAACGTGGTGCTCACGCACCCGAAAGCACTAAAGCCAGCCATCTGGGGTTCAAACTTAGTCAAGGACGATCTTGTTTGCTGTGAAATGTGAGCACAACCACAGAAAAGTCTATAACATAACAGTGCGGGTTGGTGGTTTATCACAGGGGGAACCCCGGTAAGGACCCCAGGAAAGCTGCTTGGGCAACCCCTGCTCAGGAAGGAGGCCTGCACTTCCCCAGAGTCCCCGGGGGCCCAGGGCACCGTGGTTACTTCCTGCCACCTGGGTGAATATCCGCTAAGTGCTTCACACTGTCCTGAAAGGAAAAGGCTATCACCACTTTACAGCAGAAATACCGAGAAACAGAGCAGAGATGCGAAGCCCCGGCCCCCCGGCGGGGCAGAGCTGGGCCCAGGCCAGGCCCCGGGGCTCGCCTACTTCCAGCTTTACTTGTGGGCCCCTTCTTGATCCTGTCACTGACTTTCTAACACAACGGAAGTCACAAAACAAAGAAAAACTCCACCTGCCACTGCCCGGCTGCTGATTTGGGGACCTCTCCAGTGCCAGAGCTGAGGGCTGGCCCCAACAATGCCATCTGCTCAGGGCAGGTGGGGAGGGTCTACCAGGGGCCTCCGAGGCCTCTGCCAACAGGGCCACCCTGGGCAGACTCCAGCCTTGGGAGGAGACCCCTGCCTGGGCCGAGCCTCGAGGAGAGTGTGGCTGCCCCCACGGCCTCGGCTTGTCTCTTTCTACGTCTTTATGCTTGTCTACCACAGGCCCACCAGGATCGTTCCAGAAAATGGGGCCAGGGTGGCTGAAGGGGCTTACAAAGGTCCTGCTTGCGTTTCTGTCTCCTCTCACAAAGTGGGAGGCCTGTTTTTTAAGTGGAAGTAATTATTTTCCGAAAAACTTCCTGGACGGGCAGAGTTCCTGCCCCAAGCAGACAGTTTTCTATCAGAAACAAAGACATGCAGGGCGGCCCGGGTGGCCCCCGGGTGATGACCTCCCTGTCGCTGTCCCCCACGCCCTACTCACCGTGCCTGGGGCTCCGTTCTCTCTGCTTCGGTCAGAGCCGTCCAGAGTCTGTGTGGGGACAATGCTGGCACGAGCTTCTCAGAATCCAATGCCACGCCTTGTGGTTCCCCTGGTTTTTCCACGGAGAAGACCCCAATGGCCCTTGGAAACTTCTAGAGGGACAGAAGGTAAGATAAATTCCCCCACCCCAACTCACACTTCTTTTCTGAAAGCACAACACGACAAAGCGTAGTTCCTCTAAACGACCAACTGGGCTGACCCCTCCCCGGGTGAGGTGCAGCAGCAGCTCAGGGCCCACAGTCACCCACTTCCTTCCGGAGGCTTCCACATCCTGCCACTGCCTCGGGGACCGTTACCCCAGAGCACAAGAGAGACAAGCCCTGAGCTCAGAAGTCAGCTTGTTTGTTCTAGATCAGTGTGCAACACTGGCTCCCCTTCTGGCAGCCCCAATATTTAGCTGGAAGATGCTTGAAGCCCAGAATCTGTCCTGTTAAAAAAGGCAGAGGCCGGGCACAGTGGCTCATGCCTGTAATCCTGGTACTCTGGGAGGCCAAGGCGGGAGGATCGCTTGAGCTCAGGAGTTCGAGGCCAGCCTGAGCAAGAGCAAGACTCCATCTCTACTAAAAGTAGAAAAATTAGCCAGGGTCATGGTGCCTATAATCCCAGCTACTCGGGAGGCTGAGGCAGGAGGATCACTTGAGACTAGGAGTTGGAGGCTGCAGTGAGTTACGATGACACCACTGCACTATAGCCTGGGTGACAGAGTGAGACGCTGTCTCAAAAAAAAAGAAAGAAAAATGACAGTGCCCAGAACTGTCTTCCATAACCTAAATGCTTATTTTCAAACATCACAACTGCTCCTGGTGCTGGAAGGGCATCCTCAACCCTGCAGGACCTGCAGGAGGATGGCTGTGGCTTCCCCAAATCCCACGTGCGTGTCCTATTGTTGTTTCGTGCACCTGTCTTTCTTTACTGGGTGAAGTTCTCCAACTTCTGCAGTACGAAGGCAGACAGGCGGGAAGTGAGGCACTGAGCCACGGGATACTGAGGGGTCAGCATAGTTTTCTAACCCTCCTGCTAATCTTTTCTTTTTTTAGATTGAGATAAAATTCCCGCACTGCAAATTTCAACTTTTTAAAGTATACAATTAAGTGGGTCTTAGTATGTTTAGAGTTATACATCCACCAACTCTATCTAAATCCACAACATTGTCATCACCCCAAAAAGAAACTCCAACTCTATCAGCAGTCACTCCCCAAGTCCCCTGTTGTGAGCTCAACTGTGTTTCCCAAAAAGATAGCTTCTAGTCCTAAGCCCCAGACCTGTGAATGGGAATTTCTTTGGGAAAAGGGACTTTGCAGATGTCATCAGTGAAGACCAGGTGTTAACTAGACCCGGAGCAGGGGGGCCCTGGTCCAGTGACCAGTGATCTTATAAGGTGACAGAAATGTGGACACACACATACAGAGGGGACAGCCCAGAGAAGATGCAGGTAGAGACTGGAGTGACCTGGCCACAAGCTAAGGAATGCCTGGAGCCCCCAGAAGCTGGGAGAGGCAGGAAGGACCCTGCCCTGGAGCCTTTGAGAGCTCAGTGTGCACAGCAAGTGAAACAGAGGATGTGCACTTGAACTTGAGGTTCCCACTGCTAATGCCCCTGTTCTACCAGGACAGAGAAAGGGGAGCTGGGTGTGGACAGACTGGGGTTCTTGTTCTGCACCTCACAGGACTCTGACTCTGTCTCCCCTGGCCTCGGTCTGCCACAAGGGGAGGTACAAACATATCTTTTGACAAGATGGTGTCAGCTGGGGGATGGTTACAGAGAAATGTGAGATGTCATCAAAGCCTGAGGTCCCCCCTAACAGGTTTCCAGAGACACCATGGAGACTGAACTCAGCACAAGGCCGAGTGTTAGAGACAGGAAGACGCAAGGAGGGGCACCCCCAAACCTGTCCATACGCTGCGGCGCAGTCCTTGCTGCGGAAGTTCCCCGGGACGCTGGGGCCCAGGGGTCTGGGCTTAACCTCACGCTGCCTTCTCGGCCCCTAGACCCTTCCTGTCTGAAAGGGGAAGGGGTGTGGAGGGAGGAACCGCCGCTCTGAGTCTGTCCAGGGGAAGACGGGTGGCCCACTTGGGGTCTCGCTTCACTCGGGTTGCTGTAAAGAGCTCTCAGCAACACTGTGGGTTTCATCGGGGTGATTCGGCCCCTCCAGGGGACACTGGGCCATGTCTGGGGACATCTGTGGTCATCACAACTGGGGTGCTCCTGGCATGGGGTGGGTGAAGGCAGGGACTGCTCAGCACCTTGCAGTGCCCAGGACGCCCCACCCTAGAGAATGATCCAGGCCCAACCCAGACCCAACATCCTCAGGGCTAAGGGGAAAAAGCTTGTTCTGCAAGGGGCAGAGCAGGGCCAGGCCCAAGGGTTTTGGTCTGTTTGCCTCATTTCCCTCTTTAATGAGTAATATTTTAAAAGGCCAGCCTTATTACTAGCTAGTCGGCAGCAACTGGGGCTGTCAGAGGTGCTGACGTGTTCTTGTCTCTTCCCATATCTGTTCCTGCAGCTCCCTGCGAAGCCACCAACCTACTCGTCAGAAATGAAGCCAGGTGGGGCATACGGTCCCATGTAGAGAGGCTGCCTGAGGGTGAACAGGGACGCTTGTTCCTGCTAGGTGACGGGACAACCCCTGACTCTCAGCCTGGAGTGGCTGCTTGCAGAGCTTTTGCTGTTATTAATAAACTGACCTAACGTTTGCTGGGGCCCTGGCGGGAAAGCTCACGAACTCATCATTTCCTGGAAGGTGGGAGGGACTGGCTCATCCCGCACACCAGGAAGCGGGTCTGCTGCCTTGCCCAAGGGCAGGAATGACCTGGTCCAATGTCCACGGTGCTGGGGGGGACCCTGGCCCAGAGCCCCGCCCAGGAGTAACAGCTCCCTACTCCCCAGTGAAACGTGACATTAAAACACAGCAACAATAAAAACACGTGTGTGACTTTAACATACTTTTTAAACTAAAAAACAAAATATAAGCTCTGCGTCAAGACAAGAAGAATGTAGAGGAAAAAGCTACAACTTGTGGGGAACAAAAGGGAGAGAAATCCAAGTGAGACTGACCCCGCGTGGCAAGGAGGCCACAACCCCGAGACCAGGGCGTGCGGCTTCCGACAAAGTCATCCCATCCATCTGGCTGGAGGGAAAAGCCTTAAACCTGAGCCAAAACCTCCCGACCAGGAGGTGCTCTCTCCATCCTTGCCTAATGAGACCGGCGCGCCCCGGCGGCCTCAAAAGGACCTAGGCAGGCCGGGCTCGGTGGCTCACGCCTGTAATCCTAGCACTCTGGGAGGCCAAGGCGGGCGGATCGTTTGAGCTCAGGAGTTCAAGACCAGCCTGAGCAAGAGCGAGACCCCATCTCTACTAAAAATAGAAAGAAATTATCTGGCCAACTAAAATATATATAGAAAAAATTAGCCGGGCATGGTGGCGCATGCCTGTAGTCCCAGCTACTCGGGAGGCTGAGGCAGAAGAATCGTTCAAGCCCGGGAGTTTGAGGTTGCTGTGAGCTAGGCTGACGCCACGGCACTCACTCTAGCCCAGGCAACAAAGCAAGAGTCTGTCTCAAAAAAAAAAAAATAATAATAATGAACAAAATAAAGATGAACTATTGTTTCCTCTGGAAGGTGAAATTCCCTTTGTGAACCTTTATGAGAAGCGTACATCTAGTTTTCCAGTCTGGGTATATAGGAAAATATAATAGTCAATTTGATAGAATCAAAAGAGAAAGGGAAGAGGTCGGGCGTGGCCCCCAGACGGGGCATCGTGTGAAAGTCCCCGAGAAAACAGAAGTGTCACCTTTCCTGGTGGGCAGCAGGGCACACACGGTACCACAGGTGCTGGGTTCTGAACCCGGAGTCACCTTTTCTGGTTAAGCCATTTGAGCTTCTAAATTCCAGGAAACAGGAGCAGAGCTCCTCGGCTGGGGAATGTCTAAAACTTCCCAAAGTAAAAGCCCCCACTTCTCAGCCAGTGGCCGGGAAATTCTCCTGAAGTCTCTAATCTATGAGGCCCTTAAGGTGGGAGAACAACTCCCTGGAAGATGATTAATGGCTGAGTTTTCAAAGAACTCGGTGGCCTAGGACATTTTTACATATAGAACAGACCTCATTCACCTTGTTTATAGAACATGAAACATTTACAAAGCTCGGGAACTAAAATGGCACTTTCACAGACCTCCTGACAGACTAAAATAACCCCTGATGCTTTTGCTGGGTGAGAAAGAGAGGGGAACTCAGAAGCCAGTTTGCCAAAAATAGCCTTAAAAAAATATTCAGTTTGTCACAGTTACTTCGGGGTACCTGCTACGTGAACACTGTGGCAGGCTTTTCGAGAGATGTGAAGATATCAAAACACAGTCCCTTCCGACACGGGGGTTCACACGAGGCTGTGCGTGTGGGGACAGGGTGGGGGGACATGGGAGCTCTCTGTTCCTTCTACTCAATCTTGCTATGAATCTAAACTGCTCTTAAAAATACTTTATATAAAAAACTGTAGCTGACAATTCATCCATCACTAAACACCAAGCATTTGGCCAAACCCTTTGAGAAACTCATCCCATTTAAGAAATAACCAAACACGAGGGCAGAACTCGATGTATCCCACAAGCGGAGGGGCTCCACAAGTGTTTACTGAAAGAATAAATGCCCTGGAAATGCTGGGGTGCGCTGGGAGCTGCATAGGTAATGTGTGTAATTCCAAATTTTCTGGTAGCCACATCAAAAAGCAAAAAAAAAAAAAAAAAGAAAGAAAGAGAAAGGAGGGAAAAGAACCGGGTGAAATTACACTAAGGAGATATTCTGCAGTCCCAGGTCTGGTATGTATTTGCACCCCAGCTGCCTAGGGGGCCAGCTCAGCTCTAGAGAGTTAAAGAGAAACACCGACCTTCGGAAGGAGGAGACTCTGGGAAGGCTGCAATGGGACAGGTGTCCTTTGAGGTGGGCTCCTGAGTCAGACAGACACCTGGCAACACACAAGGAGCGCTGGGGACAGCAGTGTGCTGGACTTCCACTCCCCTTGTCCTCACTCATAACCAGCACACTTGCTCTTGAGTTCTAATGACAGACCTCTGCCAGCTGGGTTGTTAAAAGCCTGGCTTCCAGAAGTTCTCAGAGTGGCAACTGTGACAGGCTGGGGCTCCTGCTGCTTTCCACCCTCTCTGCAGGTGTGGGCCTGGGCGGTAAGGTCTGAGGGTTCTCCCCAGTGTTGCCTCCCTAAATCTCCACTTCTGAAGCACCAATCAGAGGGCCAGACACCAAACAAACATCCACCTCCCTACACTAAAGCAGAACTGGCCAGAAGAAGTGATCCAGGAGAACAGAAAAACAAAGTTGAGTTTTATCTCACAGGTCGAAACCCAGCTCACCCCACACACTGGGAGATCACTATTCGGTCCTTGAGACATCACTGGGGGCTCCAGGGCTCCAGCCTCAGGGAGGCCACAGCAGCCACTCAGCTGAGCCCCACCTCCTCTGTAAAATGGGGCTGCTCAAGCCAGGTGTCACACCATACTCCCAGTACTTGGGGAGGCTGAGGCAGGTGGATCACTGGAGGCCAGGTGTTCGAGACTAGCCTGGGCAACACAGCAAGACCCCATCTCGACAAAAAATAAAAAAATTAGCTGGGGGTGGTGGTGCGCACCTGTAGTCCCAGCTACTCGGGAGGCTGAGGCCGGAGGATCACTTGAGCCAGGAGTTCGAGGCTGCAGTGAGCTATGATGCACTGCACTCCAGCCTGGGCAACAGAGCAAGACCCTGTCTCTAAAAAATAAAATGGGGCTGCTCACAGCCCTGGTGAACTCAAGATGTGCAGGAAAGAAGGAGGAAGCAGCTGGCAGTTCTGGGGTTGGCCAGGCACTGCCCATGGCCTGTGTGGGGAGCAAGTCCCAGACCAGAAAGTACAGGTAGGCAGTGGCACGTGAGATGTGCACTAACTGCACATGTGGCATCTCAGCATCTCCCCAACCATCCACTTGGCATATGCGGGGTTTACTGTATGTCAATTAAATGTAGATGAAACTGTTAAAGAAAGATGCAAAGAGGAAAAAGCAACGTGCAGAGACCAGAGTCCTTCCCCCGGAACGGTCGGTCCCGCCCTGGGACTGTACGTCCGGGTCTCCCCTCCCTTGCCAGTGACCCTAAAACCCATACGGCGGTTTAACGCTATCTCCAGCCCGGCAGGATGAGGGGCTTCTCCGGCCAGGGAGCTACGAGGGGTCGTCCTAAGCCGCCCCTCGCCCCGACCTGCCACGTGCTCAGGGGACGCTGTGGGGACCCGACTCCGCGTCGGTTTGGGGGGCTGGAAAAGGATTTTATCCAAACCAGGAGGCTCGGGGCCCTCGAGAGATTGATCAGTGGACCGAGGGTTGGCCCCAAACTGGTATTTGTATCCACAGCCTGACCCGGCCCGGGGACGCGGCCTCCCCGCCGCCCGCCGAGTCGCCCCGGGGACCCACCCGGCCTCCTCTAGCCGCCCGCCTCATCCCCTCGGGGACCCACCTGGCTCCGCTGGCCGCCGCCGCCTCAGTGCCGGGACCACTCTGCCTCAGCGCCCGCGGAGGGACACGGCGCGGAGGGACACGGCCCGCTCGCCCCGCCCGGCCGCACCCGCGGAAGCCGGGCCTACTTCTCTTAAAGGGACGGGGCCTAGCGGGGAAGCGGCGCACGGGGATCACCAGGCCCGTCCCTCGGGCTGTCTGCGCGGAGCCGCGTCCCGGAGGCCGCCGTGGAGGCCGGACGCCTCGATGGGGCCGGGGCCAGGGCCGCTGGTCATGCTCCCGGTTGCCTAGCAACCGGGCGCCGGCCGGTGACGCCATTGGTGGGAGTCCCCGGCACCGGCTTATGGGCGGAGCTTGCGCGGCTGTTGGGGAGCAGGGCGGGGCCTCACAGGGGAGGTGGCCAAGGAAGAGGAGCTGGTGCCGGCGTTGGAGCATGCGTGGGCGAGTCCGGGAAGGGGGGAGCCAATCCGGAAGCGGAGTCCTCTCTTAGTGGCGGATTGTGGGCGGGGCCTAGGGGCGGAATTTGTGGCGTCAGTTGGCGGTTGAGGACGGGTGGGCGGGACCGGGGATGGGGGCGGGGCCTGAGGTGGGGGCGAGGACGGAGGTGCGGCCCAAAGCCGGAGGGGCGCTGTTGGTTGGTGCGCGGTCGAGAGGCGTGGCGCGGGAGGGATGCACCGTTGGTTGGTGCACAGCCGAGGGGCGTGGCGCGGGGGACGCCGTTGGTTGGTGCGCGGCTGAGGGGCGTGGCAGAAGCTCCGTTGGTTGGTGCGCGGCCGAGGGCGTGGCGCGGGGGCGCGGTTGGTTGGCCGGCGGCGGGCGGGCCATGGCCCTGCTGCTGTGCCTGGGCATGACTGCGGCGCTGGCCCGCGGCTGCCTGCACTGCCACCACAACTTCTCGGAGAAGTTCTCCTTCTACCGCCACCACGTGAACCTCAAGTCCTGGTGGGTGGGCGACATCCCCGTGTCGGGGGCGCTGCTCACCGACTGGAGCCAGGACACGATGAAGGAGCTGCACCTGGCCATCCCCGCGGAGATCAGTGAGCGCTGAGCCGAGCCCGGGGCGCCTGGCACCGGCCAGACCCCCCGGGCCGGCCGCTCACCTGGCTCCTCCCCACCCGCAGCCCGGGAGAAGCTGGAACAAGTGGCGAGAATCGTGTACCAGAAGATGGATCAGCTGTACCAGGGGAAGATGTACTTCCCGGGTAAGGGAGGGAAACAGGCAGGGACCGCCCACCCCAGGACACCCCCCCCCCACACACACACACCTCCGCCCGCCGCCTGCTCCTGACCTCCCTTCTCCCGCCTCCCCCGTCAGGGTATTTCCCCAATGAGCTGCGAGCCATCTTCCGGGAGCAGGTGCACCTCATCCAGAACGCTATCATCGAAAGTGAGCGAGGGGGGCCGTGGGACCAGGTGCACTGAGGATGTCTCCGGTCCCCACAGGGCTTGAGCTCCTTCGAGGCTGGGGCCCCGGGAGCAGGGCTTGGCTGGGGCTGAATGATGTGAACAGACTACCTGGTTAGGGCAGGCCCCAGGGAGGGACCCCTGTCATCCCATGGTCACCAGCATAGCCCAAAAGATACATGGCACACGCTCCCTGGCACCTCCCCAAACTAGTCCCCTGGAGGTACCAGGAGTGGTGCTGCCACCTTCCCCAGGTGTGCGCCATCCCATGCTGGGAGCCACCCTGGGGACCCCTTCCCTCTGGTTCATGGACACACACATGTAACCAGGTGGCCGAGGGACGGGCCCTGAACCTTTGGCAGGGCCGGGGGACCAAGCTAGGCCTGGTAAAACCATGATGTCCTGTCCTCCCACAGGCCGCATCGACTGTCAGCGTCACTGTGGTGAGTGAGCTTCCATCCAGGCTGAGGGGTGCGGCAGTGGCAGCAGCAGCTCAGGGCCCTGGAGGCTGAGGGAGCCTGCAGCTGCCTCTCCTGTGTTGCAGGCATTTTCCAGTACCAGACCATCTCCTGCAACAACTGCACAGACTCGCACGTCGTCTGCTTCGGCTACAACTGCGAGTAGGGCTCAGGCACTGGCACCAGCCTGTGCCGAGGGCCCTGCTGTCCCTGGGGTCCCAGGCTCTCCTGGGACAAGGCTCCTCCGCCTTCCACCTAGCTCTCGTCACCTGGGGAGGGTGGGGTCTGGGGCTTGGGGACACCACCTCCAAGCCCATGTCCCCACAGGTCCTCGGAGCAGTGGGAGGCAGCTGTGCAGGGCCTTCTCAGTTACATGTGAGTTGGGGGTCTCTGGGCAGCAGCAAACTTGCCACCTGGGCTTGGAGAGGGGACACCAACCCAGGCCACTTGGCCCCCTGACTCCAAACCCACTGTTGCTGTCATTGTAGAAGTGACTGGCACAAGTAAGTCCCCTCCTCAAACCCAACACGCCTTACCAGAGGTAGTGTGCATGTGAGCACCCAGCCGGTGAGTACGTGCGGGAAGCTGGCTCCCATGGCTCCCACGGCCTAGGTGGGCCACAAGGAGGCAGGACCTGGACTCAGCTCTCTGAGGCAGTGCAAGGGGCGGCCCCAGCCCCTCCTCCCTCAAAGGTCTCTGAACTCAGGGGGAGGAAGGGGGAATCATCCTGGCTAAAGGATCCCCATAGAGCCTGGTCGCAGCCTGCCCCACGTGTGTGGCAGAAACGTGGCCAGAGCCTGGGAAGGCTCCCCACGGTGGATGGATGGGGTGCCCGTGGAGGGGCCTGACTGGGCCCCATCTTGTCTTTCAGACAGGACACGAGCATGAGGTAAGGCCACCCCGGCCCAGCCTTCCAGAGGGGAGGGAGGGTCAAGGGAGTGAGGGGAGAGGTGCCGTGGGTTCTTCGGTTCAGTGGGCACAACAGGCATGGCTCTCTGTGCCTGGGACGTGCTAATGTCACCTCTGCAACTATGCCTATGTGTCATTTCATGAACAAACCATGCACTGCTGCTCCTCCTCTGGGCCTGGGACATACAGAACCACCCCAGCCTTGTGAGTGAGCCAGGGAAGGGGGGCCTCCGGGGTCGGGGTGCACCTAAACCAGGGATTAAATGTGCCACAGGCCCCACCCAACACCCTTTCGCAGTCCCAGTCACACGAGTGACCCACCCTGAGAACAGGCAGGGCTTTTGCCATGCACAGGACCTCCCCATGTCCCAGCTGGGAGGAGAGGCCAGGGCCCCCCCAGGCAAGACCCACTGAGAAGGTGGAGGGAGGCATAAGGGGGGCTGAGATACCCCTGTCTACCTGCAGCCTGGTATCCCCAAGCTTCACGTGTCTGGAGCCCCAACACCTGGCCAACCTGACCTTGGAGAATGCCTCTGAGTGCCTGACTCAGCACTGACAGCCGGCAGGCCCACCCCAGCGCAACAGGAGGCCAGGACTCCTCTGGACTGTCCCAGCCTGTCCCCTGGAGCAGGCTGAGCTGACTGCTGCTCCTGGTCCTCCTCCGACCCCCGACAGAGCCCAGCCGCCAGAGCCGGGAGGGAGGGGAGAGGGGTGGGTTTGTAGGTAGCATTGGCACTTGGCAGGACCACAGAGCTATTTGATGGGATGATTAAAGTACCTGATGTTTCTCATGGAAGCACGGTTCTTACTTGGGGGGCTGAAGGGAGCTGGCAGCGTGCTTTTGGAGAGGCCTGAAGGTCCCCAAATGACCTGGCAGGCCAGCTGGTGCAGAGCCATGCTCCAGGGCCTCAGGTCCTGGGATGGAGACGGTCTACTGTGACCCATCTGGGCATACCTGGCTAGGCTAGCACTGGTGTACACAATGAAGGGGGGGTCCTTCATGAAAGATGAGGCTGCAGTTTGGTGGCAGCCGGGGCCAGATGCACCCAAGGCAAAGGGATCCAAGGCCCATGGGCTCTGCCACCTCCATCCTCCGTGGCCAGGACCACAGCTACCGGCCAGCTGAGTAGTCCCCCACAGATGGGAGGGGAAGCCGGGAACCCGTGTGCACGTCTGTGCAACCACACGGTGGAATGGTTCTGAGAGCCTGAGCACCCTCTCTCGCAGCCCATTTTCACTCATGTGACCTAAGCCTGCAGCCTCCCCTGCAGTCACTGTATGCACGGGAACGTCTGTGTGCAGGTCGGGAGTGGCACTCAGGAAGGCTGAGTGCGCCCTTACAGACCGGGCACCCTTACAGACCACCCATTGTCAGAGCCAAATGTGGCATGTCGGGGAGACTAAAGGGATATTGGGGGTCTGTCAGGAGCCCATCAGTGTTGGCTGGTCACCAACCGCGTCCTGGCTGTTATTGACACCAAGTGCTTCCTCTTGGGTCCTTCAGAGGGACACCAGCAGCTGGGGGCAGGGGAGAAGCTCGTGGCTGCTGTTTCTAGGGCATAATGTTGCAGAGGGGATATGGGGCGGGGGGGGGGGACAAGCAGGGCTGGGTCGAGGGCCTCATCTGGGTTGGCACACCCCACCCTCCCACTTTGGGGTTTACGTTCGCGCGGACTGTCCCGTCTACATGGCGTAAGGTGGAAGCCAGGCAAACTGACACAGGCAGGGCTGGTTGCTCTCCTGCCTCTGTCCCCACAGTCCTGGGCAATGCCTGGTCGTGGCCCTGTGGCACCCTGAGATCCCAGGAGCCTGGATGGCACACTGGGGGCCAAGGTCACCTCAGGGGACGTGAGCCAAGGGAGGCTCAGTCCCTGTAGCACCTGTGACCCCAGCAAGGGCAGGAGACCCCACGTGGAAATGTCTGTTTTGCAGCTTTATTGGATCATCTTGACACAAAATCATTACAGCAGCGTGATACGTCTCTCTCTTCTTTATACGGGAATGTCGATAGCAAATAAATTCTTATGTAACACATCATACAATTTCAAAATTCTAGAATCACTGCACGGGATTCTATAATAGATTATTATTCTACATGCTAAAGTGACAGTTTTCATCAAAAGGACAAGTTAAAATGTCATGGAGGACCATCATCTCTGAGGAATGTCCAGTTTCAGCCTCAGCGGCTGCCTAAGCATCAGGCAGGTGAGGTCCCCTGCCCTGGGGCTGCTCTGCCCGAGGTGCCAGCTGGAGGTCAGTCCCCACACAAGTCCTCCACCGTCCAGCCTGGACCCTCCCAGCAGCGATGGGACAACGCAGGGAGGAGCCCTGTGGTGTGCGCGGTGGGGAGCAGAGAGTGCCCAAAGGATCGCACAATGCCACCACTCACCAACCCAAGCCCAGAGAGACACACTTCTGTTGACAGGGAAGAAAGGAAACAGAAAGGCCCAGCCCTCTCCCCTCAGTGGTGCTGACTGCAGCCCCCCTGGGCGCCTGCAGCCCCTCCCTGCCTGCAGCCTGGCCCATGGCCCGGGGTCCTACAGTGAAGATGGTAACTTTTATGTGTTTTATCATGATAAAAAAAAATCACGTTCCCACCATGGGTTCTGGGGAGAAGGGCCTCCAAGACAGCTGGCCCGTCCTTCACCCCCGTGCAGAACTGCTGGTCAGGATGTTGGGGGACAGAAGCCACCGGAGAGGAAGAGGTGGGGGAAGACAGAAGATGGGGGCCACATCAGACCCCCTGCCATGCACCCCTCACCTTGGTGCCTGCTAAGCCCTGACCCAGATGGTGGGCGCACTCACTCCGCAGGCAGGCCCTGTGACCACAATCAAGGACCTGGCAACCAGCGTGGGGTGGGGCGAGGTGCAGGTGGGGAGCCCCTGCTGGTCTGGGGATTGGAACGGGGCTTCTTGCCAAAGAGTGGGGCGAGTCCAGGTGACAAGGATGGCCAAATAAATCAATGCGACACACAACCTCGATGTCTAAACAGCATACGACGGTGGAGTTAAATTAACGCTCGGGCTTAGGTACAGTACACACGACAGAGGAGTGGCGAGACACGTGGATGTGCGGGTCCACTGGCGCCTGCTCCGAGATGGGCTCCCAGGTGGGGCTCGCAGGCGGCTCAGCACGTGGCCAGCGTGGTCTTCATCTCATCCAGCACGTTGCTCAGCAGGGTCGCGTCGCTGCACTTCCCGTCCACCGACACAGAGTTCTCCCCCTGCACCAGGGAGAGAGACTGGCGTTCACAAAACTGTGCACATACGGCCTTGGGACCTCACGTGTCATGCTTTTAATCCTGCAAAATACTTTCTGGAGGTGGATGGTGGTGATGGCTGCATAACACATGAATGTACCAAATGCCACCGAACTGTGCGCACTTAAAAACAGTGAAGATGGTAACTTTCATGTGTTTTATCATGATAAAAAAAAAATCAGTGAAAATAGCTGAAAACTTCCCAAATGTTAAGAAAGACATTAAACGCAGGGATTCAAGAAGTTCAGCAAACTCCAAAAGGATTAAACCCAAAGAAATCCACACTCAGACTCATCAAAAACTGCTGAAAATTAAAGACAAAGAAAAATTTTAGGCTGGGCGTGGTGGCTCACACCTGTAATCCCAGCACTCTGGGAGGCTGAGGTGGGAGGATTGCTCGAGGTCAGGAGTTCAACACCAGCCTGAGCAAGAGGCGAGACCCCATCTCTACTAAAAATAGAAAGAAATTGTAAGGACAACTAAAAATATATATAGAAAAAATTAGCCAGGCATGGTGGCGCATGCCTATAGTCCCAGCTACTCAGGAGGCTGAGGCAGGAGGATCGCTTGAGCCCAGGAGTTTGAGGTTGCTGTGAGCTAGGCTGACGCCACAGCACTCTAGCCTGGGCAACAGAACCAGACACTGTCTCAAAAAAAAAAAAAAAAAGAAAAGAAAAATTTTACCAACAGGCAGAGACAAACGGTGCATTCCCCGTAGAAAGAATTGTTCAGATGACTACGGGTTTCTCACCAGAAACCACGGATGCCAAGAGAAAAGTGGCACAATGTTGTTTACAGAAGAGACCTGGTTCAGCGAGAATGCTATATCCAGCAAACACGGCCGTGAGGAATGAAGGCAGAGTAGCAGCCACATGAAGGCTGCTGGGAGACCTGTTCTAAAAGAATCATTAACAGACGTTCTTCAGACGGGAGGGAAAGAACCTAAAGAAAAGTGGAATACCAGGAATGAAAACAAAACAGAAATGATAAACGTGTGTGCAAATACAATAGACTATTCTCCTCTTTAGTTCTTTAGAGTGTATCTGAGGGTTGAAAGCCAAACCATCACATGTGGGGTGGAGTTTTTCACGAATGTCAACACAACTGTGTGACAGCCAGGAGAGACAAGGGCAGAGGGTGAGCGGCCTGACGAGTGCAAGAATTTTACATCCCCTTTGAAGGGTAAAATATTAATCCAAGTAGACTATGCAAAGCTAAATAGGTACACTGGAATCTCTGGACACCCCCACACACAAAGTACAGAGAGGATCAAAAACACAACACATGTTTACAAACAAAAGAGGCCCAGGCGTCACCAGGACTCACCTTCTTCACCAGGAGACAGACATGGTGGCCCTGGATGGAGCGGCTGTACATGGAGGCACAGGAGTCCACTCGCTCCACAACTGCAACAGAGCGGGCGGGTGAGGCCCTGCCCGCCCCAAGCAGGGGCACCTTCCCGGGGCTGCCCTCCCCGACAGCTGCCAGAAGCCTGGCAGGGGCAGGAGGTGGCCCTGTGTGGCCTGGGCAGCTGGGGGACAGGAGTCCAGGCGGGAGCTACCGGCCTCTGTGGCACAGGCACCCGCCACAGCAGATCCCAGAGGGTGTGAGTCTCGGAACAAGGGCTGCAGGCCAAGCTCCAAGGAGGAAGAGGCTGGCAGGGCTGG
>CM052442.1:109762928-109799663 GCA_028533085.1 Varecia variegata | reverse complement strand
CCCTCCCCGACAGCTGCCAGAAGCCTGGCAGGGGCAGGAGGTGGCCCTGTGTGGCCTGGGCAGCTGGGGGACAGGAGTCCAGGCGGGAGCTACCGGCCTCTGTGGCACAGGCACCCGCCACAGCAGATCCCAGAGGGTGTGAGTCTCGGAACAAGGGCTGCAGGCCAAGCTCCAAGGAGGAAGAGGCTGGCAGGGCTGGGGCTGGGGCCTGGCCAAGGGAGAACCGTGTGTATAAACGCCGTGCCATCCACCAGCCTTCTCATTTTCTTACCGGAAAAGTGGTGGTGAAAACAGATCTTTGTCAGAAGGTTCTGGAAGGACATACTAATGCCGTCGACTCTGATTGAGCTCATGCTCAGGTCCCCAGACTCCAGCAACTTGGCAAAGGCATCACTGTGAGAAGGACATGGGACAGGGAGGGGTGACACCAGGCAGGAGCCAGGCCCCCAGGACACCGAACACCAGTGCAGACTGAACCGTACCACAAATGCTGTGTGGCGGGACCCTCCTTTGTGTGCCTTGGACTTGAGAGGTTGCCATGGTTTTGGAAGGTGTTATTCAGATTGATAGGTCAAAGTCCCAACCCACAGAACCTCAGAATGGGACTTCATTTAAAAACGGGTCTTTTTTTTTTTTTTTTTGAGATGGGGTCTCACTCTGTGGCCCAGGCTGGAGTGCAATGATGCCATCACAGCTCACTGCGGCCTCCAACTCCTGGGCTCAAGGGATCCTCCCTCCTGCTGGGACTACAGGGGTGAGGCACTGCCCAGGGCTTGGAAACACGTCTTTAAAGAGGTCATTACAAAATAATAATAACAAATGAGAGGACGTTAAGATTACATTAGGTCATGTGGATGGGTCCTGATCCAGGACTTCTGGGGTCCCTACACAGCAGATGAGGACAAAGAGGGGACACATGCGAGGATATAGGGAGAAGGCGCCCACCCTGCCACACCTGACCTTGGACTTCCAGCCCCCAGGACTGTGAGGGACTAAAGTCCTGATGTCTATCTAAACGCATGGTCTGTGGCCTTGGCTGCCCAAGCAGGTGCAGACACGAGGCAGCTGTACCTGTCACACCGAGGATAAGCAGTGAACAGAACCTTCACAAGTTAGGTCAAAAGATGCCACTGAGGTAACCACCTGGAAAGCTTCAGGGCCTGGGTGCAGGTGTCTCTGTGGTGGAGGCGGCGTACCTGTAGCAGGGTGTCGTGGTCAAGTACGAGGAGCAGCTGAAGTGTAGCTTGAAGTCGAGCTTCTCGTGGGTGGCGCCTTCGTCATCCTACAGCGGAGTGGAGGCCACTGCTGAGTGGGTAGCCTCACCTGGCACACCCAGACACCCCCCAGTGGGGGCGACCAGGAGCAGCAGCCAACTAAGTCCCGGGGCTCCCAGTCTGCACAGCCAGCTCCCGATGCCAGCCCGTGCCCCACGCGCAGGTGCGAACCGGCATGTACCTTGGCGATGAAGGACAGGGTGCCCTTGAGCTTCTGGGCCATGACGATGCTCTGGACGGTGAACACAAACTGGGCTTCATTGGAGACACCTGGAGGGAACAAGCAGCAGCAGGGCCTAAGCCTTGGCCCCGGGTGCCCCTCGCCTGATGGGCAGGAGCTCACCCAAGAGCTCCAGGGCTCAGGAGCAAACACAGGGGCTCCTGGTGTCACCCCCCTTCCCCCCTGCCCCAACCTGGTCCCACTGCCACCCACAGATGGCAGATTCGGCCACCGGGCCTGCCCTCGGGGCGCAGATAGCTCGCAAGACCCCAGAGGCTTGGGGGCTCACCCGGGGGCAGTTGGAAAGGCACGGGGACGCCGTCATGGACGGAGGAGCCCTCCGGCCGGGCCATCCTGGTGTTGAGCGAGTCCAGCACGCTGAGCTCCATGCTCTTGAGGACGCTGCCACTGAGGTTCTCCAGGATGATGGACACGGTGACCTGGCTATCCTGTAGGCTGCCCTGGACACCATAGGTCTGCAGGAGCAAGGCTATCATCAGCTGCAGCAGCCTCAAGGCTGGAGCTCCCTTCTCGCCAATGGCCACAGAAACAGCAGGCCTTCTGCATGTGCAGAGATGAGCAGGGAGGGGCACACTCCTGACCCGAGACCCACAGCCCATCTCTTTGTGAACACACCACAGTCACCCTCCGGTCCCCTGGCCCACAGTGGGCCGGTGTCCAACACCACCATGGCCCAGTACTGCCTCTCAGACGTGACCCTGGGTGCACTGAGCCGCTGGTGCCCCCAGAGGTTCCCACACAATCCTTTGTGTCAACGGAGATCACCTGCCCCACCCCAGACCCTAGTAACGCCCATGGCACTCACCATTTTAATGTAAGAATTTTCGGCCAGGAGGGAGTAGCTGGACATAGGCTGGGGAGAAGAAAGGACACTTCAGCTTGGCGTGACAAGGACCCATGAGGTCCGTCCCTCACAGGACTGCAGGAACCCTGGGCGAGGGCGCCAGGCTGGAGCCCCAGCTCACGAGAGCACAGCCTCCAATCCAACACAAGGTTCGACCAAGCCCCAGGCCCCACCACCCCCAACAGCATCTCAGCTCCGTCTAGAATCGGCTCAGTTCTCTCCCCGAATGAGGCACAGGCACCGGAGAAGCCCCAGCCCCGGCCGCCCTCTGAGGGAGGGGCTGGGCGCTGAAGTACCCCTCACCGGGAGAGGCCCCTCCTCGAGTGCGCCATTCTGCACCGGCTCCCCAGGCGCCTCCTCGCTCCCCAGCAGCTTCTTCCTGGATCTCTTCTTGTCCTTGGGTCGCTCCTCCTTCTCTTTCTTGTGCTTCTTCTTATGCTTGGAAGGTTTCTGGGGCGGGAGAGTCTGGGGTCAGTGAGTGACACCCCACAGGGACCCACCGCAGCTCTCAGAAGGCCTGGCAGCACCCGGTGCTCTCTCTGCACGAGGGTGGGGTCACCTATGCCAGGGTGTGACTGAAGGACCGGCCGTGCCCCAGGGCCACGGAGACCCAGCTGCAGCAAGGATCTCACTCCCTGGCAGTGGCAGGAGCTGCTGTGGCTCAGAGAGCAGCCACTGCTCACTGGGGGAGCCACACAGGGGAAGGACAACAAGGACCCCAGATATAATGCACAGGGACACGCCCAAGAGAGAAAACACAGGTCCACACAGAAGCTTGTACATGAATGTTCACAGCAGCACGATTCGCAACAGCCAAAAGCGGGAACAGCCCAAGTGTCCATTGATAGGTGAATGGTCCATCTACACACTGGAGCATCACTCAGCTTTGACAAGGGACGAGGCTCTGACACAAGATGCTGCATGGAGGGACCTTGGGGACATTGTGCTCAGTGAGAGATGCCAGACACAGAAGGACACACAGTGTGAGACTCCATTTATATGAAATATCCAAAACAGGCAGATCTACGGAGACGGGACGTGGATTTGTAGTCCCCCAGCAGGGGCTGGGGGAAGAAATAGAGAGGGACTGCTGATGAGGACAGGTGTGTTTTGGGGATGATAGAATGTCTGGAATTAGAGATAATGGTTGCACAACTCTGTGAAAATCTTAAAAACACTAAATTGCACATTTAGGGAAAGTGAAATCTATCGGTTGTGAATTACATCCCAAAAAGCTGTTATGAGAAAATAAAACCATAACCACCACCAAAGACCACTGTGAGATCACAGAGGTGAAGGTGGGTGCTCGGCTGCCCTTCTCTCGGGATCCAGGGGCAGCCCCATCACCACGTGGGCGGCACCCGGTGCACACGGCCAGAGGCTTAGGCCCGTCCGCCTCACCCAGCGTCTGCAGGCCGCCTGCCCTGGGCCTCACCTTCTCCCGGTCTTGGTCCTCATCCTCCCCTTCCTGGGCCTCTCTCCTGGGTTCCTCCACCTCATCTTTGGGGGCGGCGTCAGTGTTTGTGTTCGCACTGAGCGTGTCCTGCAGGGAGCCAGGATGGGGGACTCGCGGCTGCCAGCAAGGGCCCTGCGCCCACCCTCAGCCCTTGGTGAAGAGAAAGGGACCCGGGCCACCCCTGTGAGTCCTGTGCCCTCGCTCCCCGAGAGGCTGGGGTCCCCTATGAGTGGCAGAGCCTGTGGGTGCCGAGGCCCAGTGGGGTTCCCCTTCCTGTTCACACCTTGCCCAGCACAGGACACGAACCCTCCAGCCCTGCTGGCAGACAGGTGCTGATAGGGAGGCGCAAGGCCCACCAGGGGAGACCTCAGAGCTGGGGACCTGATGTGACCTCTGAAGACACGTCAGCACCCGCGAGGCTCTTACCGTGGACGGCACTGCGGCAGGCGGTGGGGTGGTAGACAGCCAGAAGTCTAAGTCCTCGCCCTGAAACCGTAACAGGATGGTGGGGAGAGCTCAGGACCCGGCCTGGCCCAGGGCAGCCCCACCCTCCCTCACTGCTCCCACCAGGGCTCTGGGCCAAGTGGGATTTGCAGAACCTTCTAGTGAAGGAACTGAGGACATGTTAAGTGTCCAGGGCTGACTCTGGCTACACTGCTAAAGCAACCCCCACAAACAGATCAGCACGTGGGTGTGCGCTGTTCCTGCAATCTACAGCCACAGCAGCCCACACTCCTGTCAGCCCAGAACAGGCTGCACGTATGCACTTCTTTAAAAAACCCAGTTCATTCTGTGTGGAATTATGTGGACACTGAGGAAAAGGTTCTGCGGCTGCGCGAGGGTGGCTTCCCCACCTCGCAGGGCTGACTGGTGCTACGGAGGACTCGCTCGCTCAGGGATGATCTGGTCCTCATGGGGCCCCTAAACTAGAGCTCACGGACAGGCCCCTGCCCGGGCTCGGAGTCACCGTGTCCCGTGTACTCGCCATTGTCCCTGACGCCCAGCTCCAGGGCAAGGACGGGGACAGGGACCAGCCTGGGTGCCGACCTCACCTTCCTCTCCTTTTCCTTCTTCTTCTCTTTCTCTTTCTCCTTTTCTTTGTGCTTCTTCTCTTTTTTTTTGGGTTTCTTGCTCTTTTTTTCTACCATGGGAACATCTTCTTTTTCGGGGGACTTGGCATTCTCAGCATTCCTGTGTTTCTGGACTGGCAGCTTCTCGCTGTCAGCCAGGGGCCTTGCGAGGGGAGGGGCCGGAGGTCAGGAGGGAGCTCGGCCCACGCCTGACACCCAGCCCCACAGCCGGGTCCACCCTCGACACTGGGGTCCCTGCCGAAGTCTCCATGGATGCACCCTGATGGCCACACCCTCCCCAGTGTCCCAGGACCTTGGACCGCGGAACCCATGCTGGGTCAGGGCCGGTCTTGGTCAGAAGATGGCTGCCAAGCAGTGCTGCCAGCCACTGTCCCGGGAGAGCCCCGCCCACACGTCCCTGCCTGGCTGCCCCACCCAAGCCTGGCGCCCAGCCCAGAGGGGGAGCCCCTTGGTCTGTGCCTGGCTGCATGGCAGCCCCCTACCCCCACACCGGACGCCCACCATCACCCTTCCTTACTTATCCAGGTCGATGTCCAGGGCCCTGTAGGGGTCGTTGGGGTCTTTATCGTCCTCATCGCTGGGCAGAGCATTCTGAGAGGACAGAGGGGAACTCGGTGTCCGTGGAGCCT
Source organism: Varecia variegata (assembly GCA_028533085.1). NCBI lineage: Eukaryota > Metazoa > Chordata > Mammalia > Primates > Lemuridae > Varecia > Varecia variegata. The sequence goes on along the minus strand of CM052442.1, from coordinate 109,794,128 downwards.
GCCCTGTGGCCTGGTGAGGTCCCCTCTATCCCTGACACAGCGGGACTGCTGGAGACAACCAGGGCTGTGGGCAGTGACACGGCCCTGACAGGGAAGATGCCGCTCATCATCCTCACGTGCCAAGGGCCCCTGGGCCCCAGAAACGTAGCAGATGTGCTTCTGCCCTGGGAGCTGCAAGGAGGGGCTGCTGGCCTCTTGGGGCAGGATGTGGGGGGTGTCCACTCGAGGGAGCGAGACCCTCCCCCCCCCACCCCCCCAGGATCCTGGCTAGGACAGGCTTGACCACAGGGGGATGCAGAAAAGATGCATCTCCCAGGGCCAGCCCCCGAGGCCACCACGGCAAAAGCCCCCAGCTGACCTCAGGCATCTCCTCGGTGACAATGTCCACCTGCTGGGCAGGGGCGATGTCCTCGTCGCTCTCTGTAGGCAGAGAGCCGTGGCGGCGCTTGCCCTTCTTCTCCTTGTCCCTGCGCTTCTTCCTGCGCTTGTCCTTCTCCAGCCTCTGCCGGTGCCTCCGCTCCTCCTCCAGCCGCACGTACTGGTCCGACAGGGGCAGCCCTGTGGGTGTCAGCGGGCTCAGCGCAGGGCCCTGGAGCCCTGGGGGGGGATGGCAGCAGCCCCGGGAGCTGTGGGGCCGGTGGACACTTGCCTGGGACCTTCAGTGGGACAGAGAGGTCGATCTGCACCACGGGGATGTGCTCCACGCCAGGCGCATCCTGGTAGCGCTACAAAGGCAATTGTGAGGCGTTACTGGCCGCCGGGTAGGGTGTGCTTCCTGGGAACACAAGCCTGGGGCCAGAATGTGTCGACGCCCCCAGGGGTGCCAGGTGCCAGGGCCCTGGGCTGCGAGAGCCCTGTGGGCACAGCTCGGCCCCTGCTGCACGTTTTCTCAATAACTGGGGTGAATTTTGTGGTTCAAGGAAGACAGCACAGGTCTGTGGCACCGGGAGCAGCACAGTTTTCTTCAGTTTTTTTCCTCAGAATCTTTTTGGTTCAGATTGGAAAAGCAACGCAGCCTCCCAGCCAGAGTGGAGCAACACGTCATGCCCGCCAGGACGGACACGGTCAGACAGTTGGACAACACCCGGCACCACCAAGGGCATGAAGAAACGATCCACGTGACCCCCAACTCCACTTCCAGGATCTGCCCGAGAAGCACCAAGAACAACCCAGGGGCCTAAAGGGCCAAGCAGGACGTGCTCCGTGGGGGCTGGGCGCAGACGCAGGATGGGCTGAGATACCAGAGACACCGAGGGACATGCCCACGTGTGCTGCCTTCCTGCCGAGAGGCATCGACTCCTCCCCCTCTTAGCGTGGAAGCCCGTGTTCCCGCTGCAGCCCTCCCCATCCCTCCCTTCCCCCTCTGCAGCGGCTGAGCACCACACGCTAATGTGCTCAGCGGCCGCCTCCGCCATGTGGATCTGCCCTATGACCTGACACTCCCTGGAGACAGGCCCCGAGTGCTGCTGGTGGCTGGGGACACTCAGCTCTGGGCACCTGCTTAGCAACCATCGTCCCTCGGACATGTGCTCTGGAACCCGCCTCACCTTCTGCGGGGACGGAGAACTTTTGATGTAGAACGGGTTGTTGGCCTGCTCCTGCTTCCGGGCCTCTCGACGCTGCAGGGACAGGACTTGCCGTGAACGCGGGTGAGCTAGGACAGGGATGCCCAGGGACTGGGCCCCGCCAATGGCTCCCCAGCCCAGGGAGGGGGAGGCTGGATCTCTTATTTTCACTGTCAGCCTTTTACTAACAAGGAACTGACGCCTATGGCTGGAAAGAGCATGTGTTGTAGAAAAGGCATTGCTCAGGGTCCAGGAGGAAGGGACACCCGTCTCCACCGCAGGGATCGGGGCTCAGAGAGGTCGGCTGCCCTGCCTGGGGTCTCGCTGCCCGAAGGCTCACCAGCAGGGCACAGGAGCACAGCACTCAGCACCACCCTGGGCATCCGCCACTGCGGGGCCAGGACAGGAGGCAGAGTTCGAGGGAGGGCTGCCCTCTCCCCATGCATGACAGCAGGGTGAGAGGGCACTTGATGACTTCAGAAAGTGAGAGGCTGATGCCAGAGCAGAGATGTGGGCAGGTGCCACCTCCATTGGGACCCAGGGGCTGCCCTGTCTCTGCCCTTTCTGGGCCATGCAGACACCACACGTTTACAGCGTGCTGTGGCAGCAGCACCCCAGAGGGCCGGGCCCAGCCGAGCACCCACAGGTCTGTGGGAGGTCAGGCTAACGGGTTCTCCTAGGGAGGCTCCAGGATTCGGAGAATCTGCTCCCCACGGCAACAAGACCCAACCTGATGTGAGGTGTCCGCTCAGGGCACAGGGAGCCTGCCTGGGAGACCCGGGGATGGAGAGGGACAGAAGGAGGCCGCCCCCCCCGGCCCTTACCCGGGCCAGCTCTTCCTCGTCCACCTCAGGCAGCCGGTGCTTGGCCTGCCGCTGCTCCTCCTCATGGAACATGGCCTTGGGCTTCTCGTCTTCAGACTCACTATCCGAGAGCGGCTCGTTGATCCAGGCGTCCAGGTCCAGGCTGTGCCAGACAGGGAGGTCATACAACACCCCGCCTCCCCGGCCAGCTGAGTTCTGCACGCGACGACCATGGGCGCCCACCCTGAGCAGAGTCACTATGTATGGCCCGGCCCCTTCAGACACGAGGTCACGGCAGGGCCCACACTGCCTCAGAGGCTCATGGCAAGGGCTGGGACAGACCCACTTCCTGGGCGCAGCACCAGGCCCATGTACGGCCCACAGGAACTGGCCAGAGCCCAGGTCAGTCCACACAAGGGGGTCGCCAGTCTGATGGGCGCCCCTCGCCCCCGACACCCTCCTGGCCAGCGGTGGGTCCTGGGTGCAGTCAGCCTACGGTCCCTCCTGGCATTGGGGACATCAGCAGGCTCACCCTTCGGGGACTGGAACCTTCTTCTGGGCCTTGGGAGCCACTGGGTTCAGCTCCCCAGCAAAGAGGGCGCTCACTTCCTCTGCCACGGGCACAGCCTTGGCCTGCAGCTTCTGCACATGCTTGACCAGCTGCAAGATGCAGGACGCCTGGGGGACATAGGCAGGTCACAGACAGCAGAGACGGCCACTTGGCCACCCTCGGGGACAGCAATGCTCAGCCACCCCAGCTGGAGCCACATCAAACACGGCCCAGCCCACAAGCCACTGTCTTGGTCTCCATCAGGACAGCAAGGGTGTGACAGAGGGAACTTCGCACCTCATGTGAAGACACCCCCCAACCAAGTGTGCACCCCAAGAAACCCATAGTGCCGCCCCCCGTAGGGGCTGCCTCGGGGCTCTAGGCCTCAATGCTGGCTCCCTCAGAGGGCAGAGACCACAGGCCAAGGCCACCGCCAGCCCTGCCAACGCCAGCATGTGCAAGGTCCAGGTCCATGGCCCACATGCACCTCCTCAGCCAGTGTCACACACCAGACTCTATCACAGGGAAACCAGGGACATGGTGGACGACACCAGGCACTGGTGTGTGGCCTAGTCCACGGAGAAGCCATGTCACCCACAGGGCACTAGGCCCCCAAGTGTGGAAATAAGGGACACTCTTGGGCCCATCCAGGGGAAGTTTCCGGCCCCAGCTGGCCCTGAGAAGTAAACGGGTGATCTGAGAGAACTGTGGCCTCCAAGCAGCTGGAGCCACAGGAGTTCTGGTCCCTGCGGACACTTAGACGGCACCTTACTAACACATGTTCTCAGAGGCTTTTCAGAAACCCCCACTGCATGGAAAACACAGATATGCGAGGAACAGAGGATTGAACTCTGAGCACCGTCCTGCGGCTTAAATCCCCCAGCTACTCAAGGGCCCACAGAGGGCTAAGACGGACGCTGCAGACTCACAACTGGGGAGGAGGGAGGGGAAGGGATAAAAAATTACCTGGTGAGTACAAGAAAACGTATAAAAAGATTTAAAAAAGGAAAAAAAAACAAAAAACACTAGAAAAAAAATGCAATTCCCTGATGGTCCTGTCACACCCACCTTAACATTCCTTTCCACTAATCTGAAAATCTCTGATCTACCTGTGCCCGCCCCGGCTTTAGGATATGCCTTTTGGGCCAGGTCTGCCTGAAAGGTCCCCACCCCTGTAAAGCGTGGCTGTGAGACATCAGGGAGTCTGGGGCTTGAGTGTTAGTGGTCCCTTCTCCTTGCATGGTGCCCTGCGATAGAACACCCCTTTCTCCTGCCGTAGCCCTCGACGTCAGTGTCCGGCTGTCTGGGCTGGTCACAGAGCCACAGCCACGTGGCCCCAGAAGCCCAGGCTCCCACCCAGTTGTGTGGTCACCTGCTGTGCACCACATGGGCCAGCAGGGTCCCCACCCACCCAGCACCCCACAGAAACCTGCTGCCACCTAAGGCCGCTCTCACAGGCCGATGAACCCCCAGTCCTGTGGTGGGGTGGGACCGTGATAGGGGATTGGGGAAGGTACGAAGGCACCACACAAACTGGCCACCACTGGGCAGAAAGAACCAGTGGCTCATTGAGGCCTCTCCCCAGGTTCAGACGCTGTCATTAGTCCCGACGGAAGCCGCAGCTGGTCCAACACAGGCCCAGCGTGCACACCTGGCCTTACCCGCTCCTGCACCTCCAGGTCCGCGCTCTGTACAAACTGGGGCAGCCGGTCCACCATGAGCTGGGTGACTGCCTGGGCCGCCTCCGTCTCTGCCGCCTGCTCCTTCTGCTGCAGGATGGATGCGTACAGCTTGACGACATTCTGCACGTACACGGCCTGGATGTGGCCAGGCAGTGTGGTGACTTTGGGCCGCAGCATGGCCTCCAGTGTGTGCTGGGGCTCCTGCAGGTGCCTGGGGATAGGACACTGGGGTGAGGCCTCCGCAGACACCCACCCCGGCGGCTCCTCACGAGGTGAGGAGCGGAGGCCTGGGCTTATCACACAGGGGGTGACTCTGGGGGTCCCTCGTTCCCTGATTGGGCAGAGAGATGGGATTTGAAGGTATCAGGGACCATAATGGCTGTAACAGGGACATGGCGGAGACATAAGCATCACAGAGCGGCTAGATGGTTCAAAGGCAGAGAACCGAGGGAGGAACACCCTGCCAGCAGCAGAGGCTGGCTTCAGAGAGATGGAAGGGAGAAGAGGAGGAGGAAACTTGGGGAAAAGACCGAGCAGTCTAAGAGACCAGGGCTCTGTGGTGTGGTCAACACTTGAGCTGCTGCTTTTTTTGTGATCAAAAAAATGTTTATGGTAAACTCTTTTCCCAGTGAGAGGATGACAGAACTGCTCATCTGCAGAACCCAGGCCAGTCTTCACTGAACTACAGCACATCCAGGGCACAGAGCACAGAGGCTCAGACGCTGGAGGGGGGCAATGACGGGATGGAGGGGCAGCTGCCCTGCAGTGCTTGCTGGGCCAGGCCTGGGCTGCAGGGCAGGGGTAAGGGACAGCAGCAAATCTTAGCCTTTCCAGGAGAAATCAGGAATCCAGATTTCCGTGTGACAGCTCCTGAGCGGAGGCTTTAGCAACACACCCCACTTTCAAGGGGCTCAGGGAACAAGTCTGCTCAGTACTGGCTGCCACTATCCTTTTGGGGCCGGTGAGCCCCTGGACCAGGGAGTCCCTGCAGTCTACCTAGAGCCTGGCACTGAGACCCTTGGACCCCCCAGAAGGGCCTGGCAGCAGGCAGGCTGGGGCCGAGTGCCTCCCAGAGCTCCTATCTGCAGGACAGGCCTGGCATGGGGGCAGGTCTCACTGTTGCCCACCTCCCAGGTGTCTGAACAGAGCCAGGACTCCCCCTGAGCTTCACGGATGCCAGGGGCCAGCCCCCTTTCACAGCTCCCCAGGGCGAAGGGGACCTCATGTACCCCGCCAGCTTCTAGTCCCAGGGCCCAGGGGGTCTATGGTCTCGTGGGCACCACAGAGCCAGAGCAGGGCAGAGTGGAAGGGGCCCAGCACCCCAGCTGCATGGAAGGTCAGCCGACACACCTCGTCCCTCCATCCCATCACTGCCAGGGAGCCTGGGGGGGGAGCTGAGCCTGTCCCCGCACCCACTCACTCCGAGAACTCCCCGCAGATCCAGGTGGCAGCGTAGAGCACCTCGCAGATCCCGTTCCGCTGGGTGCTACTGGCCACCAGGTGGGCATTGTCGAGCAGCGTGGACATCTGGGACACGGCAAACTTGCGGATGGCCTTCACGCGGATGGCCACGTCCAGCATCTGCGCAGCAATGAGGTGGCCGTGGCGGGTGCCCTCCAGCCGGGTGAGCTCCACCAGGATGCTGATATACCACTCGAAGTTGGTGATGTGCTGGTAGTTGGACTGGCTGCAGATGTCGATGATCTTGGTGAGCAGCTCGTCGCGGTAGGTGGTGCCCTCGGCCTTGTCCACGTGGGTCATCAGCTTCTTGACAATCTCCATCAGGTTCTTCTTGGATACCTGGGGCAGGACAGGTGAGGGAGGCCAAGCTCTGAAGCCATGGCCCACAGGTGGACCTGTGTGTACAGATTGACGCCAGGGAGGCCGCGCGTCCCTGTGACAGTCGGATGAGGCGCACACGGCCCCCACGGTCACTCAGGTGGGCCTGGCCCCAGCCCCCGAGTCCAGATGCGCCCTTGGAGTAGAGGTCAGACCTGGTCCCCAGTGCCCAGCCCCCACACGCTGCTGACCCTGAACCTGAGGGTCTCCTGACACCCACGTGCTCCTCAGGGCTCTGATACCCGAGGGTTAAAGTCCCTCAGAGCGCTAAGACGTGGTGGGGAAGCTGGGCGGGCACGCACCATTCCGTATAGCAGGTCCAGGGCCCGCAGCCGGATGGACTCATCCTTGTCGTCCAGACACTGCAGGATGAGGTCCTTGTGGGACTGCACGGACTTGGGATGCGTTTTCAGGATCTTGGACATGGCCAACAGGCCCAGATACTTCACTGCAGAGATGGCAGGAGGTGATTAGCCCGGACACGAGAAGGTGCTGGCACCACAGCAGGGCACAGAGCACGTGAGCCAGTCTCTGCCTCAGACAGCAAAGCCTCGGAGGAGGATGAGGAGGATGAAGAGTGCTCTGTTTACTGCCCGGGCCTTCACAGGGGCAGCGTGCCCAACCCTGCTCTAAAGGAAATCTGGCTTTCAATGAGCACCCTAAACACACTCCCACATCTGGGTCCAGATGCCAGGCAGGTGGCCCTGAGCTGGAATCCTTCACAAGGATATAGAGGTGCCCAAGGGCAGGAGTGCTGTGTGCTGTGCTACTGACCAATCAACGCCATACCCGCCCCCAGAGATGCAGAGTCTTATATGTCAGGACACCACGGACCAGACGCTCAGTGAGCATGTGTCAGTGTAGCTGTGCCCCTGCCTGATCCCCCTTATAAACTTTACCACGCATCCCCCTCCCCACAACGTCCCCCCTAGGACCAGGCGGGTCTTCCTCGATGCCCCTGCCCTGGCTGTCTGCACACGGCTCAGCACACACCAAGCCTCCTCAAAACCTTCGGGCCTGGACAAAGGGGCTGCCCACCACGTGGGACAAGGGGAGCCGGCACAAGTGCGCCACAGGGTTCTGGTGGGGCTGTCTCTAAAGCCTGTGTTGCACTGCCAGCACCGGGTCTATGAGGAAGAGGACCGGGCATCGCTGACACTGTGCACATTTTCCTCCCATGCAGAGAAGAGGCCTGACTTCACAAAGGTATAGGAAACGGAAAAGAAAGAATGGAGCGGGAGAATGACTCACAGTTCTGATCGGAGTCTTCTATCAGTATCCTCAACTTCTGAACACAGAGCTGGAAAGAAGGATCATGACGCTGGACTGGTCTTCGGAAACCAAGGCTGAGTCTAGCCGGCCCTGGCCCCAGCCCTCCACCCGCCTGCCCCACAGAAGGGAGGGAAGCAGGCGGGGCCCTCACAGTGGCACTGGGGGCTGGCCTGTCTGGGGCCCACACCAGGATCCCACTCTGCTGGGGTCAGCAGTGAGGCCGCAGGCACCAGTGAGGACAGATGCTGTCACCTCCTCAAACACACTGCGTGGGGACACACATCCAACTGCACAGCATGCCTCCTGGGAGGGACTGGGGTCCAGGGACTTATTTTACACATTAATCACATAATTAAAATAAACTTGAACCAAACAACATGGAAAACAAGGAAACGACCATTCCAAAGGCCTCCAGGCCAGGCAGCTTGGGGACAGAGGAGGGCTGTTCCCAAACATGGACAAGACCCAGAGACACAGCCTGGGTGGCTACCATGAGCGCTCAGACAGGAGCACCAGGGGCACGGCTCAGTGGGCGTACACACTCCACAACACAGCACACAGAACACAGAAGGCCAGGACAAGGCAGACAGCGGGATAGGGGCTTCCGTGGGTTACACCCAGTAAGGGGCTCCCAGCCCAAGGAGGAGCACAGCGGCCCGGGGAGTACCTGGATGCTGGCGCTGTGGTTGGGCATGCCGGAAGACAGCGAGATGAGCACTGAAACAGACAGCCACTCAGTCAGCGCCATGCCGCGGCCACAGCACCACCCCAGTGTCCACTGTGGCTCCTGCCCCTCACCCAGTGTGGGGATGGGGGTAAGGGCAGAAACGCCACCGTGTGGAACTGCTCCTCCCAACAGTGCCCACACAGGACAGAGCTGCAGCGCAGGGTTGGGGCTGTGTCCTCAGAAGGTGCCAGTGAGGCTTCCCTTGGGGTGTCTGGGAACCTGGCCGGCCCCAACTCGCTGATAGCAGGGGCTGCTGGGCCTAAACTGCCCCTGCAAACACCGTGGTCTGCGCTCGACCCCGCTGTCCTCTGAGTCTGGAATCCCGGCACAGGCCAGGCAAGGGGGCCACATGACCAGCCCCTATGGACACCCAGGCGGAGTCACTGTGAGCTTCCCTGGAGACAACACTCTACGCATGTCATCACGGCTTGCTGCTGGGGGTGGAGCGCGTCCTGTGTGACTCCATGGGGAGAGGGTTCTAGAAGCTGGGCCTGGCCTCCCCGGCTCACCCTGTGCCCCTCCCCTTTGCTGACTCTGCTGTGTCCCTTTGCTATAATGAACCACGGCTGCCAGGACGACCATATGCTGAGTCCGGGGGCCCTCCCTGCACACCCCTGTGCTACCAGCTACCAGGAGGTCTGGGACCCAACTCGATGTCTGTGCCTCCAGGCCTGCACCTCCGCCCCGCCCCTCACCAGGCCCCAGGGAGTTGGGAAGGCCGAGTCCAATCACAGTCCCAGGGTGTCGGGCACACGGCATCCTGTCCAGGGCAAGTTCCACAGGAGCCTGGGCTGCACACGGTGTTGGGGCCACACCCCACGTGCCAGCTTTTGGTACTGTCGCCCAAGAGCCACTGCTCCCCTGATGTGCCTGGCCCCAGAAATGACTCACCTGTACCCACTGCTCTCGCTGTACCCCAAATTCTCCCACCCCGCCACACCCTCCTTCCTGATGAAGGTTGCCTCCCACTGTCCCAGAGCCTCAGGGACGTTCACAGCCCACACAGCTGTCACAGAGCAGACCTAGGCCGGTTTCTCATGAATCACGGAACGTCAGGCCCCCTCATGGGTCCACAAGCAGCACCTGCTGGCCCAGGGACAAATGCCCACCCCACAGCCCCCACAGGCACAGGCAGGCAATGAGATCCCGGACCTCATGCAGCCCGGCTCTGACACCAGCTGACGAGAAACGTGTGAAGCCAGTAGCCAGCTGGCCCTGCCAGGAGCCACGACCCTGCTTTTCCAACAAGACGATGGTGTGGGCTGAAAAGGTGGGCAGGACTCCTAATTCACCAACCACAAGGAAGCATGTCAGCCAAATGCACCCGGACAGACTGGCTCTAAGGAGACTGTCCTTGACCCCTGGGGACACTGTCAGCTGGCCAGGCCTGAGGGGCAGCTTCTGATTCCGCCTTACAAAGTAATTTTGTTGTAGACACCAATGCTTAATATCTATGGTGAAACAACGTGCCTCAGGTTGCTTTAAAGAATTTTCAGAAATAACAGCTGTTGGTAGGTCTGACAGTGGACACAGAACAGCAGGAGCCGACAGCTCTGGAAGGCGGGAGACGGGCAGGCAAGCTCCACCTGCAGATGCGAGATGACTCTGGAACGTGGCTGGGGGCTGAGCTACTCCAGAGTCCCGAGCAACACCTACCATGGAGGGCAGTGGGGAGCTGGGCAGAGATGCATGACCACGAGGAGGCCCGGCCAGTTGCAGGCCCTGCCACCCGGCTTTCCACCTCAGCTCCAGTAGGGGCGACGCTTGGGGGCACCTTGTCCCCTCTCCCCCCACTGAGGACAGCCGCCCCTTCCAGAACAGGACCCGTGTCACCTCTCACCTGCAATCACAGTGTTCACACACTCGTAGAGAAGGGACATGGCAGACGTGCTACAGAGGGAGGGCAGAGAAGTGGCGTGAGGATAGGAGTTGTGTCAGAGCAGGGGACGGCCCCCTGCACTGCCTGCCAGGCAAGGCCACCAGCGGCTCTGGCCCAGGAACTCTGGCTGCCCGAGGGTGCGAGGACATGTGGGGGTGCGTGCTCACCTGTGGATGAGGTTGGTGAGAGGCTCGATCAGCTTTTTGCCCAACCTCGGCTCCAGAGGCGTCAGAGCACCAAACTGTGGGGTGAGAGGGGCGGTCACCATGCAGGACAGTGCTGAGGCAGAAATGGCTGCCCACAGCAATACCGACCAGGCCCCTGGGGCGAGGTGAGCGTCAGGGGAGACGTCCCATGCTACTTGCCAGCTTGATGATCTTGATGAGGACCCAGTTGTTGGTGGAGGACGTCATCAGCTTGAAGAACAGCGGGGCGAGGGACAGGTAGTTCTTGGGGTTGCGTCTGGCCAGCTCACAGATGACGTTGACAGCGGCCGACTGAACTCCTGAGGAGCAAGGGGGTCCTCATCAGCAAGAGGGGGCATCCTCACAACCAGGTGGACTCACCAATGGGAACCCTGCGGCATGGGCCTCGAAGCACATGTATGAGAACAAACTCGTGACTGTCACTATGTACACGGCCAGCCAGGGCAGCTGACATGGCGTGGGCAAGTGGCAGTGTCGACACACCCACACACACACACTTCCTAGCTCTGTGTGCTGAGTAGTGGGCCCAGTGGCTACAAAACCCCAGCACCTCGAGCACACTCTGTGCCAGATCTTCAACAATGAAGGAAGCAGGGCCGTGTGGAGAAACGTGGACCCCGGGGCCGGGAAGGGGGAAGTGAACCTGGCATCTTGTGGTGCCAGAAAGCAAAGAGATGCTCAAGAAATAAGGGGAGATGGGAGGTGGGCACTGGAACCTATACAAAAGGGCGCCCAACGGCCAACCTGAGACAATGTGAGCAAAAATACTGATAACCAAGGTGTGGATATGGCCCATAGAATAAAACAGGTACCTAGGAGTCCATCCTGACGTAAACCGACAAGTGACAGAACGGACAGCGTCACCTGCCCTACGACCCCAACAAATGAGGAGGAGGAGGATGGGGGAAGCACCATCTGGCAGGACTGGAGCCGTAACGGGTTCAGGCCAGGCCACAAAGGCCGACGTCAGCAGGGAAGCGAGCATCTATGCTGCTGAGTATCCCCACAAGACACTGAATCACAAAGGGAAAGACTGGCCTGTGCAAGTGGCACTGACACAGATGAGACACGTCGGCCCCACAAGCCCTGGGACAGTCCCCAGAGGAGACACACTGGGGACGTAGCTCCTCCGTCTGACCAGGAGGGAACAGCAGACCAACCCACTGAGACACATCCTGCAGGACGACTGACCCCTTCTCTATGAAAGTCACAGTCATGAGAGAAACACCCAGGGACTCCAATCAGAAAGGGTCCAGGCACTGGACAATGAAACGTCGCAGCCCAGAGAGGGGATGTGAGTGCAGCAAATGTGCTGTGTGATAAAGACTCTGTCTGAGGCCGGACAAGGTGGCTCACACCTGGTAATCCCAGCACCCCGGGAGGCAGAGGTGGGAGGATCACTTGAGGCCAGGAGTTCAAGACCAGCCTAAGCAAGAGTGAGACCCCATCTCTACTAAAAATAGAAACAAATTAGCAGGGCGTGGTGGAGCCTGTAGTCCCAGCTACTCTGGAGGTTGAGGCAGGAGGATTGCTTGAGCCCAGGAGTTGGAGACTGCTGTGAGCTAGGCTGATGCCACAGTACTCTAGCCTGGGCAACAGAGTGAGACTCAGTCTCAAAAAAAAAAAAAAAAAGAAAGAAAATTCTGGAAAGTTGGGTGAAGGGCACATGGGAATTCTTTGTACTATTTTTTTCAAGTTTTTTATAAATCTGACATTATTTTAAAACAAAAAGGTAAACTAAGAACTTTTAGTGATTAAAACAAACAAAAAAAAAAACTGAGGGGAAAAAATAAGCCTTCAGGTCCACCTGCACCTCTCCATGGACAGAAGGAGAGCCCCAGGCATAAAACCCAGCTCACCAAGGAGAAGGAACAGACTTGGATTGTGTGGAGGCCGTAGGCAGAACAGGAGACCCGAGGATGCTCCCGGGAGCTGTGTGCCTCCTGCCCCTTCCACACTTCAAAACTCTCAGTTCTGAAAATCCCGCCACAGTCCTCCCGACCAGAGAGGAGATGCTGGTGCCTGTGGCAGCTACCACCAGGCTGTATGAACCCCAGCTTGTGGCACAGGCTCTGCCACCTCCTCCTGGGGACAGGGACACCAGCCCAGGCCCAAACCATCCAGGCAACAGGTCTAAGGCAGAGGGCTTATGGCGTTATGGGAAAGCAGCAGGACCCCGCGACGCAACGCTGCACAGCAAGGTGCGCAATGCGAGCACAAGCAGGCGTCACCACACACTTGGGACAGCTTCAAAGAACAGCTCTCTGGCTCCATCTCTTTCCGTCAAGTCAGGGAGGAAAACAGGGCTGGAGGTTTCTGCACGGGGAAGGGACGGCATCCTGAAACATTTGCCCGGCCGTTGGCCTGGAGGGCACCGTTGGGCAAAGCTTGGGACCCACCCAGCCGTCCTGATCTGACTGAGCCCAGGGCCCCACAGAGGAGCTGGCCTGGACCCGAGCTCCTGCACAGGTCGGGTTTGCTCTCCCAAAGGCAGGGCCTGCACACTCCTGGCTGGCTGGGCTTCGGACCCATAGACCCCTGCCAAGTGCCTGCCGCAAGCCAGAGGCTCTAACACATGTGGTCTTGGGCTACGCTGCCCAGTGGATGCCAGGGCCACAGGTGACTATTTAAACGTCAGTTAACCTCAGTGAAATAAAATCTGGAACTGCATCTCTCAGTCACCACACTGCAAATCCTCAGTAGCCCCGTGAGGCTGGAGGTGGCCCTGTGTCCGACAGCGTGGTATAGCTGTCCCCTGCACTGCAGAAGGTGGCCTGGCGGCATGGGAGCCATCTGACTGGCTCCCAACCTCCCTGGCTCAGGGATGCTGTGGCCACGGGGAACGCCCCCCCCAGGGCTCTGCCGCCTCACCCTCGCTGCAAGTGTGCTGCACTGACTGCACTGTCCCCGGGGCCCAGGAGGAACCCAAGGCCACCTGCATTGAGCCTCCCCACTCTGTCCACTGCGTCTCAAGGCTACCCCATGGCAACAAAGCCTGGCATGTTCCATGGGCAGGAAGCCCTCCCACCTCCCTTCAGCCCCTGTGGCAGCTCCCGGGGGGGCTGGGTGCCCCAAACCTGAACTCAAATCCACCAACCAGGGTCGGGGTCCTCTAGCTTCTCCTTGAGCCGGGGGAAGGCAGGACGCAGAGACTCAGGGTACTTCAGGAACACCTTGTACATGATCAGCACGGCCTTCTTCCGGATGTAGGGCTTGGTGTGCGACATCTGCCGAGACAGTGGGGGCGTCTGCACCAGTCTCCTCCACCCACTTCACCCCTGCCCTGCACCCCACCTGCATCTTACCACCTTCGCCCAGAGGAAAGAGCCCCCAGTCCCTCTGGCCATGGTCTACCCACCCCACCACACTGCCCACCACCCACAGACCACAGAGCAGCATCTCAGAGGAGTGGAAACCTGCCGGTGCCCGTGCCCAGGCCTGGGCCCTGGAGGTCGACCCTCCTGCCTCTGACTGTCCTCACCGGGCAGTCCCGAGCCCCAGGAGGGAGGGAGGAGGCCCAAAGGAAAGTCACACAGTGAGCCCTGATCTGCATGATCAGAGCCTGCAGCCCTGCAGCACAGCCCACCTTGAGAACACTAAGGGCTTCCCTTGGCTGCCAGACCGTCCTCTCATCCCGGGTGAGCCCCTCCTCACCTGTCAGGCCTGGGGAGCCCCACCTCTCCACTGCTTGGCCCTGACAGAGCCCCTAGCTAACCGTGACAGGGCGCCCACATCCACCCCTCCTCTGGGCTCTCAACTGCTCTGGTCTGGGGGAGCACGCTGCCCATGAAGGCCAGTTACTGTTTCGGCTCTGCAGGCCAGACGGCCTCTGTCGGGACCAACAGCTCTACCCTGCTCTGCTGGGGCCACTGTGTACAACGTGGGAGGAAGGGGCGGGCCAGGCGCGTGGTTCACACCTGGCGGGGGGCAGGTAATGGATGTGGCCCTGGGCCACAAGCTGCTGATCCCAACTGGACTACAGACAGGGTCCGATCTAGAGCTGGGCTGGCTGTGCCCACAATCTCCAGGCCATCAGCAGAGATCTACGCGTCTTCTGGTAGACGGACTGCTCACGCAGGGCGAGCACCCCAAGGCAGAAGCCAAGCCCCTTCCCCCATCAGTGTGGCCCTGTTTAGTAAGTGAAAGAGAAAGAGTCCCGCTAAGTTGGGGACGAGCTGGACACACAACAGATGTCCTGAGGGCTGCCATTTCTCGGGATTTCCATGTTCTAGAAGGTCATTGGGGCCCCTGTGAGAGGACGACGGGCCCGTCCATTTGCTTTAAGACCAGCTGGGTAGCCGTGAGCTATGCGGGGTGGAGAGGGGCAGACAGGGCCACACTGAGATGACCGTCACTAGCACCCACACCTCAGCAAGGAATCGATGTCCTTGCCAGGGCCTGGCCCACCAGATGGTGGTAGGGGTGACGGTGACTCAGCTCCCACCCCACCAGGCCACACACCCATACCCGGCCCGTTCCCGCAGGGCCAAGCTTCCTTGATGTGACACTTTAACCCGGGCATGCTTGCAACTCACCAGCGTCATGATGTCATTTGCCAAGTCTCTGGCAAGATCTGGGGTGACAAAACAGGACAGACCAGTCAGTGCAACGCCAGTGTCGTACTGGCTGGGGCTGCTCAGGTCCTGGAAAGGGAGGGAGAGGGGTTTAGCGGGTGGGTGCCGTGGCTATGCATCACCGTGCACGTCCCAGAAGGGGGTACACCCAGAAGAGGGTGCAGCTGTGCCCCTGCCCCCACCGCAGAGGGCTCTGGAGCTGACCCTGGATGAGCAGGAACGATCTATAGCCCACTCGACACTGTCACCAAGAGAGGAGCCAGGACAGGCCGTCTGGGGACAGACAGGGTCTGAGGAGGATGGAAACACGTTGCACCTGAGAGCCCAGCCTCTCAGGACAGAGGCTCATTGACCACTGCACGTCTGGGCGAAGGCTGCACTGGCTCTGAGTATAGCCTGCGTCCTGGGGCTGCAGTCAGGGCTGCCCACCCCTGGCCGAGGGGCAGCTCCCAGCCTACAGACACCCCGTGCACAGCCTGATGACTGTCACCCAGGCACAGAGCAGGCAGGGAGCCCCACAGGACAGGATCCCCAGAGACTGCCACCATTTCAGGTCTTGTCCCCCTAACAACCAAGGGAAGAGACCAGGAACAACTCCTTTGGGTCCCTCTCAAAGCATGGAAAAGCTTCGGGCTGGGGACAATTCTATCTTGGGACCTTGAGACACGAGGAGAAGCTGACGGCCACCCCCCAGCCTCCTCTAGACGCGCGATCCACCAGCTCAACCCTACGGCAATGGCTTAAACACGGGCCCATGCCCACGCCCCAGATCTGTACACCTGGGGAAATTCTCTTGCTCTCGCAAACTTGCTCTTGGGGAGATTTTCGTAAGGAGTTGTGCTGAGAAACACTAAGAGCTGCCTTCTGCAGTCACAAATAAGAAAACACTAGTGGTTTTTCTTTTTTTTTTTTTTTTTTGAGACAGAGTCTCGCCCAGGCCAGAGTGCCGTGGCGTCAGCCTAGCTCACAGCAACCTCAAACTCCTGGGCTCAAGCGATCCTCCTGCCTCAGCCTCCCGAGTAGCTGGGACTACAGGAATGCGCCACCATACCCGTCTAATTTTTTTCTGTATATATTTAGCTGTCCAGATAATTTCTTTCTATTTTTAGTAGAGACGGGGTCTCGCTCTTGCTCAGGCTGGTCTCGAACTCCTGACCTTGAGTGATCCTCCTGCCTCAGCCTCCCAGAGTGCTAGGATTACAGGCATGAGCCACTGCACCCGGCCAACACTAGCTTTAAAAGCCACTCCACTCCCAGCTGAGGGGCAAGACGGCAGCAGAACCCACAGTGCAGCCCTCACTTCCTGGATGACTGGATTTTTCATTCAGCACAATGCAGCAAAGGGCGGGAGGAGGGGAGCAGGGACCCTGGGAGGCTGCCATAGGAAGTTTCAGAAAGGAAGGTGTGTCCAGAGATGTGCAGGTATTCGTAAAGCTGCCAGGAGACCCCAGCCTGACCCCAGGCCCCTGCAGGAGGTGTTTCAAAAGTCACGGGTTCATTTAAAATGACACAGGGAGCGCAAACACCTGGGGGTACTCCCATCGGGATCCTACGCAAAGGAAGCATATCACTAACTGGCAGTGAGAGCTGTGGCCACACAGACAGGCTCCTGAGTCTGGGGCTAGGACAGAGACAGACAAAGGTGGGAATAACAGCAGAAATGATGGTTAACTGCCTGAATCACTCCTGATTTAGCAGAAGCAGTGTGTGCTCCCGGGAAAAGGAGTCTCAGGCTGGAGCACTCAGGTGGAACAGAACAGCCTTGAGCGAGTTTCCCAAGGAAGCAGTGGGAGACCTGAGGCTGTATCGAGGTGCCCACATAGGGGCCTGGCTGGGCAGCTGGCACCTGGGCACCTAGGATGCCGCACCTCCACCCTCCTCAGTCCTGTCGTCCGCCCACTCTCCCTGGCAACCCTCTCCCCTCCCCTCTTGGAAGGCCCAACTCCCACCGGGCAACCCGCTCCCATCCTGCTGGGCACCCTGACTAGGACTCATGGCCAAGCTGGACCCTCGAGCCATGGCACCTAGACCACAGGCCACATGTGGCCAAGGCAGATGCCCGGCTCCATAACCTTGCCCAGAACGGACAGCCCAACAGGGCCAACAGCAGTGGGGTCTGCACTGCCCCACGTGCAGGGCATCAGCACACGGCCAGCACCTGCAGAGCCCGCCCCTCAGCATGCTGGGAGCCCCAGGCCATGAAGCCAGGTCACTTCCCTAGGGCCTAGCCCTTGCACTGGGCACTTGCGGGCCCGGACTGTGGGCCAGGGATGGAAAGGGACAAGCTGCCCAAATAATGCGGCCTTGGTTCCCCAACACCCCCGGCTTCTCCACAATGAGGGGGAAACAAAAGATGCGCAAAGTGCTGGGGCCAAAGAGGAAATTTATTACTCGATGGTCTCCAAAGACCATTTCAAATGTAAAAAAAGGTACACACAACTGAAGATACACATGTCAGGTAGCACAAAAGAGCCCATGGATGGAAAGCCCCATGAGGGCAGGGAGGGGAGTGCGATCTCGGGAGGTGCTGCCACAGGGGCAGGATGGAAAGAGAGCGGGGTGACCAGAGCCCAGCTGCAGTGCAGATGCCTGGAACCCACCAGCCTTCCAAGAAGTGAGGTTGAGAAGGCAGGTGTTCAGCAGCCCCCAGCCTTGCACACCTGCCAGGGAGCAGAGCTCGACCCACCAAGGCCATCTCTTCGTGTCTCCTGGGAAACACAACAGCCCAGAGAAGCCAGGACCGCTTGCTAAGGGACTCACAGACGTTGGGTCTATGGACCCTCGGAGCCCAGGGCTCCTGCTTCCTGCTCTCCCATGCGTGTGATGGGAAAATCAGCACGGAGACAGAGGCTTGGCTGGGGAGACCCGCCCAGCACTCAGCACGAGGGGAGGCCTACCTTGCGGATCTGATTCGTGGTCAGCATGATGACATCGGTGCCCTCGTGAAAGCTCTGGGAGGCGGCGAGGTAGCCGATGCGCTGTGGGGAGGACAGACGCTGCATCAGGGCCACACCAGAGGCCACAGGAGGGTGGGCGGTGGGTCCCCCCACTGGCTGGGTGCCAGGAAGCCACTTATGAACCAAGCCAGGTCGCTTCCAGTTCCAGAGGAGAAAATTCCCACCGAGGTTTGTCAAAGCCACCTGGTCCTGCCGCTAACGTTCCGCACTCCCCTAGCTCGCTGGCAGCCAGGGACTGCTTTCCCACAGCGAGTCTAAATGTGGGATCTTATGACGGCTCAATTCTCTCTGCCAGGCTGAAGTGACAGCTAAAGCCACACTCACAAATGTATTTGCTGCTTTAAAAACACGTGCACAGGGAGCTGCCACAAATTTTGGAAAATACGATATTGTATTTCTTTACCAAGCGTGACCCGTAGGCGGGGGCTCAGGGCCCTCAGGCTAGAAGCCACAGGACGGCTCGGCCACCGCAGGGTGCATGTCCCGATGGAAGGTGAAGAAAGCTTTCACCCGACCCAGGATGATGCCAGGACACACAGCACACGCGTAACAGGCCACATGTGGGAAAAATTATTTTTGTGGGAGTTTACTAACATGGGAGTTTACTAACATGCTTATATGATACCAAAAAGGAAATAACATCCAAAATTGTTGACAAGATCACAATGCAAACAAAAAATGCTCAGAAATGTCCAAGAGGCAACAGGACACGCTGACAAGTGGAGGCCTCTGGGCAGGGACCAGCGCCTGGCTGGGTTTTTGAGGAGTTACGAGTTTATCTGAATTTGCAGCCCCTTGCCTGCACCAGCCCACTCAGGAAAGCTGGACCGTGTCCCGCACCAGCCGGGCCCTGGCCAGAGGACGGATCTGCAGGGACGTCCAGTGGGGGATCCTTCCTCCCACCACACCCTGCCAGCCTCCCCATCCCGAAGCCCACCTTGAACGTGAATTTGGAGGCACTCATCACTTCTATGATGTTGAAGGCAGCCCAGCTGATGTCGTACCCCAGCATCTGTAACTGTTGTGAGAGGAAGGCAGTCACTTTTACTCATAAGCCAAGGTGGACAAGGCGCTGAAGCCATGATATCTAATACTCCCTCCCTGCACATGAAGGACACACCCCATTTACAATTTCTCTCTTTTTTTTTTTTTTTTGAGACAGGGTCTCACTCTGTCGCCCAGGCTGGAGTGCAGTGGCATTGTCATAGCTCACTGCAGCCTCCAATTCCTGGGCTCAAGTGATCCTCCTGCTTCAGCCTCCCAACGTGCTGTGACTACAGGAGCAAGCCACCACACCCAGCTCCATTCACAGTCTTAACGCACAAAGTTAGGCCGGGCACACTGGCTCACGCCTGTAAACCTAGCACTCTGGGAGGCTGAGGTGGGAGGATCGTTTGAGCTCAGGAGTTTGAGACCAGCCTGAGCAAGAGCGAGACCCCGTCTCTACTAAAAATAGAAAGAAATTATATGGACAGCTAAAAAGATATATATAGAAAAAAAAATTAGCCGGGCATGGTGGCGCATGCCTGTAGTCCCAGCTACTCGGAGGGCTGAGGCAGAAGGACTGCTTAAGCCCAGGAGTCTGAGGTTGCTGTGAGCTAAGCTGACGCCACAGCACTCTAGCCAGGGCAACAGAGCGAGACTCTGTCTCCGGGTAAAAAAAAAACAACAACAAAAAAAAAACACAAAGTTCATCCAACATGTACCCCTGGGGCCTTTTCTTTCTTCTCTTGAGAAACGACTCTTACTTTTAAAAACTACTGGGATAGGCTAGTAACAGACCCTAAAAGAGGATAAACCCCTGCAATTGAGAAGCTAGTGCGTCCTTGCACTGGCTGAACTCCCCACCACCCTCGGGGAATGGGCTGCTCACAACAGCTACATGAGACAAAGGCCAACACTAGGGACTCCCTGGAGAAGCCCTTTGCTCCCTGTCTCCAACAAGGAAACAGGCCGTGGCGGGGAGGGGGGTGCCTGTCCTCTGCCCATGTGCTGACCTGGAACAGCAGCCAGGCAGGGAACCTGGCCCAAGAAGGTTCAGAGCCCCAGCTCTACTCAGCAGGCTTCCCGGCGGGAGCTGAGACTGCAGGAGAGGGCTGCCCCTGCCCACATCCACTCAGGAGAGGGCCCCCCAGGGCCACCACCACACCCTGAGTGCTGCCATCTGCCCACGCCAGCCACGTGACAATCGCAGCACGCCTCTCCAGGACTCCGAGTTTACCCTGCACGGCTCACTGACAGCACAGACACAAGAGCTCTGTGAAGTGGCACCAGTGAATGTCTGATGGGCAGATGGACGGCAGGCACTCAGTGGAGCAGAGGGCAACCCGACAGCACTGGGGCAGGGGCCCAGGGCCGCCGAGCAGACAGAGCACTTACATACGTCAGCTTGCAGACTGCGTTTGCCTTCACCGCAATGTTGTCCTGCTTCAGCTCCTGCTTGATTTCATCAATGCACTGAGAGATGTACTTTGCCTAAAAGGGGAAAAAAATAGAAATCACAAATGTTTAGCTAGAACAGTTAAAAATAACTATTTCTGAAAGGAGCCAGACACAAAAGGCCACGCAGTGTGAGGTTCCATTTATATGAAATATCCAGAACAGGCAGATCCACAGAGATGGGACATGGATTCCTGGGTGCCAAGGTGGGGAGTGGGTGGGAAGGACATGGTTTTTCTCTGGGGTGATGAGAATGTCCTGGAACTATGTAGTGGTGGAGGAGGGTGCACACACACCGCCCTGTGTGCCTGCTCCTCAGACTGGATCCCCCCACCATCGGCTGCTGTGGCGCGTGCTGCATTAACATCTGTGTGCAGGTTTCACAGCGGGTGTGTTCTGATTCCCTGGGGCCCACTCACTAACCCAGCGTGTCTACTGAACACCACCCGAGACAGCCTGACCCGAGCAGAACTGACGCACGAGGTCCAAAGTGACAGACAGCAGCCCCTCTGGGAGTGGCGGTCTCGAGGCTCTTACCACACTGTGAGAGAGAGACAAGCAGAGTTGGCTCCACATCGGCTCTAAAGAGAACCCAGCCCTCCCCAGGAGGAGAGGGTGGTCACCATGGGGTCAGGGGCAACTCCGTCAGCCGATGAATGAGGGCCCCACACCCGTGAGGTGGGCTTGGACCCAGCCCCCAATGCCAAGCACCCTGTGAGGGATGAGGAGCCCCCTCCGTCATCTGACCGTGGGACCAAGAGCTGCAACTGCTAGGACCCTGTCCTGACATGCCCCTGACCTTGGGGTTCAACATTCCTCCTGCTGCACTGTCTGCTGCATTGCCCCTCCCCAGAGGTCCTGCCCCCAGTTCTTCCTGTGTCACCCTAGGACCACACTCGACCCAGCCTGAGACCCCCAACTGCCACCACCACAGGTGCAGGGGAAGAGCCACAGCTGTCCGGGTGCTCTCACAGCTGCAGGGAACATGCTGAATATTTTATGACCAAGGTGTAGTGCAGTGAAACAAGCATCACCATATCCTTCCAACACGCTTCAAGTTACTAAATCCCATGAGGGATTCTCAGTTCCTGTCCCTGGCGCATGGGTGACCCTTTTCTGCACAGGTTGATGCTTGTTAATGATTTAAAAGGGAAAGAACAAAAAGGCAACCACAAGTGCTGAGAAGTCGGTGTCCCCCTCCATGGCAGGAGGGCAGTGGAGTGCAGTCTGGGGCTCCCCCAGAGGTTAAGCAGGGAGCTGCCACATGGCCCATGTGTGTGCCCAAGAATCCTGAAAATCAGCACGTGAGTGTTCACCACAGCACTATTCCTAACAGGTCAAACAGAAGCCAGCCAAACGTTCCTCAGCTGACAAACAGGTAGACACGATGTGACAGACCTGGGCCCACCAGTTTCCCTGGCAGTCCAGGGACTCCCAAGTCAGTCCCAAACCTGGGACGTCCTCTTGGCTTTTCGACTTCTGGTAACAGCCAGGTAGCTCCTCCCAGTGCAAGCCTCCCTTGAGTATACTGAAAGCACATTCCCAGGAGGCGCTGGGAACCAGCAAAGCAGCAGTGCTGGGGGGTGCTGTTTCTCACAGCTCTTCCCTACCCACGTTCTGCACACAGACTCAGCTCAGATCGCCGGCTGACCCCAGAACGACACTTGCAGGGGACACATTTCAACAGCCCAGTGGACACTAAAGGAAATAAATAGGCCAGGCGCAGTGGCTCATGCCTGTGATCCCAGAACTCTGGGGCCAAGGAGGGAGGATTGCTTGAGCCCAGGAATTCGAGACCAGCCTGAGCAACAGCGAGACCCTCTTTCTACTAAAAATAGAAAAATTTAGCCAGGCGTGGTGGTAGTCCCTGTAGTCCCTGCTACTCAGGAGGCTGAGGCAGGAGGATCCCTTGAGCCCAGGAGTTGGAGGCTGCAGTGAGCTAGGATGACCAGCCTGGGTGACAGTGAGACTCTGTCTCAAACAAACAAAAAAAAAGTATAAAGTATTACAAAAAAAGGAAGTTAGAGGGCCGGGCGCGGTGGCTACGCCTGTAATCCTAGCACTCTGGGAGGCCGAGGCCAGCAGATTGTTTGAGCTCAGAAGTTCAAGACCAGCCTGAGCAAGAGCGAGACCCTGTCTCTACTAAAAATAGAAAGAAATTATATGGACAGCTAAAAATATATATAGAAAAAGTTAGCCGGGCATGGTGGCGCATGCCTGTAGTCCCAGCTACTTGGGAGGCTGAGGCAGGAGGATTGCTTGAGCCCAGGAGTTGGAGGTTGCTGTGAGTGAGGCTGAAGCCACGGCACTCTAGCCCGGGCAACAGAGTGAGACTCTGTCTCAAAAAAAAAAAAAAAAAAAAAGGACATTAGAGGTGCAACATGATGAAATTTCTCAAACACCTCAGCCGGTTCCATGCAAAGTTCACACTTCACACCGAGCAAAAGCAGCACTGAAACATTGATGCTGGTTTCAGCATCTATTTAATCATTCTGGAATTTAATCTAGAACACAGGACACATACTTCCTTTCTGAATGAACTCCTTGGGGCCATAAGATGTGCTGTTTCAACCCTGGATAGATATCAGGATTTCTGGGGCACGTTTTCTTTTTTTAAAGTTCAGATTCTCCCCTCCCTGCTGACAAACTAATGCAGACTGTCCGGGAGACCAGAGAACTTGTATGACCGCAGGTCTCACAGCTGACCCGAGCTGCCGTCCCAGCCGTGTACCACCCAGGCTCCACACCATCGGCCTTTGTAAAAAAAATCCCTGGGAATGGGAAAAGCAGACAAGTGGAAGAGGCCCCAGCCCTGAAGGAGCTTCATGAAGAACACAGACAGCTGAGACACTAGAGAGAGGGAACCGCGTTCACAACCAGGGAGGGGATCACAGCTACACTCCACCCCACCCCAGCCCTGCCCGGGGCCGTCACGCCTGCTGCAGGCCATTGACACTAGCTGCAAGGCTGGAGCTACTCCACTGCAACAGCTCCACTCTCACCAGGAAACGCCCCATGCCCCATGTCCACGGGCGCAGAAAGGTGAACGCAGTAGCCGCATGACAGAACACAGCACCCACAACAAGTGCGGCTCTCATGGCAGGAGCCCGGAAAGCCAGGCAGCAAAAACGTACACCTTCGGCTATACGGCACTCTATGGTTTAGGGACACAAATTTAAGTGATAACACTGTAAGCAAATCAAGGAAATTATACTCATAGAACTCAGGATAATTGGATAATTACCATAATAATTAGCTATACAACATCCTATGCATTGCATATTTCATAATTAAAGAGATTTAGAAGGGGGAAAAAAGCAAATCTAGAAAACGCACCTTTTGGGTCCAACAACACTGTGACAACGTGGGGACAAGGGGGCACCAGGATGAAGGGGAGGGCGTCTGGGAATTCTGGGAGATTTTTCTTACCATCAGGTTGGTTCAGGGGTTCTTGACCTGGGGACAATTCCACCCCCAGGAGACACTGAGCAATGTCTGGGAACATCAGTGGCTGTCACGACTGAGGGAAGGGGAGCTCCTGGCATGAGGTGGGTGGAGGCAGGCATGCTGCTCAGCACCTGCGGTGCCCAGTATGGACCCCACAAAGAAGATCCGGCCCGGTGTCCACAGTGTGGGGGTGGGGGGCGGATTTTTTAGGGGAATGGCCAGTGTTATTAAAGAAAGGAAAAAACACTCAGTTCAAACTTGGTATCTTTCTTTCTCCTCAGAAGCTGCTAAAATAGAAGGACTACTACAAAACAACAGCCAGCACGTCCTGAGTGTCACCCCGTGCCAGGCATGCTAAGTCTTCAAGTCACAGTCCCTGAGGTGTAGCCAGGGTGACCCCCAGCCCTGCACACTCTCATGGGCAGAGGCCACACACACCTGAGCACAGGGCAGAGCCACACAGAATCAGCACTTTGAGGTCAGAGGCAAGAGAACGTCACCACTGCCATGTGTTCTATCCTACCCCTCGATTATGCCCAACTTTAAATTACCATTCTACACGATTAAATTAAATTTTAATAAAATAAACATTCGGACACTTCAGTTAAATGGGCTGTAAATTTTTATACCCACATGAAAATATTTTGACACTGGTTTAGGGTGGTAAAAATCCAGAAATGACATTCTTTTAGTTTGCTCACAACTCCCAAAGCATGTGCACGCCTGCTCCCAGGGTGCTCTGCCCGCCTCTCCTAGGTGAACCAGACTCCCGCACTAGGCTCTTGGTCCGGCCACGGAGAACAGAGTGTGGCCCCTGATGCGGCGGCACTGGAGGGACTTGCTACGGACACTGCATGAACTCGACACCACGCAGCAGACATGGCCTCACGAGACAGTCAGCTGGCACAGGGGAGGCGTCCATCCAGTCCCTCAACAGGCATCTCCTGAGCCCCCACCGCTGCCAGCTGCTGGGCCAGTGACCAAATGTTAGCAGGTATGGGGGCAGAGGGACTCCAGGCCAAGGACAGGTATACAAAGGCCTGGAGGTCGACAGAAGGTTTGGCAGGTTGGGGGCTCTATCTGGAGCGCAGCAAGGCTGGAGCCCAGGGCTGCGTGTGGCCGGAGGGGGTTGATAAGAGACCAGGCTGGAAGGGGAGCAGGGTGCCGAATCACTCGGGCTGAGAGACACACCGCTGGGGCAGATGGGCCCACTCGGGGGTCTGGAGCAGGCACGGACCTGGGGGGAAGCTGGGAGGTAACTGAGGTCAGGAGCCCAGCAGAGGTGGCTTCTGCAAACACATGGGTGAGATCACGAGGACAGTGGCCCAAACCAAAACTGCAGCAGGGAGCAAGGAAGCCCAGAAAAGACACCAGAAACTCAGTGCAGTGAGTGACGGGGATGGCCCAAGGCTTTCCCAGAGCCAGGAGGGGCAGAGAAAGGACGAGATGGTGCAAAGGAAGAGCCCATCGCAACACGCTGAGCTGGAGGGGCCCCAAGACGCCCCGGTGGTGATGTCCAGGTGACAGCTAGACAGGCAGATACAGAGTGCCAAGATCTGAGCTAGAGAGGAGAATGAGGTTAGAGGGCAGGAGGTCTGAGGCAGAACAGGAAGCCCAGAGGGCAAGGGGGAGGGGCACAAGGAGACCACCCAGGGTGGGAAGAGGAGGAAGCCAGTAGCCAGGGAAACCCACTAAGCAGAGGGGAGAGAGGGAGGTGTGACCTGAGGCCCACAATGGCCCAGGCACAGAGCTGTAAAGCCCAGCTGGCAACCACTGGCCACGTGTGGCCTTGAGCACCTGAAACGTGGCCAGCCAGACTGAGATGTGCTGTGGGGGCCAAATACACACAGACCCCCTCAAAGACCCCGCAGGGAACAAGAGTGTGAAGGAGGAACTCAATAACCTTTAAGGACAGCCTGGGAAACAGCAGCGCCTGGGCTGGGCTGGGAAAGAAAACATTGTTATCATTAACAGCACCCCTTTCTCGTAACAGAACTGCTGGAAAACCTTCAACTGCCCACAGCTCCAGTTGTTTCTACGGGACAGCACTATGGGAGTAGCGGCACCTGTCAGCTCCTGCCTCCTGGCCCACCCCTGGTGCTCAGGATGGGATTCTCCCACAGGGGCAGCGACTCATGCCCAGGTCAGCGCGGGTGGGAGCCTTCCTGCTCCATACTGTCGCGTGTCCTCCACCTGCTTCTCCAGTGTCTCCAGGGTCCCGTGTGGTGTGCTCATCAGGGAGTCCAGCCTCCTTAGGCAGGATAGACCTGTCCCCAACCAGTCACCCACCCTTGCATTTTTTCCTACTGTGGTTTTAGTGAACAGAAGTTTTAACTTTTACATAGCTGAATCTGCTCTTTCCACGTGACTTCTTTGTAAAGATGGGAGTTGCTTTCCTGTGTTTAAATGCTGATAAGGGGCCTGGCACAGTGGCTCATGCCTGTAGTCCCAGCCCTTTGGGAGGCCAAGGTAGGAGGATCACTTGAGCCCAGGAGTTGGAGGCTGCAGTGAGCTGTGATGACACCACTGCACTCCAGCCTGGGCAACAGAGACCCTGTCTCAAAATAAAAGTGTTCCCCCAAATACAAAAAGTAACAGAGAATAAATTGAGCAGTCCCAAAATTGTGCAAATTGGACCACTACTTTGCAAACTTTTTGGACTCATTTTAAGAAATATTTTTTGCATGGTAACCCAACTCACTCACATACACACACACACACACACACACACGCACACGCACAAATCATACGCAGAAACAAAGTGTTAAGAAAGGACAGTGACTCTACATGCCTACTGTCAAGTATTTCCTAGTTTCTTTTCTCTCTCTCTCTCTTTTTTTTTTTTTTTTTGTAGAAACGGGGTTTCGCTGTGTTAACCAGGCTGGTCTTGAACTGGACTCAAGCGATCCTCCCAAAGTGCTGGGATTACAGGTGTGGGCCACTGCGCCCAGCCTTCCTTTTTCTTACTTAGCATAACCCATTAAATTGAATTCACAACCTGCTAAGGGATCACAGTCTGAGGTTTGGAAAACAGCAAACTATACAACCTCTTACAGTGCTGTGGCACTTGCAGAAGACAGAAGACTGTGCATCCTCAGAACCAATGGCAAGGAGGGAGGGACTGCCACCTGATGTTACAGATGATGACACAGAGCAGGGGCCTCTCCTGGGTCACTTAGTTAAGGAAGTCCAAGAACTTGGAATCAAGTCCCCAAAACTTCATACCATTTCCACCCAACCATACTGCCTTTCCACGTGGCTTTTGAAGTTACTGCTAAGCCTTGTTTCCACAATGTCACGTGAAGTTTTAAGCGAATACCTATTATAAAATGGAAACCTTTTTTGGAAATTAAACTGCTGCAGAAAAAGCACACTGTCAGCAATCTGTTCCGGGTGCAGTGGGTGGGAGGGAGGAACCCACAGCAGTCTACATGGTAGCTGCTTTTGCACAGGGAGGAGGGTAGGACTACAACCGTCACCAAACCGTCACTCACTGCTCTCCAATCAGGAGACGCCAGCAGTCAGACACATCCCAGGAGTGAACACCTGAATGATCACTCTCCAGGATGTAAGGATGATCTTCAAATGAGAAAACCAAGGCCCCAGGCACCACGTGTCCTGCCGGCACTGCCAACTGGCCAATGGCAGGGCCCATGAGGAAACCTGGGACTTTCAAGGACCTCCAGCACCAGACTGGTCCTGTACTAATTTTAAAAACGTGTTTCCACCACCAATACCCCGTTGAACAGGCCCAAGCCTGTGGGGAAGGTGCCATCAATACACACCAATTCCAAATGAAAAAACCAAGGCCCAGTACACTTCCAGGGATGACAGACACAGTTCCCTGAAAACCAGACTCCCTGACTAGAGGGTGCAGTCCTCCACCAGACAGACCCTGTGGCCCATCCTCAGGATCCCACAACAGGCTGCTCAGGGACACCCACTGACGGTGGGGCAGGCCTAGGTGCTCCTATCCATGCAGAACAGTCATCTCAGGGAGCAAGCCACGTCCCAAATGTGCTCAGCCATGCTCAGTAAATAAAATTCAGGTCAATCAGCTACTCTTTCAACTCACAAAGACACTGAAGACCACACATGAGTTAGTTACAGAGGATGCAAAACCAAGGAGTGGCCTAAGAAAAGGGAAGGGGGCTGTGGAGACAAACAAGTATAACCTCATGACATGACAGAGAAGGTCACACCACTTCTGAAAAAGTGCAAAAACAACTTGGCAAGAACTCAGGTTCCCAGGGAGGGGGACCTGCGCCGAGGGCGCCTCCCAGCAAATTCCTGAGCTTCTCTGCCCCTCCTGGGGGCCGCAGTGAGGAGCACGAGATAGCATCTCGTATTGGGACCTGCAGGGTATCAGACAACTGCACTCCTTCAGGGACAGCGGCAGACAGACTCGAGGAGGGAGAGAGGCTTTTCAATGCTTCTGCTGCACCAGCATCCTTTGATGAGGCTGGATGCCTGGTGGCCACTAACTACCCCCATTCTTCCCCAATCTAGGTCACAGGCTGGGAGAAGGGAGGGGTGGAAAGGAAAAGGTGTCCACAGTTACCATTTCACTTCTGGAAAACCATTTCCTTGCCCTGGCTTTCAGGTTCCCCATTCCAGGTTCCCGTGGGTTGTTCCCTCACTGCTGCCCTCCCTGTCTGAGACAAGGCCCTGAGACCTCGCCGGCTTCCCAGCCAGGCCCCAGGAAGCGACGTGGACACGCATTTACCCTCCAAGAGCAGCCCGAGACCCCCTGCCTCATTATTCCAGGGAGGGTCCCCACAGGAGGTCCTAGGGCAGAGCCCTGGACTCTGCATTTTTCATAGGTGATGCGGAACGCACACAGGTTGGAGAATCTCTCCTCGGAGACTTGGCAAGTCTCTTCGGGCGGGACAAGGCAGGCCCGAATCTCCCTCCGAGCCGGGAAACTGAGCCACAGGAGGGAGGCCACCCAGCGGCGGGGCCCGGGGCTTTCCCCCAGGGGATCCGACACCCGCGGGAGCCCGGGAGCAGCTGCTCGGGCGCCTTTGCCCCTCGGGGTAAACTAAGGCTGGGGAGGAGGTGTGCGACGCCCCAGGGTCCGGAGCAGCGCGAGCCAGGGGCACGCAGGGCAGGGCAGGGCAGGGCCGGGCGGGGACCAGGCCGGACCGCCCCGCTCGGCGCGCCGGGCTCACCTCGTCCTCCTTGTGGTTGCGGATGCCGCGGACCAGGTCCTGAAGGTTCTTGTCGAACATGCGGTCGATGCTGCCCTTGACCATCTTGAGGGCCATCGCGGCGGCCGACGGTCTCTGGCCTCGGGAGGCCCGCGGCCGGGAGCCGGGAGGGGGCCCGGGGGTCGCGCCTGCCGCCCGCGGAGCGCTGCGCTGCCGGCCGCCGCGGCGGGGCGAGCTCCCAGGCCAGGGCTGCGGCGGGGGTCGGTGGACAGCGGCGGCGGCGGCGACCCGCTCCGCAAGGCCTGCACTCCCGCTCCCGGCGGCTCGCAAATGGCGGACAAGATGGCGGCTGGTCAGCTGACAGCGGGCGCTCCTTCTCAGCGGACCCTCCTTCTCAGCGGACCCGCCCCCGGAAGCCCCGCCTCCTCACCTCCGGGACACCGCGTTTCCCTGACGACGACAGGCCGCCCAATGGCAGTATGGGCACCGCCTTCTCTGTCTCCTCAGCCACGCCCCTAACGGATCAGAGCTCTGCGCTCTCATTGGTCAGTGGCCCTAGAAGCTCCACCTACTTCCTCGTTCCGGGTTCCAACCACGCCTCTTAGGAGCCCCTAGTCTATGTGACAACTGTGGGCGGGGCCTGAGGTGGGCGGGGCGCCCACGTGGAGCTTAGCCTGCAAGTTCCCGCAGACGACCCAGCTCCGCCTTCTCCCGATCTAAATGCTGACACTGCCCTAGAGCCTCCAAAACCCAAAGCTGGGGTGGACGAGTCTTGTTTCCCACTGCTTCACAAAATCCTGTGGTATGGGCAGGACCGGGATAAACATGCACACAGTAGGAAAGTGAGCCCAGAGCTGGGACTCAACGTGGCCACCCATTCAATAACTGTTGATCCTACTGTGTGCCAGGCCTAGCAAAGGGCAGACGGCAGTGGGTGAGGTAGGCTGAGTCCTTGCCCTCTGAAAATACAGCATTGAGAGAGTGAAAAAAGCAAGCCACAAACTGGGATGAGATACTTACAATGCATATATCTGACAAACATTTATCCAGAATGCAGTTACAAAAAACAAAGCAGGCTGGGCGCAGTGGCTCACGCCTGTAATCCTAGCACTCTGGGAGGCCGAGGTGGGCGGATCATTTGAGCTCAGGAGTTCGAGACCAGCCTGAGCAAGAGCGAGACCCCGTCTCTACCAAAAAAATAAAAAGAAATTATCTGGACAACTAAAAATATATAGAAAAAATTAGGAGAAAACACCAAATGGCGGATGACGCCGGTGCAGCGGGAGGACCCGGAGGCCCCAGGGGCCCTGGAATGGGAGGCCGCGGCGGCTTCCGTGGAGGCTTCGGCAGCGGCATTCGGGGCCGAGGTCGCGGCGGTGGTCGGGGTCCGGGCCGAGGCCACGGAGCTCGCGGAGGCAAGGCCGAGGACAAGGAGTGGATGCCCGTCACCAAGCTGGGCCGCCTGGTTAAGGACATGAAGATCAAATCCCTGGAGGAGATCTATCTCTTTTCCTTCCGAGATCATTGATTTTTTCCTGGGGGCGTCTCTCAAAGATGAGGTTTTGAAGATTATGCCGGTGCAAAAGCAGACCCGCGCTGGCCAGCGCACCAGGTTCAAGGCGTTTGTTGCCATCGGGGACTACAATGGCCACGTCGGTCTAGGTGTAAAGTGCTCCAAAGGAGGTAGCCACTGCCATCCGAGGGGCCATCATCCTGGCCAAGCTCTCCATTGTTCCCATGCGTAGTGGCTACCGGGGGAACAAGATCGGCAAGCCGCACACTGTACCTTGCAAGGTCACGGGCCCGCTGCGGCTCTGTGCTGGTACGTCTCATCCCTGCCCCTAGAGGAACTGGCATAGTCTCAGCCCCTGTGCCCAAGAAGCTGCTGATGAGGGCTGGTATCGATGACTGCTACACTTCAGCCAGGGGCTGCACTGCCACCTTGGGCAACTTCGCAAAGGCCACCTTTGATGCCATCTCCAAGACCTATAGCTATCTGACTCCTGATCTCTGGAAAGAGACAGTATTCACCAAGTCTCCCTACCAGGAATTCACTGACCATCTTGTCAAGACCCACACCAGAGTCTCTGTGCAGAGGACCCAGGCTCCA
>CM052442.1:109673533-109762428 GCA_028533085.1 Varecia variegata | reverse complement strand
AAAAAAAAAAAAAAAAAAAAAGCAGAAAAAAATAAAAATTCCTGCAAATAACGAAGAAAAGGACAACCCAGTTAAAACATGACAAAAGAGTAATACGCACCTCACAAAATATTTCATCCAAATGGCCACTCAGGTATATACAAAGGGTGCTCCTCCATACCATCAGTGATCAGGGAAATGTAAATTAAAGCCGCAATGAGATAGCACTGCACTCCCTACAAGAATGGCTAAACAGGCCGGGCGCGGTGGCTCACGCCTGTAATCCTAGCACTTGGAAGGCCGAGGCAGGCGGATTGTTTGAGCTCAGGAGTTCGAGACCAGCCTGAGCAAGAGCGAGACCCCGTCTCTACAAAAAATAGAAAGAAATTATCTGGCCAACTAAAAATATATAGAAAAAAAAATAAGCCGGGCATGGTGGCGCATGCCTGTAGTCCCAGCTACTCGGGAGGCTGAGGCAGAAGGATTGCTTGAGCCCAGGAGTTTGAGGTTGCTGTGAGCTAGGCAGACGCCACGGCACTCACTCTAGCCCGGGCAACAGAGTGAGACTCTGTCTCAAAAAAAAAATAAACAAAAAAAAAGAATGGCTAAACATACAAAGTTTGACAATATCAAGTGTTCCAGGGATGTGGAGCAACTGGAACTCTCCTGTCGTACACTCCAGGAAAGAACATAAAACATTGCAGCTACATTGGAAAACTGTTTGGCAGTACGTAGGAAAGATAGCACCTGTATACACTAAAACCCAGCAATGCCACTGCCTTTCTCAACAGGAATGCATGAATACATCCACCACATACATGGACAAGAATGTTCAAAACAGCTGTCTTTATATCAGCCAATAATCCAAAACAACTCAAAAGTAAAATCAGCAGAAAATAGGTAAGTAAACTGTGGTAGATTCGTGTCATAGAATATTACACAGCAATGAAAAAAGAGCAAATTACCGACACAGAGAACAAAGTGGGTGAATTACACAGACTCAGTGTTGAATAAGATAAGCCAGACACAAAAGACTGTCCATGGTATTATTCCATTAATGTGAAGTTCAAGAAATAATCTATGGTGATAGAGTGCTGAATGTTCTCCAAAATTTATGTGTTGAAACTTAATCGCTAAGGTGATAAAAGGTAGAGGCTTTAGGAGCTGATTAAGTCATGAAGACAGGGCCCTCAAAGATGGAAGCAGAGCTCTTATAAAAGGGCTTCAGGGCCTGAGCACAGTGGCTCACACCTGTAATCCCAGCACTTTGGGAGGCCGAGGCAGGAGGATCGCTTGAAACCAGAAGTTAGAGACCACCCTGAGCAATAGCAAGACCCAGTCTCTACAAAAAAATACAAAAAAATTAGCCAGGGATGGTG
This sequence comes from Varecia variegata, assembly GCA_028533085.1. Taxonomy (NCBI): domain Eukaryota; kingdom Metazoa; phylum Chordata; class Mammalia; order Primates; family Lemuridae; genus Varecia; species Varecia variegata. Next base: position 109,761,070 of record CM052442.1, on the reverse strand, counting down.
GTGGTGGTGCCCACGTGTAGTTCCAGCCACTTGGGAAGCTGAGGCAGGAGGATCCCTTGAGCCCAAGAGTTTGAGGCTGCAGTGAGCTATGGTGACACCATTGCACTCTAGCTCAGGGACAAAGCAAGATCTTGTCTTAAAAAAAAAAAGTAGGAATTTTCTGCCACATGTAATAGCAATGAACATTGAGAACATTTTGCTAAGGGAAATAAACCAGTCACAAAAGGATAAGCAGTGTATGATTCCACTCCTTACGAATATTTAAAGTAGTCAAAATTATAGAAACAGGAAGTATTAATAGAAAGGTGGTTGCCAAGGTATGAAGGGCAGGGAGAGGGGGAGGAGGAATTACTTTAGTAGGTATACATTTTCAGTGTTGAAAGATGAAAAAGTGATAAGAGAGTCCTAGCACAACCGTGTGAACATGTTTAACGCTATTAAACTGTACACTTAAAAATGGTTACAATGGTAAACTTAATGTTAGGTGTTTTTTACTACAATAAAAAAAAATAAAGGTCAGACAAGATGGCTCACGCCTGTAATCCTAGCACTCTGGGAGGCCAAGGTCGGAGGATCACTTGAGGTCAGGAGTTTGAGACCAGCCTGAGCAAAAGCAAGATCCCAACTTTACAAAAAAATTGGAAAATTTTCCAGGTGTGGTGGCAAATTTGCCACCTGTAGGCCCAGCTATTCAGGAGGCTGAGGCAGGAGGATTGTTTGAGCCCAGGAGTTGGAGGCTGCAATGAGCTATGATGACATCACTGCACTCCAGCCTGGGCAACAGAGCAAGCCCTGTCTCTTAAAAAATTTTTTTAAAAAACAAATGTTTAAGTATATACAGAGGCCTGTGATTTATGTTAACAAACAAAATAAATGTTTATGTTGATATAGAATGAAGAATGTTTTTGACAAGAACTGAGTTTTTACATCCTGGAAGCTGGTGGGCTGTCTGCAATCTCTGGGGTGGCCAGCAGAGAGCAGTGCTAGACAGGCTCAGAAAAGGGGCAGCTCCTCTGGAAGGATCTTGGCCTGGAGCCCTGAGCTCTGGCACCGGATAGGAGGTTCGGACATCTGTCATCAGTCCCAGCTACAGCCCTGAATTAGTTCCCTGGTCCACAAATGATCCACCTATCCATCCCATCTACCTACCCACTCACTCACCCATCCATCCACCCATCCTCCCATCCATCCATCCACCTACCCACCCACCCAGACATTTCATCTAACTACCCACCCACTCACCCATCCATCCTACCATCCATCCATCCACCCACCCACCCAACCATCCAGCCAGCCTACCATCCATCCACCCACCCATCCATCCATCCATCCATCCTACCATCTATGCACTCACCCATCTATCCATCCATCCATCCACCCACCCACCCACCCACTCACCCATTCATCCACCCATCCTCCCATCCATCCATCCACCTACCCACCCACTCACCCATTCATCCATCCACCCACACATCCATCCACCCAGCCATTTCATCTACCTACCCACCCACTTACCCATCCATCCACCCACTCACCCATCCACCCATCCATCCATCCATCCTACCATCTATCCACCCACTCACCCATCCATCTACCCATCCATCCATCCATCGTACCATCCAATCATCCACCCATCCACCCATCCATCCATCCATCCATCCACCTATCCATCCATCCATCCATCTATTTACCCACCCATCCATCTACCCATCCAATAGCAGACTATCTACCATATGCCAACTTTGGCAAGGAGCAGAGATGGAGGACAAAGTCACAGCTAGGAGAAAGTTTTGGGGAAAAGTGGTCCAGGCAGATGTGAGGACAAAGTGCAGGGTCTGCTCAAGCTTAGCAGCAGGAGGAGCAGAGAGGAGGCTGGCGGGGCTGGTGGGGATTGAGGAAGGTGAACTTGGCGGAGTTAGTAAGGGCCAGATCAGGCACCATTTTACAGGAGCATTCATTTAGTGACTATGGAATACCCCACATATGTTCTTGTATTTTGATCCTCATGACAATGGATGAAGGCAGTAGATATCCACTGCAATCAATCAACCAGGTTTCATGAAGCTGTAGTGATAATACCAGCGGTGGACCACCAAATAGACATCATTAATTTTTTTTGCTGAATATTTGGTTTTGGGCTGTGTTTTGGCACTTCATCATTATCCAACCATTATGCCAAATACTTGCAATTGTCAAAAATAATCCATTTTTCTTTTTCTTTTTTTTTATTATTTTTTTTTGAGATAGAGTCTCATTCTCTTGCCTGGGCTAGAGTGCCATGGTGTCAGCCTAGCTCACAGCAACCTCAAATTCCTGGGCTCAAGCAATCCTCCTGCCTCAGCCTCCTGGGTAGCTGGGACTACAGGCATGCGCCACCATGCCCGGCTAATTTTTTCTAGTTTTAGTTGTTTGGCTAATTTCTTTCTATTTTTTAGTAGAGACAGAGTCTTGGTCTTGCTCAGGCTGGTCTCAAACTCCTGAGCTCAAGCAATCCTCCAGCCTCGACCTCCCAGAGTGCTAGGATTACAGGTGTGAGCCACTGCGCCCAGCCAAGAATCCATTTTTCATCACAGGTCACAATACGGTGTAGAAATGGTTCACCTTTATGTCGTGACAGCAAAGAAAGGCAAGCTTCCAGACAATTTCTCTTTTGACCCTCATTTAATTCATGCAGAACCCATTTATCCAGCTTCTTTACCTTGCCAATTTGCTTCAAGTAGTCCAATATTGTTGGAATAGTATTAATAACATCAAACCTTGCTGCTAATTCACACGTAGGTTGAGATGGATTTGCTTCCACTACAGCTTTCAGCTCATCATTATCCACCTTGGTTTCAGGTCACCCACGTGGCTCATTTTCAAGATTAAAATCACCACAACGGAACTTCTCAAACCATTGACGTACTATGCATTCATTAGCCACATCCTTCCCAAACACTTCATTGATATTTCGAGCTGTCTGAGCTGCATTGGTTCCACAATGGAACTCGTATTTGAAAATAACATGAATTTTTGACTTATGCCTGGTTTCACAAAAATTGCTCTTAAAAAAAGATTTTAAAGATAATCACAAGCCAAAACATGCATTTGAAAGAAGACTGTACTTTCACAATGAAGATAAAACAAGAAGTGTCAAAGTGAAATGTCAGAGATATCAACTGTCAAACTTAGTATTTAAGGAAATCAGACATTTCATATTTAATAACCTAATATTATTGAGTTTTAAGAATACTTTATATATTCTAGACACCGGTACATGATTTGCAAGTATTTTCTCCCATCTTTACAGGTTGTCTTTTCACTTCTCAATGATGCTCTTTCAGCAGGAAAAGTTTTCATTTTGATGATGTGTAACTTATCACTACTATGTACATTTTTTTTTTGTTATATATATATTTTTTTCTGAGACAGAGTCTTACTCTGTTGCCCAGGCTAGAGTGCCATGGCATCAGCCTATCTCACAGCAACCTCAAACTCCTGGGCTCAAGCAATCCTCCTGCCTCAGCCTCCCAAGTAGCTGGGACTACAGGCATGTGCCACCATGCCCAGCTAACTTTTTCTATATATTTTTAGTTGTCCATATAATTTCTTTATATTTTTAGTAGAGACAGGGTCTCGCTCTTGCTCAGGCTGGTCTCGAACTCCTGAGCTCAAATGATCTGCCCGCCTCGGCCTCCCAGAGTGCTAGGATTATAGGCGTGAGCCACTGCGCCTGGCCCATATGAACATTCTCCTACATGATTTTTGGTGGACCTATGTCCTGGTGTAAGTGTATGTTTAGTTTTAATTAGGTGACAGCAGTTTTCCAAAAGAGTGGTAGGAATTTGCAATCCCAACATCAGTGAGTGAGCATTCCCAGTGAGCTCCATTCTTGTCACCACTTGTTTCATTTTGTTTTTTCAATTTTATTTTTAATTACCATGGGTACATAATAGTTGTAATGCTTGGTTTTGCCAATAACGTTTGTTGAATGAATACATGAACATGATGCAATCCTGATGGTGCCACCTGGCAGTTGTGGAAATCTCAGAAGTCAGGTCACCCAGCAGAGCTGTCTGGCTCAGAGTCAGAAACACCTGGTGCCTCTGTCTTTGAGCAGCAGCAGGTCTTGAGGATGGAGCCAGGTGCGTGGGCGAGTGATGGAGCACCCCCCACCCCTCGAGACACCCATTGGGCCCTTGGTGGCTCCGGAGGTCCAAGGCGAGGCCCAGCAAGGAATCCATCATCTTACATCACCTGTGGTCCTGGTAACCACAGGTGCCATGTCTACTGGGAGGTGGGGGAGGGTCTGACAATTCCTGGAGAGATGGTGTAAGGTCAGGCTGCCAGGGAGCAGGCTGAGGAGCTGGGACAGAGGATGGAGCCTGCTCCTTGCCAAGGCCCCACTGGACATTCAGCCTGACAGTATGATCCTGGGCCTCAGTTTCCCCAATTGTATACGGGAGTCATTACCTTCCCTGTTTGCCTGAGCCCATGGAAAGTAGGAGGGACAAAGGTGTTAATAATGCTGACATTGATTATCATAATAATGGGCATATTTACTGAGCGTATGCTGTAAGTTTATCTATGGCACCTCATTTAACTCCCATATGAGGTTTATATAAAAATCAGAGACTGGGGACCATGGCCTGAAGGCAAACAACTGCTAAGGGGCCGAACTGGGATTTGAACCCTCAACTGCCAGGTGGCACCATGACTCCAGAATTTATGTTCTTCTTACCTCCACCCCATCCCAAGAACAGGAGTATTCTCCTATGTAACCACAGTAAGGTAACCATGTTCAGGAAATGTAACATTGATACAATAATATGTTTAGCTTTTGCTTTTTTTTTTAGAAAGGGGGTCTTGCTCTGTCTCCCAGGCTGGAGCGCAGGGGTATGATCATAGCTCACTGCAGCCTCCAACTCCTGGGCTCAAGTGATCCTCCTGCCTTGGCCTCCCAAAGTGCTGGCATTACAGGCATAAGACACCACCCTCGGCAACATAGCAAGACCCCATCTGGGCCAGGTGCAGTGGCTCACGGCTGTAATGCTAGCACTCTGGGAGGCCGAGGTGGGCGGATCATTTGAGCTCAGCAGTTCAAGACCAGCCTGAGCAAGAGCGAAACCCTGTCTCTACTAAAAATAGAAATTATATGGACAGCTAAAAATATATATAGAAAATTAGCCGGGCATGGTCGTGGCATGCCTGTAGTCCCAGCTACTTGGGAGGCTGAGGCAGGAGGATTGCTTGAGCCCAGGAGTCTGAAGTTGCTGTGAGCTAGGCTGACGCCACGGCACTCTAGCCTGGGCAACAGAGTGACACTCTGTCTCAAAAAAATGAATGAATAAATAAATAAATAATTATAGGAAGCCATTATTTGGAACCAAGCTCCTGCACGAGGCCCCCACAGCCCAAACTAAAAATCAACATGTGGTCACTCACGCCGAGGTTCTAGGGTTCCAAACCCACACTGAGTTATTTGACTCTCCCTAGCAGTCAGGATATACAACAGCCAAATTTCCCAAAACAGGCCAGTTTCTTTGGCATGACCATGGGATTCTCTCTGCTGTAATACTTCACATGGCATCACCTGCTGCCACCCACTCAGTGCTCTGTCATTCTGTCCCCGTCCCAGCCTCACAAGGAAAATGACTTTTTTTTTTTCGTTCACAGCATTAGAACATAGGAAAATGACTTTAAAATGATGAATCTACGTCTTGTTTTGTGTATGCCTCCTTCAGCCCCTGGTCTGTCTACATAGCCCATCACCTCTGCCCACCTGCTGGGACACTCATTCTATTCTATGGAGTGAAGTGCGCCTGATTCTAGAAGCACAATAAAATTAATTGAGATCTTTAAAGAAAACTTGTAGGAATCTTGTCCTTTGACACTTCTAGGGCCCCATTTGCCAGGTGCCATAGTGGGACCTTGGCACCCACAGTTGCAAAGAGGAAACCAGGGGGACATGGTGACTCTCTTGGGGTCACCCAGCTGGGCAGGGATGCGTGGACGCTGGTGGTGCCAGGCAGGCCCCAGTCTTCCCTAGGGAGCGGGGAAGGTTCTGGAGGCACTGAGCGTGAGCTGAGCCCAGGGAGGAGGTGGAGGATGGAGGGAGGAGTCCCGGGAAGAACGTTCCAGGCAGGGGACAGCATGTGCCCTGGGCTCCGGGTCTCTCCTGGCCAGGGTTGGCCCTGACCATCCTTCAGTGGAGAAAGTGGGGTAGGAGGAGGGGAGCAAGGGCCTGAGAGCCATGTTCTCTGATGGACAGCCCAGATCTGGGTGTGGGGAACCCTGGGGGGGGTCTCTGCAGAAAGGGAGAGAGGGAGACAGAGAGACAGAGACAGACAGAGACAGAGATAAAGAGAGAGACAGAGATAGAGAGACAGAGAGAGACAGAGAGACAGGGAGAGACAGAGACAGAGAAATAGAGATAGAGACAGAGACAGACAGGGAGAGACAGAGACAAAGAGATAGAGACAGAGACACAGAGAGACAGAGACAGAGAGATAGAGATACAGAGACAGGGAGAGACAGAGACAGAGAAACAGAGAGACAGAGAGAGAGGGAGATAGAGAGAGAGAGACACAGAGATAGACAGAAATAGGGAGGCAGAGAAGGGAGGTGACGAGGAGAGAGGACAGAGGGAGCCAGGGTTCCCTGCCAGCTCAGACTGTGCCCTAAGGGATGGAAGCTTAAAATATAAGTAGCTGTGGCTCTGGGAGGCAGAGGATCCAGCTTGTCCCTCAGGCAGCGGCTGGGTCTGGGTTTCTAGGGCTCAAGGGGGTTACAAGCAGGGAGAGAGCAGAGACTCCTCCCTCTGGGAGCTCAGGGCTGTCCCTGGAGGGCCACGTGGCCCATCTGCTCCTGGTGGAGGGTGTCCATCCTCATCTTCCCGCCTGTCCCCTGGACAACGCCCCTCCTCTCCCAGCGGCTTCCTTTTCCCCATCCCTAAACCTCCCAGTTTGTTCTCACAGCCACCAGGGGAGTCTTTTTTTAAAAAGCTTTTTACTGACACACATACACAAAAGTTCACGATGGGGACATGGCACAAACTCACGGTCCCTGTAACACAGCCAGCTCTGCAACCCCAGCCTCACCTACACAGCCCCCCCGGGGCAAACACTGTCCTGAGCTCACTGCCTTCTGCCCCCATACATATGGACCTTACTGCGTCCTTCCGATCTAGTCTGCTTTGCAAAACATAGTTTGGGAGAGTCACCCATGTGCATGCATGTAGGGTAGATGGTTCCATGACATCTGTTTGTTGTATCGTTTGAGAACACTCAATGCTACTATGGAGAATAAGAGAAAGAAATAGTGCCAATGAAGGATTTATTTAACAAAGAGACAGACACAGAGAGAAAGAAATAGGATGGGAGAGACCCCTGGGATGTGTTAAGTCCAGGCAGGGAGTCAGGGGCAGGGCTTGTAACTCCTGAGACTTCTAAAGTGGATCTCCCCCGACATCCCCCTGGGTACTGTGGACACTGGGGCCAGATCTTTCTCTGTGTGGGGCTGTCCTGGGCATTGAAGGTGCTGAGCAGTGTCCCTGCTTCCACCCACCCCATGCCAGGAGCACTCCCAATGTGACAATCACAAATATCCCCAGACATCACCCAGTGTCTCCTGGGGGTAAAATCATCCCTTGTTGAGAACCCCTGGTCTGGACAGCAAAGTAGTAACATGTTGTAAGCTCAGCATAGACAGCATGAGTGGAGTCTCTGATAAAAAGGACAGAACAAACAAGAAACTGAGTCAAGGACATGCTGACCCTAGACTGGCAGGCATGGCATCCCCAAAACAGCCACCCATGGTGACCCTTGCTGTCCCATGAATGCTGTGCCCCCGAGAAGCAGAAACAAGGCCGGGCTGAACCCAGAGTCTCCCAAGGGACAACTATGTGGAGAGTGTTGGCTCCAGGCACCCTCCCCCTCCTAAGCCTGCCCTGGTCCTGGACCCACAGCAGATGGCTGGCGCAGCAGGGGGGACGCCCATGAGCACCAAGTCATCAAGCTCAGGTCACCTGGCACTTCCTCCTGCAGGAGGTGCCACACCCGAACCCCATCTCCTTCCTGGTGAGATTTAAGTTGATCCACATGAGCCATATGAGTCCGTAGGGGTGGATGGAGTTTTCCATAATACACACAGAAAATAAACACAGATGAATATTTTTGGCTTTGCTGGGCTGATGGGCTGTGGACTCCACCCCACTCGTTCCTCATAAGCATCATCCATCCATCACCTGCTCAATGCCGGGCTCTGGACTGGTGCCCAACAGTGGAGACCTGTGTGAAGGTGCCAGGGTGGCTGAGTCTACACTGGGGTTCAGGAAGGCCCTTCTTGCTGCCTGAAGACTTAGCTGGGTCCTGGCTGAGCATAGCCTCTGCTATTAGAACTCCACCTGTGCTGAAATCTCAGCCTCCCCACCTCTCGCCCCTGGGCCCCTGGGCCAGCTGCTGCCCCTGTCCAATGCTTAGGCACCTCACCTGGGCAGAGCAGATGCCAGCACCACCTGCCCCCCTGGGAAGTTTCCACATGGAAGGGAGATATGGGAAGGACAGCAGGTGCTCAGTGGTAAATAGAGGTGGCTGCATTCCTGGGGCGGGGGCACAAGGGGCACTGAGGAGGATGCCCTGTACAGAATAGAGAGTTTTATTTTAAGGAACTGGCACATGCAATCGTGGGGCAGTAGGTCTGAGATTTGCAGGGCAGGCTGGCAGGCTGGATACCAGGAAGAATGGATGGATGCTGCAGCCTGGAGGCCGAATTCCCTCTTCCTTGGGGGTAGGAGACCTCGTTTTCTTTTTCTCTTAAGGCCTTCAACTGATTGGATGAGGCCTGTTAAAGAAGAAATGATTCAATGACACTTGCTACAAGCACAGTAGGGCACACTTTACTCAGGACCCTCTGAGCAGGTGTAGGGACCATGCAACAGGGTTTTGAGGTAGGGGTGAGAGACTGGACTCACCTGACTCTAAATACAGCCAGGAAAAATAGGAACTCACAGCCAAGGAGCAAGGGAGGCAGGAGTCAGTGGATGGAAAATAACTAAAAGGCAGCTCGGGGAGGAAGGAGGATTCTGGCAAAACCGACCTAACAGGATTCTTGCTGAAGGCAGGCTGAGGTGACCAGACATCAGAAGGCCAAGGCAGCAAGGCCAAGGTTGGGGGTGAGGAATTTGGTCAGATACCCAGCTATGGAGGATGGGCGATGCCCGCTAAACTGACTTATATTTTTTGGGGGGGGGACAGAGTCTCACTCTGTTGCCCGGGCTAGAGTGCTGTGGCATCAGCCTAGTTCACAGCAACCTCAAACTCCTGGGCTCAAGCAATCCTCCTGCCTCAGCCTCCTGGGTAGCTGGGACTACAAGTATACGCCACCATGCTCGGCTAATTTTTTCTACATATTTTTAGTTGTCCAGATAATTTCTTTCTTTCTTTTTTTTTTTGAGACAGAGTCTCACTCTGTTGCCCAGGCTAGAGTGAGTGCCATGGCGTCGGCCTAGCTCATAGCAACCTCAAACTCTTGGGCTTAAGCGATCCTACTGCCTCAGACTCCCGAGTAGCTGGGACTACAGGCATGCGCCACAATGCCCGGCTGATTTTTTCTATATATATGTTTAGCTGTCCATATAATTTCTTTCTATTTTTAGTAGAGACGGGGTCTCGCTCTTGCTCAGGCTGGTCTCGAACTCCTGAGCTCAAATGATCCGCCAGATAATTTCTATTTTTTTTTAGTAGAGACGGGGTCTCCAGAGTGCTAGGATTATAGGCGTGAGCCATCGCGACCGGCCTAAACTGACTTAATAGCAGGATTCTTGCTAGAACTGAACTCCACTGGAAAACCAAAGAGGCCAGGCACGGTGGTTCACACCTGTAATCCTAGTACTGTGGGAGGCCGAGGTGGGAGGATCACTTGAACTCAGGGGTTCGAGACCAGCCTGAGCAAGAGGGAGACCCTCTCTCTACTAAAAAATAGAAAAATTAGCCTGGGTGTAGTGGTGCCTGTAGTCCCAGCTGCTGGGGAGGCTGAGGCAGGAGAATCCCTTGATTGCCACTGCACTCTAGCCCAGGTGACAGAGACTCTGTGCAAAAAAAAAAAAAAAAAAAGTTTAGGAGGGAATCTTGGGCAGGCCCACCCACATCACGAGAACCATTTGCTTTACTCAAAGGCCCTGATTTAAATGATAATCGAGTCTGAAAATACCTTTATGGGGACATCTAGAATAAAGTTTGGCCTAGCCAGTGGACACACAGATCAACATGGGGAAGGGGCATTTATGACACTGTCAGTATCTTTCCCCCTGACCATTATTACGACTATTCCTATAAAGTAGAAGCCCTCTGCGGGCAGGGCGTTTCATTTTTTCTACTGGGCCAGCATGGAGTACCCAGTGTCTGTCGCATCCTAGATGCTCAACAAACAGCATTATATGCATGAATCCCGCACTTGGAGCTAGCGTTGGGGCCAGCACTGGGGCTCTTCCGTTGCACTAGGATTTGTGGTTTTATTACACGGTGCGCGGGGCGGCAGGCCGATTCCTCTTCTGGGGACGGGATTCGAACCCTCAGCACCTGCAGGGTCTCCTGGGGTCCCAGCTTCGGGAGGCGGGGCGGGCGGGTGTGGGCGGGGCGGCCGAGGGCACCCGAGGACGCGCGTGCGTGCGTGCGTACTTGCGTGCGTGGGTTCCGGTGGGCGGGCGAGTCCACGGGGCGGGGCGGCGGGGGGTGGCACGCGCGGCGCGCGGGCGGAGTTGGCGGGTGCGCGCCGGCCTCCTCGCGCCGGGCCCCCCCGCGCGCGCGCGGCGAGTGGTTGCGCCCGGCCCCCGGCTCATTGTGCTCGACTCACGCCGGCTCAAGATGGCGGCGACGCTGGAGGCCCCGGGCCTGTGACTACAAAGAGGGAGCCGGGGGCCGGACGGGAGCGCGGCGGCGGCGGCGGCGGCCGAGGCCAGGCCCCCTCCCCTCAGCCTCCCGCCCCTCCCTCCCGCCCTCCTCCGCCCGCCCTCCCGCCGGCGGCCCCGCCCCTCCCCCAACCGCCCGCCTAGCATGGTGCGGCGGTCGCGCTCGCCGACATGGGGGAGAAGCTCGAGCTGAGGCTGAAGTCGCCCGTGGGGGCCGAGCCCGCCGTCTACCCGTGGCCGCTGCCGGTCTACGTGAGTGCCGCCCCTCCCCCGCCTCCGGGCCGCCCCTCCCCCGCGTCCCGGGACCCCCGGCCCCTCCACCGCGCGCGCCGGGCCCCGAGGGGACGCCGAGCCGGCAGCCGGGCCGCGAAGTGGCTGTTGGGGACCCGCGTTCGGACCCTGCCGGGGCCCGCGGCTGTTCCCTGGGGGGTGGCAGCTGGCGCGCGCGGGGCTGGAGCCGGACCCCGCGCCCCCCGGCCGTTCGCGTTGCCGTTGCCCCCCGGCGCCGTTGGCGGCTCGCTCCTGGCGCTGTCAGCGCGCTGCGCTCCCCTGTTGCTATTTTTGAGGACCCCTTTTTCCTGTTCCTTCCCCTTTTTCGTCCTGGTTCTTTTTTTTAATTAGGAATTTTGTCCCGCTAATCTTGAATGGGCGGGACTGGCCTGACCCTGGGAAGTTAGGAAATTTTGTTCCCCTAATCTTGAGTGTGTTTGGGTTGGCCCGACCCTGGGAAGTTAGGAATTACTGTCCCCTTGATCTTGGGGACCCTTGGAAACGACAGGCCAGGTGGAAACTTGGAAATGAGACCCCCGGGTGGTTCTAGAAGCCCACGCGGGGCTCCGGGGGTCGGTGTCACGGCGTCGGCCCGTGGCGGAGGCGGTGTGCCTGCGTCCGCGTGTCCCACTCTTTCGGTTCACGCTCCGGGCTGGGCAGCGCGCCTTTTGGGTGGGAAACAGAGTAGGCGCTGTTGGCGAGCGACTTCGGGGCGTCTGTTTTTGCACGCACTGTTTTGGGGGAGATGGCCCTGCAGGGGACCCCGGCGGGGGAAACCCGCACGCCGGGGGACTCCCGCGCGCGCTCGGCGTGTGTCAGTTGTTGGAAACGTGGTGTCCGGGGGCGGAGTCAGCGCGCAGCGAGCGCCCGGGTAGCCCGGGCTGGCGCGCGGCCCCGGGTCCTGGCGACTTGGAGGGTTCCGTGCGGCTTCCAGCCCGGCCGCGCGCTCTGTTCTCGCCCGGCCCGCGCCCAGAGCCTGCCAGGTCTGGCCCTGGGGCTCTGGCTTTTCCGGTTGGGCTGCTCCGGGTGTGTGCCCGCGCCGGGACCAGGGCGGGGAGACGTCCAACGACAGAAACTGAAAGCAGAGGCGCCCTAGCGCGCTTAAAGGTTTCCACCTTCAAACATTCAAAGCTCTCCAAGCCCTTCCTCGCCTCTCCCCCTCCGCTGAGTGCTCATCCTAGGAGGTGGTAGAAAACGTCTCACCATTTTAAACTTAACTTTTATTTCTTCCTCTTTTAGTTGGTATATAGTATAGCTCACTGTAGGGCACAGTTGTGTGAGTTTTGACAAAAGCATGAAGTCTCTGAACCACTGTCACAGACCAGATGTGCAGTGGTTCAGTCAGCCCCCACCTGCCTTCCACCTGGTTGCTCCGTTCTTATCTGAAAGTTTTGCGTTTTCCAGAAAGTCAGGTGAATAGGCTCAGCCACATGTAGCCTTTTTGGATTTGGGCGGGCTCGCTCAGAATGTGTCCGAGATTCACCCATATTTCTAGGGGTTTCAAAATTATCCCCCTTATTTTGCTGAGTCAAAGCCATTGGAGGGAGGACCAGCGATTGTCCCTTTGCCTGCGAGTCACAAGATGCGTGAGCTGTGTCTAGTGTTTAGGGATTAGAATGAAGCTGCCTTAAAAATATCTGTCAAGTCTTCCTATGAACTTAGCGCTCACCTCACTTGGGAAGGTTGTCGGAATGGGACTGCTGGGCCGGTGTAAGTGTGCATCTCACATTTCTCCGTCTTAAGAGTTGTCGTTTTTTGAGTGTTGAAAGAGTTAAGAAATCCGTGGAGCCTGGTATCTGGGCCTCGGGCAGTGGTCTTGCCAGCTGCCTCTGCCCTTGTCCCCAATACTAAACTGAAAGTTCACGTGGAGACAGCACCACTGTCCCCGCCTGGGCGATTTGTGACCTGAGTGGCTGGCGCTTGTTGTAAGTAAGGCCTTCTGCTCAGGGCTGGCGGGAGCGCGCTTTCTAGTGGAGGGCGGGACTGAGCTGCCCAGCGCCTTTTCCTTGCTGGCCTGGACTCAGCTTGGCAGGGGACAGTGTGTGCTGGGCCAGCGGGCGGGCGTACCCAGCAGAATTCTTAGCATGAGTAGCCAGCAGCTACCTTCTTACAACCTTGTGGTGACGGCTTCTAACTTTCCGTTCCCATTGAGGAATCTGGCTTCCCATGAGGAACAAGGGAGCAGTACTTCGTAGGAGTTCATGTGCGGTGAGAATTCTGATTGCCACGTGAGGAACATGGACCGTTTGAGAAGCCTAGGTTTTCGGAGGGCCAGGGTACTCAACCACACATTTGAAAGGACCGAGCATGTTTATTCCTGATTTATTCCAAAAGCCCCTACTGAATACCTTCCCTGTTTATGGGGGGTGCAGAGGCCAGTGAGCCAGCGTTCTTAGTCTCAAGAAATTCATGGAATGAAGGTAGGTAGATTATAAACAAAAGAGTTGAGCAGATAAAATGCTGAGTACAGTGAGGTCCCAGAGTGAGAGCTGCCAGTTTTGTTCTAGGGGAGGTTGTGGATGGCTTCTTGGGGGGAGGGGCTCATCTAGGAGGAATCGGAAACAAACCCCTGTCCACACTCGGAAATGAGCCCTTTGGAAATGGGGTTTGCCCTTTGCCAATAGAAGGGAGGGAGGGTGGTTTTTGTTACATGGCTTTACAGTTCCTGGGGAACCGCTTCCTGAGAGCAGTGCATGGTGGCACTTGTAAGGCAGGATGGACTTGCCCTTCTTTTGGTGGGAAAGGCGCAGGTGGACAGGAAGAACCTGAGAGGGCAGGGAGTGGGACCTTCCCCTTCCTGACTCACCGGCCTGTGGGCGGGCAGAGAGCCTCCCTGGCTGAGTGTCCCTGTTCTCTGATGAGCGCAGGCTAGCCTGACCGTGGGCGGCAGTTAGTGGGTGAGTAGTAGCCGAGGGGGCGGAGTGAGCCATTCTGGTGACTCAGAAGTTATTTTCTGACTCTGACCTCCCTGTGCATGAGTGTCCTGCTTAATCCGAACTCATGTGGGAGGCAGATTAACCTTTAGACTACTTTGTGTTACTAAAGGAGTTGCCTTAGTAAGGCAAGGAATAGTAGGAGAAACCTGATGTTCCACATAGGGGTCATAATAACAGGCTGCTTCATCCTGATAGTGCAAGATAGGCTGTCCAGGAATTAGATCCCCGGCCTAGTCTCTCCCTGAGAGTGTGCTGCTCTTTTCTTCTTCTTTTTTCCCCTTTCTTTGTTTCTTTTTTTTTTTAATTTAAGAGATGGGGTCTGCTTTGTTGCCCAGGCTGGCTTTGAACTCGTGGGCCCAAGCGATCCTCCCACCTCAGCCTCCCGAGTAGCTGGGACTATAGGGCGCCACCACCACTGTGCACAGCTAATGTTCTTTTTTTGTAATTAAACCTTTTGTTTTGAGATAATTGTAGATTTACACTGTTGACCTAAAAGAAGAAAACTGGGGCAAAGTTAATACAAGTAGAGACTTTATTTGGGCCAAGTTTGAGGACTACACCTGGGAACATAGGCTCTAAGTTGCCCTGAACGTACAGTGAAAAGAAGAGCCAGTTCCTAAGTTGTTTGCCAAGAACTTAAAGTAACGTGAGTGATTGATTGACTTTATGCGTTGATGTTTGTGTCACAGAATCCAGGGACCTGGAAATAAAGGGTGATGCTGCTAGGCTCCCGGGTCGGGCATCGGTTACTGAAGTCCCTGCTCCCAGCTCTGGGCCTGGCAAACCTTGGACACCTCCCACAGCTCAGACACCCTGTGCTGCTGCTTTTTCCTCAGCACTGGTGATGTGTAGGAAGAAAGCCAGCGCGTTTCTCCTGTATTCATTCAACAGTCAACACTCGGAATTCCAAATGTTTGGGGGTTTTTCACCATAGGCTGAGCAACCAACCAGTTCTGCAGCCGACAGCAGCTGGACCTTTCAGTTCAGTTCTGGGGCCAGAGGTTGAGGGCTCAGCCCCCAAGACTGCCCCTGCTTTAGATGCCAGTTGTGAGCCCTGGGTTCTTTTACCTGCTGTAAGTCGGGGGTCCCATGACCCCCCTCAGGCTTGGTTAGCCTCCTTGAGCGGCCCACTGGACACAGGGAAATGCTCTCATTGGCTGGTTCATTATAAAGGGCTTGACAGACAGAGGATACCTGTGGACACGGAGAAAGAGCTGCACCGGGTGCCACCCTCCAGGCACCTCTGGAGTTTGGCCTTCTGGAAGCTCCCAGAAGCCAGTCCTTTGGGGCTTTTATGGAAGCTCCATTATCTGGGCGGGAGTGATCACATCCTTGGCCACAGGTCACCTACTCCACCTTCTGCCCCTTGCCCCTCCCCACAGTTGGGGTGGGGTTAGAGTCCCAGCACTCTAATCCGTGACTTGCCCTGTCCGGAAGCTACCTGGGTGGCCAGCCACCAGTCAGCTCATTAACATACAGCTAGACACTTATCACTTAGGAGATACCTAGGATTTTAGGAGGTAAGAGGACAAAAACCAAATGCATATGTCACAGGGTCACACTCTCCCAGTTGTAAGAGATCACATAGAGAACCTGTTCCTTTCCCCAGTTCCCCAGTGGTGGCGTCTTAGGAAGTAGTATAATTATATCCTTGATGTTGACATTGGTACAGGCAGGTACAGAATATTTTGGGGCCCCCTTTCCTCGCTGGAATCTGCAGGTGCTCATGTGTTTGCAGGTGGGTCCCGGGAAGCATCCCTCCCCGCTCTTTTTACCTGATGTTCCCTCTTCCCTGGGTGCTGTCTCCTCCCTGCCTGGGGAATGTGCCCTGGCCTCCTAGTGGGGTGGATGCTATGCCTGGGTTCCCTTCTCTTGCCTGTGGTTTTATACCTTAGCCGCCTCTGTGCCCTCTCTGTCCCCCCACGCCATTCCTGCCGGTCCCAGCAGCAGGTGCAGGCAGGGTGTGGGGTGTCTTGCAGTGATGCTGCCAGTGTCGACTGAGCACCTGCCACCCCCAAGCAAGGCATTGGGGTTCTGGATGCAGTGGGAACCTGCACTCCGTCCTCTCTGGTCCGCCGGGGCCCATGGTGGCCTTCAGTGTGTCCCAGGAACTCGCCGCGTTCTTTGAGTCCTTCTCTTCCCAGACTCCGTGTCCCCGGCTGCATTTTCTAGCGCCTCTCGGGGTCCCTGCCCTGCGGTGCTTGGGCCCTCTCCCTGCCCACAGCACAGGTCAGTGGCTAAGGTTTGAATACTGGCTCTGCCACTTCATGTGGCCATTGGAATAATCCGCATCTCTGTGGCGCAGTTGTGTCCCCTCTGTTATGGGACGAGTGGGACAGAGCACAGGAAGCATGTTAGAATCCCATCTGGCGCTTATGCTTGGTAAGTGATGTTAACTTTGTTAATACTTTTGTGAACGTAATTTTAAAAACCTGACACTTTTTGTCAGAATTCTGACCAGTGGTGGGGTCGGGCCTGTGAGCAGCGGCTGTGCTCTGGCCTGGGCAGCACAGAGGAGCTGCATCTGGAAGGTCCCTGAAGTATGGGCGGAAGGTTTCTTTCCTGAAAGGATTTCTACGTTTGACGGCTCTTTTGGTTGTGATCTGTGAGGGATGTTTAGTGGAATTCTGTCCCCCTCTTTGTCCCCGTGAGGCCAGGGTCTGGGGCGAGGGACTCACCCCTTGCCCTGCAGGACTTCAGCGGGGTGAGTGTGCTGGGCCTGGGGGTGCGGCAGAAGGGACTGGTTTGGGAGAGGTTCCAACAGCAGGCAGGGCTGGTTCTGCCCCCAGGGGACACCTGGTGATGTCTGGAGACATTGGGTTGTCACTGCTGGGCCTCGGGGAAGCCCAGGGATGCTGCTCAACAACCCCCTGTGCACAGGGTGGCCCCAATACAGAGTGTGGGACCCTGAATGCCAGTAGCACTGAGGCTTAGTGGTGCTGCCCCATACGCCATGCGCAGGTTTCCTCGCTGGTACTGAGGACCGAGTGCGTCTGATGGGCTCAGGCCCAAACCTAGGCTTCTGAAGACACTCGTCCTAAGTGTCAGCAGTTCTTTCTTGTTAGGTCTGTCAAAAGCAACGCACTGTGTCCACCTAGAGGAGGAAACTGAGGCAGAGTTGACTTAAGTAGGAGCTTATTGGGGCCCAATTTGAGGACTGCAGCCCCAAGACACATCCCAGTTGCCCTGAGCTTTGGCTGGACAAGGGCAGTTAGGAGTGGGTTTCAAAGGAAAGAGCAGGGCAGTTCTTACGTTGCCTCATTAAAATAACATGAGGGACTGATGCTCCTCCAGTGTTCTTTGTTTCACAGATAATAACGGTGAGGGTCACCTTGTGTAACTGAGATACCTTCTGCAGGGGTTTATCAACTGGGCTGGAAACTGCTGGGAAGGGAAGGACAGCTGCCTGTAAACAGTGGCCCCTGGGCATGGGGACTGCCTCACCTGCTGGCTCTCTGGGCCTAATGGGTTTTGCTTATCTCGCCATCCCACTGCTTCCAGCTACTTTTCCTGCTCAGTTGAGTGACACAAGCCTGGGCTGCTCCTGGGGTGGGCGTCACTGCCTTTGGGCCTGAGAGTCCCCTGCCCTCAGAGCTCTTACCCTCTAGCAGGAAAGACGGCCTTGGGGCGGGTGGTGCTGCACCAGCCCTGGGTGTGGGAGAGGGAGTGCCCAGAGGGGAGAGCGGAGGAGCAGTGGGCAGAGCTGTGTGCCCAGGGTGGGGCCCCAAGTCGCTGGCACCTTTTCACATACAATAAAATTCACCCATTTAAAGTGTACAATGCAGTGGTTTTTAGTATATTCATAGATCGTGCAGCTTTCACTGCTATCTACTTCTAGAACATTCTGGTCACTCTAGAAAGCCCCTTCCCCATGAGCAGTCACTCCCCATCTCCTCCTGAGACCCTGACAACCACGAATTCACTTCCTGTCTCTGTGGATCTGCCTGTTCTGGACATTTCATATAAATGGAGTCACACACTGTGTGTCCTTCTGGGTCGGGCGACTCTCACTGAGCACGATGTCCTCAAGGTCCATCCACGCTGTGGCCTGTGTCAGGGCCTCGTCCGTTTTCATGGCTGAGTGATGTTCCAGTATGCGGAGGGACCAGGTGGTGGGGCCTTTGGCCTTCATCCTGGGGTGTGGTGCTGATGTCGAACCCCATGCCCAGGGTGGGGAAGGGGTGGGATTGGCAGCGCACAGCGCCCCTGGCTGGGTGGGTCCGGGGTGGGGTCTGAGCTCCCTGCTCAGGGCCGGGAGTCCTGGACCGAGCTGCTGAGCGAAGGCCTCACCAGTGCCTGGGCTTTTCTCTCCCGTTACACCCGTGGCTGTGGCCTCAGTTTGGCGTGGTCTGTGGTGGTGAGGCCTTTCCTCGAGGAGGCTGAGGGCAGGAGGAGTTCTGGCGAGAACTCTTGGTCCACATGCCCAGCCTCCCTTCTGTGCCACTTGATGGCAAGTCGCTGGGCACTCACAGAGGACACCTGTGTGGTTGCTGGGCAGCTGAGCAGTCAGAGGGCTATTGTTAGGAAATCCGTGGGAATGGTCTTGTCAGCCCTCCTTGGTCGCAGCTGTGCCCTGGAGCTGCATAGCGCACTCCGGTCCTGCGGCACCCTTGCTCCTGTCCCAGCCCTGTTGTGAGCTGCGTGGACTTGGGCCAGGATCAGGGGGACCGTGGGTTCAGGATCAAGTCTAAAGATGCTCTGGCAATTGGGCGCTGTGGGGTGACACTACAGAAAAGTGGGGCCCCTGGCTGCTGTTGGGACAGTGCAGCTCTGGAGCCTGCTTCCCTATGAGGTCCCCTCCCCAGCTGCCATGGTACAGTGTGCTGGGCTGAGGGGGCATTGCACAGTGACCACAGGAGTGCTCAGCACCCCACATCTGGAGCAAGTTCCCACCGGGCTGTCCTGCTGGTCTTCTGGTCAGCTGCCCTCGATGGTGGGAAGGGGCTGCTGTGCCCACTGTCTCACCTGCAGGAGTGTCCTGCTTCTGGGAGAGACCCTTCTCTCCCACTGTCTGGCCCCCGGGCAGGTTCTCTGCAGAGGCTGCCTCTGCTCAGCAGGGAGGGCCTGTGGCCCCTTCCTGCTTTTCCACAGTGACGGGGATGTTTCTGCATTGGCAATCGTTTGCCAGAGGGCCCTGCCTCGCCTGGGTTTGGGGTTTTCCTTGTCACCTAAGTGCCGCTGTCTGCTGTCTCGGTTGTAAGCCGCAGAAGCTGGAGGCTGGCTGGCTGGCAGGGTATTTTTAGCTGTGGTTTTGCCTTGCGAGCACCTTCTTTGTTGCAGGGCCCACGAGGGTCAGAGTTGGTGCCCAGGGTGGGCGGGGCGCGGTGCTGAGCCCTCTTTCCTGGTGATTCATTGCCTGGTCGTGTTTCTTGCAGTTGTGTTTCATTTGAGCAGAAAACATTCCCTGGGAGCCAGATGAATCACAGGTATGAGGATGGGAAGGCGCTATCAAAGTGTTGACTCAGCACCCCCTGCCTGAGAAAGATTACTTGCAGAAACGTCATTTGCCCTTTTCTGTTCTCCTTTGCAGCGTGACATTATTTTGGGGGGCCACGTAATAGTCATTCTTAACATGAGTGCCACGTAGAAATTGCTGTGGGTGGACTTGACCTTTGCTGCAGCCCTGTGCATCCGCTGCTGCCCCCCTACAGACAGTGGTGCTGCCTGCAGCTCGGGAGGGAGTTCCCCAGCCCAGCAGTGACCCTGTGTCCCTGTCATGTGCCTTTGGAGTAGCTTGTGCTCCCGCCAAGCGCAGGAGTCCAGAGATAGCTTGTGGTGGCTGTTGCTATGTGGACCGAGGGCCATGAGCCTGGGGTGTGTCTCTGCTGCACGGATATCACCAGGCTTTTCTGAACCCTGGGGGTCAAAGAGAGATGTCCCCTCTCTGGGTGGGTGGGTGTGTGGTGCCTGCTGGACCCCGACCGAGATGGGAGGTCTGGGAGGGGGCTGGCACACAGCGTGCCTTTCCAGCCCAGGCCTGCCCCGGGCCCGGGGGACAGACGGGGAGCTGGGCTGTAGACGCAGATGACCTGTCCAAGGCCCCCTTCCAGAAGTGGAGTTGGATTCAGACTCCTGGTCTATGGGTCATGAACCTCCACGCAGAAGAGGCCCATGCTTGGTAGGCTCTGGCTATCTGGAATTCCTAAACTGTTCTTATGTTCTTGGACAAGGAGCCCCAAGAATACTGCCTGTCCTCTTGCCACCTGGCCGGGCAGGCCTCCCCCAGTGCCCTCCGCTCCTGACCCTTACTCCTCTCTGTCCCGAGGATGCCTATGAGCCTCTGCCTTCCAGCCGGGTCCCACCAGTGACTCCAAGGTTCTTGCTGCCCTTTCCTGGAATGGGATGAAGGGTCTCACCCTACCTGTCCTCGAAGCCAATCTTGAGAATAGGGTCAGGCCGCCTGAGCCGTTGTGCTGGTGTGGTTTGCTTTCTATTTATTTGTGTACGTGGCCTCTCTTTTTGGGTTCCTGCTAATTTTGACCTGGTAGTGAAGGTGCTGTCATTATGCTGTATTTGGTCGTGTTAAGAACAAACCATAAATCAGTTACTTTTGTGCCTGCCAGAAGAGTTCCTCGCTAATTAGCTTAACCGTGGACTGAGACAGTGTAACTCGAATTAAAGCAATCAAAGGCCAGGCGTGTAATCCTAGCACTCTGGGAGGCCAAGGCGGGAGGATTGCTTGAGGGCAGGAGTTTGAGGCTGCAGTGACCTATGATGATGCCACTGTACTCTACCCAGGGTGACAGAGCGAGACTCTGTTTCAAAAAAAAAAAAAGGAATCAAGAAGGAAGGTTTGGCCAGGGGCGGTAGTTTTAGGAAGCTGAGGCGGTATTGCTTGAGCCCAGGAGTTTGAGACCAGCCTGGGCAACATACTGAGACCCTGTCTCTACAAAAAATAAGAAAAATCACTGTCTCTGTGAAAAATAGAAAAATTAGCTGGGCTTAGTGGCACCTGTAGTCTCAGCTACTTGGGAGGCTGAGGCAGGAGGATCGCTTGAGCCCAGGAGTTGGAGGCTGCAGTGAGCTATGATGATGCCACTGCACTGTAGCCTGGGAGACAGCAAGACCCCATCTCTGGAAGAAAAATAAAAAGTTGGTTACAAGATCATATCATAACATCTGAGCAGCACTGGGGGGTGGCTCAGGAGCCTCCTGCCTCTGCCCCTGCCTCCGCCATGTGTCTCTGGCCTGGCTGGGCATCAGGGAGCCCTGGTGTAGTAAGCTTTTTTCAGGCATAATTCACACATTGTACAATTCACGCCCTTTAAAGTATATAGTTCACTGGCTTGTAATATATTCACATAGTTGTGTAACAATCACCACAATCAATTTTAGGACACTTTGTCTGCATGAAGAAGCCCTGTCCCCATCAGCAGTCACTCCCCACCTCCTCCCCCAGCTCCTGGCACCCACGAATCCATGTCTCATCTCTGTGGTTTTGCCTGTTTTGGACATTTCATATAAATGGAATCTCACACTGTGTGTCCTTCTGTGTCTGGTGTCTCTCAAATGTAGATACCGTGGTTGGGAATGTGGGGGCCCAGCACCTCCTGGTGGGGACGGGTTGGGCGTGTCCACTGCCATAAGTAGCTGGGGAAATGTGGTTGTCTGTAGTCCTTGGGAGAGGGGAGGGGAGGAAGCCTCAGGCCGTGGTCTCCAGACTGGGCCTAAGCATGGGGTTCCACCACCTGGTGAGGGGTGAGGGGTGGGGAACAGCAGCCCCTGCTCTTCCTGTCCGCCTGTTCTGTTCTGTTAGTGGAGTAGTCCCCGTGTAAATGCTTACGTGTGCACGTGGGAAACTGTCTCTGTTTCTTTTTTTTTTTTTCTTGGGGATGGGTCTCCCTGTGTCGCCCAGGCTGGAGTGCAGTGGTGTCATCACAGCTCACTCTAGCCTCCAACTCCTGGGCTCAAGTGATCCTCCTGCCTCAGCCTCCTGAGTAGCTGGGACTATAGGCATGTGCCATGGCCCCCAGCTAATTTTTTCTATTTTTAGTGGAGATGGGGTCTTGCTCTTGTTCAGGCTGGTCTCGAACTCTTGAGCTGAAGGAATCCTCCTGCGTTGGCCTCCCAGAGTGCTGAGATTACAGGTGTGAGCTACCTCGCCTGGCTGTGGTCTCTATTTCTAACTGATGGCTGTTCAGTCAGGCTCGCCGATCCCTGCGGAATGACGGACCTGCCTGTGGCGTGGGCCTTGGGAGTGGGACAGATGGGAGCCTTGTGCAGGGGGAGGGGGTCCGGTTCTTTGGGCATGACGTGTTCCACATCTGCTGGCCCTGTAGTTTTTACAGATGAGGAAACAGAGGTCCAGGAAGCTCAGTCACTTGCAGTCATGTGCTGGGCATGCATGGATTCAGGCCTCCTAAGGCCATGGCTCCTAGACTGGACAGGCCTCAGGGAGGAGTCGCAGTGGGCACGTGGAGACCGGGCGAGGTGCCTGCACTGCCAGGGTGTGGGCGAGGAACCAGTGGCCACAGGGAGAACACGGGGAGAGCAAGTGGGCGGGAGCCACAGAATCCACCCAGCCCTGTTCCCTCTTCCCTGCTGGGGACGCAGCGTGCCAGGAACAGAGTGTCCCTGGTGGTCCCTGCCTGGAAGGTGGGCTTGGGAGCCATATCAGGAAATGAAAAGCGCCAATGGCGTGGACCATCCAGGAGGAAGGGTGGCCTCTGATTGTCCAGGATCAACTCTGAGATCACACGGCCCGACGGCTCTGAACTGTCCCTTTCCTTTCCAGGACAAACATCATGATGCTGCTCACGAGATCATCGAGACCATCCGGTGAGTCCTGGTACCCACTGGGGGGCACGAGGGGCGCTCGTGGGCAGGGGTGTCTGTAGAGCCACCTGTCTGTGCGCCCTGCTGACGGGTCACGGTTGGCGTCCTCTGGGCGTGCTCACGCCAAGACACCACCTGGGTCCTCGTCCCTGTGCGCTCTCAGTGTGCTTCCCCACCTGGCCTGCCCTCAGGGTCTGTACCCACACATGTGATGACCCCACTGTGATTTTCCCTTGATGCCACTAAGGAGTGAATCTCAGTGATTAATGTGAGAAATGTCAGACGACTTTTCCTTCCCGGATGAGCCCCCTGGGCTGCGATGTGTGCTAAATTCCGCTTGCTAACACCTTTAAAGGAGTTTGTGTCTGTGTTCATGGGGGATGTCGGTCTGTAGGGTCCTTTCTCATAATGACGTTGACTTTGCAACCCTTTGTCTCTCCCTGGTTTGGTATCAGGATGGTGCTGGCCTCGTGAAACCCTGAGCAAGTTTTTGTGGGGTTAGTGTCACATCTTAAATGTTTGGTAGAATCCATCTCTGGGCCTGGAGCTTTCTTTGTGGGAAGGAACTTGATTAGGAAAGTGGAAGCCAGGCGTGGTGGCGCCTGTCATTCCAGCTACTCGGGAGGCTGAGGCAGGAGGATCTCTGGAGCCCAGGAGTTCGAGGCTGCTGTGAGTTGTGATGATGCCACTGCACTGCAGCCTGGGCTACAGAACAAGACCCTGTCTCAAAAAAAAAAAAAAAGGGAATGGAGCTCTTTAATAGATGTAGGGCTATCAGGACATTCTGTTTCTTCTTATGTCCATTTGGGTAATTTTGACTTTCAAGGAATTTGTTTCTTCCATCTGAGTTGTTGGGTTTGTTGGCTTACCATTTCTCATAACTATCCTGTTTCCCTCTTACTGTCTGTGAGACCTATAGTGATGACCCCCCTTTTGTGGTTTCGTCTAAGGGTGTATCAGGACCTGAGCGAGGCTTTTGCGAGCGATGGGTTGGTGTGTTTTCCCGTCTCTTAATCTGGGGGTCCCTCTCCATCTCGCTTTTCCTTGCAATGTGTGTGTTGAGGAAGCTCCTGTGTGTTTTGGGATTAGCGAACTCTTCAAATAATGGTTCTCTTTAGTTTCTAGTCGATATATTGCTTTTCTGGCTCAGCTTTGAGCCGCTTGGTTCCCTACTAAACCCTATGACATGTGAGTTCACTCAGCTCCCAACAGCCACCATCGTTCGACTTTGGAGCCACATAAAATCTGCAATTCGCAACTTCATAAACTTTCCAGCAGTTGTTCTGAAATAATTCTTCCCTTTTCTCCTTCACGTTTTAAGTCGAGTAATGGGGGTCTGTGTGTTTATATCTGAGAGTAAATAACGTTTAAGAAAGTTGAATGTGGAAAACAGCCTGAGTGATGATATTCATTGTCGTATCTGCATTTCTGTTCCAGATGGGTCTGTGAAGAAATCCCGGATCTCAAGCTCGCCATGGAGAACTACGTGTTGATAGACTATGACACCAAAAGGTGGGTGGGGCTCTGCTGAGTTGCCCCTCCCCTGGGGACAGGCTCAGGGCTCAGAGGACACAGCCTATAATTAGTTCTTCTTAGATAGTGCAAGCCCATCCGAAATTTCCTTTTAGAGTTGGCTGTAGCCGCCATAAAGTTATTTTGGGAGGAAATGTTTATCAACTATTGGCAAAGGCTGTCAGAGCGAGGACATAATTGGAAACTGCACATTGTGGAAACTTGAGTTGCTATGTGTAAAATCACCCGAGTTAGCAAGCGCTCTTTTTATAGCAGGCGGCTGACTGCCAGAAGTCAGTGTTCCCGCCCAGAGCCGTGCCGCCAGGCTGGCCTGCGAGGCTCGGGCGCAGCCCCATTCAGGCCACAGTTAGGTTTGGTGAGTAACTGTGTCTTCAGCCCTGTGGCCGCTTCTAGCAATTTTTTCCCAGCATCTCCTGGGTCTCAGAGGAGAGTCTTATGGGTGGAGACAGGCAAGGCCATCTCTGGAATGCCTGCCTGGGATTGTTTTGTTTTTCTTTGTGAAAGAAGGAAGACATTCCAGGCTCATGCCTATTTCAGTCCTCCAGAGGCCGCAAGTGGACAGGGCAGTCCTCCCTTGGGCTGTGTCATCCCGAGCTTGGGTCACTCCCTCTGACAGAGGGTCAAGCCCAAAGTAGCCCTGAAGCCCCTGTGCACCCAGCACCCGGGTGGATTTACCTCATTCGCATTCCACTGTCACGTGCAGAAGGGACTTTGGTCTGCAGTTTCAGGTTCCATAAACCCAGCTTTTGCTCCCCTGGCCTTGAGCTTTTCCCCATCCCATAATCTTCACCCTAGTTGTTAATTAGCAAAAAGAGAGTCAGATTGTGTTCAGGTACGGCCACAGCATGGGGGGACACTGTCACCTTCACTGGTTAGTTATAGAGGATGTGAGGCAGTTACGGCCACAGCATGAGGCCTGCAGCCAGGTCTGAAAGGCCCTGAGCCCAGGAGCTCTGTCCCTGTGGGGTTGGGGTGCCACCCTCCTGGCAGGAGGATGTCTCTCCTGGCCCTGTCCTCACCCAGGTGTGATTAAGTCAGTCTCTGCTGATCACTCCTCTAGCTTTCTGGTGACCGGCCTGTCAATGTCCCTGTCACCCAGGAAGCTCCTGGGGATTAGGGGTTCTGTGTCAGACACAGGGACAGAGGGCAGATGCACATTTCTTACGATGCCACAGTGTTGCAGCCTGTGGGGAGGGTGGGCATCCAGTCGGCGCTGGCCCCTCATGCTCGTCCTGAGGTCAGCTAAGTGCCTGTCACTCATGCTGGCCACACGTGCGCCTGGCCCTGAGCCGTGAGGGTGTCAGCTGCTTTGCTGGCAGCAGCCCTGCTCTGGGTGTGGGTGTCCTTCCTCTCCGAGTTCGAGCCACTTAGGGAGTCAGAGAAGGCTGGAAGGATGTCAGAGCTGGAGAGGGGAGTGGGGCGGTCTCCTGGCATCTGTCTGAGGGACTGGTGTGACCTGATGTCGGCATGCAGTGGAAGGTCCTGGTTCTCTCCTCATGCCTCCTGTCTGAGCAACGAGCCCGAGTGTCAGCCCCCAGTTCCTCTGAGCTTCCGCATTTGCACGTCCTCCAGGAAAGGCTTCCAGGGAGTTTGTAGAAGTTTTGGGTGGGTTTCCAGTGTCAAGGTCAAAGATGAGATGTAAAAGTTTGAATACAAGGATATGAAAATGCAAAATGGTGTTGCATTTATTCCTTTTCTCTCTGAGAACTGCGTAAGAAAACATGAGCCAGAGGCCGGGCGCAGTGACTCACGCCTGTAATCCTAGCACTTTGGGAAGCCGAGGCGGGAGGATAGCTCAGGGTCACGAGTTTGAGACCAGCCTGAGCAAGAGCGAGACCCCGTCTCTATTAAAAACAGAAAGAAATTATCTGGACAACTAAAAATACATAGAAAAAATTAGCCGGGCATAGTGGCACATGCCTGTAGTCCCAGCTACTTGGGAGGCTGAGGCAGAAGGATTGCTTGAGCCCAGGAGTTTGAGGTTGCTGTGAGCTAGGCTGACGCCACAGCACTCACTCTAGCCCGGGCAACAGAGCGAGACTCTGTCTCAAAAAAAAAAAAAAAAAAACATGAGCCGGAGATTTAGGTCTGTTGTTTAATCCACCCTTCCCTTCCAATGGTCAGGAGGCAGGCTGGGGGGGGGGGGTGCGCATGGCTGCACGCAGCAGGGCTCTGCTGTCCCACCTCCCTGGCCCTGCGAGTGTCCCAAGTCCCTCGAGTGCAATGATGCGGCCTTCACTCTGGGATTTCAATTTCAGGGTAGTGTCTTGTTCGCTGCTCCTGAATTCACGCTTGCTCACCTGCAGCTGCTGTTTAAGGAGACTGGGATTTGTCCTGTTGAGTACTAGTCTTCTGTTGGAAAGGGAAAACAGGGAACACAGCCATGCAGAGCAGTTGACCCAGTTATTTAGGGCAAGGAGGGGGCTGGGCGGCCGGGGGCTCCCCTCATATCAAGAGGGTACGACTGTGTAGCCCTGTCCGGCTGGCATCTTTGGGGAGAAAACCACCTCCTGCATGTGCGTGGAGTGGCAGCGAAAGGGCCCTGAGCTGGCCTTCCTGCCACAGACAAAAGGTCTCCCAACACTGGACATCGGGCTGCCATGCTCTGGGGGGCTGTCCTGGGCACTACAGGTGTGCAGCCGTGTCCCTGGCCTCTACCCACTCTGTGCCTTTCCACATGTCTCCTGGGGTCCCCAGGTGAGAACCACATTGTGAGACATTGTTTTCAGAGCAGGTCACTCCTTTGTTTCTTAATGCTCTGGACAGCATTGCTGTCCCTGTTTGCCAGTGGGGAGCCGGCAGCTGGGAAGATAAGTGGGTTACTCCAGGCAGAGACTGTGCAGCAGTCAGCAGTTCCCCCACGCCCCAGTTCTGAGTCTGGACAGGCGAGGCTGGGGGTCCTGCCTCCATGGCTGGAAGGGGCACCTCCTGTCGTCACAGCCTTGACCCACTGGATCTTCCTGGGGCCCGACCAGGCTGCACCCTGTGGGACCCTGTAGAAGGTGGAAGCGTACGTACTAGACATGGCACACTGTTTGGTCAGGGCTGCAGAGTAACACCTGGAATCGTTCTAGAGAATTTAGTAGCACTGAAAGACCTCCAGCAGCTTCCTCCTCCTGTATTTAGCACATACTGCTCATACGTTTGGACGTGTCAGAACTTTTTAAAACATTTTATGCACAGAAGCAACGGTGCCCGCCTCCCTCTTGCAGAGCTGGGCTGTCGTGGTACTCAGTCCTGGCTGTTCAGGTAGAGAGAGGCCTGCTGGCCTCCACCCAGGCGTCCTGGCCTGGGTGAGGTGGTGGCTCTCTCTAGCCAGGGAAGGGAAGAGAAGGGTCCCCGGCTGGGTCTGTCCACCCGTGGCTGGGTGCAGAGAGGGAGGGCCCTGAGTTGGTCCCACACTAAGGCCTGTTGGGTGCCCTTGGCCCTGGGTTTGACCTGTGAGCTCAGCCTGTCCAGGCTATGGTGCCTGTGTGTGTGCGTTGGTTGCGGGTTTCCCCTCGTCGGGCCAGAGGCAAGGCTCCTGCCCAAGGGTTGCGGTGGTTGGTCGCTGTTGTGGGCACCTGGCCCCATCTGACACTGCCAAGTCCGGGCTATGCCCTCCCTGGGAAGGTCCTGGGGCTTGTGCTGAGCTTCCGGTGACCGGTGTCTTCCCTTGCCTTTTCCAGCTTCGAGAGCATGCAGAGGCTCTGTGACAAGTACAACCGGGCCATCGACAGCATCCATCAGCTGGTAGGTGGCCTTGGCCTCCTGGCCTGTCGCCTTGTGTGGGCCCAGGTGTGGCTCTGGTCCCCATCCCCTGGGTGGTTCTTCACAGTGCTGGCCCCAGACCCCTCTAGACCACTTAAGTCACCACCTGGGAGCTCTGGGAGCCCCTCTAGAAACCCAGGATCGAATATGCAGATGGGGTGAGAACCACTGCTGTTGCAACAGGCGTGGCGTGGGGTGTCCTAGGCCGTCTACGAGCTGGGGGCCGCTTGCTGGGTGGGGAGCTGGTTGCAGTTTGCTGTCTGAGGCTGCTCCCTGGGAGCTGTCGTGTTCGCACACACCTGCGCTCCTGCGCCCTGTCCCCTGGGCGGTGGCAGGGGTGGGTGGCAGGCAGCTGCCCTGGGGTTGTGTGGAGACCTACCTTCAGCTGGCCCCGAGGGCAGTGTCCTTGATTCTTGCTACGCCAGTGTCTTGTGAGGCCCCTGTACAAAGGACAGACAGGCAGAGCATGCTGTGGACGCTCCCTGCTAGCACGTGCAGGGTCCCTGGCGTGGGAGTCTTAGGTGTCAGGGGCCTGGCGGGTTGCAGTGACAGGAGGCTTCTCCTGGAGGCCCTTGCTGTGGGGGGCTGGATGGGGGCCACTCCTGAGCCAGCAGTGAGAGCAGCCTCTCAGGACGAGGTTGGCCTGGGTGCACCTTGGTGACGACCTTCCCTGCTGTTGCTGGTAGAACTGGGGGGCAGGAGGCCAGCAGACAGTTCTGGTGAAGGAGGCATGAGGCAGACTGGGGGCCTTGTGTGGCGTGTGGTGTCGGGTGGCCTGGGATAGTCCCGTGGCGTCAACCCCCACCCTGCTGCCTGGGCCAGAGCCCTGCTTTGCTCTCAGGCTGACATGGTGCGTGTGCAGGGGTCTGCCCAGCCCCTCCCCCTGCAGAGCTGAGGCCTGGCCCCCAGGTGCCGACCCTGCATGGGGAGCCATACTGCCTGTCACTGCAGGCCAGTCTGAGGGACGTGGTATTGGTAAGCAGCGTTAGAGCAGACGGGCCCAGGAGAGGCTGTGTGCAGAGCTTCGTGTGCTGTCCTTGTGGGGTGTCAGCACTGTCCTCAGAGCGACATCCCGGGCCTGGGGGTTCAGGGCAGCTGAGCAGGCCGTGGTGTGCCAGGCCCCAGGCTGCCTTGCTCAGAAGGCAGCCCTTGCTGGGGCCAGCCAAGCTGTTGGGCTGGACAGGCCATCTTGGTGCCCTAACCTTGGAGCCAGAAGTGCTGGCACTTTCTGGGGTCCTTGGCTAATTTCTTCTCCCTAATAGATTTTTGATGACAGACGGCCTCTCTAAGGCCGGGATGCCAGAGTCTGTGAGGCTACACAGACCCTGTTGTCCAGTGAGGAGGCACGTGCGTCTCGTGTAGCCCGGGCAACAAGTGCATGGGGGTCTCTGCTGCAAGTGGGGAGGCCGGGACAGGAGCTGGCTCCGGGGCCCAGGCTGCAGATCGAGTTCTACCCCAGGCTGAGCCTTTCACAGGAAGTGGGTTCCGGGTTAGAGAGTGACCTGTGCAGCAAGTGCCCTGTAGGCTGCCAGGCCAGGCAGAAGCAGAAGGAATTGTCCGCCCCTCCTGTCCCAGCTGCAAGTTAGAACTGAGAAAGGGTACGTGTGCCCGCTCATGCACATACAGGAGCACACACCCTCACGCACACGAACACTGGTGTGCACATGTTTTCCCAACTGGGGAAAGTACCCAGGTCTCAGTGTGGAGGGGCTGCCTGTGGCCTGTGTGACGTGTCCGTGTCCCTTCCTGTCCCCAGTGGAAGGGTACCACCCAGCCTATGAAGCTGAACACGCGGCCGTCCAACGGGCTCCTGCGGCATGTCCTGCAGCAGGTCTACAACCACTCGGTGACTGACCCTGAGAAGCTCAACAACTACGAGCCCTTCTCGCCTGAGGTATACGGGGAGACGTCCTTCGACCTGGTGGCCCAGATGATCGACGAGATCAAGATGACAGAGGATGACCTATTCGTGGACTTGGGGAGTGGTGAGTGTCGGCGCCGGCGGCCAGGGTTCGCTCTCCCAGGCCATACTCTGGAAACTCCACTCAGGGAGGAGTTTCGGCTGGAGAAGGGCCGAGGTTCCGGGCATTTCACCCTGAGGGCTTCCGTGTCCCCAGGCCCCGCCCGTGCCTGCAGCCGACCTGCCTCGGCCCTTCAGAGCCTTTGGGGAGCAGCCCAGCTCACGGTTTGGCAGACGCGCAGGCGGTGGACACTCTCTCACTCGGTGAACTCATTAGGCTGATGGATTCCTGACCAGACCCCCAAGTGGGGGTCACAGTGTTGAGGGGGTATCTGTTGGGGCCATCCTGGAGCCGTCCCCAGGCACCTTGGACCTCACCAGACACCAGACCTGGGGCTCAGATGCAGAAACCCTGTCTTGGTGCCAGGGAAGGGGCCCGAGGACAGGGATGAAGGGGACTTCTTTCAGGTGATGTCACCTTTAGTTTACGCCCTTTTTAAGTGGACAGTTGGTAACTGATGTGCCATTAAGAATGCACATCTGTAGTTCCGAAGTCAGTATCTTTCCGTACGGCCCTGCAAAGCCATGCGGTTCGTATGTGTCTGCGGTCTCTGTCCCTCCCTGCTGTAAAGAACACTGGAGCCTGGGTGACACATAAACAGCAGACATTTATTCTCACAGTTCCGGGGGCTGGAGGTCCACGGCCAAGGCTTTGGCAGGGTCAGTGTCTGGTAGGAGCTGGGACCCAGCTTCTGAGATGGTGCCACCTGCCGTGTCCTCACAGGGCAGAGGGCCGTGGCCTGGTCACTTCTTGGGACCCCACCTCTTACTCTTGTTGCCCTGGGGCTTTGTAGCATCTCCTCAGGCTCATCCTTTCTGGATGAGGTCCCAGTGTCCTCAGGCCACTGTTGTGCATGTTTCTAATTAACAACATGTTTATGGTTGTTCACATTCAATGTGGAAGGTGAAGTGGCTCAGGCATGTCACGTGAGATGCAGACTGGCCTCCCAGGAGGAGAGAGGGTTGTGCAGGCCCCGCTGCCCGATGGTACCAGTCTGCAGGCCTGGCCCTTGCCTTCTGGCCCAGACCACCTGGCAGCATGTGGAGACTGTGATCGGAGGCTCCGTTCTGGCTTATGGGGTCCTTTGCTGCCTCTCAGCTCTGCTCGGGCCTTGGCCGGCTCCCGTTGAGCTTTCTGGAGGCACTCGGATCTGCTTAGGCACGATGCCAACTGCCCCTGCACTGCAGTGGTGGGCTAGAGGGTAACTTGGGGTGTTGAGGAGCCACTCAGGCTGCTGAACCTCCAGGAGCCGTGTCTGAGTCTGAACAGTGACTCAGTCTGAACAGCGGGGCCCTTAGACTGAGACCAGATTCCAGTTTTGGGAGCCATGGCATGGTGTCCACGGGAGACAAGATGTGCCAGGTGCCCTTGTGGCTCTGTCGAGGGCCTGGCTCCTCAGTGGCCTCCTGAGTGAGCCCAGAGAGTGTCCTGTGGCTTCCCTGTTGGCTTCAGTGCTGTGTCCTGCAGCTCATGCCCTGACTCTGGCGTGGGCCTCCCCAGGTGGTGTCCCGGCCTCTTTCCTGGGCACCGTGGGTGTCTGACACGCCTCGTCTCTCTCTGATTGAAGGTGTGGGCCAGGTCGTACTCCAGGTCGCTGCAGCTACCAACTGCAAGCATCACTATGGCGTCGAGAAAGCGGACATCCCAGCCAAGTACGCGGAGGTGAGTGGTCCTGGGGGCCCGGGGTGTGTGTCAGAGGTGGGGGCTGCTCAGAGGAGGCGGGCGCCCTGGGTGGGCTTCCCTCCTGCCTGGTGGTGTTTCTGGGCCTGGACGGTTTGGCTAAATCAAAGGAGGCCTGTGTGTGCAGCGCCTCCAGCCTCCCAGCAGGTCTAGGTGGAAGCCCTGGTGGAGTCCCTGTGCCCTCGGGGTCGTGGAGTGGCCTGTGATGGAGATGACTTGGTTCCGCCCTGGCATGGCCCCTCTTGGCAGCCATCCTAGGCTGATGTGGCCCCCAGCCCGGCCCCCACCCGACTCTGGTTCCTGCTGGGGCGCTTGCCTCCCTGCTGTCCTGGGTCTGCCCAGGTTTGGGGATCAGGGGTCTCCCCACTACAGAATGTGGTTGGTAGCATGCTCCAGTGGCGCAATCGGTTAGCACGCGGTACTTATACAGCAGAATGTGGTTGGAGTTTGGGGCATGCTGTGGGTTCTGGTTGACCGAGAGTCAGGAGGCTGGGTGGGCCCCACGTCGCCCCTCCTGGCTATATGTCCCCTGGGACCCCCTCCTGTCTCTCTAGCCTGTCCCCGTGGGCCTTGTGGGCCCTGGGCATGTGGAGAGCCTGGCCGGCTGGGTCTGTGACAGGCTTTGGTTTCTCCCTTGCAGACCATGGACCGAGAGTTCAGGAAGTGGATGAAATGGTATGGAAAAAAGCATGCAGAATACACAGTGAGTGCCATCACGCCATGCCCGCGGCTACGACGCCAGTGCCAGCCTCCTTTCCTCCTCTCCCTCACCCCTCCTTTTTGCTGTGTGGACACATGGCACTCCCTTCTGAATCTCATGGGACTACCTGGCTCCCGAGTGGGGCTGGCACTGGGAGCCTCTGTTATCGCCTCCCCTTCCTTCCCTCTGGCGGGAGCCTCTGTGTCCTTCACACGCTTGTGGTGAACCCAAGCTGTGTGAAGGACAAGGGACTTGCGGTTCTGTGGCACAGAGGCCTCAGAGACGGGTCAGGCCCATTGGCTCTGGGGCAGCTCTGGGGTCACCCAGGGGGTCCTGGCTTCTCCCCTCACTTGTCTTCATTCGCGACTCCCTCGTGGAGGGCTCCAGCCTCCCCACTGACAAGGTGGCGGACGTGGCACGGGCAGGGTTCCTTTCCAGCCCTTATGTGATATGGTCTCAGGAGTGCTCAGGAATGCTCAGGCTCCCCCGATGACCCTCCCCTGGGAGCTGCGCGTGTGTGGCCCTGCACATGGGCGCCAGTGTCAGTGGAACGCGCTGGGGGTGGGAAGGGGATGCTCTTTAGGCAACAGGAAGGACGGCTCTCCTGATTCAGGCGATTCATTATTTAGACGGCGCTCTTGAGAGTAGCAGCTCCTCCGTCGTCCTCTCAGGACGTCTCCTGCTCTGTGCTGTTCCCCTCAGACACCAGAGCCAGCCTTGTGCCTGCACACAGAGCCATCCATGGCTGCGACAGGCACTGCTCCCAGGGCAGCATCTCAGGCGTGCGTGAGGTGGTATGTCCGCTCTGACATCCTCACACGTGCCTGGCCTGCAGAGTGTGTCAGCCCGGGTCCCTCACCTCTGCACTCCTCATTGGCCTCAGTCATCCCAACACCACAGGCCGAGGTTGGGGCCGGATCGCTGAGGTCCCCCTGGCCCTGCACGGCCCCCTCCTCTCCCTGTCGGGGCAGCGTGGGGTGCTGACTGGAGCTGGACCCAGAGTGTCCAGGGTGGGAAGGAGGCTGCTTCCCGCTCCCCAGACTGAGAAGGAGCCATGAGCGCAGGGTGGCCTTTGGGCACCCCCGATCCAGGGAGAGGTCCCTCCTGACCAGGCAAGAGGAGCTGTGGGGACAGGAGCAGTGAGTGCTGGCAGGACGGGTGTGGTGGCTTGACGGCCAGTAAACCCCAGCAGGGGGTACGTGACGAGACAAGCTGAGGCTGACTGCTTGTCCTGGGTGCTGGTGCTGACCCAGCTGCGGATTGAAGTTTGCTTGTTTCGGAGTCCGGCTGTGGCAGGGCTTGCACGTGTGGGGCTGGGGCCCAGCTACCCTTCCCGTCTCTTGGCGAAAGGCTCTTCCAGAATCTCCTCCCAGCAGAAGGCGCGTGTTGGTCTCTGTCCCCTGATGTCTCTGACTGTTGTTCAGGGTCACCATGCGGTGAGCCCATTTCGGTGGTTCTGCTAGCCTGGTGCCTGTGTCTGTTGTACTCTGGCTGGAGGTTCCCGAGGCTTCACGCACCCGGGAGGGAGAGCGATGTGGTTGCAAGCACAGTGTGCATGTTGGAGGAAGACGCAAGAGGATGGAGTGTTGGCGGTGGGGCTGCCCTGAGCAGTCGTTTCTCCTTCCTTCTTCTGCGTCTTTGTCGTTGGCAGTGGCAGCACCTGCCCTGCTGGGTTTGGGGTCAGTGAGGCGGCTGTGAGTGGTGCCATCTCATGTGGCACAAAGGAGTTGCTCCTCGTGCTGCTCTTGTGCAGGTTAGGGTGTCATGGTCGTGCCAGTGGCTCCTGAGATGTGGTTGGGAGTGGGATTCTCGGAAAAGGATGCCATTCCTTGTGGCCTTGGTGTCGGTGTCCAGAGCAACCCACTGCAGGGACGTGGTGGCACCTGTGCCAACCTGTGCTCCAGCATCAACCCCTGGCTTCCGAGAGCGCCCATGTCACGGCCAGCCCTGCTGTCAGTCAAACAGCCTTAGCCTGTTTCAATGACCTTTTTGGCGGGAACTTGTGTCCTGAAATTTGAAAAACCCCTCCCCGCAGCTTCCTGTGGCTTTGACCAGGTGCCCTGGTTGGCACGCTGGAGTCCTGCCTTCCGTTCCTCAAGAAGCAAGGAGGAAAACCAGGAGCCTAAAAATAGCGTGGTGATTTTTTCCAGGCCCAGAACCTGCTTCTGGGCTGAGGCGGGCTCGCCACCCCGCCACAGAGGCTGGCACGGACCAGGCCGGCAAGGACCGGGCCAGCGCTGCCGGCTGCTGCCAACTCTGCCCTGGTCCTCCTGGAGCCTGGAGCCAGCCCCCGGGCAGAAACTAGGCCAGGCTCAGCTCTGTGCTGTCGGCCCCTTGCAGTGGTTTCTTGCGTCCAGAGTGTGAGCAGAGCTAGCAGCACCTCGGGTGGCTGTGGCATCACTGAAGTACCGCGTGAGGAAGGCCCACAGCTGCGGGTGGAGCCGCCTCTATAGAGGCTTTTCGTGGTACTCTGTGTAAGATCTGCCACCCTCCAGGGATATACGTCAAGACTGTGACAGGGTTGGCCCCAAGACAGGGTGGCTGCCCTGATGGGACAGTTGGCCAGGGCTGTGTTTGAGGCCCTGGCACATCCTGGCCTGGGTCGCATCCACCGTGGCCTCCCTGGGCGTCAGGCCAGGCAGAGACGGCTCTGGTGATGGTGCCAGGTTGCTCGGCACGTTGGCAGGACAACAGGGCTGCAGAGGTCCACAGCCTTCCTGGAGGTGCCGCCTGCGGTAGGGGCAGTTTAGGCCCAGCAGCACCTGAGGTGATAGAAGGTGGGGCCCGTCCAGGCTCCCGGACACCCCAACGGCAGCCTCACCAGCGCCTTCTGTGGACACAGCCTGCACTGCCGTCAGGGACTGTGGGCCTGAGTCACATCTCCAGGCCTGGTGGCTTATCTGGGGTGCCAGGGAGATGCAGGGGCTACTCAGGGTGGAGGGAGACAGAGACGGGGACGTGGGAGCCTGGGGATATGGAGGAGTCCCAATACCCGAGGCTCAGGGTGGTCACCTGTCCTTCCTACCTCACGCCCCATCCCTCCCGTCTGTGGGTGGCCTCTTGGAGGACGTGTGGCTGCTCTTGGCCCAGGTGGACGGCTTTGTTGCAGTGGGGTAGCCACCTGCTCGTGGGGCCATTTCTCTCAGAGTCTTCCTGCCTGTCCTGACAGACGCTCTGGGCTGGGCACCAGGCCTGCGGTGCCACGTGAGGTGGGTGTCCTGGTCACTGCACGGCCCGCAGGGGTGCCGGCGTGGGCCTCAGCTGTGACGCATAAGCTGGTACTCCTCATCCCCCCAGCCCTGGCACCCACGAATCCACGTCCCGTCTCTGTGGATCTGCCTGTTCTGAACATTTCATATAAATGAAATCACACACTGCGTTCTTCTGTGTCTGGCTTCTCTCACTGTGCACGATGTCCTCAAGGCCCATCCATGCTGCAGCCTGTGTCAGAGCCTTGTCCCTTTTCATGGCTGAGTGATATTCCACGTGTGGATGGGCCATGTGTGACGCTGGGCTATTCCCACCTGGCTTTTGTGAGTCATGTTATCTATCATAGGCATTTGTATGCTGATTCCTGTGGACGTATTTTTATTTCTCTTGGGCGTAGATCTAGTAACTGAGGAGGTGGTGTCTTTTTGAAGAAATATGAAACCAGATATGTCGGTTTTCTGAACGTTGTGGCTCTGGACGTAGGTTAATGAGAGCTGCTCTCCCTGACAGACCTTGGTCTGTGGAGGGCGGGGGACATTAGTCTATAACCAGAGCCGCTGCGTAGCGGGCAGTCGCCTGGTAGAAACTGCTCTGTGTCCAGCAGGGGCTGCGGCGCATATGCTGCAGGGACCCTCCCCTGCCCTCTGCCATCCACAGACGGTCCACCTTCTCTGCCTGCACATCTGTGGTCAGCTGAGAAGGAGGGAGCCACGTGCATGTGTCCTGCAGCCTGTTTGGAGTGTTGGCGCACCCCAGTACCATGCTGCCTCCCTCAGGGTGGCTTGGGGTCAGCACAGTGGGGACCTAGGCACCACTGCTGGCCGACTCGTCCTGGGGTGCCCGGAGCCTCCAAGTTTGAGCTTCTATAGAAAAGCGTCTGGGCAGGGCACTGGGGCTTCCCAGTGTGTACTTGTGCCCAGGTGGGCTCTGCCCTCTGCCTCGAGTGAGCACTAGAGCGTTTGCCCACCTGGCTCTGCTGTGGACCCCTCGGGGGTCTTGCCCCACCCCCACTAGTCCCTCCACTGTCCCCTCCTGCCCTCAGAGCAGCGGCTGGTGGTACCCTGGGCTCCTCCTGCGTCATTCCGTTGAGCGACTGTATGCCCATTTCATTGTTTCTTCGCGGGGCGGAGTGGGCTGGGCTGGGCAACGAAGCCAGATGAGGCCTCGGGAATGAATGCCACTGCTGTCTTCTCTTGCAGTTGGAGAGAGGCGACTTCCTCTCGGAAGAGTGGAGAGAGCGCATCGCCAATACGAGGTACGCGGGCTGTGGGGCACGGTGCCAGGGCGGGCGGTGGGCATGGGGCCAGGCTCAGGGCAGGCCATGGTCCCTGTGCTCCCCAGGCCTCTCCTCATGCCAGGATCTCCCTCTGAGGGTCAGCAGGGCAGAAACGCCCCTGCGCGTCACCTGCCTTTGCAGTGTCACTTGTCACCAAGCCCAGCCCCAAGCCCGTGTACAGGTTCTCGCCCTGTTGTCTCCTCTGTGCTGGGCTCCTTTGGTGCCCCCGAGCTGGGTCTGGGTGTTTTCCCATCTCCTTGTCCCTTGTCCCTCCCGCCTCGAGCGACTTGTGTTCACCACACCTCTGGGCAGGCTGCTCTCAGCCTGGCTCCCACGCACCTCACCTGGAGGCTCCTGGTGCCAGCAGCTCATGGAGCCGAGTCTTGGGGTCCCCTCCACCCCTCCCCATCTAGGCACAACTGCCTGCATGGCATGTGCCGCCCGATGATCAGTGTGTGAGTGGAGCGTGGGGATCTCTCCCAGGTGGTGCCACCGGGATGTGGCCAGGCCCGCTGTGCCCATGGGCAGGTGTCCCGCCCTGTCTGGGGGATCCTGCTGCCATATGGGTGGCCCCATCCAGGGGGTTGGGAGTGCAGCAGGGTCCCTCCTGTGGGAGCTCCCCGAGACACCAGGCTTGAACTGACCAGCTGCACTCAGGCCGTGGTCACCATCTGTTAACCCCTTAAGCTGAGGGCTTTCCTGGCATCCTGTTGGCTTCCCAGTTCTAGCTCATATGGGTCTTGCACCCTCGGCCTCTGGGACTGAGTCTCTGCTTGCCATCTGCCCCGTTGGCGGCTCTGTGGGCTCTGCCCCGCAGTCCGGCTCTGGCTTGCCCTTCCTGTGGGCAGACCGTGAGCAGGCCTTGGCCATGCGAGGCAGCTCCGCAGGTCTGCTTCCTGGCTGGGGCATCTCCTGGTGTCCTTGTGGGAACCAGTGGCGCTTTCCCTTGCCTCTAAAACGCAGCAGGGTGGTAGCTCTGGAGCTAGGTGTCCTGGGGCTTCCTTTTCTGTAAACACCAGTTCCCTAGGGTCTTTTCTGGCCCCTGCTCCCATCCTGTGGCCTCCTGAACTCACGGCTCTCACTCCCAGCCTGCCTCTGTGCAGTCAGTCCCTGGGGACACCCTGTCAGATGGGGACAGTGGGCCCAGCACCCTGAGCCCATCCGTGTCTGGTCTCCCAGTGGTGCTTGAGGACGCCTCCACCTGGGCCCATGCTCTGGTGTCTTGCCCCTCCTGCGGCTGGAGGCAGGACGGGAGCCCTGCTTGGTGTTCCCATCTCCGTTGCCTTCCTGGGGCTGAGGCCCTTCTCGTTGTGCTGAGTACCTGGGAGGGGTTGCTGGTGAATGTTTCCAGATTCTTGATTTTAAAACTGTCAGGATTCAAAACAAGCAGCTTACCCTGTTTTCTGCCCCGTTCCAAAGAAGTGCTTCTCTCCCACCTGCACTGGCAGCGCCCCGTGTGGCTCTCATTGGGGACTCGCGGCCGCGGCAGGCAGGCTGGGGTGTGGGCAGAGCCTGGCGCCGGCAGGCGGTCACTGCAGACTGCACTGGATGGATGCTTTGCGCCTGCGGAGACGGAGCCTTGGTCTTACTCAACTGGCACGTTGTTTTGCAGTGTTATATTTGTGAATAACTTTGCCTTTGGTCCTGAGGTGGATCACCAGCTGAAGGAGCGGTTCGCAAATATGAAGGAAGGTACGTGCCCCGCCCACCCCGTGTCTACCTTGCGTTCCTTCCCAGAGTCCACAGTCCCAGGGTGCCCGGACGTGGCCCTGACGGTGCGGTGGCTGCGGAGACCCTGGGCTCCTGCAGGGGCTGCCCTGGCACCAGGCACCTCCCTGTGTTCCCTGTTCCACCGTCCCTTAGTTTGCAGTGTCACATTGGAGGAGAGTGCTGGACACTTCCCGCCCAGGCCTGGGGCTGTCACTGCGGGAAGCTAACAGGGCCTGAGCTCTGAGCTGGTGCTGCAGGTCTAGGGCCGCCTCCTTAGGTGGGAGACCAGTGCGATGGGTTCTCCCACAGTTTTGTAAAGATGGCAGGCAGACGAGAGGCCATAGGCCCAGCAGGACCCAGTCTCCAGCTGCCTATAGCACTGACGACTTATGTCCACGGGGGCTCGGCGTGTGCATGTGTGTATGTGTGTGTGTGCACGCGCACTTGTGCCCTCCTGTGAGCAGAGGGTGGTCCTAAATTATCTTAAACCTTAACTGAGGACACACTTCCTCCTCTAGCCAAGTGCCTCTCCTGGGCTTAGGGCCTCCTGACCCCACTGTCACGCTTAGGAGGGCCCAGGATTCCCAGGGCCCTGCCGCCTGCTCCCTGGCCCTGCCCCACTGCCTAGGAGCACCCCTCGGGGGTGTTTCCCCGACTCCCCAGGCAGCACCTGGGCCTGGCTGTGGATGGTGGTTCTGGCTGTGGCTGTCGCGGTGACCTCTCGTCTCCAGCCTTGCCACCTGTCTGTAGTGATGCCTGTCTGGCATGCCGGGTGCCTGGCGTCCTGGGCAGATCTCTGCACGTGTGCTTTTTTTTTTTGGAGACAGAGTCTTGCTCTGTTGCCCGGGCTAGAGTGCTGTGGTGTCAGCCTAGCTCACAGCAACTTCCAACTCTTAGGCTCAAGCGATCCTACTGCCTCAGCCTCCCAGTAGCTGGGACTACAGGCGTGTGCTACCATGCCTGGCTAATCTTTTTTATATATTTTTAGTGGTCCAGCTAATTTCTTTCTATTTTTATTAGAGATGGGGTCTCGCTCTTGCTCAGGCTGGTCTCAAACTCATGACCCCGAGCTATCCTCCCGCTTCGGCCTCCCAGAGTGCTAGGATTACAGGCGAGAGCCACAACTCCCGGCCTGCACTTTTGCTGTGATATGTCTCTCCTTGCTATGCTTCCTGCTTGTGGGACACGAGGTCGTTGCGCATGGCTGGGCCCAGGTGCCCCGCAGTGGCAGTGCTTTGTCACGTCACGTGGTGCTGTCGAGAACCCCCACTTCCCATTGGAGGTCCCTCCTGGCCCCTGAGTGCATAGTAGCTTGCCCGCCCGGGTGGTCTCTGGCGAGAGCACTGCTTCCCAATGTCCCCATGGTGTCCTTCCAACTCCCTAGTTGGAGCACTGCCGACTGGTGGACCTCACGTGTCCTTGGAAGAGCGGCTGTCACCAACGTGGTCCTTGTGTGGCACAGATCGCCGTGTGCCACTGAGAGCCTGTCAGGCTGCCCTGCGACCTTTTGACATGGCCCTATTAGCTTTTGAGCTTGTTTGCTTGTTTCCTGACATGATGGAGCACCGGCCTGACCTTGTCTGTGCCCGGTCCGGCCCTAGGACCATCCCTTCCCTGCTCCTGCTGGTCACAGGGTGGTGCGGCTTTGGGAGGAGAGAGCTGGGTTGAGGGTGTGTGTGTGTGTATAAATGGATTCGTTTTGAGTTTTCCAATTTAAATTTAACATTATAATCTTTGATTTTTGTATTTGTCTCTTTTTTACTCTGAGAAATTTGGTTCCTGAAAGGGCTAATGTATTTACTTATGATGTTTTTTGTACAGTCTACATGGAAGTTCCATGATTGCTGTTAATAGTAATACTGATATTTAACAGCAGACTTACTGAGTGAAGGTCAGGATTTCTCTGTGGTTCTTTTCACCCTTGACTTTGTCACATTAAGGACGCACAGACGCGTATTGAAGAGTTGGTTGAGATAATTACTTTTGCTCTGTGGCTGCTGCCTGTTGGAACCTGCAGCTGGATTGGTTTACCTGTGGACCGTTGGGGGTTTGCCTTCATTCCTCTCAGGTCTTAGTTTGGGATGAGTGGCACATTTGCCCACGTTCCGTGGCCTGGAGAGGCCCAGCCTTGTCCCTCTGGTCCCAGTGGGCCCTTCTTGGGGCTCCTGCTTGGTCCTTGTGGGGTGTTCAAAGAACCTGCTATGTGCATACTGGTCTGCCCTCTTTTTCTCATTTAACAAGAAGTCCTGGAAATCACCCCAGACGAGCTTCACCTCTGGCCGCACCTTCCCTTGCAGTGTCCGTCCTGGGCCCTGCACCTCGGGGTGTCCTGTGTGGGCTGAGCCTGCGGCTGGCTGAGCAGCTTCCTCTGTGGAGCCCACCCCATGTGTGCGAGTGCTGGGTTGGGGTCCGTGCTTGGGATTTTGTGAGGACTTGGGGATGTTTTTTAAAGGAAGGTTGTACGACAGGCTGAAACACGGAAGGTAGTGCATAGTTTTGGTTCAACTTGTAGGAAGACAGATGGGACTCCGAGCTGTGGTTGTTGTGTGTTCAGTTCCTTCTGTGTGACTTGCTCCATGCTTGTCTGTATGTGTGTCCATTTTCCCACACGTGGCAGTGATCGGTATTTATGTTTCAGGTGGCAGGATCGTGTCCTCGAAGCCCTTTGCACCTCTAAACTTCAGAATAAACAGTAGAAACTTGAGCGGTAAGACACTGTCATGTTGCTTTGATTAGTATTGGTGGTTTTAAGCATCTGACATGCATCTGCTGAAGGTGCCTGTGGTGGGTGGTTCAGGCGGGGGCAGCTGTGGCACTAACCCGTCCGTTGTGTGTTTAGACATCGGCACCATCATGCGCGTCGTGGAGCTGTCACCCCTGAAGGGCTCCGTGTCATGGACGGGGAAGCCAGTCTCCTACTACTTGCACACTATTGACCGGACCATAGTGAGTGTCCTGGCGGGACCCCTGCTGTGTGGCTTCTCTCAGCCTGTTGGACCTGGGGGAGCCGAGTCAGCTTCTGTCCAGGGAGTGCCGGTCCTGACCACCAACCACCCCTGTTCGCGGC
The DNA here is from genome assembly GCA_028533085.1 of Varecia variegata. Classification (NCBI taxonomy): domain Eukaryota; kingdom Metazoa; phylum Chordata; class Mammalia; order Primates; family Lemuridae; genus Varecia; species Varecia variegata. The sequence goes on along the minus strand of CM052442.1, from coordinate 109,719,257 downwards.
TCACTCTGTGTCCAGGGAACATGGCCCAAGTGCCCAGCTGTGGCTCGTTGGTGAATCGAGGATGATGCCTGCCATGGCAGGGTTGGGTCACACCCTTGTCTGCTGCCAGCGGGATCCAGCCATGTGCTTGGTGTCCCAGAATATGTGATGTCATCTGGGGTGTCCCGTTCGTCCTGACAGAGTGCGGGACTCACTTCTAATTCTCATTTTTCTTTTCTTTTTAGCTTGAAAACTATTTTTCTAGTCTGAAAAATCCAAAACTCAGGGTAAGTTCATGTGTTTTCTTCCTTGAGCTAATAATGTGGACGTGCTGCTGTGTAAAAACCTGACACGTCCCCCAGTGGCTGGGTTAAGGCAGGATAATGGCAGTGATGGGTCCCGCAGGTAGCCCTGTGGTTCCCGCAGGGTCTGAGCCCCACAGCCTTTCCCACGCCCGTCCTCCCCCACCTCGCTCTGTCTCTGTCTACGCTTGTCCTCGTCTTTGATAGGTTGACCTGGGCCAATCTTCTTAATAACAATCTGGGGGTGGTCATGGTGTCCTAAAGGTTATTTTTGGTGGTTGGCGACTGGCTGTGAAGTTCAGGACGAGGGATCTGCTCCCCCTTGTGCTGCCCTGGTGCACCTGCGGGCTGTGGTCTGTACTGCCGCCGCCTGGGGCTGGAGCGTTCCTTGTTTCCGGTGCAGAGCAGTTGCTTCTTGGCACTGCCATTAGGCGCCATTGAAGGCTGATCGCACCACATGCGCCTCCCATCTAGAGGGCATTTCCAGTAACTCATTGAAGAGAACTAACTGTGGGCCGGGCGCGGTGGCTCACGCCTGTAATCCTAGCACTCTGGGAGGCCGAGGCGGGTGGATTGCTCGAGGTCAGGAGTTCAAGACCAGCCTGAGCAAGAGCGAGACCCCGTCTCTACTAAAAAAATAGAAAGAAATGATCTGGACAACTAAAAATATATATAGAAAAAATTAGCCGGGCATGGTGGTGCATGCCTGTAGTCCCAGCTACTCGGGAGGCTGAGGCAGGAGGATCGCTTGAGCCCAGGAGTTTGAGGTTGCTGTGAGCTAGGCTGACGCCACGGCACTCACTATAGCCCGGGCAACAAAGCGAGACTCTGTCTCAAAAAAAAAAAAAGAACAAACTGTGCACTGAGCACCCACTGGTGGGGCCTTGGTGCATCTCACCAAGAGGGGAGGCAGGAGGGACAGGCAAGGAGGAGCTTCTCATCCTTGCACCTGGGGGTCTGTCCTTGGTGTGGTTCATGGTTCAGAGGCTGCCTGGCTTCTTGCGGGTGAGGGTGTCTGCTTTTGTGCGTGTGGCTGCGGGTGCCGCGTTGGGTGGCCTGTGGGAGCTCGAGACGTCTGTGTCTTGGCTCCCTCATCTGTGCCGACGGCCCCTTGGGTGCGGATTCCAAGTCCCCGGGCACAGGAGGGGCTCTGGCCAGTGCCAGACCCTGCAGCGCCATCCAGCTCTTCCTCTGCAGGAGGAACAAGAGGCAGCTCGGCGCCGGCAGCAACGGGAGAATAAGAGCAACGCTACCACCCCCACCAAGGTGCCCGAGAGCAAGGCAGCCGGCCCCACGGACGCCCCCGTGGTAAGCTCCGCGCTGCCCTGGCCGGCGGGTGCAGCTCCCGTGGTGTCCTGCCCTCGCCCTGCCATCGCCCCCTGTGTTGTGCAGGATTCCGGCGCTGAGGAAGACAAAGCTGGAGCAGCCCCCGTCAAGAAGCCGTCCCCCTCCAAGGCCCGCAAGAAGAAGCTGAACAAGAAGGGGCGGAAGATGGCCGGCCGCAAGCGCGGGCGCCCCAAGAAGATGAGCACTGCAAACCCTGAGCGAAGGCCCAAGAAGAGCCAAACTGCACTGGATCTCCTGCACACGCAGACCGCGTCCCAGACAGCATCCCCCTCACCCCAGGGTGAGTCCTGTCCCCACCGCCACCTCCAGGCCCCACCTCACCTGCTGTGCAGCAGCCTGGGGAGCCCCTCGGAGGGTATGTGCCCTCCTGGGTCTCAGGTGTACAGCGTCCCAGCAGCTCTGCCTCTGTGGTGGCTCCGCCCCAGGGTCCCTGGACCCCACCCCATCCCCGTCCTGCCTGCAGAGGGGTCCCGCACACCCGGCTGGGGCCAGTCCTGGCAGGGTCTCACCAGTGGGCACGAGGGGCTTTTTCACCACGTTGCCAGCCAGGGTCTGGCAGTGTAAATGCTGCTCCTGGGGGCTGGAGGGAGGCTTCCAGAGAGGCCTCCGCCTTGGCGCTCAGCACTGTCTTGGACTCTGGGTAACGTGTTGAGCTTCTCCTTAAGGAAGCGGGGAGTCTGTGGGATGGTCCTTGGCTCCTTGGGAGTGTGGTTGGGTTGACTCGTGGTCCGTCCTCTCGTGCAGATGCCTACAGGTCACCTCACAGCCCCTTCTACCAGCTACCTCCGAGCGTGCAGCGGCCCTCCCCCAACCCGCTGCTGGGGGCGCCCACCCCGCCTGCGCTGCAAAAGCTGCTAGGTGAGCTGTGCGGGGAGGGTGCTGGCCTGGGCATGTGGGGGTCCCAGCTGACAGAGGGTCATGACTCGCTTGGCAGCAGCCCCTGGGACAGTTGCACTGGACTCCACACGAGTGTCAGGGCCTGGGATCCAGTCTGCTGGAGGCGTTAGCAGATGGGCCCCGGGGTTGTCTGAGGTCAACATTCTCATACCAGGGGGCCCTGGGTGATGTCTCAGGACATGTTCAGTTGTCACAATGAGGGGGGTGCTCCTGGCATGGGTTGGTGGCAACCAGGGACACTGCTCAGCACCTGCAGTGCCCAGGGCAGTCCCCCAGAGAACGGTCAGCTGTGCAGTGGGGAGACGGCCTGGGCAGGGCTCAGGTGCTTCCCCTGGCGTGAGGGTGCAGGTATGTCTTGCTTTGATGAGCTCATGACACTCCTGTGATGACAGGAAGGGGGAGGCCCTGGGCCAGAACAGGCACCCAAGGAGCCACTCCGAGCAGGCTGTCGAGTGGGTGCTGGGTAGGCCAAGTCCAGAGCTTGTTTCTGCACCACTGCTCCCTCTTCCCCGTGGCCTCAGGTGGGTCACATGTGTCAGAGCGCTTCCCCAAAACCACGTCACATGTCTCTCTCCCCAGAGTCCTTCAAGATTCAGTACCTGCAGTTCTTGGCATACACAAAGACCCCTCAGTACAAGGCCAACCTGCAGCAGCTGCTGGACCAGGAGAAGGTGGGTCCCACCCGCGCTGCGCCTGTCTCCTGCTGCGTGGCATTAGCTCTGGTGCCATGCAGGCCCCGGGGAATAGCGTGCCTGAGCGGGCTCTCCTGCCCCTTGCCTGCCCCTCGCTGGCTGAGCTTCAGACCTGAGGCCCCCGCTGTCAAGGCTGCCTGGGGCCCAGCCGTGGGGAGGCAGCCCCCTCCAGTCAGGGCCCCAGCGCCCTTGGTGCCCAGTGGGTGTCATTGCCTCAGGGGTGAGGGTGCACAGCTCAGAGAAGCTGGGTCGTCCCCTGGCTCTGTGTCTCCCTGTGGCTCTGAGCTTGGCATGGTCCATCTTCCTGTCACAGCCCTGGGGCTTGGGTGCGGGTGACTGCACTGTCCCCAGGCTGGCGGAGCACAGCTGAACCCAGAGACCGCCTTGCTGCCTGGTCCTTTGTCTCAGCTAAGGCATATAGGGAACAGTGATTCTGGCACTTAAAGGTGCTGCAGTCTAGAAACATCTCTGGCAGAAGGCTCAAGTGGCCTGTGATCCCATGGTCGCGTTGTGGCTGAGCCTTGGTTTTTTGTTGGGACTTGGATGTTGCTGTAAAAGCTGAAGAGGCTCATGCCGTACTGTTCGCAGACATGTGCACATCTCTCCCTGCTCAGCTGACAGCTGCTGAGGCCTTATTTTCCACTGGTGTCGGGAGGTTGTCATGTTTAAGTGGCTCCCAGTATCGTGTCGCATTTAGGAACCAGCCCTTCCTGTGTAGATAGGCTGTCGGGATAGTCTGAAGTTTTGCTGTTATCGTAGCACACTTCTTGTAAATTCATGGGAAAAGCCCACGTTTGGTACTTCCTAGGATAAATCCCCAGAGAAATTGGTGGTTTCTGGGCCGCTGGGATGTGCGGTGGCCCCGCCCCTGGAGCCCCCACTCATGGAGCTCTTCATCAGCGTGTCTGTGGGGGCGCGTTTGAGGGTGTTGTGGAGGCTCAGGGCCTGGGGCCTTCCCTGGCAGGCCCTGGGTCACCTGCCCCATCCCCTGCAGGAGAAGAACACCCAGCTGCTGGGCACGGCGCAGCAGCTTTTCAGCCACTGCCAGGCGCAGAAGGAGGAGATCAGGAGGCTTTTCCAGCAGAAACTGGATGAGGTCTGGCCTGGGACTGGGCTGGGGTGGGCAGGCAGGTACAGCCTGGGGTGGCCCGGATCTGGCAGGGCATCTCCTGTTGGCCCCCTTGCCTTTATGGATGCATCCCTCAGATGGGGAGAGGACTGGGGTCTGGGGAGTCGAGTGGGCTGCCCTGGGGCTGGGTTGTGGGGTGGCTACCCTCTTTGGGCCCAGTGTGCCCACCGCCTGTGTGTCCATGTGTCCACAGCTGGGAGTGAAGGCCCTGACCTATAACGACCTGATCCAGGCGCAGAAGGAGATCTCCGCGCACAACCAGCAGCTGCGGGAGCAGTCGGAGCAGCTGGAAAAGGACAACAGCCAGCTCCGCAGCCAGAGCCTGCAGCTGGTGGGTACCCACGTCGGTGTTCCGCGGTGCCCTGGCAGGGCGGCCTCCCCCAGGTTGCCAGGGCTGGAAGCCTGTCAACCCAACTCCCTAATCAGTGGGGCAGGGGCGGTCTCATCAGTGACCAGAGGGCCCTGCCTGGGGCTGGTTGGGCTTTCCACAGCCCTGCCTATCTACAGCGGGAGATTCCAGAACCTCCCCTCTGATCCCTCTGTCCTTAGCTCCTCCGTAGACTTCCTGCGCAGCCTTCCAGAGCTGTGGCAGAGCACTAGGACGGACAGGCCTGCATGTGTGTGGCTGCCCTGTGCTCTGCCCCCGCCGGGGCTCCTGGAGCCTGTACAGACGGCACAGACCACTCCGGCCGTGGTGCTCATGCACCTGCCACGCCCCTCCCCGCCCCGGGTGTGGCACTGAGGCCATGTCTGTGTGTCTTGGAGGCGTCGGCCTGGCGTTCTGGGGAGCATGGTTCCCCACCCCGTTCTGTCCACGGGCCCTGCTTGCCAGGCCATTGCTGCAGCCGCCGCATCCTGTCCCCGCAGCTCAAGGCCCGGTGTGAGGAGCTGAAGCTGGACTGGGCCACACTGTCCCTGGAGAAGCTGCTGAAGGAGAAACAGGCCCTGCGGACCCAGATCTCGGAGAAGCAGCGGCACTGCCTGGAGCTGCAGGTGGGCGTCTTGGGGCTTCCCGCCGTGTGCACAGGGCAAGCCGCTCCTTCCTCCCAGGATGGCCTCAGCTTTGGGTTCACCTTGGTGGCAGTGGCCCAGGAGCCTCCACGTTGCAGCCCTTGGAAGAGGGTTTGTGGGGGCGGAGGGACAGGTGGGTTGCGCCTGGACTCTCGCCATGCCAGGCCCCTGCGCGGCATGGGGAGGCTCTGCTCACTCTTTTTTTTTTTTTTAATGAGACAGAGTCTTACTCTGTTGCCCGGGCTAGAGTGCCGTGGCATCAGCCTAGCTCACAGCAACCTCACACTCCTGAGCTCAAGCAATCCTTCTGCCTCAGCCTCCCAAGTAGCTGGGACTACAGGCATGCGCCACCATGCCCGGCTAATTTTTTCTATATATATTTTTAGTTGGCCAAATAATTTCTTTTTTTTTTTTTAGACAGAGTCTCACTCTGTTGCCCAGGCTAGAGTGCCGTGGCATCAGCCTAGCTCACAGCAACCTCCAACTCCTGGGCTCAAGCAATCCTCCTGCCTCAGGCTCTTGAGTAACTGGGACTACAAGCATGTGCCACCATGCCTGGCTAATTTTTTTATGTATATGTTTTTAGTTGTCCATATAATTTCTTTCTAGTTTTAGTAGGGACGGGGTCTCGCTCTTGCTCAGGCTGGTCTCGAACTCCTGACCTCGAGCGATCTTCCCACCTCAGCCTCCCAGAGTGCTAGGATTACAGACGTGAGCCACCGCGCCCGGCCACTCTGCTCACTCTTGTCCCCTCTGCTCCAGCGTCTCAGGGCTCGTTTAGCCAAGCACTCATTGCTGAACCAAGATTTCCTGGCTGCCTTCTCGTAAATGGTTTCTGAAAGAGTCACCAAAGAATTTGCTCACTAAAATAAAATAGTTTGTGACCATCTTGAGCAAGAGCAAGACCTGGTCTCTACAAAGAATAGAAAAATTAGCCGGGTGTGGTGGCGCCTGTAGTCCCAGCTACTCAGAAGCCTGAGGCAGGAGGATCGCTTGAGCCCAGGAGTTGGAGGCTGCAGTGAGCTGTGATGACGCTACTGCATTCCAGCCTGGGTGACAGAGTGAGACTCTGTCTCAAAAAAAAAAAAAAAAACAACCTTGTCCTATTTGATGGATTAGTAACAGAAACATGGGGTGAGTTAGAAGGTGCAAGGAGGATGGAGAGGCACGGTGTTGGTGCGTTTCCTTTCAAAATGCTTCCAGGAGTTGATTTTTGTGTGTGTAGCTGTCATGCGGTACCAAGAATAAAGCAGAAAGACGGGTGGCATCAGCATTTCCATTATGGAGGCTCCATCCGTGAGGGCTGTATCCTCCTAGCATGTCCCACTCCTTGCGGCAGAGTTTTGTCATTTATGTAACATGTTCCCTGCCGCTGGGCCCTTGGAGTCCTTTCAAACGTCTAATTCTTACTGTAAAATGATGCTGTGATGCGTTTCTTGACACCAAAGACTAATTCTCACGCTTTCCTTAAAGGCGTGCTCCTGAAAGCAGATCTCTTAGTGTTTGAGGGTTGCAGGATACGTCGCTCTCTGATGCCAGTGTGTGACAGGGGTTTGCTAGCCTGGTTCCCATGGTCTTCCCATCTCTGAGAGGATGAGTTTGGGTTCTGACTCTTTCTGTCATGTTTCTGTGTCATAACAAAACCACACGTGCCTGTCGTAGGAAGGAGACAGAGAGACAGTGAACAGACCAAGAGGCAGAACCTCTCTCAGGCCGACGGCTTGGAGGAAACACTGCTCCATTTGAGAGGGGTGCGATCCTTCCTCCGGTCTTCCTGGTGGTCTTTGTGCTGACAAATCTATTTTTCACAGAACGAGATCTCTGTGTGTGTGTTTGTGTTTCTTGCTGTTCTTGGCAGCATGTTTCCTGTTGACGAGTACACGTCTATAGAGCCGTCTCTGCCACTCACATCCCATTTTATCCACGCTCCCCTGGGCTTCCTGGCCCGACGCTAGACCATGGGTCGCTTTGGTTTTTCCATCATACTCAGTTGATTGGCATCTGGCAGTTCCCCCTGGGTGCCGTGCACGTCGTGGCTCTGGGTCTGACGCTGCCTCCCTCCCGCAGATCAGCATCGTGGAGCTGGAGAAGAGCCAGCGGCAGCAGGAGCTTCTGCAGCTCAAGTCCTGCCTGCCACCCGATGACGCCCTGTCCACGCACCTGCGCGGGAAAGGCACCCTGGGCCGCGAGCTGGAGGCTGACCCTGGCAGGCTGCACCTTGAGCTGGACTGCGCCAAGTTCTCGCTGCCCCGCTTCAGCAACATGAGCCCGGAACTCTCCATGAACGGCCACGCCACCAGCTATGAGCTCTGCGGCGCCTTGAGCCGGCCCTCATCTAAGCAGAATACCCCCCAATACCTGGCCTCTCCCCTGGACCAGGAGGTGGTGCCCTGCACGCCCAGCCATGGTGGCCGGCCACGGCTGGAGAAGCTGTCCGGCCTGGCCGTGCCCGACTACACTAGGCTCTCCCCAGCCAAGATCGTGCTGCGGCGGCACCTGAGCCAGGACCATGCAGTGTCCAGCAGGGCGGCTGCCAGCGAGCTGCACCCGCGGTGAGTGCCGCAGGGTCTGTGGGGGGGACCTTCTCTGCAGGAGTGCCTCAGTTGGGAAGAGCCTCAGGGCTGTGTGCTGGGCCTGGGCCGCCCCAGGAGGGCTCCCCAAGAGTGACCGGGGCTTCTCCTCCCAGAGCTGAGCACGCCAAGGAGAACGGCCTTCCCTACCAGAGCCCCAGTACCTCCAGCAGCCTGAAGCTGAGCCCTCAGGACCCTCGTCCCCCGTCCCCCGGGGCCTTGCAGCTCGCAGGGGAGAAGAGCAGCGAGAAGGTGCGGCCCAGGCCCCTCCCACCCTCTGCCTGTGCTCCTGGGGCTCACGCTGAAGCGGCAACACCCAGGGCTTAGGGTTAGCAGGAGAGGGGGCCCTGGTCACCTAGGGGTGGAGGAGAACGTGTGCCCCGAGTTGGGACTGGTGGGAATGGCACAGGCGACACCAGGCAGGCACGGTGGAGGGCGCAGGGTCTGGGTGGCAGATGGGGTTTATCTGCGTTGTCGGGCTGGGAGCACTGGTATGACGCAGAGCCTCCCTCAGGAGGCCGCTGTGTCCTTTGGAAGTGACAAGAGTGTACCTAGAACATTTCAGTGCAGCTTCCACGGGGAAGAGCTGGGGCCCGAGGGTCTGGGACTGTGGGGGGGCAGTCGGTTGGGGGCCCCTGGTCCCATGGCCTGGGGCCTGCTGACCTGCGTGGTTGCCGGCGTGTGCTGCAGGGTCTGAAGGAGCGTGCCTACGGCAGCAGCGGGGAGGCCATCACCAGCCTGCCCATCAGCATCCCGCTGAGCACGGTGCAGCCCAGCAAACTGCCTGTCAGCATCCCGCTGGCCAGCGTGGTGCTGCCCAGCCGCGCGGAGAGAGTGGTGAGTGTCCCGTGTGCCAGGTGAGGCAAGATGCAGTAGGGGGGCTTTGCAATTTTTAAAAAATTGCACACTTAAATTTCAAGTACACTGTAATCTGAGAAAAATAGAATATCCCAAACCCATATTAATTATGATATATTTTGCAGTTTTTATCTCCAGTCCGTTTCTCTGATAGAAGGCAGTGTGTGCAGGTAGAGAGGGAATGGAACCCGGGTCAGGAGGACCCCAGCCTCCCTCCTCCTCCAGGGCCATCTGCGGTGGCCACAGCCTGGCTCCCACACCCGGTTCTCCTGTCCCACATCGGTGGACACACGGATGACTGTCTGTGTAGCGTGTGCCGGGGTTTCCTGGGCAATGAGTCATTTCTCTTTTTGTTTTTTCATTGAATACAATTCCCCTACTTCAGTGGTTTTTAGTATATTTGCAGAGTTGTGCAACCAGTTACCTCTAACTCCAGAACATTCCATCACCCCCAAAAAGAAGCCCCATCCCGACTGGGCGTGGTGGCTCATGCCTGTAATCCTAGGTCTCTGGGAGGCCAAAGTGGGCAGATCGTTTGAGCTCAGGAGTTTGAGACCAGCCTGAGCAAGAGTGAGACCCCATCTCTACTAAAAAAATAGAAAGAAATTAGCTGGACAACTAATAAAAATATATAGAAAAAATTAGCTGGGCATGGTGGTGAGCGCCTGTAGTCCCAGCTACTCGGGAGGCTGAGGCAGGAGGATCGCTTGAGCCCAGGAGTTTGAGGTTGCTGTGAGCTAGGCTGATGCCACAGCACTCTAGCCTGGGCAACAGAGTGAGACTCTGTCTCAAAAAAAGAAGCCCCCTCCCCTCCCCCAGCCCTTACTGACCACAGGTCTACCTCCTGACACACTGGCTTTCCCTCCGCAGAGGAGTACCCCGAGCCCCGTGCCGCAGCCCCGAGACTCCGCGTCTACACTTGAAAAGCAGATCGGTGCTAATGCCCACGGTGCTGTGAGCAAGAGCCTTGCCCTGGCCCCCGCAGGTAAGGCCCGTCCTGCCCCCACGACCCGGGATGCCTGCCAGGCTGGCTCCGGCCTGAGTACCTCCCGGCAGTGGGTCTCAGCTACAGCCACAGTGAGCCCCAGGGACCTGGTTGGGCCTGAGTCTCCCCGACACTGATGCACACATTGGCTGTTCCAGCCTGTGCTGTGCCCTGCTCCCATCAGGGGTGGTCTTGTCGCTCACCCAGCTGCGAAGCGTCGGGGTCTCTGAGGTCCAGGACTCGGGGATCAGGTGGGCACACAGTGGTGCCTGATGTAGGCAGCCGTGGGGGTTGGGTGTGTAGCTGCCTGCTGGGTTCTGTTTTCCTTTGGAAAGCTCCGGCCACATGAAGCTATGTTAACACAGGGCTCCGCAAACGCTTTTGCTATAACGTCCCTGTTGTCATCCTTCCTACCTACCTACCGCTCAGCGTGTAAGCAGCCAGTGCCAGTATGGAAATGGGTGGGCGTGGCTGTGCGCCAGTAAAACTTTATTTACAACAACAGGTCATGGGCCAGACCCGCAGGCTATAGTTTACTGGCCCTGTATTAACTAACACGTGTTGTGACATGGCAGTTACGTTTTTAGGAGTAAAAAGTAAAGTGCAAGAGGCTGCTATTTAGACGGGTGCAGCCCGTGGACAGTTGTCTTTCTTAGGCCTGGGGAGGCCACCCAAGGCTACCAGGTCCCTGGGGATGCTCTCGAGTCCAGGGATGGCCTGTCCTGTGCCCAGCACAGGTGACGCAGGGCTGTTCTCTCTGAAATAGTTACATTAACAGGAAGTTTGTGACCAGGGCTTCGGAGGTGTCTAGGAAGGGGCTCCCTGGCAGGCCCAGCATGTGGCGTGGGAACTGTTGGTGCAGTTGCGTTCAAGTCTCAGAACCACCCACAGCATCATCCCGCCCTCCCAGAGTGGGAGGAGCCTCAGCCTGAGCTGGCCCCGCCTCCCCCATCAGTCACTGCTGTTCTTCTGTGTGCCCCTCAGCGGGCTCTCCTCCTCCCCTCCGGAGCCTCCCTGATCCTCTGGGAACCTTCCCTGCTGAGCGCTCAACCTTCTGCCACGCCCAGGAGTGGAGAGATGTCTGAAGGACTGTTCTGCAACTCACATGTGTGGTGGTGGCTGTACCAGGGTTTTTTTTTTTTAGAGACAGGTTTTTGCTCTGTCACCCAGGCTGGAGTGCAGTGGCATCATCACAGCTCACTGCAGCCTCCAACTTCTGGGCTCAAGCGATCCTCCCGCCTCAGCCTCCCAAAGTGCTGGGACTGCAGGTGGAAGCCACTGCACCCAAGCAGGGGCATTTTTTAGGGCCCTTGCCTGGTACCTTTGTGCCTGGAATGTGCCACGGGCCCCACCTCCCATGGACACCGTGCTGCCAGTGGCCAGGCCCTAGAGAGGAGAGTGCGCCGGGGCCGGACTTGTGATGAGCTCCATCCAGAGACCCACACGTCCCTCACACCCAAGCTGGGGCCGCAGCTCCCCCGTCCCTGGGGTAGTTCTGAAGTGCAACTGTAGCCTGGGGAGGAAGGGCCCGAGAGGGCCCTTGGCGTTCATGGTTTCCACAGCTAGTGGCCTCATGTTTCTGAGCCCTGAGCTGTCCTCTGTGGCCAGGAGGAAGGAGGTGGCTCTGGGGGTCAGGCCAGCCTGGCGCTCTTGCCAGGGCGGTGTCTCTGGGGCGGGATCGTGGCCAGGCACACTTTGCTGTCTAGGGACACTTAACCCAGCCCAGGGCCAGTTCAGGATAGATGTCCTGGCATAGGTGATGTGTCAGCTGAGACTTGGGGGCCTGGGCAGCTCAGCCCAGTGGCCGGGGCCCAGGTGTGCAAAGGCTCAACCCCTGAGTGTCTGAAGGTGGGGGCAGGTCAGCCAGGCTGGTGGGACCCGCCAAGGGGCACTGGCGGGGCGTGGTCACGGTTGGGGTAGGAGTCGGTGGCAGTGAGCGTCCCCAAGACCCCATGGGGCAGTGTGGCAGGTCTCTCCCGCTTCTGACTCCCTGTCCCCTCCCACTCCCTCTTCTCCCACATGACCCCAGAACACAGAACTCTCAGTGTCGTATCTCCCATGTGAGATTGACCGTGGAACCTTCCAGATCCACACCCGGGGCCATTTCTGACTCCAGGACTGTCCCCGCTTCCCCGGGCTCTGCCGGCTCTGCCCTGGGTAGCCCCTGGAGGAAGGTCTTCCCGAGACCGGCTCCCTCCTCTGCCAAGATGGGTCCTGGCGTCCACACTGTGGGCTCCAGCCATCCTGCATCCCCTGAGAAACTGTGTTCCCTGCAGGCTTCTCCTACGCCGGCTCGGTGGCCATCAGTGGGGCCCTGGCCGGCAGCCCCGCCCCACTGGCCCCGGGAGCCGAACCCGCCACCTTCGAGGACTCCTCTGGCTCGGGGAGCATCTTTGCTGCTGTGGGGTCCCGCAGCTCGACGCCCCAGCACCCGCCCTTGCTGGCGCAGCCCCGCAACTCCCGCCCAGCCTCTCCCGCCCACCAGCTCTCTGCCAGCCCCCGACTGGGTGGGGCCACCCAGGGCCCCCTCCCCGACGCCAGCAAGGGGGACCTGCCCTCTGACGCTGGCTTCTCGGATCCGGAGAGCGAGGCCAAGCGGAGGATTGTCTTCACCATTTCTGCCGGCATGGGCAGCGCCAAGCAGTCGCCTTCCAGCAAGCACAGCCCTCTGAGTGCGGGCGCCCGCGGGGACTGCGGGCAGAGCCACGGGCAGGACAGCCGGAAGCGGGGCCGGAGGAAGCGAGCGTCGGCTGGGACCCCCAGCCTGAGCACGGGCGTGTCCCCCAAGCGCCGGGCCTTGCCACCTGTGGCTGGCCTCTTCACGCAGCCGTCGGGGTCCCCCCTCAACCTCAACTCCATGGTGAGGACGGGGCCCTCGGGCAGGTCGGGGTGCGAGAGGGATCAGGACAGGGATAGGGAGGCAGACACATGCCTGACCACACAGCCCCGTCCATGTCAGCACAGGGAGGGGTCAGACATGCCACTGCCATGTCGGGAGGCAGAAACCCCATGACACCTGTCAGGTGCCCTGTCCCGGGGACCTGTCTGTCTGCGGGGCCTGTGCAGATCTGCTTTGTCTCTACTCCTCAGGTCAGTAACATCAACCAGCCCTTGGAGATCACAGCCATCTCGTCCCCGGAGAACTCCCTGAAGAACTCCCCCATCCCCTACCAGGACCACGACCAGCCTCCCGTGCTCAAAAAGGAGCGGCCCCTGGGCCAGACCAATGGCGCACACTACTCCCCACTGACCTCAGACGAGGAGCCCGGCTCAGAGGACGAGCCCAGCAGCGCCCGGCAAGTTCCGGGGCAGGCGGGCGGTAGGGCCTGGTGGGCACGGGTGGGTTCAGTGTCAGGTGCCGGCTGGCGCTCGCTCAGAGGAAGATGTCAATTTTGTAGGAAGCATCTTCGCAAAAATCTTGTGAATACGTCGGGCGTCATCCGCCTCCCAGGCAGCGTGGGGTGGGGTCTTTGTGCCTGAGGCCGGGCAGGGTGGCTTTTCTGGGGTCATAACGGTGTCCTGACACACGATTAACATCTCTGGGTTAGGAGAGATAAGGGAGTGGAGTCGGCCACAGCACGCCTGGCCCAGTTTATCTTAATTGTGAAGAACCATTTATTTTTTAAATAATAGGTTTATTATGTGTAATTCGTGTACCATGCCACTCATAGAATTCAGAATTTTTCAGTATATTCACAGGGCTGTGTGAACATCACCATTATCTAAATCCAGAACATTCCATCACTTCATCCCCATGAAACACTAATTCCCCAGTCCTCCCCAGCTCCTGGCACCCACGAATCCACGTCCCGTCTCTGTGGATCTGCCTGTTCTGGACATTTCATTTAAATGGAGTCTCACACCGTGTGTCCTTCTGTGTCTGGCGTCTCTCACTGAGCACGATGTCCTCAAGGTCCATCCACGCTGTGGCCTGTGTCAGAGCCTCGTCCCTTGTCATGGCTGAGTGATAGTCCACTGTGTAGATGGACCATGTCGTATGTGTCCATTTACTCATCGATGGACAGTTGGGTTATGTCTACCTTTTGGGTTATTATGAATCATGCTGATGTGAACAGGGGTGTACCAACAGCTCTTTGAGACCTGCTTTCAATTCTCTTGGTGTATACTCAGAACTGGAATTGCCAGATCACATGGTAACATCGTATCTAAGTGTTTGAAGAACCGCCTTGTTTGTTTTCCGTAGCAGCCGCGCCATTTGCATTCCTATGCATGAGGGTTCCAATTTCTCCACATCCTTGCCAACACTTCTTTTCTTTTCTTTTTTAATTGTAGCCATCTGAGTAGGTGTGAAGTGGTATCTTGTCGTCGTTTTTTTTCTTTATTTGCTTAAATTTAGGGGATGGTACAAGTGGTTTCCCATTTGATGGCCAAAACATATACAAGTCCCTTATCAGATACACGATCTGCAGATCTCCTTGGTCTCACTTTGCTACTGGTGTCCTTTGAAGCACAAAGGAGTTAACTTTTGATGAGGTCCCATTTGTCTCTTTGCTTCTGGCGTCTCTGCTTCTGGCGTCTCTGCTTTTGGTGCTGGGTCAAGGTGTCCATTTCATTCCTATTCCACACGTGTGTTATATTAAAAACACATTTTGCACTTGGGTGCTCTGTTTTTCTGTTGGGAATGCCCAAGGCAGGGATTCCAGAATCTTTTAGGGATTCCTCTGTGTCTTGGAGGTCACAGTGTTGTCTGGGGTATACAGTAAAACTACTGAAACATGGGACACATGATTTGACACACCTGCAGAGCCTAGCTCCGTGCACAGCTGGGACCGTGCGCCGGGACAGACACGGAGGGGCTTGTGAGAGGAAAGAACAGCTCCCCTGGGGACCTGCTTGCTTCCTTAGTCGAGTGCTGTGGCTGAGCTCTCAGCCCGTCGCCCCAGCAGAGGTCCTGGAGTCCCCGCCAGGACAGTGCCCTGTGCTGGGGCTGGCACAATGAGGGCAGGTCCTGGCCCTGGGAATCCGGCCTCGCCAGCAGGTCTTCTTTTCGGGTGGAGAGTGCACTGCGCCTCACCTGCCTCCCCCGTCCCCGAGCTAGTCAGTGTTAGCGTTTATACAGCTCTGTTAGTGCATGGTTGGATTTCAAGCATTAATGATCTTTTTTTTCCTCAGAATTGAGAGAAAAATTGCAACGATTTCTTTAGAAAGCAAGTCTCCCCCGAAAACCCTGGAGAATGGTGAGTAGTGAGTGCTCCTGGGGTCTCAGATGTCCAGGGCCGGTTCCTCCGCTTGGGGCCAAGCCGCCTTCTAGACTTGTCTCTGGCAGAGGGTGGGTACCCGCCAAGCTGGCACCTGCTGGGTGGCGGCCGTGGGGGCCTCTTCACATTCCTGGCCACACGGCCATCTGTGTCCTCACACTCTGCCGCCCCAGGCTGCCATGGCCCCGTCTGCCTGTGCCTGTGTGGCCCCTCAGTCGCCTGGGGACAGCCCGTCCTTGCTGCTCAGAGCTGTGCGCAACTTGGTACCTTTCCCTCCCTGGGAGGCACCAGTTCTGGCAGAGTCTGGCCCTGTAGGACTTCTCCCTGTCCCCAGACTGCCCCAGCCTCCAGCTCTGCCACCCTGTCTCAGCCTCGGGCCTGTGGGGGTGCACAGCCCTGGAGGGCCACTGTCCGGGGCAGCCCAGGTCTCACGCCTCTGCCTGTCCTCCCTGTCAGGTGGCAGCTTGGCGGGAAGGAAGTTGACGCCCGCGAGCGAGCCTGTCAACAGCAGCAAGTGGAAATCCACCTTCTCGCCAATCTCCGACATCAGCCTGGCCAAGTCCTCGGACAGCCCGCTACAGGCCGGCTCCGCCCTGAGCCAGAACTCCCTGTTCGCGTTCCGGCCCGCCCTGGAGGAGCCTGTCGCCACCGACGCCAAGCTCACCACTCACCCCAGGAAAGGCTTTTCCAGCGCCCTGGCCGGAGCCGACACACTCAGCCCAAGCGCCAACCCCTCCCATGGCTTTGCCTTTAGCGGGGGCCTGGCCGCGGAACTCAACTTACACAGCTTCAGCGACGGTGCTTCTCTCGCCCACAAGGGCCCCGAGGCTCTGGGCTCCCCGCTGAGCTTCCCCTCGCAGCGGGGCAAGGAGGCTGCGGAGGCCAACCCCTTCCTCGGCAAGAGGCAGCTGGACGGCCTATCTGGCCTGAAAGCCGAGGGCTCCAAAGGCAAGGAGGCGGGTGAGGGCAGCCTGGCCCTGTGTGGGCCTGGGGAGAAGGTGCCCCCGCCATTGGGCATCAAGGCCAGCAAGGGCCGGGACCGTGAGCTCGACCTCAAGAACGGCCACAATCTCTTCATCTCCGCGGCAGCCGTGCCTCCTGGGGGCCTCCTCAGCGGCCCAGGCCTGGCCCCCGCGGCGTCCTCTGCAGGTGGTGCGGCTCCCGCTGCCCAGACTCACCGGCCCTTCCTGGGCGCCTTCACCCCGGGCCCACAGTTCACACTGGGGCCCGTGTCCCTGCAGGCCAACCTCAGCTCGGTGGCCGGCTCCTCTGTGCTCCAGTCCTTGTTCAGCTCGGTGCCGGCCGCTGCGGGCCTGGTCCACGTGTCCTCCGCTGCCACCAGACTGACCAATTCGCACGCCATGGGCAACTTCTCCTCCGGGGTGACAGGCGGAACAGTTGGAGGTAGGCAAGAGCGCCTCTCCCGCCTGTCAGTCCCGAGGGCGGGGCTCTGGCTCCCGTGCAGGTTAACGACTGCTCCTGGACAGCTGGGACTGGTCACCAGCTGCCTCACAGGGTCCCTTGCAGGGCCCAGCACAGAGGGAGCAGCTGCGCCCTCAAGGCTCCTTGTCTCTACTGGTACCTGCTGCCTCGTTGCCGTCAGGAAATCCCGGCAATGGTTGTGTGGGCAGCAGACTCCTTGCTGAGCTGCCTGTCGGGTTCTCTGGTTGTAACGGCGTCCCTCTCATTTTCAGAAGGCCACGGTGCACATGGTCACTAGGGAATTACTCTCTCCCGTGGAGGTCACCTGTTTAAGAGTGACCGCCCTGGGCCCTGGCACAGCCCGAGAGCTGGTGTTGTAGGAGCGAGTCCTGCGGCGCCTGCCGTAGACGCAGGCGGGAGCGGAGCCGGGCCGAAGCAGCGCCCTGGGCCGGGCGGGCTCCCTGCGGGGCGGGCGGCAGGTGGGCCCGGAGGGGCGGGCGCCCCGCGCAGGTAAGCTGGTGCCTGCGCTGCCGCTGCCTGCGCTTCGAGCCTGCACGCGCTGGAGCTGGCCTGCGACCTGCTTCCCCTCTGTGCTGTGCTTCTCTTCGCTTGGACTGGACAGTGCCCACCTGTTGAAGCTGAGTTTTTCTCTCCTGTTTGCAGGTGTCTTTAACCACGCGGTGCCTTCCGCCTCTGCTCATCCGTTTGGAGCCCGTGTCGGCCATGGGGCCGTGTGTGGCAGCGCCACGCTGGGCCCGAGCCCGCTACAGGCGGCGGCCAGCGCCTCGGCCTCTTCCTTTCAGGCCCCGGCCTCGGTCGAGCCTCGGCCGCCCCCTCCGCCTCCGCCTCCCCCGCTCCCTCTGCCTCCGCATCTGGGCCGGCCCCCTGCGGGGCCACCCACCCTCCACGCACCCCCTAACGCCGCCTTGCCTCCTCCCCCCACGCTACTGGCCGCTAACCCCGAGCCCGTGCTTCTGCAGAGCCTTGCGTCCATCCCACCTAACCGCGCTTTCTTGCCCCCCGCCTCTGCCGCCTCCCTGCAGCCTGCTAACGCCTCTTTGTCTGCCAAGCTGGCCTCCCTCCCGCACAAGGGCGCCCGCCCCTCCTTCACGGTGCACCACCAGCCCCTGCCTCGGCTGGCCCTGGCGCAGGCCGCGCCTGGGATCCCGCAGGCCAGCGCCACGGGGCCATCGGCTGTGTGGGTTTCCCTTGGCATGCCGCCTCCTTATGCCGCGCACCTTTCTGGGGTTAAGCCGAGATAAAGACTTGCTTAGCTAGCAGTTCGTATTGTGTAAGGTAAGGCCAGAGCCACGCCTGCTGGCTCATTCGAGACTGAACAGCCCTTCCCCTGGCACAGAGGACAGCTGCAGGGCCCCACGGAAGGGCCGGGGGTTCTGAGGTGGAAAGAGGGAGCGCCGTAGGAGGGCCTCAGCGAGCACTGGTCACGGTGTGGCCCGAGCGCGGGACCTGCGGAGTTCAAGAGCGTTTTGGGGCTGTGGCTGCCCACAGTAATCCTGGTCCTGCACCGGCCCTGGCAGGGGAGGCTCCCAGAGTGCCCTCCAGGCCCCGGTGACCTGGGCGCTGTTCTAGTTCCAGGGTTCCTGGCACGTGGCAGGCATAGTGTCCGTGGCAGAGTTGCCAGGAACTAGGGTGGTGTGATGGCAGCCCCACGCCAGCGTTGAGCACAGCTCCCAGGGCAGGATGGGGAACCTGCAGCCTGAAGGCCACTGTGGCCTTCTGGGTCCTTAAGTACAGCTTTTTGGCTAAATTTTACAGAACAAATCCTTTTATTAAAAGGGGAGCAGTGGAGAAAGATGAAGCTTTTCTTGCCTCTTTTGGTGCTTAAAATTTAAGAATAATCTTGAAATCAGGAGGCCTAGAGCATTAAGAAAATGCACCGCCTGTGAGGCCCCAGTGCTGCCTGCCTTCTAAGATGGGCAGGATCTTCCAGTTGGGGGCCCTGCCCACCTGCTCTGGGGGAGCTGGGGTGACAGGTGGGGCCACCAGGGCAGGCTCTGCCTTATCGGGCCTGTGGCGCCCTGTGGCTCTGGTGCATAGCTGAGGGCTCTCATTCCCAGAACATCAGGGCTGAGTTGGACCTACCAGTTAAGACAGCGACACCTTGGGGGCCAGGAGGAAGTTGGGGCGAGAGTTTGTTGGGTGCAAGGCTGGCAGAGTGTGCCACCCCTTTCCCCCATGGAGACTGTCACCTGCAGCCCCCGGTGAGGACTGGGACAGGAGCTGGGTGCAGGGTCGTGTGCTGCCTGCTGCCCTCCCATGTGTGTGAGTGGACACAGACCTGAGACTTGGCTGCTGGGTGGGATCAGTGACCTGGTCAGTGCTGGTCACCAAAGGGCTGGGGACAAGTATGCCTTGTCCTGCCAGAGTCCTGAATGTAGGGTGGCTTTAGCTGGACTCGATCTCTCATCCTCAGAGGAGGCAGTGGTGCGGCCAGGGTGTGTCTTCTTGCGGGGGCTGCTGGAGGAAGGCAGGCAATTGGTGTTGGGCTCCCCGCGTTGGCCCACAGGGTCACTTGCGTCCAGCAGAGGGAGCTGGCCCTCAGACGGTCCCGCTGCACGGGGCAGCCCCGGCCCAGTGTGGCTTGTGTGCGCAGACCTTCGGTCCCCTGGCCTGGGTGCGTGTGGGGCGACTCAGAGCCAGGTGTTAACAGCTCTCCCCTGATGTGCCCCTGCAGGTAACTAGGATTTCTACCTCAACCGCGAGACCTATGCAAGGACGGTGTGGACCAAGGCGCCTGCTGCACGGTGCTCGCCGGCCTGCCTGGCTTCCCTGAGCAGTGAGGAGGACGGGAGGACGAGCTCTACTGTGAATCGCGGCACACCCGCAGGAGAGGCTGGGCCTGGTCCAGTTGTACTGTCGATAGTTTTAGATAAAGTATTTATCGTTTTTTAAAAAGTATAAACAATTCTGACTTATTTTATTCCATCTAAGTCGTCAGAAGCAACTTATTAAGAAATATAAATATCTATATATAAGAGGATCTATATAAAGACGCGTGTGAAGGGCTGGCCCGCCAGCGGAGACGCCGACAGCCCGCCCTGGTGCTATCGTCCCGGCCGCGCCCTCCACCGTGCTTGGTGCTGAGCCTAGAAGCTGACCAATGCCGACGCCCGTTCTCAAGCTCCCACCCCACCCCGTTCCTATACCAAAGGCAAAGGCACGCCCAGCCCTCCTCCCCGTCCCTGTGCCCGCCTGGGCCTTCCCCTCCCAACCCTGCACTGTGAACACCCAGACTGTTAACCCTGGGGCTCAGGATCCTGCCTTTGGCATAGGAACGGCTGGACAGGCCCCTCCCCGTGTGCGTGGCGACGTGGCCTTGCGGGCCGAAAGGAGTAGGCCCCACACTCAGCTCTGTGGTCTGTTCTGAGTGGTGCTCTGAGGAGGGGTCACCCGGGACCCCCAGCAGCTGGGTGGGCCTGCGTAACAAGTGCATTTACTTTGTATCTCTTTGCTGTTGTGGCTCAGAGCACGCGTGTGACGTGGCAGGTCGGTCGTGGGTCCTTGGTGTTTCTGTATAGGAGAGAGTCACGCTGATGAGTGACAGTATTTTATAGACGTGATGAGAATTTATACATTTCATAGACTTGACTGCATTTATTTTTAGATGGTATAATGCACAGTGAACTTAAAAAAAAAAAAAAAAACAAGGGGAAAATCTTTTATTTATTCAAGTGCACAAAAGTGGCCCCCAGGCCAGCCCCACCCCAGACCCTGCCTGGCTGCAGCTCCAGGAGCCTGGAGCAGAGCTGCCACCCCTGCTGCGAGTCACCCAGGCCCGCATGACCTGTTAGGTTCATGTTCGTGCGCATCACACATGTCTGCAGGTTCTCGCGGCTCCCGTGGGTGCACCGGGACAGGATGTGTCTGCTGGAGCCTCGTGTCTCTGGCCCCAGGCCTAGGTTGACGCACCTGCCACCCCACACCCTGCCCTAGTCTTGGGATGGGGTGTGGATGGTAGAGTGAGCAGAGGCCGAGCTTGGCAGGAAGGCAGGACCGTTCCAGGTGCTTCCAGACGTTTGTGAAGGGTCTGGGGCTTCTCTGTTGTCTGAGCAGTGGTGTCTGAGGGGAGCCCTAGGTCCCCTGACACGGTCCACATTGGCCACAGGCCCCCCACTGGGGTCAGTAAATGGCAGCAGGTCCTGGCAGGGGGTGTCCTCGACCCCCGTGGTTTGTGTGTCCGGGCCCTGGTGGGCCCGTTGTCAAGTGCTTGCCCCTATAATGTGGCATCAGGGACCTGCCTTCCCAGTGCTGCCCTGCCCCACCTACCTTCCCTTCCCAGAGACTGCTGGCCGCTGGCCCTGGCAGTCTGCTGTGCTCAGCCAGAGCAGGTGCGTCCCGTCCTGTCCATCCCCCAGCACCCCGCTGCCCGCCACCACCAGTGGAGGGAGCCCTATACTGGGCTCCCAGCCGGGGGAGGGCCTGGAAGAACCCTGCTTGCCCCTGGAGGCCGTCCCATTTCCCCCTTGCCCCATCCCCAACAGCGTGTGTCTCAGATCCCTCCACCCCAGCAGTAGACTCTGAAGATGGTGCTCAAGACCTGCATTCACACTGGCCCGTCCTCCCTTAGGTGGCTGCTCTGGGTTCCTTCCTCCCTTCACGTTGGTGCTCTCAGCTCGTAGGTGCTGTGCCCTGGCTTTCAGGACAGGGTGGCCACTGGGCCCAGGGAGCCAGGGCCGAGCCACCCAGTACGGCTCCCTGAGACGCTATGGGGTTGAAGCAGAGAAAGTGGCACGTCCCTAGAACAAAACACATTCTTTCAAAAACACTGTACGCTTCTACCCACCACCCCGGGGACATGGGCGGCTCGGGTGCCAGTGCAGGTCTTGCTAATAAGTGCTGGGCTTCGGCTGACGTGCCACGTGTAGCTCATCCTACAGAACCAATGTCCATGTATAACTTGAGTGTTGGGATACCAAGTACCACATGTCTGGACACGCTGGGTCTCAGGTGCAGCTGGCATGGGCGGAGTCTCAAGCCCGTTGGGGGCCACGCGTGCATCCACACACACAATAACCGTGGTACCGATGGCTGTGGCGGCCCCCGTTATCTGAGCCCCAGTACTGTGCCCACCTAGCTGCCCCCAGAGTAGCGTCAAGATGCCACTGCACAGGGAGGTGGGTGGCAGGTGCAGGATGACCGCGGGGCCCCATGGCCCAGGGGTCTGGCACTGGTGCCTGGGCTGGCTTCGCCAGGGCAGCTGTCTCGGGCATCATGCTGCTGACTATGGGCCGCTGTAGGAAAGCCTGGGGGCTGCCCGGTGGCCCTTGCTCAGGAATCCCTAAGGAACCCCCTAATGATTAAGACAGCCCCCTCTGAGGCCCCTTGACTGGCCAGCAGGGACTAGCCCCCAAATGGTGACTTATTTATTTATCCACCCCCAGGACGCATCCTTCTGGTCAGGGGTCAGCGGGGGACCCCCACACCCACCCACCCATCCATCATTTGGTCAAATGGTCCATCCACTGGCTGCTTCTTTTTCTCATGTCTCAGCCTGTTTGTAACTCAAGCTTTGCTGTCTTTACAGTGAACTCTTGTATCTAAACTGCGTGCATTGTCACGGTCCCCTGCGGGCTGCTGCCTGGCCCTTCCCATGGCACTGAGCCGCATCCTGCGTTTCCATCTCTAGATGCTGTAATAAAGAGACTGTTTTCACTTGGATCTGGTCTGAGAGATTTATTCCTGGGTGACACAAGGCATTCCTGAAGTGGGACTGTCCCCTGGCAGCAGCTATGGGCCCCAAGGCCAGCAGAGGTGCCCAGGAGGGCTCACACTGGTCGAGCCAGGGCCCCAGGACAGCCTTTCCTGTCTTCCCTCTGAGGAACTCAAACTCTAGCAACACGGGCAACACCCTTGGCCTTTACCTAGTCCCATGGGTGAAAGGCCAATCGAGGTCCCGGCCACACCCAAGGGCAGTCCCCTGAACACCAGGGCTGGGACTACAGTCACCTTAGGATTCCTGTGACCCCACTGCACCCCCATCCCTGGGGTTCCCAACTGCCCACACCTTCCCTGGCTTGGGGTCCTAGGTCTCCCTCAGCACAGGTGACCCAGCCCCTGTCCCTCAGGCACTTTAAACACTCAACCTGGAAGAGACCCCACCCCTGAATGCCTCCCCTCCCTCAAAGCAAGGGGCTCCCCAGCCTGGGGAGGGCACCCCAGCCCCTCATCATTCCACCACCATCCACCACAAAACAGAGGTACCTTTATTTGAACAAAACAAGACGCTGGCCTGGGGTGACCCTTCCCCAGGAGTCCAGCAGATTCACAGCTGGCTGAGGGAGACAGCCCCTCGCCATTCACAGCATCGTCTAGCTTAGTCTAGCTGAGTACATTCGCTCAGCGCAGGACAGGAGCTGCACCAGCCCAGGTGCGTGCCAGGCCCTGGAGGGACATGGCTGAGGGGCTGGGGCAGAGCTCCTGGGAGTGGAGCCTCGTGCCTGGCAGTAGCACACGGCACCAAGTGCCAAACCAGTCCAGTGGGTCCCAAGGCACGGGGAGAGCAGCTTGCCGAGTCATTTCTCCAAAAAGGCAGCCCCTGCCCACCCTCGCCCTGCCTCTGGCTTTGGTCTTCAAACCCAAACGCCTCCCACTGAAAATCCAGGCTTGGGTGGGGCAGGCGGCTGCCCAGCTCATGCCTTCAAGCTGCTCAGCTGGAACCTGGCCTCCTCGGATATGCCAAACTGCTCCAGGGGGTCCTGCGGGGCAGACGGGTGCCATGAGCTGGGCCTGGAGGACCACCCCTGCTCCCCCCAGCCCTGCACACACCTTGCCTGTCATCTTCTGAATCTCCTTCCTGTAAAAGATGAGGCTTCTCCGCATGAACTCGTAGCTGCAAGAGAGGGCAGCACTCCATCAGATTCCCACTTGGCTGAGCGGCTGTGCCCCAGCCCTCAGCTGTCCCCACACCTCAACGGGCCCCACCTGGCCCGACGTAGAGCCTCCGTCCACTCCTCACACTGCTCCTCACTGCAGCACTCAAAGTAGTACTTCCTCTCCGGGTCCTCGATGAAGCCTGGGGAGGGAGCCAGTCCCTGCTCTGCCAGCCACAAGGCTCAGCTTCCTCTTTCCGGTGCCCCCAAACCATCCCCCTCTGGACCCAGCATCTGGCCATCATTCTGCCTGTCATGAGCAGAATTTCACCCCCCCAGAACCTAGGAAGGTGGCCCTAAATCCTGTCTGACTGGTCTCTTTACAAAAGGGAGAAATTTGGGACACCGAAGCGCACACAGGGAGGACTCCCTGTGAACATCAAGGTGACAGTTCTACAAAACAAGGAGCCCAAGGATTGCCGGCCACCACCCGAAGCCCAGAGAGAAGCCCCCAAAGGACCTAGTCTTGATCTCGGACCTCCAGCCTCGGAAACTGTAGAGAGGTGTTTCTGGTACTCAAGCCACCCAGTCTGCGGAACTCTTACGGAGACCCTGGCAAACCGGGAGAGGCCCCACCGTCCCCTGCACACGTGCGTCTCCCACGGAGACCCAGGAGCACCCCCCAGTCCACAGCACCCGGCTCGGCACCCCAGAGAGCGACGGTTCTGGTGGCGGCTCAGGAAGCGACTCGGACGGCTTGCCCACCGGGCCCCGTGCGCACAGCCGGCGTACCACGGGCGGGAGCCTCTGGGGCACCTCGCAGGTGCGCGGGGCGGCCCGGGGAGAAGGCCTGACCTTGAGCTGCCCGCGGACAAGGGACTCTCGTGCTCGAGGAGGGCCCGCGGCCGCGCCCCCCGGGCACTCACTGATGGAGAAGCCGCTGGGCTCCTCCCGGGCGACTCTGCAGCGCTCCAGCAACAGTGCTCCGACGGGCTGGGGAGACACCAGGCGCCGGCCGTGAGCGCGCGGCCCGCGGGGACCCCCGCCCGGGCCCGCACCCCGCGCCCCTACCTCGGCCTCGTCCGTGCGGAAGTAGAAAAGGAAATTCACCACCAGCTTCACCAGCCGCCGCTTTACCACTGCGAGCACAGAGCGGGCTCAGGGCGGCCGCGGGACCCCGCCCCGGTCCCCCGTTCGTCCGCGCCCCGCACCCCGGCCCCGCTCACCGCTGCCCTTCTTGGGGCCCCGCATGCCCAGCTCGGCCGCCAGTTCGGCCGGCTGCCGGGACAGCGCCTGCAGCTCCTTCTCGTTGTAGCGCATGGCGCCGGGGACCAGAGGAACCTCAGGGACTAGGGCGCGGACCGGGCCACGGCCGGCGCCAAAAGGGTCTCGGGGCACAATTCCGGAAGCGCCGCGAGAGCTGCTGCGCCTGCGCATCCGGGGCCGACCGTTCCCGCCGGCACCACTGGGGGGCGCCGGCGCCCCGGAAGCCGCACATAGCCTTGAAACCGGAAATAAGCCGGACCTGGGTGGAAGCAGAACCAAAGCACCACCCCCCTGGGACTGGCGGCGCCCTCCCCGACGGCTGCCGAGAGCAGGCAGAGGGAGTAGCAACGTCTTTCGAAGGCTCAGCCCGCCCTCTCGCGAGAGCGGGTCCCGCGCGGCCAGGAGCCCCCGAGCGCACGCTGATTGTGTTGTGCGCACGCGCACCTCGACTTCCGGCCGCAAGTTCAGCCCCGGCCCCCTTGAGCCTTTTCCGTCGCGCCTCCACAGCCTCTGGCCCGCGCTGGACGGGCCGGGCATGCGCACACGGCAGGCTCTGTCCCGTTTGCCCCGGAAGTGCTTGTTTTGCTCGCGACGCGCGTGCGCAGAGCCAAATCGTGGAGGTGTCCGATAAGGCGGCGACAGCAAGGCCTCAGGCGCGGGTGAGTAGCGGTCCCGAGTGTAGGCGGCGGCCGCCAGGGTCCCGGAGTTCCCTAGAGGCAAGCGGATGTGGGGGCGAGGCGCCTGCGGCGGGGGATGTGGGCTGCGGGGCGGGCGGCCGACCTCCCCGCACCCCGCGCCCTCCGGCGCCCCGCGCTGGGCAAGACCCTTCTCCCTGCCCGCTCGGCGTTCTCCCGGCAGACCCGTTGGGGTCCGGTCGGGGATCGCGGCTAAAATGGTCTCAGGCGTCTTCCGTGTATCCCAGGACTTTTCCGAGTTCTAACTTACATGAGTTTTAACTTACATCCGTTAGTTGACTGGCTTTGGGATCGTGGCGGGTCACCAAAGGACACCGCGAGCATCAGTTGTCTTAACTGTTAAGACGGGAGTAACAACCTAAGCTCCACGCCCAGGGCGACCTGAGACAGTAGGTAGCCTGCTTTGCAGGTGCATCCCCGGGCGCTCAGACGTAGGTGCCCGGGTCCACCGCTCCCATCTGTCCTTTGGCAGCACAGAACAGCCGGGAGGAGCTCTGAAAAACAGATTGCTTGCTCTTAAGGAGATGGTATTTCCACTCAAAACAGCAATTAGTTCCTGATCGCTGATCCAGTCCCAGGCCCCAGAGGCTGCTTCTCCATTCTTAAAGCCGTTTCGCTGGTCTTTACTTTCGTAAATAACTCACTTCTTTCTGGATATGTCGACTTTTAGATACCATCTGCTGATTTCCTATCATGGGCGGTGAGATCTTACTTTTCCTTCCCATCCTCCCACTGCAGCGTCACTTTCTATACCCTAAATGAGTTTATATCACGAGCTTTAGTCAAATTAGTGGTTGTATTTTCTAAGGCTGAAAATACTGTTGGCTGATTAACCAAGTAATACGTTCAGCCAGACTTCTTTTCTTTAACCCCCCCCCCCCTCCCCCCCGCAAAGCTAATTAATTTCGGGATTTTCTTTTTTGTTTCATTAGCCTGGTTTTTATTTCACTTGTTATTTTTTCCTCGAGGCTTCAACATCTCACACACCTATCCAAATGTATTTTCCACAGGTTTTGATAAAGTGATCTCCCCTTCTCCTGCCAGACTCCGAAATCCTCCTGCTCCAAATTGGACTGGTTGCTCTCTAGCCTTGCAGCAGAGCTATTCTCCTAGACCTTTGTGTCATTGCTCTCCTGGGCTGGCTTCTGTTTTCCATCTGGCCATATGTTTTCTTTTCTTTCTTTTTTTTTTTTTTTACAAGTGTGAAATGAAGTTTATTGAGGAAGGACAAGGTAGATTTACAGAACAAGAGCAAGATACAGGTTTACAGAGTAAGAGCAAGATACATTCGCCACAGAACAGTGAACGGACCCCTCTATTGTAACAGAAGGGCTCTAATTATGGTCACCAAAATGTCAGGGTTCAGAGTTAGTAATCTTGTCTGTTTTCTGTTCTTGGTGTGCTCTTGGTCGAAGAATGACCAGGCACACGAAAAGCAAGGGAAGCATGAAATGAAGTTTATTGAGGAAGGATGTGATAGATTTATGGAGCAAGATACAGGTTTACAGAGTAAGAGCAAGATACATTTGCCGCAGGACAGCAAACGGACACCTGTTGTAACAAAAGGGGCTCTTTTTTCTTCATTCTATCAGAGCAGATCTCCTGGTAGCTTCTGAAGTAATGAGTGATTTTTTTTTGAGTCTGTGATTATCTGAAAAATGACTTTATATTATTCCCGTACTTAGAAGTTTGGCTGGGTATACAAATCTAGATTGAAAGTCCCATATTCAGATAGTGACAGCGTTGCTTTAGTTTTCAGTGTTGCTCTTAAAAGGTCTGACCCTGTTCTGGTTTCTGATCTTTTGTTTCCAGTTTTCTTTTTTTTTTTTTTTTTTTTTCCTTTTTCTTTTTTTATTTTATTTTATTTTATTTTATTTTTTTTTACACAGCTTGACTCAGATGAATGTTTCCAGTTTTCTTTCTGTCTAACATAAGCCTAAGATTTTCCTTGGTGGTATAAAATTTCCCGATCCATTTATTGAGGGTCTCTTTATTTGTTGATCTGGTGGGTCCTTTCTATGTGGACAATTAGGTCCTTTTCATCCTGAGAGTTATTTAGAAATTTTATTTGATAACACTCTTATTTGTTTGATAATATTTTGCAGTTTTTATTTTGTTGGATTTTATTTTTTCCTGTTCTCACTCTGGAATTTCATCTAGGCTCTTTTTCTCCCATTTTCTTTCAATTTTTTGTTGTTCTTTATGAAAGATTTGACTCTTACCTTGTGGCTCTGATATTGAATTTTTTGTTTGGATAGGCCCTTTTTTACTTTTCAAGGGCTTTTTGTTTTAATCTGACTTGTTATCACTTGGCTTCCTATTCTAGCTTCAGGGTACGGTGACTTCCAGATAATGAAGAAGAATGTTAACAATGTCTTTGTTGGGGTTTCCATCTAGTTTCTTTTTTCTCAGATACATCTTGAAGGTCTCCTGTGCATTAGGTGGTGAGGATCCACAGACAGAGGTCTTCCTGCCTCCAGCAAATTGATAGCTGAGCCCAAGAAATAGAATTTAGGTTGGGGTGAGTCAGTGCAGCCAACCAGAAAGGGACTTTAGAGGAAGGAGTGAACACTGGAGGGTTGGGCAGTCAGGGAAGATTTCCTGGAGGTGGTGACTCGTGAGAACTTGGCCTTGTCTTGCCTGATTGGGCCTTCTATGGGCTTTGCATTGCCATTTCACTCTGGGCTGTGACGACCTTGCCACCCTCCTCCAGGGTCACTCGCAGAGGTGCCCATGATCCTTTAGGACCCATGTCAGGAGCCTCTGAAAACAGGTTCCGGCTTCCTGTTTCCGTGCCTGTCCCACAGGGGCCCCAGCCTCCTGGAACAGACTCTGTGGACTAGGGTGTGGTCCCTGGACCTAGCTGGATTCTGCATGGTGGGAGTGCAGGGTGAGGGCCAGTCCCAGCAGCAGCCACCACATCTGCACCTATAGTCACTCTCCTTTTTCTCCACAGGCTTCACCCCAGTCTGCTGAAGCCCCAAGGCCAGCACCATGGACTTCCAGCATCGGCCTGGGGGCAAGACTGGGAGCGGGGGCGTGGCCTCCTCCTCCGAGAGCAACCGCGACCGGAGGGAGCGCCTCCGGCAGCTGGCCCTGGAGACCATCGACATCAACAAGGTGGGCCCTGTGCAGGGGGCACGTGGAGGGGGCAAGCAGAGGCCTGTGGTGAGGGCAGGGATCCAAGGCGGCCAGGAAGAGGCACTGCAGGGCTCTACCCAAGACCTGGCCCCTGCCCACACTGTACGTGCTCTCCACAGCCCGGGAGCTCAACCTCAGGACTTGACCCTGGCTTGTGCAGGGACCCCAGGGGGCCTGGGCCAGATGGTTCTCTGGGGTGGGGCACCATAGGGTGCTGAGCATCGTCCCTGCCTCCACCCACTCTGTGCCAGGGGCCCTCCCCAGCTGTAACAACCAGTGTCCCCAGACATTTTTCTCTGGGGTAAGACCCTTGGCGTCAGCGTATGGTTCCCCTTAGGCTCTGAAGTCCACCAAGACGTATCGACCCTCGCTGTGTGCTGGCTGCCCTTGAAGCGCCCCTGGGCCTGGCCCATGAAGTGGTTCTGTTACTGTCCCCATCTTCCAGATGAGGAGGCAGGCTTAGAGGGGAGTGGCACAGCTGTGGGTGGTGGGGTTGGGATTTGAGCCCTGGTCTGTCTGCTCTGGTGCCTTAGGTGAGAAGCGCATGCCCTGGCGCCTCTGCTTCTGGAAGGAGGGAGCTCAGCTGCCCTGGCTCAGGGCCTGCGGGATCGTGGGTCTTCAGACCACTTGTTTGGCCCATTTGCTTTTCTTCTGTCTGTGTCTGGCTCATGCCAACACTTGGCCCGTTGTCATGGTTAGGGGACAGACCGCTGGCCCGGGAGACAGTAACCAGCAATGCTATCCTCGCTCTGCCCCCTTAGACTCAGAACTGCCCGGAATGTGGGCCTGGGATTCCCCGGAGTCAGGCACCCGGCGCTGCTGAGTTAGCCCCTGCACTTGCATGAGACCCCAGGTGGTTTGCACTGGTGTCACCAAGGCCTCCTGGCAGGCCACAGACCCCAGGCTCGCCTGGTCCTGCATCTCAGAGACATTTGACCAGCCGACCAGCCACAAAGGGCAGCTGAGGAAAGGGCTGTCCCACCTTGGAGTGCCCTGACCACAGGGCAGGGACAGCTCTGGGTGGGTGTGATCCCCTGCTATCTAACCGGACTGTTCATTCCTTCCCCAGGACCCGTATTTTATGAAAAACCACCTGGGTTCGTACGAATGCAAACTCTGCCTGACACTGCACAACAACGAGGTGCGTTCTCGCGGCTCCCATGGGTCTGGCCAGGGCCAGGCTTCCCGAGGTGCTGCCCTGCCCCGAAGCTTCCTCCCACTGCCCAGCGAGGCGTGTCCCTCCAGCGCTGTGCCACCCCATTCCTGGCATGTCCCGGCCCCCACACCTGTCCCCTGAGACAGTATTACAAGCCTGGGCCCACCACTCAGAACTTACCACTCACTGGCTGGGGAGTTTGCTTCGAGTTGTGTCTTTCTGTGGAAGAAATTGATGGTTGTAGGTACAGGCTGAGTCCCCTTGTCCCTAGCTCTGTCCTGGACTCTTGGCCCCCGAGGCCACCACCACTGCCGGTTTGCTGGGTGTCCTTCAGTTCACTTTCTTTGGACACTGTTGATACCACATCTCACATAAGTGTGTGTCTGTGAGAGGAGGTGCGGTGTGAGTGACAGGCACTATCACGTGCCTTTTGTGTTAAGTCTCCCACAAATAATAACGCACCTGTCACTTGGCACCTGTCACTTGGCGGTGGTTTTCGTGCTACGTTGTGGTTTCGAGATCTAGTCAGTTGGGTGTGGCTCCAGGTCACTTTTAAGGGTTGTAAGATTGTCCAAGTGACACTCCAATGAATAGCCACGATTGTCCAAGTGACAATCCAGTGAATAGCCACTGGACCGTCATCCACATTGGACTAATTCATTCACTGAGGAGCAGGTTTTGTTTATTTTTTTGCATGTTGAACATTTGGTTTGCTTCTTACTCATTCACATCTGCAGACAGGGCTGAAGGGAGCAGTCCCATAGACCAGGGTCTCCCTGCCAACCCCGACTCCTGGATGGTTCTCTGGGGCGGGGTGTCCTGGGCACTGCAGGTGCTGAGCAGTATCCCTGCCACCACCCACTCCTTGCCAGGAGCACCCCCAATGTGACAACCACAGATGTCCCCCATACATGGCCCAGTGTCCCCCGGGGGGTTGCAGGATCACCCCCAGTGAGACCCCCTGATAGATGCGTTGCATGCTGCCTGTGCGGGTATGCTGGAGATGGAACGGTGGGTCACAGAGCACACTGATTGCCGAGCAGCTATCTACAGCCCAGGCAGGTCCAGCTGTACATGCTGCAGTGTCCCGCACTCCTGAGGCTTCCCATCTCCCTCTGCAAACCGGCTAGAACTGGTTTCCTCAGCAGGGGTCAGGTGCCCGCTTTGCTCCAGGCCCCTCCAGTTACTCTGTCCCTGCGGACAGCCCAGCCTGGCTCCTCTCTGGGCCCTGCCCTCAGCAGGCCTTGGCGAGGGCTGCCAGGCTGGGTGGTGATGGCTCAACTTTGGAGCAGGGACCTGCCCCCTTTGTGAGTGCACTTGGCCTTGACTCGTGTTTCCTTCTCCACCCCAGGGGAGCTACCTCGCACACACCCAAGGAAAGAAGCACCAGACCAACTTGTGAGTACCTCACGTTTATGCCCCCAACCCATGGCTGACGCTCACACCCCCGTGAGGCCCCATGCTGGTGCCAGAGTGAGGTCTCCTATGGGTGTTGGAGAGAAAGGAGGTGTGGCGAGAACCCATCACTGTTTCATCCCCAGAGTAGATGAGCACCAAGGTCAGGGCGGGGGGAACTGCCAGCACCAGGGCCTGTGGCCTTGGTGGTCTGCATGGGGAGGGGCCCCAGTGCCGCGTCCATTCTGCCCACAGGGCCCGGCGAGCAGCCAAGGAGGCAAAGGAGGCCCCTGCCCAGCCCGCGCCTGAGAAGGTCAAAGTGGAGGTGAAGAAGTTTGTGAAGATCGGCCGCCCGGGCTACAAAGGTGAGTCTGTCTGGGAGTGGCGCCGGCTGGCAGCTGCTCACAGCATGAATGGGCTCTTTGGGCTCAAGCACAGGAGGCAGGACCTGACACCCTCGTCCCCGAGCCTCAGAGCCACTGTCCTCTGGCCTTTGAGGCCATTCCTCACCCACGCACAGCCTCTTGCTGCTGTCCAGGATGCTGGGTGAGCATCTGTCCCATCTGGCAGACCTTCCCTGGCCATGCCTGGATCCACACCCTCCTCGCCCCGCTGGCCCGTGCGTATGGAGCTCGGCCTCCCCTCTGTGCACTCCTATCAGGGCATCCTGGAATCTCTTCGGAGTTCCTTACATTCCAAGCAAAGTAAAAGCAGTGCGAGGGCACCAGGACCCTGGTACATCCTTGTCACCTCAGGAGAGGACAAGGAGAGGAGTCTGCCTGGGAGCAGCTCACCAAGTGGGACTGTCTGGGGTTGGCTGTCCCAGCAAGCTGGGCAGGTGGCCAGGCTGGAACAGGGATTGACTTCTGCAAGTTGAGGAGGGAAGAGGGCCACCTGCCTAGCCAATATGCTTCACAGACGCTGGGGTGTGCTGTGCACCTAGCACTGCACACGGGACACCACAGTGCTGAGGCCTGGGCAGGCCTACATGACCAACAAGGGCCAGCTGGAGCCCTGGGGTCTGGGTGGGCAGGCCATGGCAGGGTCCTAGGTCTGTCCTCAGTGCACTGGGGAGACGGAGGGCTTACGGGGAATGGGGCCATGTGGGGAACAGGCAGGAGGCAGATGGCTCTGCAGGATGGGGTTACCACCCCCAGCAGCTGAGCTGTGATGTGCAGGGTTTCAGGCTGGCCTCACTCTGGTGGCAAAGTCGTCCCTCCCAGCCGCGAAGTCCCTGGCTCCTGCCTGGTGGTGTCCCAGCATCCAGGGATAAGGGACAAGGTCAATGCCAGGGCCTCCAGGAGCTGTGAGACTGAGCACCATGTTGGATGGCATTTCCTGGTGGGCTCTGGGGACGGGGCTCACCTTCCAACCCCTGCCTGGGTGATCTTGGGTAGGTGACCTGGCCTTGGTATACCTGCGCCTCACCTGTAGCACAGAGTGCCAGGCCCAAGTGAGCCCATCCAGCCTCGGAACCTCCCTGGCGTCCTGCCCTCCTGTTGAGTGGGCGAGTTGGCTGGGAGCGAGCTGGCCCTGACCCAGGTTTCTTGTGTGTTGCAGTGACCAAGCAGAGGGACTCGGAGATGGGCCAGCAGAGTCTTCTCTTCCAGGTGAGATGAGGCTTCTAGGTGTCGGGCATGAGGGGAGGGGGTCCCAGAGGTGCCCCCTGAAGGGCGGTGCTGCCACCCGGCTGTGTCCCCACAGATTGACTACCCCGAGATCGCTGAGGGCATCATGCCACGCCACCGCTTCATGTCTGCCTATGAGCAGAGGATCGAGCCCCCAGACCGGCGCTGGCAGTACCTGCTGATGGCCGCGGAGCCCTATGAGACCATCGCCTTCAAGGTAGCATGGCCGTTGGGGCCCCTCAAGACCCCATGACACGTGGGATCAAGGAGTGTCTGCACAGTTGAGGCGGAGTCGGCTTCCAGCCCACTCCAGGGTGCCCCTCCCTTCGGCTGGAGGTGTCCCCCCTGAGTGTACCCTTCTTCCTGGGGAAGGTGCTTCTAGTGATTCCCACTGTGGCCACGAAGTACAGACCCTGATGTGGGCTCAACACCTGGATGTGAGGTCTTGGCCAGGTGACTTAACCCCCAGGGGCTACTGTAACCTGTGTCCCATGCCTGCACCGGGCAGCAGTAAGTAACATAACTGTAGCCTACTGGCAGGATTGGCAAGCAGCTGAGCCAGAATCTGCCCCAAGTCTGTGTCACCCCAAAACTGAACCTTGTTCCACTACAAAAAGCTGTATCAGGCTGGGCCTCCCCGAGGCCCCTTGAGGACCCGGGAAGCTGGTGCCTCGGGCTCCGTTGAGTGCTCGGCCTGAATGGCAGCCCTGCAGCCCTGGGCCTTTGTCCTGAAAGCCAGGGACCAGGAGTCCTCTGTGTCACCCCTGCCCTCCAGGTGCCCAGCAGAGAGATTGATAAGGCCGAAGGCAAGTTTTGGACTCACTGGAACAGGGAAACCAAGCAGGTGAGTTATGCGGGCCCTGGGCAGTTCGGGCCTTCTGGCGGCACCCTGCCTGGCTGTGTCCTCGTGCCAGGGCCCTGCAGAATGTCTTCGTTTCTCTCTAGTTTTTCCTCCAGTTCCACTTTAAGATGGAGAAGCCCCCGGCTCCGCCTAGCCTCCCCGCTGGGCCTCCTGGGGTGAAGCGGCCCCCACCCCCGCTGATGAACGGGTTGCCCCCGAGACCACCGCTGCCTGAGTCCTTGCCACCACCCCCACCAGGAGGCCTGCCTCTGCCACCTATGCCTCCCACGGGGCCTGCACCCTCAGGGCCCCCAGGACCTCCCCAGCTGCCCCCGCCAGCCCCCGGGGTCCACCCCCCAGCACCAGTGGTCCACCCCCCCACGTCTGGGGTCCACCCACCAGCTCCTGGGGTCCACCCCCCAGCACCAGTGGTCCACCCTCCCACGTCTGGGGTCCATCCCCCAGCCCCCGGGGTCCACCCCCCGGCACCAGTGGTCCACCCACCGGCATCTGGGGTCCACCCCCCAGCTCCAGGGGTCCACCCCCCAGCTCCAGGGGTCCACCCTCCCCCATCGGCTGGGGTTCACCCCCAGGCGCCTGGAGTGCACCCCTCAGCTACTGCAGTTCACCCCCAGGCCCCAGGGGTGCACCCACCAACCCCGGGGATCCACCCCCAGCCTCCTGGGGTCCACCCCTCAGCTCCTGGGGTGCATCCTCCAGCTCCTGGGGTCCACACCCAGCCTCCTGGGGTCCACCCCTCAAATCCTGGGGTGCACCCCCCAACTCCCTTGCCTCCCATGCTGAGGCCCCCACTCCCCTCCGAAGGCCCAGGGAACATACCTCCTCCTCCCCCAACCAACTGAAGAGCCGTCCCCTGGCCCAGCACCCTTGGTGTTCTGTGTTCCTGCGTTTTCCCATGAGAGAAGTTCTGTGTTTTGTACTGTCCTGAGTTCATTAAACAGACTCCCTTGTGCCTGGCGGGACTGATGTGTGTGGCGGCTATGGGGCCCAGGGGGCTGCTAGTCAATGCTCAGTGTACTGGGTGGGGACGCCACCACCACCACGCACAGAGCAGCTCAGTGCCCGGACTGACTGGGGGGACGCTGCAGTCCCCCAGGAGACATTTGTGGGTGGCTCAGGTGGCAGCTAGTTCCTGGAGGCCACCCTGTAGAGGACAGACCTGTCAGGAGTGGGTCTGGGGGCCCATCCTCGGGGAGGGGAAGAGCAAAGACTCCTCACTGCCCTTTGGGGTCTCTAGGCAGCCCCCCTGCGGTGGGGAGACCAAGCTGAGTTTGGGGCCATCCTCCTCCTCCAGGCCCCCCCACCCACGGGCCAGAACACAGGACATCTGGTCTCTGCCCTCCCGGCACCACCCCTGCCCAGACCCGCCGCTGTCTAGTCTGGCCGCCCCCGCCACTCGCTCCCTGCTTTGGTTCCCACCCCTCCAGAGGGGAGAGCCCCTCAAGGACAGGGTTTGACACGTCCCTCACAGGCTGAGAGGGGAGATAGGCTGCTGGCTGGCACAGAAAAGGCTCTTTGAGAAGATCGCTCAGGCCTGGGCTCCGGGACGCTGGGCATTGTCCCCCAAGGTCACACGGAGGAGATAGGGCCTACTGTCCCACATAAACATCCCGCCCTTGGCTGGGCCCATTTAAGCCCAGGCAGCATGGCCCTGGCAGCACCCAGGATGTGGGGCCTGCCTCTCTCTCGCCTGGCTCTGCTGCTGCCGGCCATGGGGGTTCTACTGGTGGCTGAGACCCCACAGACAAAGGAGCCAGCTGCCAGCACAGGGGGTCTCATCTTCCAGGAAGACTGGGACTGGCCAGCAGGCAGCCTGCAGGACCCACTGTGCTTGGTGACCCTGGGTGGGGGTGGCAACCACAGCAGTGCCCTGCTACGGGTAGCAGGATCCCTAAGCACCTACGAGCAGGCCTTCCTGGGAGCTGTGCAGCGGGCTCACTGGGGACTCCGAGACCTGGCCACCTTTGGGGTCTGCAGCCCCAGCGACAAGCAGGCCACTCTGCCCTTTCTGCAGCGCCTGGGGGCCTGGCTGGGGGCGCCACAGGGGCAGCGGCTGCTGATCCTGCACCTGGAGGAAGGTAGGTGGAGGCCCAGAGGGCAGCACCACCTGCATCCTTTAAGGCAGTTGGGGTCCTCCCAAGGGAGACTGGGTGCTGGGCAGCCCCACCCCCCATAGTCCATGGCCTGGGAGGTGGGCACTGCTATCTTCCTGTCTGGGGTCAAGTCCCCGATGCCCTGCTCTCAGACCCACCCCTCCCACTAGTGCCCAGGGAAGGTATCACTCACCCCACCCACAGAGACTCCAAGGGTGTGTGGCCACCAGAACTCCAGAGTTTCCCCCCCACACACCCCAGGCAGCCTGCCCCCCTGAGAACCCCCACCCCAACCTTGACATTGCCACCGTCCACCGGTCACTCCTCCCTGGCTGCAGGAGGCAGCAGAGGGGGGCCGCCAGTGTCCCTCCTTTCAAGGTCCAGGGCGGAAAGAATGGATCCCAAAGGCTCCTGGCTGGGGTGGGGGGGTCTCCCTGCAGGACAGATGGGGGAGGGGCCCGGGCCTCAGTGATTCAGGTGTCCCCTTGTCCTGGCTGCAGTGACCTGGGAGCCGACACCCTCGCTGAGGTTCCAGGAACCCCCACGTGGAGGAGCCAGCCCCCCTGAGCTGGCGCTGCTGGTGTTGTACCCGGGGCATGGCCCTGAGGTCACTGTCACTGGGGCTGGGCTGCTGGGCGCCCAGGTACCAGGGAGGTGCAGGCCCTGGGCCCCGGGAGTCCTCACGTTGCAGGGGAGGGGGCCTGGTTTCTTAAAAAGTGGGCGCTTCACAGGAGGGCTGAGTCAAGTCTGGGATTTGGAGGGGTGGTGGGAGCAAGGGATGGACAGCAGGGCTGGGCAAGTCGCTGCTGCCACCCCCACCCAGCCGGGCCGGGGCCATCCTGCAGAGCCTCTGCCCGTCTCGGGACACCCGGTACCTGGCGCTGGCCCTGGACCGCCCGGCGGGGGCCTGGAGCGGTTCCGGGCTTGCCCTGACGCTGAGGCCCCGCGAAGACGGTAAGGTCCGCGGAGAGGGGCTGGGCGTCGGGCCGGCTGCCCTGGGCCCCAGCGCCTGAGCCAGCCCGGCGCCCGCCCGCCACAGGTGCCCCCCTGAATACGGCCCAGCTGCAGGCGCTGCTGTTCGGCGACGACCCCCACTGCTTCACGCGGATGACCCCCACCCTGCTCCTGTTGCCGTGGTCCCAGCCCGCGCCGCTGCCCGCGCACGGCCAGCTGGACACGATGCCCTTCCCGCAGCCCAGGTGCGCGCAGGCGGGGAGCTGGGGGCCTGGGGCGGCGGAAGCGGCTCTGCCTGGCGCCCGCTCTCAACTCTCCTCACTGCGGGTTTCAGGCCGTCCCGGGAGCCCGAGGAGCCGCCGCCCAGCGCCGACCCCTTCCTAGAGACGCTCACGCGCCTGGTGCGGGCGCTGCGGGGCTCCCCGGCTCCGGCCTCGGCGCGGCGCCTGGCCCTGGACCCGGGCGCGCTGGCTAGCTTCCCACAGGACCTGGTCAACCTGTCGGACCCCGCGGCACTGGAGCGGCTGCTCGACGGCGAAGAGCCGCTGCTGCTGCTGCTACCGCCCGCCGCGGCCACCGCCGGGAACCCCGCGCCGCCGCAGGGCCCCGCGTCGGCGCCGTGGGCCGAGAGCCTAGCGCGCCGTGTGGCTGCCGAGCTGCAAGCGGCAGCTGCCGAGCTGCGCGGCCTCCCGGGCCTGCCGCCAGCCGTGGCCCCGCTGCTGGCGCGCCTGCTCGCGCTGTGCCCGGGGGACCCCGGCGGCCCTGGCGGCCCGCTGCGCGCGCTGCTGCTCCTGAAGGCGCTGCAGGGGCTGCGAGCAGAGTGGCGCGGGCGGGACCTGCGCGGGCCGGGGCGGGCGCAGCGCAGCGCGGGGACGACCACGACCGACGGGCCGTGCGCGCTGCGCGAGCTCAGCGTAGACCTCCGCGCCGAGCGCTCGGTGCTCATCCCGGAGACGTACCAGGCCAACAACTGCCAGGGCGCATGCGGCTGGCCGCAGTCGGACCGCAACCCGCGCTACGGCAACCATGTAGTTCTGCTGCTCAAGATGCAGGCGCGCGGGGCCGCCCTGGCGCGCCCGCCCTGCTGTGTGCCCACCGCCTACGCGGGCAAGCTCCTCATCAGCCTGTCGGAGGAGCGCATCAGCGCGCACCACGTGCCCAACATGGTGGCCACCGAATGCGGATGCCGGTGAGCGCGCGCCGTGCTGACCGCTGCCCCCGAGGGGCCCGGCGCGCCCCTTCCCATATTTATTCGGACCCCAGGCATCTCCCCAGTAAAGGCCAGCAAGCACCCGACTGGAGTGTCCGTGCGTGTTCAGGAGCCCGTGGGGCCCCCTGCGGGCGCTCTCCTCGCACTCCCGCTGCCTTTTTCCCTGTCGGAAGCACCTCGACACCCTCATTCAGGCCCCGCGTGTGGCTCCGGGGTCCAGGCGCAAAGGAGCAGGCGACGCGGCGGCCGCAGCACTCGCTTTTATTTCGCTGGAGCCGCGGGGCGTCGAGAAGGCATCCCGGGACTCGTGCGCGGGACCCAAGCCGGCTCAGTCCCGCCCCTTGCCTGCGCGGTGCTTGTGGCGGCCCGGAGGCCGGTCCTGCTCGTCGGGGCGCCGCGGGGAGGCCCAGACCTGCCTCTTCCTGGGCTCCGCGTCCCTGGAGTCCCGCGCCCACGGCCGACGGCCCCCTTCGCGAGCCTCCCAGCGCCGGGGCTCAGCTTCCCGGGGCTCCCTGGCTGCCCGCGGTCTCTCCTTCCTCGGCCTCTCCTCCTTCCGCGGCCTCTCCGCCTTCCTCTCCTCCTTTCTCTCCGCCCTTCTCGGCCTCTCCGCCTTCCTCGGCCGCTCCTTGGGCCCTGGGTCTGCGAGGGGCTCGCGGTCCTCCCCGGCTGCCTCCCCGGCTTCCCCCTCATCCTTCTTTGCTGCCTCCCGACTCCCGGGAATCTCGGGCTTGTCCCCTGGCTTCGCCTGGGGCGCAGGCGGCCCGGATGGGGGTGCCCAGGCCGTGGGCTGAGGCTGCAATGCAGACAGCGCGATCCTGGGGTCAGCACCCACCTCCCCCCCGAGGCCTGGCCCCTAACCCGCATGAAGGCTCGCTGGGAGGAAGCGCTTACCCGGGGTGACTCTGTTTCTTTCTGGGCTGAGATTGGCGGGACCCACGACTCAGGGGCAGGCGCAGGAGCGGCCACCTCTCCAACCACGGCGTCTAGGGTGGTAGGGTCAGGACGAGTCATCCAGGGCGGAGGGAACGACCATACCATCCATCCCTCCCTCGCGCCTAGAGCCCGCCTCCCCGGGACAGATGGAGCGAGCGGCGCGGGGGTGCGTGGAGGCTGGCTGGTCCGGATCCCTGGATCCCTCCGAGAGAAACGCTTCCCTCGGAACCTTCCTTTTTCAGGTCACAAAAGGACTGGTCATTCTTTCTCCGCGGGTTGTAGGAGCGTCCCAACAGGGAGGGACGCAGGCCTGCCCCTGGGGGCGCTCACTAGGTGTCCTTAGCGCACAAGGCAGGCCGCGGAACAGTATGGAAAGCGTTGCACAAGGTCCGTGGGGAGGCGAAAGCCGGCTGACGTGGGACAGGGGCGCACAGGGCGCACAGGGCGCACCCTGGAAGGGGAAGAGCCCCTGCGAGGTCCACAGTGGAGGGCCCAGGCCTGACCATGGGGCGCACCAGGTCCATCCCTGCGGAGGGAGTGCACAGGGTGGGGGCGCGGGAAGGGAGGTCCCCGCACAAGGCCCATCCTGGCCGGTCGCTTAAGGGGAGATGCGCAAAGCTCTAGGGAGGGACGCAGGCCTGGCTACCGGGGCGCACAAGACCCTGCCTGGAGAGAAGGCTCCCAAACCGGGTCCTTGTGGCCCTTCCCTGGAGGTGGGCGGGCGCTCAGGTTGACCCCAACCCCGCCCGCCTCTGGGCAGCCCAGCTCACCGCGGCACAGCTGGAAAGCCGAGCCCAGCAGCGCCACCAGCGAGGCCAGCACCAGGCACTTGTTGAGTGTCACGTCTCCCCAGGGCAGCTCCTCGCTCAGGGCCGGGGGCGGCGGCGGCGGCGGCTGCGGGGGTGGTGCGGCCTGCGCCTTCTTGCGCGCAGGGGCGCTCCGAGGGGCTGCGGGGGCAAGTGTGGGCTGCGCTCTGGCCACCGCAGGTGCAGGGAGCAAGGGGTGACCTGCGTCCTGAACCCAGCCCCACCCCACATGGCTCTGTGGCCCTGGGCAGCTTCCCATGGACGCCCAGAGGCTCCTGGAAGATAACTTGCTGGAGCTTAGGGCACCTTAGCTGCTGTCTTCACGCATTAGTGGAGGCTCCCAGCCCACTTTGTCTCTGCCTGCCACTCCTGGATGCCACCCAGGCAGAAGCCCTGGCTGCATGCCCCGCTCCCACCTCCAGATCCAAGAACCCAGGCCCAGGGACCTGCCCCATGCTGTCCCATGCCCACCCCCCACCTCACCCACGCCCCCTGCAAACCCACTTGCTCCAGGTTTCAGCCTCTCCTTCCCAGATCCTGGGGCCCCCCTGGCCACAGGCTCCTTTTCTATCTTCTTGGGCCTGGTATCCGCACCACCACCTTCAGCCATGGGCTCCTGAGTGTCCTGTGAGAATCACGAGATGTTCTGGGTGTTTTCTTCCAGCTCCAGACCCTTCCCATGGGCTTTAGAAACCCATCCCCCTTGACCTGCGTGTTCCTGGCTCAGGCTGAAACCCGGAGGGCCCTGCTACTCACGTGGGGCCAGTTGCTGGGGTCGGCCAGCCTGGGTGTCACTGTTGGTGGGAACAGAGGGAGAGTCAGGGTGGCAGGGACCCCCAGGCCAATCCTGCCGTCTCCCCCCCGCCCCCCGTGCTGCTGAGTGGGTGCGGGTGATTGTTCCCATGTCACAAGCAGGAAAGCAGATGGGCTCAGAGACAACCTTGCCCAGAGGCGAATATGGCTTCAGTGGCAAGGTGGGATTCGAGCCCGAGCCCGGGCATGTGTGGACCATCACCTGCGTTCCTCGGGGACACTTTACAGACCCCTGGGGCAGAAATAGGGGCCTGGGGTTGGATGTGGGGAGGGAGCACAGTTCAAGCCAGCCCAACATGGAGACTGCACCCTGGTCTCTGAAGCTGAGCCACCTGGCTCAACAGCACCACTGGGGATGGGTGTCATCCCGCCAGCGCCCGGCGGTACCTCCAGCCCTGTTGTCCGGGGGCTCAGCCAGCGCAGAGAGGTCCTCGCTGGCCTGGCAACTGCCCAGGCCTCCATCCAGCTCCTCCCAGCCTCTGGTTGCCATGGAGACGGCCAGAGCGCTGCAGGTCCAGAGCACCTGGGCGAGGTGGGAAAAGGGGTCTCACATGTCCCTGAGCCCCTGCCTCGGCCTGGGCCTGACCTGCGGGCTCTGTGGACACGCGTTCACGAGCCTCTGCACTCCTACATCCTGGCCCTTGTTCTGGCCTGGGGCACCCTTCACTTGACAAATTCATCCTCACACCAGGCATGGCCCCGCCGCCCTCCCCGAGCACCCTCCCTGGCCCCACGTGCCTGCCTTGGGACCCCGCCCTAGAGCCCAGCCTCTCTCAACACCCATGAGCACAGCAGCAAAGGCCACTGGGGCC
The DNA here is from genome assembly GCA_028533085.1 of Varecia variegata. NCBI lineage: Eukaryota > Metazoa > Chordata > Mammalia > Primates > Lemuridae > Varecia > Varecia variegata. The sequence goes on along the minus strand of CM052442.1, from coordinate 109,678,252 downwards.
CAGAGAAGGCTGAAGCCCACCCAAGGTCACACAGCAATGAGTCAAAGATGCAGCCCAAACCAGAACCCTTAGCCCCGAGTCGGCTCATGTTCTCTGAGACCGGGGACTATTTTTATCTGGTGCCCAAGGCCAGCGGGACAGGCCAATGGGTGGCACAGCCCCTCCCAGGCCTTTGCTCCCACGGGGTCTCCCTCCACACCATCCCGACTTGCTATTCCTGGCACCCGGACCCCCTGCCTGACCCTGTGAGTCTAGAGGCACAAGCCCCGGCGGCCAGGTCCAGTCGGGCTCTTTCCCATGTACCAGATAAGGAAACTGAGGCGGGAGACCAGGGGTTGGCTGAAGGCTGCATGAGCTTCAAGTCAGACCCTGTTTTGGGGGGTCCCCGTGGCCTCCAGCTGCCAGCAGTAAAGTGTCCCCATCCCTGGGGCTCCAAAGGGCGGAAGGGGCCTGGATCATGGAGTGGGGGAGGGGCCCCACGGGCAGGGGAACCTGGTGTGTGCCCCCTTGGCGTGTGTGTGTATGGGGGGCAGCCACAGGAGATGAGGACCCCCATGGACCTTGGCGACACCCTCCCAGACCTGGGGGACCCATACCACTGCCCAGGCCATCCCCAGCCCCGCTTACCCCCCAGCCGCTGCGCTGAGACTTGTGGCCCGGGATGAAGTATGGGGAGGGTGGCCCCAAGACAGACAGCAACAGGTGGCCAGACACAGCCGCGTAGGCCAATCAGCACGGCCTCGGAGCAGGGGGGTGGGGCTGGCACGAGGTCATGGCCAGGGAGTCCCCCACCCACCTGCTATTGGAGCAGGGCAGGGCATTAGCCTGGAGGGGGGGACCCCGCCCCTATATCAGCCCAGAGCCACTGTCAGGCCAGGGAGACTCCGCCTCTTTCCCTGTTAGGGGCTCAGCAGTAGCTCACAGGGACGAAGGGGACCCTAACCGGTGGCTGGCAGAGCGCAGCGGCAGCAGGGAGGGCTCCCTTGAGGAGATGGCGTCTCCATCAGTGCGTCCCACACACCTGCAGCAAAAGAGCTGCCTGGAATCCGGGCTGCGCTGGCAGACGAGCCCAGAGACCTGTTTCCTCGTCTAGAAAGTGGGGCCGCTGCCTCCCAGGGTGGTGGCGGGGTGGAAGTGAGTTAATCTTCACTATATGACCACCCGATAGCTGCGGGCTGCCTCTGCCCATGGTTTTTCATCAGTCCACCTGTTCACACGCCGCTACCTTGGTTGGATCAGTCACCAAACACAGTTTGGGGACCAACACCCAGAGGTGAGGCTCCTTCTCCTCACACCCTATTGGGGACACCAAGTACCCAGGTGACATCACCTGGTGCAGGTGGGGTGCCTGGGTTCCCCACAGCCAATCACCGTCTTCCCTTCCCACCTCCTTCTTAGCCCAGCCTGCCCTCCGGACGGCTCGAGTGTTTCATCTCTGCCTCCCGGCTAGGGGGTGTCCACACCTCGGACATGGGGTTCTTCTGGGAGGGAGACACTCCCGTACATTTTACCAGATCACTTTGAGCAAGGAAACCAGGACCACAGGGCGAAGGCCGCCGCAGAAGCCACATCATTCCTGGGGAGTTGGGAGAGAGTGGCTGGAACCTCACCTCATGTCCCCCCAATGTCAGGGGCTCCCTAGTCCATGCCCTACTCAGCTGAGCAACATCTCCCTCCACGCTGCCGGGCGCTCCCACGGCTCACCCAAGCCCTTTACGCCAGGTGGACCTGGAGGGGTCATCCTTCTGCACCCTGCTCCCCCTGTTATGGGTGGAATCGTGTCTCCAAAAACACATGTCCAAGTCCCAACCCCTGGGACCCCAGAAAGTGATCGTATTTGGGAAGGGGTTCTTTGTAGAGGGAACTAGTCGAGATGAGGTCGGACTAGAGTGGGGTAGGCTGTAATGCAACAGGTGGTGTCCGCATGAGAAGAGACACAGCGTCACTTAGAGACACAGCAGAAGCCACGTGGAGGCGGAGGCAGAGGCTGGAGTGATGTGGCCACAAGCCAAGGGACACCTGGAGCCCCCGAAAGCTGGGAGAGACGGGAGAACCCTCCCCTGCAGCCTCTGGAGCGCGGATGTGCAGACACGTGGATTTTGGACTTCTGGCCTCCAGGACAGTGACAGGAAAAACTCCTGTTGTTTTAAGCCCCCCAATGTGTGGCCACACCCCCTGAAACTTCATTTTCCCCATGTGGCTTTGCAGAGAAACCCGGCACCCCTTTTCTGGGGGGGCTTCAGGCTTATTCTCAGCCCCCAAGGGTGCATTCCCAGGCCTGTACCCAGATGTTTGTGCCCCCGCTGGAAACCGTGGGCCGCTTTGGGAGCCCTGAGGGGAACGGGGAAGTGGATCTTAGCGGTGAGTCACCACCGTTAAAAATCTTGAGCAAACACAGCCACCAAGAAACCCGACAAACCAGCCCACCCGCATAGCGAAGGCACAGGCTTCCCTGTCCCCTCTTGCACCCGATACAAAAACAGCTCTAGTTTCTTCCTTTTCACACATGCCAAACATGCACATTTAGAAAATGCAGACAAATTGAAAAAAAAAAAACAAAACCAAAAACTTCTTTAACACCTGTCATCTTACCGAGCAGAAACAGCCACTGTGGAATAGTCTGGTGTTTTTTTCTTCCCTCTGGCGTTTGTTTTCGTAACTGTTAATTTTATTATTAGTTACATATTTATTTTTATAAAACTGAGCGATCATCCTTCCTGAAGGTCTGAACATCTTGTTTGGTAATGTGGATTTTTTTTTCTGTCTCTTTAAAGTGTATTATGGCTTGGCAATTCCTCGAAAAGCTAAACACAGATGGACCATATGAGGCAGAAATTCCACTCCTGGGTACTTCCTCGAGGGGATTGAAGGCAGAGAATCAAACAGGCGCTTGCACACCCATGTTCAGAGCAGCAAGTGGGAACAACCCAAGTGTCCACCAACACGAGTGGACACACACAACGTGGCCCGTCCACACATGGAACATCACTCAGCCACGGAAAGGGACGAGGCTCTGACACAGGCCACAGCGTGGAGGGACCTTGAGGACATCGTGCTCAGTGAGAGACGCCAGACACAGAAGGACACACAGTGTGTGACTCCATTTATATGAAACGTCCAGAACAGGCAGATCCGCAGAGACGGGACGTGGATTCGCGGTTGCCAGGGGCCGGGGAGCGGGTGGGAGTGACTGCCGATGGGCATGGCTTCCTTTTGTGGTGCTGTTTAACGTTTCAAGAAGCTACCAGACTGTTTTCCAAAGTGGCCGAACCATTTTACCCTCCCACCCGCAGCATAGGAGGGTTCCACTTTTTCCACATCGGACACTTGTCATTTTCCAATTTGTGTGTTTGTCTGATGGCCAGCCTAGTGGCTGTGAAGTGGTGTGACCTCACTGTGGCTTTGATTTGCATATCCCCGGCTGATGGCATTTTTCCGTTCCCAGGACTGCAGTTTCTCCCTTCGGACGCCTGTCCTGGGAGGCTCAGCTCTCCCAGAAGCAAAGCCTGGACTTGAACCCGGGGCTTCGGAGAGACTTCTCTGTAGGCTTTGTTTTCAAAGAGGCTGAGGGATTCCAGGCAGGCCCTGCTGCAGAGAGTTTTCCCCCCCGGGCCTGGGCAGGTCCCAAACCTTATCAACAGAAGGTCCCTAGTGTGGGTCATTTGGTGATGTTGACATTCAGCTAATGAGAGAAGAAACTAAAATATGCAAACTCATTTCTCCGAGGGCAGGAGCGAAATAGCAAAACAGAGGCCACCTATGACATCATCCACCCAAGCTCCTTCCTCCCGCCTCCCTCCTGGGCCACCAGAACAGGGCATCACCAGGCACACTCTGCCTGGCGTGGACACTGTGCCCACCCATAACCTCACCATGTCCCGGTCTGCGGGGGCGAGATGGGCGGATTCTGAGGGAGCAGAAGCTTTCCCTCTGCCCCCACTAATCCTCTCGCAAGATCTGTTGTCAGAGATCGTTCTAGATTTTTCCCTAATGTCAATTTTGTAAGAGGCAGTGGCATCTGAGAGCGTCAGCTCTGGATGTCCACTGCCCAGATTCGAACCCTTGCTGCTTTGCCGCTTCCTGGCTGTGCCTCAGTTTCCCTTCCTGTAAAAATGGAAACATAACGGAGACCTCAACTCATGGGGTTATTGTGAGAATTATGCCAAGCGGTTGGGCGGGTGCCTGGATCCTGGAAATGGCCGTCACTGCCATCTCTGTCGTGGATGCCTGGCAACAACTAGCCATGGCAGGGCCCTTCCAGGCCCTAGAAGACAAAACACCCCCATGGGAAATCCCCAGGGGCCCTTAGGACTCGCCATTGACGTGCCTGAGAACTCTGGGGAGTGCCAGGCAGGGGGTGTGGGTGGCCGCCTTCCCTGTCCCTGCAAGGGCAGCACCCCAATCTCATTTGGGTGTCCACCCTCCTTGTCTTCGGGGAAAAGTGTCCCCGTTCCTGGGGTGACTCTCAGGCTGGGTCTTTTAATAGGAGAAGTGAGACCTTCTATGGTCCTCCTCTCTCTGCTATAGTGACATTCAAGATGGCAGGGAGTGGGCCGGGTGCGGTGGCTCACATCTATAATCCTAGCACTCTGGGAGGCCGAGGTGGGAGGATTGCTCGAAGTCAGGAGCTCGAGACCAGCCTGAGCAAGAGCGAGACTCTATCTCTACTAAAAATAGAAAGAAATTAGCTGGGCAACTAAAAATATATAGAAAATATTA
>CM052442.1:109631946-109673033 GCA_028533085.1 Varecia variegata | reverse complement strand
CACCTGACTTTTCCGCCAGCCTGACTTTCTTGCGAGCTGCTCCCGCCCTGGTTTGTTTTTACCAAGAAACTCCTTTTATTTTTTTCTTTCCACCCACGATGCTTCCAAATTAAAGCCTGTTCTGCCCAGTGGCCCCTCAAGACCTGCCAATGAGGAAGGAGCCCTGCCCGCCCCACATCTCGGCTCCAGGCCTCTGCTGGTTCCATGTGGCCCATGCAGGCCTGGGTGTGGCCCAGATGTCCTCCCTCCCCTGGAGACGGCCCAGCAGGCCAGAAGCTCTTGGACACCCCACTAGACCAGGCTCTGCACCAGCTCAGGGCCAGATGGCCTGGCACCCACCGTGCTGGGGGGCAGTGGCGACTTCCCCCACTTCCTGGCTTCAGTTCTGGGGGTAAACACAGAGTGACCCAGTGACCAGGGGCCAGCCATTGGCAGGTCTGCATTCTGGACTCTTGGCCCAGAATCGCCTGTGCAAGCCCCGGGTAGCTACCAAGAGGTCAAAAAACAGATTTTGAAACCTGGAGGATCTCCTAGCCTCAAGAAACAGCCTAAATAATAACAAAGATGTGAAGCCTCCTGCCAAGGAGGACACTGGATCCTCCCTGCATGGGCTGGCGGGAGTGGCCCCTCGCAGTGAAAGCCTGCACCCTCTGCAGGAAAATTTAAAACAACTATAAAGCTCGCCAAACACCCAATTTGCTTTTTATTATCACCATGAGCTGCCACTCCTAAGATATACCTTCCCTGGAAAAGTTCTCTGGTTGGCCTAACATCTGTATTCAGTACAGTTTGCGTTGAGTCTTAATAATGTGTACAGGGAAGCTTCAATTTAGGCTTTTTTTTAAAAGATGTATTTTAATAAATATCGCAGTTCACGTGGATGGGAATTTGGAGACACGTGGGACACAGCCCCATCCATGGCAGAGTAAGTCTCTGTGGGTTTGTAATTATTCCTGATCATCAAAGGTCCCTTTGGGGAAAGTTTGTGTCTCTAACTCAAACCAAAATCAAATGATTTTGGTAGATTCAAAATCAAATGAGAGCCCGAGATTCTACGGACAAGGAAACAAGCAAGTTGATAAGTCCAAATTTTAGTTCACACATGAAATAGTTTATCCAACCCAACATAACTGCAAGAGGAATAATATTTTTGCTTGGTAGATTCAGATTTTAGTTTATATGTGAAATGTGTTTCTGAATTTTAACTCCCAGGAGTAATACTTTTCCACTGGTGGGCAAATTTTAGTTCTCACAGGAAAAATCTTTCTGGCTTTATCTGCGAGGAGCAAAATTTTTGTCTAAGTCTAAATTTAACATGAAATATTTTATTATACTAAATTTGAATAATATCTTTAACATTGAAAGTTCTTTTTTTGTAAATGTAAGCTGTTTTAAAACTTAAAAGAATTAAAAGAACTATAATTAGTACCGATTATTACAAGGTTATTACAGAAAATAATTTTCTATAGGGGGGGATGGGTGCGGTGGCCCCCCCCCCCCCAGTACCCGAGGACCTTTGTCGCCTCAGGCCGCCCGGGGAGGGGGTCCCGCGGGGTGAAGGGACCCTAGTGAGGGCGACAGGGACGATGACGGAGACGAGGCCACCGCGACACCCCTCGAAAACCTGACCCCAGAGCGACACCCCCACCCCAAAGCCTGGCTGTGGGATCCGGGAGCCGTGGGGCGGGCGCGGCGCGTACCCGGCGCCACAGTAGCTCCGCCCCCGAGCGCCCGCAGAGTGTCGTCTGCGGGAGGGGCGAGGTTCGAGGTATACGGGCCAATCACCTGCGCGTCCCTGTTTCCCGTCCCCTCCCCCTCCACCAATCAGACGCCTGGAGGGGAGGGAGCGCTTGGGTTTCCTGGAGGCCCTGAGGCTCTGCCCCCTTGTGCGGCCGCGTTCTCGGCGGCGTGGGGGCGTGGCCAGAACGCGGCGTCTATAAAAGCGGGCGGCGGCGGCGGCGCCATTTTGCGAACGGCGGGCAGCGGCAGAGGCGCGGAGAGGTGCAGCGGAGGTTTTCCTGGTTTCGGACCCCAGCGGCCGGATGGTGAAATCCTCCCTGCAGCGGATCCTCAACAGCCACTGCTTCGCCAGAGAGAAGGAGGGGGATAAACCCAGCGCCACCGTCCACGCCAGCCTGACCATGCCGCTCCTTAGCCTGCATAGCCGCGGCGGCCGCAGCAGCGAGAAGTGAGCGCCCCGCCCCCGCCCGAAGCTTCCAGAAGCACCGGCCGCGCAAGCCCGCGGGGGGCCGGCCTCGGGGCGCCAGATCTGTCCCGGGAGCGCGAGATCCGCCCCTTTCTCAAGGCCAGGGTCGCCCCGGTGGCGGGGCCGGTCCCGAGGTTCCCCCAAGGCCTGGCGGCAAACTAGGGGTGTCAGGTTTTGGGGGGCGCAGAAAGAAAGGCTGATTTTGGACAGACTTGCGTGGCTGGGGGGTTGGATTGGGAGAGGGGTATGGGGTCGGGGGTCAGGTGGGGAGGGGCACAGATGAGTCGGATTTCGGGCAGGGTCGGAGGGGTCCAGTGGGATTTGGGGGACGCAGGACGCGGAAAGCGGGTGGGGGCGGGGTCGCTGTCGGGCAGCTGGCCCGAGGCCGAGCGGGGCCCGTAGGGCCCATGAATCTGCACTTTTCTGTCGCCGGCGACGAGCGTTGGCTGCAGGAGCCGCGAGCTCTTCCCGGGTGGACCAACTTGAACGCCGCCTCCCGGCTCCGCGAAGCGGCCCCCAGGCGCGACCTTCCTTGTGGGCTCGGTTTTCAGCGAGCCGCCGTGGTTGCCCAGGCCCCACAGGACGCGCGGCTTGGCCGCCCACGTAGACGGTGCCCGCGGCTTTTCCCCGCGTGACCGCCGGCCGGACAGCGCCCCGGAGCGCGCGTGTCGACCCTTCCCGGGGGCGCGGGCCCGATGTGCTGGTGGTGGTGGTGCGGCTCGCAGCGTCGTGGCCGCGTCTCCCCGAGGGGCGTCTCGGCCCGAGGTGGGCGTCGGTGGGGACCGGAGCCTGAGCCCGCGCGCAGTGGCCCCTGCTGGCGGGGCCCGGGTGGCAGCAAAATGGAGGCGACTCTGGGGCCTGTTTACGCCGCGCGGCAAATGGCTGCTGGCGCTGTCGGCTGCGCGATTGTGAAAATCTCCCCCGGGGCGCTGGGCGCGTCTGCCGAGATGACGCAAGCGGGAGGCCCGGTCCGGGGTGTGTCGAGCGGGGGGCGGCCGGAGCGAGCGCTGCGCCCGGCCAGGTTAGGAGCCGGAGGCCGCGCCCCCGGGTGTCTTGACGACGCAGGGTCTGGGCCGGGGGTTTCTTTGGAAAGGCCGGTGGCTAGGGGCTGAGCCCTAGCCAGGCTTGGGGCTCTCGCTGCGGCGACGTGCAAAAGGAGAAGCTGCGGAGCCGGAGTTAGAAAGGGGAAGTGAAACTGGAGGGGCTGGTTCGTGAGACACTGCCCACCTTGAGGTGGCCCGGCGGAGTGCGGCCAGCATCTTAGGGTCTTTTGCCTTTCGTTGTGGGGTGGGAATGGAGCCGCGCCCGCCAAGCCCCATGTTAGGCAGGGCTGGGTCCTGCGGGGCGGTGGGCGGTGGGCAGTGGACGCCGGCGGAGGCTGAGAGGGTGGACGGCCCCGGGGCTACCTCTTAGCTGGCCGCGTTGTGATGGCCGCTTCCTGCAGTTCCAGGGTCTCACTCAGTTGCTGTAGTAACCTGGGTCCGGGGCCTCGGTGGTGCTCCTGATGTCCCTCACCCACCCCTGAAGATCCCAGGTGGGCGAGGGAATAGCCAGCGGGATCACAGTCTTTCAGCTAACTTACTGTACTCCGTGAGTATCCACGCGACGGCATTCCTGAGCACCTGCTGCTGCTCAGGGCGGCAGGTAGCCTCACTGGGGCCCCCACCTGCGCTGCACCCCAGCCCCCTGCGACCCCCACTATGGCGCTGCTGGGTGGTCTTCGTGTTTTTCTGCCTTTTCCAAACTGCCAGCAGCCACTGTTCATTTTTGCCTCGAGGGGCTTACGCCAGCTGCGGGAGTGGGGTTTGCAAGATTGGGGACCTGTCGTCTTCCCGCAGGATAATCGGCTGAATGTAACAGAGGAACTAACATCTAACAACAAGACGAGGATTCTTAACGTCCAGTCCAGGCTCACGGACGCCAAACACATCACCTGGAGGGCAGTGCTGCGCGGCAACAGCCTGTACATTGAGATCCCAGGCGGCGCGCTGCCCGAGGGGAGCAAAGATAGGTGAGGGAGTTGCCATCACTGCTGTTTTGTGGGGAGGGGGCTCCCGTTTTACACACTGCACCCCCAGGAGTCCTGCCCCTTGGGGGACGCCGGGCAACCTGTGGAATCCTTTCTTGTTGCCATGGTGGGTGGGGTGAGACCCGGGCGGGGCAGGGAAGGGCTCATCACCCTGCAGTGCTGGGGCGGCCCCACTCCAGATGAGAAGCCCTGCTCAGTGTGAATAAGGCCCGGGGAACGTGGGGTGGGCCCGGCCCGGCGGGGTGTGCTGAGGGCCGGCTCAGTTTTGCAGTTCTCCTTGAGTTTGCGGAGGAACAGCTCCGCGCCGACCACGTCTTCATCTGCTTCCACAAGAATCGAGAAGACAGAGGTAGGTGCCACCGTCCCTTCCTGGTCCCGGGGAAGGAGGGGGTGGCAAGGGGCGCTGGCCTGCCGGACCCTGGTGTAACGCCCTGTACCCCCTGTACGCCACAGCCGCGCTGCTCCGCACCTTCAGCTTTCTGGGCTTTGAGATTGTGAGACCGGGGCATCCCCTCGTCCCCAAGAGACCCGACGCTTGCTTCATGGCCTACACGTTCGAGAAAGAGTCCTCAGGCGAGGAGGAGTAGTAGCAGCGGCCTGGCCTGAGCTCCGCTCTAGAGATGGGGCTAGAGGCAGGAGCTCCTCCCTGGCAGCCCCTGGTGTCACCTTGGGGTGGGGTGGCCGCTGCTGCGCTGGGGGTGGAAATGTCAGACTCGTTCATCTCTTCTGGGTTTGTCGCATGTTGTAATTGTGCAAATAAATGCTCACTCCAAATTAGCGGTATATTTCTTGAAGTTTAATATTGTGTTTGTGATACTGAAGTATTTGCTTTAATTCTAAATAAAAATTTATATTTTACTTTTTTATTGCTGTTTTAAGATGATTCAGATTATCCTTGTACTTTAAGAAGTTTCTTAATTGAAGTCTTTTGGAACAGTCTTAGGTCTCTTCACTTGGAAAGATCGGTATTAATCTACCCTTCTACTCAAACATCCAAATAAAGTGATCACACCTCTAAGACCGCGTTGCTGGTGATGTTGCTGGGGACTGAGGGGCTCCCCTGGAGGGGTGGGGGGGTCTGACAACACCTGCGGGCACCTGTCTCCAGAGAGGAAACTGGGCCTGTGGCCTAGGCCAGGGTCACAGCGCTCTGCTGTCAGAGCTGCCCTCATTCGGGCCCCTCAAGCCTTGCTTTCTGTCCCACCCTTGAAGCTGTGGGGGGCGGCTGGGGGTGTGGCCGGGCTTCCCAGGTCCCTACTGGCTCTTAGGCCCCACCTCCAGCCTGCTGGGTCCTCCAGGGCGTCCGGTGTCCTGGCGGGGACTTTCCCAGCTGGGGCGCGTGTGCGGAGGCTGGTTGGGGTGTTCCTGTGGGGCCCCGTGTCCCCCAGTCGCTCCTGGGGGCGCGTCGCAGCACAGTGCTGGGGACAGGAGTCCTCCTGGGGGGGTCACCTGGGCAGGGGTGGGGCAAACCCGAGGCAGCGCGGAAGCGAAGGGCCACCCGGGTCGTGCGGTGAGGCCGGGCCGAGAGCTCGGGGCACCGGGCGGGGCCGACTGGACAGTCACTTCCGGGCCTGCCCCCGCCAAGGTCCGCATGGCCGCAGCGTCACCTGCCGGCCGCATCCGGGAGCGCCGCCCAGCCGGGCCTTGGCTGGGACGGGCGGGAAAGGGGCCCTTCTACAGGAGAGGGGAGCTGGGAGGGTGGGGCAGACCTGAAGGGGTGAGACATCTAGGCATCTGAGCGACGGTGGGGTCGGCTGTGAGGACAGGGCCGGACACACGCTCTCAGCCCGTTTGGGCGATGCAAATGCAGGGAAAGGGCTTTGAAGCCCAGGTGTTGAGGGATGAATAGGAGTCTGAAGCGGAGCGGAGAAAAGTAACGTGGGCAAAGGCCTGGCGACCAGAAAGCACCTCCGCGGATGAGCAGTGTGGCATGAGAGGTTGGCCAGAGAGAGTTCGCAGAGCTTTTTCAGGAGCCTTGTGTGTATCCTGAGGGCACTAGGGAGCCATAGGAGGTGTTTGAGCAAGAGAGGGGCCTGGTCATAGCTGGGGGTTAGAAAGATCCCCCCAGGATTGCTGTGGGGGATGGGATGGGGGCATGTCCAGGGAGGAGGCCTCACGCGAGGACAAAGGGGCCCCTCAGAGCTCCTGAGTTCATATTTCAGAGGTGTAAACAGGGACCCCTGAGGAGTCTTGTCTCTGCCCGCTTGCTCATTCTATCATCTTGGGCTATTAACTGAGCACCTACTATGTGCCAAGCCTGGCCTTGCCCTCAGGGAGCTCACAGCCTCACAGAAGCTAACAATAAATACGTCCAAGTGGTGATGCCTGCTGTGGCCGGGAGAGAACAGGGCTAGGAGGCAGCAAGCGACTGGAGGGGTGACTTTATTTGCTGAGAGGAGGTGGGATTGGAACAGTCTGGCAGAGGAACAGCCCATACAAAGGCTTGGAGGCTGGAAGGAACAGGGAGGGGGCCAGAGGGTGGGAAGAGAGTGGGGAAGTGGCAGGGACAGCATGGGAGGCTTGGGGGCAGGACAGTCCGGACTCCTCCTGGGTGGGCTTGGGGTCTAAGGTTCCAGGTAGCCCCACCCCCGGCCTGTGAGCACCAGGCAGTTCTCCATGAGGGACTGGGCCGTTCACACTCTCGGAGTCGCTGGTTGTCCTCTACACGAGGGGGTGCTCCGGGCCAGAAATGCCTTTGGCCCGGCTTTGGAAGGAGTGTCCACACTCCCATGGAGACAGCGACAGGCCCGGAAGGTGGGACATATTCAAAGAGACATTGATTGGCAGGGGGTGTGTACCCCTGGAAGAGGGGTGGTGGTGGCCCTGGCATCAGAGAGGTGCTCTGGAGTGGGCAGCTGCACTCTTGGGGAGCCCTGGGCCTAAGTCCCCACCATAGGAGGGGGCAGGCATTGGAGGGGCCTGCACTCTGTGTTGTCTATGGCGGAGACACAGGCGGGTCATGGGCCCCCAGCCTTGGGAAGGGGTGCCTGCCTCCTGAACAGGCCCTGGGCAAGGTGTGGGCTCCAAGTTGTGGTCAGTCCCACAGCAGCACCAGGGCCTGGCTCAGCAAGGCCTCGGTGGCCTCGGCCAGGTATTCACAGCACAGCCAGTCCTCCAGGCCGGGCGCCTCTCCACCCGCCGCCCGCTCGGCCAGGTGCAGGACCAGCAGCGCGCGGCGCGCCCGCAGCCAGGGCCCGAGCGAGGCTCCGCGGCCGCGCAGCTCCGGCCCCGGCCCGGGCCCCCAGAGCAGCGCCTGCAGCGCGCCGCGGGTCCGGGCCGCTGAGGGCCGCAAGCGGGGCAGCTGGGCCGCCAGGCGCTCCAGGCCCGCAGCCAAGGGCGAGGCCAAGGGCGCGGGCAAGGGCCCAGTGGGGCCCAGCAGTGCGCGGAGCAGGCGGCCCAGCTGCGGCGCGTGGGTGCCTGGGGCTCCCAGGGGCCACCGGCGGACGCGGCCAAAGTCAGCCAGCAGCAGGCGCGGGGGCTCCGAGACTGCGCAGCCCCGCGGCGCCACCAGCAGCAGGTTCTCAGGCCGCAGCTCGGCCAGGGCCGCGCCCTGCGCCTCCAGGTGCTCCAGGGCCGCGCTCAGCTGCAACAGCAGAAGGGCCACGGCCCACGCGAACTCCTCGGACCGCTGCGGGCCGACCTCCGCCAGCCACTGGGCCACCGTGCGCTCTGGCACCTCCGCCGCCAGCACCGCAGGGCCTCTCCAGGGCGCCCCGGGCAGCGCGCCCTCAGGCACCAGGCCACACAGCCCCTGCAGGTTGAAGTGTGGGGACAGGGAGGCCTGCAACTCCAGGCCCCACGGGTGGGGCACCTCCGCTCCGGGCTTGGGCACCTGCAGGGCAGAGGGGGCGTCAGGGCCTGGACCACTAAGCCCCCAATCAGCACAGCCTGCCCCAGCGCTCTACCTGCCCTGAACCCTTCCCCTCCCACCCCCAAATTGTCCCTGCCACGGCTGTGGGTGGGGGGCTGACTGCATCGCCTCCAGAGCAAGGGTCCATGTTAATTCGGATGTTAGTCGCAGATAATGACTTTCAGGAAAATTAAACCGGGGAGGGTGGTGTTCAGGGGTTAAAGTGTGTTTGCCAAAGGGCTGGTTCTTCCTGACGGCTTGGTAAGGAGGGAGGCGTCAGCTACAGGCCAGAGCTGGGCTGTCCGATACCAACACGCCACTGGCCACCAGGACGTGTAACATTTTCCCATAGCCACATTGGAGGGAAAAGTGAAATGAACCCAGGTGAAGATGATTCTCATAATAGATTTTATTTAGCACAGTAGATCCAAAATACTATCATTTCAACTGGTCCTTCAGAAATTCTGAGATAGTTTACATAATTATTACTAGTATCATTTTTGGATACTGAGTCTTCCAGATCCAGTGTGTATTTGACGCTCAGCATATCTCCATTGGGACCAGCCACAGTTCAAATGCTCAGATGTCACACGTGGCCAATGGCTGCAATGCTGGACAGCGAAGCTCTTTTTAGAAGTCAGCACTGGGCATTACATTAGACTCACCTGGGGTGGGGGCATTTAAAAATTACAGTTGCCCGGATGGGTATCTGGGGTGAGTATTTTAAAAATAAACTTGGCCCATTGCAGTGGCTCACACTTGTGATCCTAATAATTTGGGAGGCCAAGGTGAGAGGATCACATGAGGCCAGGAGTTTGAGACCAGCCTGGGCAACACAGCAAGACTCCCATCTCTACAAGACACAATTTTTTTCTTTGTGTTTTTTTTTTTTTTTGTAAATGTTCTATTTTCTTTTTAGTACGATAGAGTTAGTAAATTTTTTTAAAATAATAATACAAAAAAGCAGATTCCCGGCCCTCTGAGAGGCATGGGGAGGGATTTTCACAAGACTCCAAGGTGATTCAAATGTCAGCGGCCTCACACTTTAGAAACTTGGTTCCAAGGGTTGACTGTTGATGCATATGTTAGTTGCAAAACAAGCTACTAAGCCCAAGCCGAACAAGCCCCCGGTTATGTCTAAGATGGAAAATCAGGAAGACCTCCAAGAAGGTGGGGGGTCGGCAGGGCTCACCTTGGCGGCCAGGATGTGCCAAGTCTCCTCGTGCATCCGCACCACCCGGTAGTACAGGGCTTCCCCGCTCTCCATGCAGGGCGAGCTGTCCAGGAGGCGGAAGCCGTCGCCAGGGCAGCAGGGGCCGGGGTGGCCCCCCATGAGCCGGGCCCTGAGCAGGGCGCGGATGACACCGAGGCCCTCCAGCTGCCTGGAGGCCAGTGCAGCATTCACGGCCTCCAGGCTGCTCAGGTCTCGGGGCAAGAGGCCCAGTGTGGAATCAGGCACGCTGAAGGTCAGCTCTGCGGGGGGACAGGCTGGCCCGGCCTCGGCCTGGGTCTCGTCCACACTGTGGGACCCTAGAAGGAGCTGCCGAGGCTGCTGTGCCCCGGCAGAGCCGGGGGTGGGGGCCCCCTGGGTGGGCAGAGACTGCGTCCGGGTTAAAGTTTTCTTGGGCAGGGGTGGGGGCAAGGGCTGCGGGTCCGGGGAGGGGGACCCATGGGTCCGGGGGCGGCAGGCCTTGGAGGGCAGCAGGTGGGCTCGGACCTCACCTGTGGGGTGAGAGAGTGGTGGGGGTTGAGGACAAGGTGGAGTGTGGGAACCCAGACATGTGACTCCACCCCTCAGTCTCAATTTCCCCATCTCTAAAATGGAAATCATACGCAACCGCCCTGTGCCCTCTGTGATGCCAACCCCAAGGTACGGAGGAGAGGACGGAGGGCAGTTGCAGAGAGTCGTGCCATCCAGCCCCGGGTGACCCTGTTTCCCTGTGTGGCTCTGGGCAGGTGACTCACTTTCACAAGCCACTGTTCCCAGTGTCCCCCCATCCCGGTCCCGCGAGGTGCTGCTCACCGAGGTTGCTGTACGTGGGCTGAGTGGGCGAGGTGGGGCCGTCGGGCTCAAGGGTCTCGGAGACTGGCTCGGGGCTGGTCATGTCGCTGGAGAAAGGTCAGAGGTGGGGGCCTGTGCGGGGTGGGCTCGGGCTCCGGGTCTGCGTGTGCTTGATGGGTGATGTCGCCGGCGGGGGCGGGGGGATGCTCCAGGGCCCTTGGGGAGGGCAGGGGCACCCAGACTCCAGCTCGCCTGCCCAGCGGCGACCCTGCTGTGTGACCCTGAGTGGGTCTCTCACCCTCTCTGGGGTCACTTCCTCATTCATGAGACAGGCGTGCTACCCATCAATCTTCACCGTGGGCAGGGCCCCCACTATGCGTGTGGGACAGGGACAGAATGTCCAGCCCAGATGACAGGCCGTCGGGGGCATGGCTGGGATGAGCGACAAGACACAGAGACCCCAGGACCCACCCTCGGGCCTGTCCCCAAGAGCTCAGCCGTGTGGTTGTGGACAGCAGCCAGCGCCTGGCCCTCCCCTGCCACACCCCCAACCTTAGAAAGTGGCTGCTTCTGTCCAGCCACCCTCCGGGAGCCCCTACCTTCAAACCAGAGTGACCTCGGGGGGGAGGAGGGATTCCCGGGGACAAACTCCCGAGGGCTGCAGTGCCTGGCCTCCCAGGAGAGGTCTGGCCGGGAAGCCAACAGGAAACGTCCATCCGGGCGACTGTTAGACCGCAGCCAGGCGGGGTGGGGCTGGGGGCCCCTGTGGGACTTCCGCAGCTGGGGCGGGATGGAGGTGGCATCCCAAAGGAAACAGTTTAGGAATGGAGGTGGGATTGGGGAGGTGGGAGACAGGCTGTTCTTCTGCAGGCCAAGCTGGGGTGCCGTGCAATGGGGGACTCCTGGGATTGGGGGTGTGGGACACGTCCTCCTCCCCCACCCTAGGTGAGGGCAGACAACCTCAGCCGTGGCTGTTCGGGGAGAAACGCAACCAGGGCGCTGCTTCCCCTGTGGCTTTCGCTTCCCTGAGAACTTCGTCCCCTCCTGCAGGACCATTGAAGAACCCCCAGCGCACCCCTTGCCCTGTCCCAGAGCCCTGGCAGCGTGGGTGGGGACTCTCCAGCTCCGTTTCCCTGTACTGTGTGACCGTGGGCAAGTCTCCACCCCTCTCTGTGCTCCAGCGAGTCAAGGAAAGCATCTCCCACATCCCGCCTCATAACAGCTGCACTTGCTGGATTCTTTTTTTTTTTTTTTCAGCCAGAAAAAGGAATGAAACTTGCTGGATTCTTGTTTAAAAAATTATCTCACTTCCCCACCTCCCCCTCCTCCACTGCCTTTTTTTTTTTTTTTTTTTTTTGAGACAGAGTCTCACTCTGTTGTCCGGCTAGAGTGAGTGCCGTGGCATCAGCCTAGCTCACAGCAACCTCAAACTCCTGGGCTTAAGCAATCCTTCTGCCTCAGCCTCCCGAGTAGCTGGGACTACAGGCATGCGCCACCATGCCCGGCTAATTTTTTCTATATATATTTTTAGTTGTCCAGATAATTTCTTTCTATTTTTTTTTAGTAGAGACGGGGTCTTGCTCTTGCTCAGGCTGGTCTCGAACTCCTGACCTCGAGCGATCCACCCGCCTCGGCCTCCCAGAGTGCTAGGATCACAGGCGTGAGCCACCACGCCTGGCCGCATTTTTTTTTTTTTTTTTTTAGAAAAGACGTTTTATATATAATCACCATAATTAGAAAATCAAGAATGGTTAAAACCTAAGGAGGCATCCTCTGGCCACCCCCCCTCCTTGGCCCACCTGTAGAGTGGGTTCATAATGGGACCCAGCTCCTGGAGTGGTCATCGGTGTGAAAGGACAGTGCCTGGAACAGGACCAGGAACAGCATGGGCACTCTCAAGGAGTGACCTCCAAACATTGTCACTACGTGCTATTCTTTCAATGTCAGCTCCCCCCTGCCAGGGACCCCAGCAGCCCCCTTATCCCTCAGCCCTGCCCCTTGCTCTCTACCTCTCCCACGGGAATTAAAAAAAAAGCGGAAGTTTGTTATTAAATCAGTTTCATTTTTTATTGGATTTTAACCAAATACATCAGGGTTGGGGGTGGAGGGCTGGGGTGGTCTTGGTTCAGGTTGGGACGGTGGGGAGGGCGGGGGGCTGTGAATCCCACTAAACTGACGCTCTGTAAACCCGAATGCTGCAGAGAACACACCCCCTCCCGTCTTTGATGATCTAAAGGCACTTGGATGTCGTTTTGAGGGGCCCTTGGGGTTGTCATAGCAACCAGGGTCAGGTGGATGCTAGGGAAAAACAAATAGTTCTGCCCAACTCAGGGGTGGAATTTGGGGGTTGCAGGGTCTTTACTCCTCACTCACATCCAGTCCAGGGGCCTCCCGACGCCCCCAGCCACAGCCTGGGGAGAACAGGCTTCACCTGAGTCCTTTGCTCAATGCCCCCAGGATTGTGCCAGCTTTCTCTCTGGCTGACATCGAAGCAGTCTAGGGGGATCTGGGATCCAAGTCAAGCCATCGAGCCCATCTGTGGGCCCGGCCTCTGAGTACAGGGCTATGGGTTTGACCCTCAGACCCGCTTCACAGACAGGACACTGACGGTCTGAGTGGTTCTCAGTTGGCAGCTGAGACCACAAAGCTGGGTGGGAGCAGAGCTGGCTTTAAGCTTTCCTGCAGAGTCCTTCAGGACACTGTCCTAACCTCCCAGTCAGTGGCCAAGCTCCTTTCTGGCCAAGGTCAGGCCCCATGATGTTTCCTGGGCCCCTTCTCCCAGTGTTGTCCCAACTGTCACCTGGCCAAGGTGGAGGGTGCGGGGGCAGGAACTTGGGAGTGGGGAGGCTGGTCTTGGGTGGTCCCTGTCTGGTATCTGAATCCTGCAAAACCTCAGCTCCTGTTTGCTTAGCCCTAGCAACGGGGAACTCACCACCTGTAGCACAACAGAGCAGTGACCTTGGGGAAGCTCTTCCTTAACCAGAACTGCAATCTGCCTGTGACCCCCACTCTGGTCCTAGATTTGCCCCACCCTGAACGTTGCAGAGACCAAGGACCCGGGTCCAGGCCTCCCTGTAGTGTGAAGCCCTTGCTCCGTCCTTGTCCCCATCTCTGCCCCTGCGGTGCACATAGCAGGGAACCGAGAACCACCCATGCTCTCTGGTCTCATTCCGCACCTGAGCCATGGGCCAGCAGGGGCTGGGCATGGTGGGGGCGGCCACACTCGGGGCTTGTCCAAGGCCGGCTCAGGGGTCAGTGTGTACTTAGGGCTGAAGGTCCCTCCAGCTAGCCTGTTCGAGGGACATCAACACCCCAGAAGCCATGCTCCTGGGCCAGGGGCCAGGGCACCTGCCTGTCCCATGCGGGGTGGGCACCCTCTTGCTGGCTGTCCCAGGGAAGCAGGTGGCAGTGGCGAGGGTGGTGGGGGAAGCTGGGAAATGGCTTCTCCTAGTGGCGGCTCTGCTGGGCAGGGGGCCCTGGTGGGAGGATGGAGGGCAGGGTGTGGGGACCTGTGACAGGGACCACCCAGAGAGTGCTAGGCCCCTCAGAGTGAGGCTGATCTGCTCCACAAGACCTTGACCGGGTCCCCGAGGTCTGCTGGGAGATGCTGGGCTCAGTAGGACCTGGGGGTGAGCTGTGACTGTGCCAGGTGTGAGTTGTGTCCCAGGTGTGAGCTGTGCCTGTTCCAGGTGTGAGCTGAGTGTGTCCTTAGTGTGATTTGTGACTGCCTCAGGTGTGAGGTGAGTGTGTCCCTGGTGTGAGCTGTGACTGTTCTAGGTGTGAATTGAATGTGTCTCAGGTGTGAGCTGAGTGTGTCCTTAGTGTGATTTGTGACTGTCCCAGGTACAAACTGAGTGTGTCCCTGGTGTGAGTTGTGACTGTTCCAGGTGTGAACTGAGTGTGTCTCAGGTATGACCTATGCCTGTCCCAAGTGTGAGCTGAGTAGGTCCTGGGTGTGAGCTGTGCCTGTCCCAAGCATAAGTGTGTCCCAGGTGTGAGCTGAGTGTGTCACAGGTGTGAGCTGAGTTCATCCCTGGTGTAAGCTGAGTTCATCCCTGGTGTGAGCTGAGTGCGGCCCTGGTGTGAGTTGTGCATATCCTGAGTGTGAGTTTAGCATGGCCCAGGTGTGAACTTAGCATGTCTCTGGCATGAGATGAGTGTGTCCCAGGTGTGAGTTGCACATGTCCTGGGTATGATCTGAGCATGTCCAGATGTGAGCTCTCACGAGAGCCCTGCATGCCCCCATGGTCAGCTCTGGAGCCTGGGCCTGGTTTGGGTGTCGGCTGGGTGTGAGGTGTGCGTGTTTCACCTCTGAGCTTTGTGTCTGATTGTGTCCCGGATGCGAGTGAGCTCTGGGTGTGCCACCCACAGGTGAACGGTGCAGACTTTCTGTGCAGCCACCCCTCAGGGCCATGGGCCCTTGGTGGGTCCTGGGTGTAGACCACCCCCCCAGGTGTGAGCTGTGCAAAGAGGCCGGGCAGGGGCAGGAGTCCTGGGGCAGCAGCGGTGTGCGTCCTGGGTGTGGCTGTGGGCCCTGAGGACTCCAGGGTCTCTGAGCTCCCGCACCCCCTCATTCGTTCACACCCCCACCACTCTCGCCAGCTCAGCGACCACAGCAGGGGCAGGAAGACAGGTTGAAACCTTTAGAAAACGTTTGAGAAACTGCAAAAGATGCATCCGGATGAAAAACAGTCCTGCGGTTGGTTGGGTGTCTACAAAAAAAAAAAAACCAGGAAGTTCTGCCGGGAGCTGCCTTGCAGCCGCCCTTCCCCCTCGGGAAAATGCATAGGTAGAATCAGCCCGGCCCTCCCGGCTGGGACGGGATCCAGTGGGGGTGCGGAGGGGAGGCCCCTGGAGACCCTTCAGATCATCTTCATGTTGAACTTTCGCGCGCCGCCCTGGCCCGCGGCGGCGGCTGGGCCTTCCACCTTGCGGAAGGAGTACTCCACGGAGAAGTTGTTCTTGTGCTGCCCGCGGCCGCGGCTCCACACGAACAGCAGCAGGAAGCAGAACAGGACCACGCCGAGGAAGGTGATGCAGCCCATGGCTGTGGACACCAGGATGGTGGTGAGGTCCAGCGGCGCACGCGCTGCCGCCTGCGTCTCGTTGCGTGCCTCGGCCAGGGTCCGGTTGGCGGCCGGCTCGGGCTGCACGGTCAGCGTGGCGAAGTAGGTGTCGTTGCCGCCCGCGTTGCTGGCCACGCAGGTGTAGGTGCCGCTGTCCTGCGGCCGCGTGTCCCGGATCTCCAGGGTGCCCCCGGGCAGCACGCGCGCCCGGCCCGCGCTGGCGGCCGTCACCGCGTGGTGCTGGGGCGTCACCCAGGCCACCGTGGGCGCTGGCTCGCCCTCTGCGCGGCAGAGGAAGCGCACGTCGTCGCCCGCGGTGGCCGTGACGTGCTGCAGCCGCCGCTCGCGAATCTTGGGCTTGCGGCACACGAAGTACTCGAACAGCACCGAGTCGGGCAGGTTGCGCAGGGCGTCGCCACGCACCTCGGCCGGGGTGGCGCAGGCTGGCAGTCGCCCGTCAAAGTTGAGGGTCTTGCGGCGCTGCACGATCCACAGCAGGCGACAGTCGCAGGCCAGCGGGTTGCCGTCCACGCGCAACGTCTCCAGCGTGTTCACAGAGTGGAACGTGCTCTCCTCCAGCGTGGACAGCAGGTTGTTGGAGAGGTTGAGCAGGCGGATCTGTCGCAGCCCCAGGAAGGCCTGCGGCTCCACCACGGCCAGCAGGGCCCCGGCCAGGTGCAGCTCGCGCAGGCGGACCAGGTCCCGGAAGGACCCGCGCGGCACCGTGCTGATGGGGTTGTGGGAGAGGTTGAGGCAGGTCAGGTGCGCCTGGTGGCGCAGCGCAGCGGCCGGCACAGCGGTGATGTTGGTGTGGGTGACTGACAGCGACGTGAGGTTGAGGCCCTGCAGGCTGCCCGCGGCCACCTCCTCCAGCAGCGGCCAGTTGTCGATCTCCAGGTGCAACAGCCCGGGAAGCTTCCGGAAGTTCTGGTCCTCCAGGGCAGCGATGGCCAGGTGCCGTAGCCGCAGGGCGCCCAGGCCCCTCAGGTGGCCCAGCGACTCTCCCGACAGCGCTGTGAGGTTGCAGCGCTCCAGGGTGAGCTCCTCCAGCGCCAGCAGCCCTGCAAAGGCCCGGCGTGAGATGAACACCAGGTCGTTGTCGCCCACCTCGAGCCTGCGGAGGCTGTGCAGGTCCTGGAAGGTGTAGTCCAGCAGGATGACCAGCTTGTTCTCGCTCAGGTCCAGCAGCGTGAGGTTGTCCAGGCGCGTGAAGACCCCAGGCGGGATGAGCTTCAGCTGGTTGCCGCGGAGGCGCAGGACGCGCAGGTGCGGCAGGTTGGCGAAGGCGCCCGGCTCCACGTGCGCGATCACGTTCTCGCTGAGGTCCAGCTCCTCCAGTGCGGGCAGCGCCGCCAGGTCGCCCGGGTTCAGGCAGCGGATGCGATTGCGGCTGAGCTCCAGCACACGCGTCTCGGCCGGGATGCCGTCGGGCACGGCGGTGAGCCGGCGGCGCGCACAGGCCACAGCGCGCGTCAGGGCGGTGCACTCGCAGCGGGCCGGGCAGCCCCCGGCCGGGGGCGGCGCCGCGGGCAGCAGCAGCAGGTGCAGGCTCAGGACGCACAGCCAGCAGCTCATGGTGCGGGGCCTGGGCCTAGGGCCGCGCCACCATCCTCCTGCGCACCTGAGGGCGGGCAGGGCAGCGTTAGCACGGGCCCCTGCGTCCCCAGCCGCCCCCAGCGCGCCCGGCCTAGCAGGTGCGTCTCCAGCGAACCCAGCAGTCCCAGGCCTGGGGATATGCATGTATAAGAGCTGAACACATGGAAACCTGTACGAAGTCGTTCACAGGGGCAGCATTTGTGACGGGCAAACAGCAGAAGCGGCTCAAATGTCCACCAGTGGATGATGGACACACACAGTGTGGTCCATCCACACGCTGGAACATCACTCAGCCATGAAAAGGGACGAGGCTCCAACACAGGCTACAACGTGGATGGACCTTGAGGACGTCGTGCTCAGTGAGAGAGGCCAGACACAGAAGGACACACAGTATGAGACTCCATTTATATGAAATGTCCAGAACAGGCAGATCCACAGAGATGGGACGTGGATTCGTGGGTGCCAGGGGCTGGGGGAGGCAGACAGGGTTTCTTTTGGGGTGATGGAGTGTTCTGCAATTAGTGCCGATGGTTGCACTCCCTTGTAAATATACTAAAAACTACTGAATTGTACAGTTTAAAAGGGTGATTTGGGGGTACAATGAACTCTATTCCAGTGGTGGGCACACCAAAAACCCTGGCTTAAGCATTATACAGGATATCCACATAACCAAAGCACTTGTACCCCTTAATTAATATTTTGGAATAAAAAATAAAAGGGTGATTTTTATTTTATGTGAAGTTTATCTCAATAAGAACATTGCAAAAGAAAGGATTGGTTGGACTGGAAAGGAACCATACACGTAATGTAAAAATTTTTGTTTAAAAATCATTTATTCCAGGAGTTGGAGGCTGCAGTGAGCTATGATGATGCCACGACACTCCAGCCTGGGCAAGAGATCGAGACCCTGTCTCAAAAAAAAAAAAAAAAAAAAGGCCAGGTGTGGCGGTTCATGCCTGTAGTCCCAGCTACTTGGGAGGCTGAGGAGGGAGGATCTCTTGAGGCCAGGATTTTGAGACTAGCCTGGGCAACATAGCAAGATCCCTTCTATAAAAAAATTTTAAAATTAGCCAGGTGGGGTGGCTCACGCCTGTAATCCCAGCACTCTGGGAAGCCAAGGTGGGAGGATCACTTGAGCTCAGAAGTTTGAGACCAACCTGAGCAACAGTGAGACCCTGTCTCTACTAAAAATAGAAAAATTAGCCAGGCGTGGTGGCACCTGTAGTCCCAGCTACTCAGGAGGCTGAGGCAGGAGGATCACTTGAGCCCAGGAGTTGGAGGCTGCACTAAGCTCTGATGATGCCACTGCACTCTACCCAGGGAGACAGAGCAAGACTGTCTCAAAAAAAAAAAAAAAAAGATTGAGTGCCTACTGTGTACCAGGCTCCCATACACCAGTGAATAAGTTAGACATGGATCCTGCCCTCCTGGGGCTCATGGCTCTAAGATGGGCATGCAGGTGGCCCAAACAGCCCCCAACCCCCTGAGAAGCCTCACCTGCTACAAGCCACCCCCTGTCTTGTCCTCCATGTGTTACCCTGTTTGTCTACCTGGCACTGTCACCTGAAATTATGGTGTATCTTTTTTTTTTTTTTTTTTTGAGACAGTCTCGCTCTGTTGCCCGGGCTAGAGTGAGTGCCGTGGCATCAACCTAGCTCACAGCAACCTCAAACTCCTGGGCTCAAGCAATCCTCCTGCCTCAGCCTCCTGAGTAGCTGGGACTACAGGCACGCGCCACTGTGCCCAGCTAATTTCTTCTATTTTTAGTTGTTTGCCTAATTTCTTTCTATTTATAGTAGAGACAGGGTCTTGCTCTTGCTCAGGCTGGTCTCGAACTCCTGAGCTCAAACGATCCGTCTGCCTCGGCCTCCCAGAGTGCTAGGATTACAGGTGTGAGCCACTGCACCCAGCCTATGGTGTATCTTAAAGCCCTGCTTGCTGTCTCTTCCAAATGCATGGTCACTCTCCAAGGCCTTTGTCTCCAACACAGCTGTCACCCCAGGGCCTAGAACTGTGCCTGGGACATAATAGCTTGCCAAACATCGATGCGTTCAATAAACATGGGCAACAAGGCCGCAGGATGCCCGTTACAGGCTCTGCAGGGAAGTAGCCTGATGGGTGACCAGGGCTGAAGCAGGCTGTGACTTCAGGCTGGGAAAGGTGACATTGGAGCTGAGACTCCGTTGTGGGAAGGACTGTGTCCCCCAAAGGATATGTTCAAGTCCTACCCTCTGGTACCTGTGAACGGGACCATATTTGGAAACGAAGTCTTTGCAGATGGGCTCAGGTCACAATGAGGTTGCACTGGAGTCGGGTGTTCTCATAACGGAGGGCATCTGGACACACACAGAGCCACGCAGAGGGAACAAACCGCATGGAGACAAGGCAGGGATTGGCGAGATGCAGGCACAGCCAGACTTTCCTGGGAGCTCCCAGAAGCCGGGAGAGACAAGGGTCCTCCCCGGGAGCCTTTGGCAGGAGCAGGGTGGTGCAGACGCCTTGATTTTGCACCTCTGCCCTCCAGAATGGGGAGAGAATGCGTTTCTGTCATTTGAAGCCCCCAGTTTGTGGCACTTTCTCACAGCAGCCCTGGCAAACTCAGACAGACCCAAGGGATGAGCAGAAAAGTGGCCTGTGGGAACCTGGGCTAGGGAAGGGCGTGCCAGGTTGGGGTAACAGCCCGTGCAAAGGCCCTGCGGCAGAGCAGGCAGCTGGTGGAGCTGCAAGGGGCGTGAGTAGGGGAGGGGTGGGAAGTAAGTTGGGAGGGGTCTTGGGGGGGCAGGGCGGGGGAGACTGTGTGGACCTGTGGTGACCGGAGGAACAGATGACGCCAACAACCCTGGGTCCCAGTGGCTGTTACTTTCCAGCTGCTCCCAACTCTCCCGGAAGCCTGCTGGCCACCCCTCACCCACCCCTAACTCTGTTTGGCCACAGCCCAGCTCCCAGTCAGGGTGGGTAAGGAACAGCTGGTGGCAGCTAGACAGCGTGGCCCAGCCTCCTCTGCCTCGTCAGGCAGCTACTTTCGGCATCTGAGCAGCTGAGCACCCCCAGGCCTTCCCCCGACACCCCTCGGCCCACACCAGGCCGTCCGTTCCCCACGGTTCCCCCAGGCCTGGCTCAGCCGGGACCCGGGCTGTGGATCCTCCTCTGCTCAATAAACACCCGTGCGGGCCACTCCCGCCCTCCCCGGCGCTCTGGAGAGTTTAAGGCAACACGTGCAGAGCCCGAGCGCCTGCTTGCTTAGGTAACGGGGAGAGTTTGTATTTGCAGATGTGATTAGTTAAGATGAGGTCACAACGGATTCAGGTGGGCCCCGATCCAATGATTGGTGTCCTTACACAACGGAAATGTGGACACAGAGACGCAGGGAGATGGCTGTGTGACAACAGAAGCAGAGACTGGAGTGATATGTCTACGAGCCAAGGGACACGAAGGATTGCCAGCAGCCACCAGCGGGGCAAGGAAAGATCTTTCCCTGGAGCCTCTGGACGCAGCCTGGCCCTGCTGACGCCTTGATCTTGGACGTCTGAGTGCCAGAACCGCAAGAGACTCAATCTCTATTGTTTTAAGCCACCAGTTTGTGGTGCGTGGTGATGGCAGCCCTGGCAGCCCCCTACAAGACTCGAATGAGGACAGAGGTATCCTTGAGAAAGATTTATATGTAGGACCAGAGTGCGGCGGATGAGTAGGGTTTCTGCAGTGTTGTCAGAAACACTGAAAAAAACTGGAACTAACCGAAGTGTCCACCAATAGGAGATCAGACAAGTCAACTGCAGTCTGTGCCTGCCCTGAGATGCGGGAAGATTGTAGGTACGCCCGGGGAAAGGTGGCAGGAATGCAGTCATGCAGGGGGTGACAATGGAACTAACCTCGGTGTTCATCAGTTGGGGATCAGTGAAATAAACTGTGATCCGTACCTGTTGTGGAATTGTGGAATGCAGGGAGATTCTCACGTCCCCACGTAGACAGTCAGCTGAGACCTAAGTGTGTGTGTGTGTATTTGGGGGAAACGGAACTAATCTCGGTGTCCATCAGTTGGGGATCACTCAGATAAGCCGTGATCTGTGGTATTGTGAAGAGATCTTTGTCGGGGGAGGGGGAAGACGGCTGAGATGTCTTTACATGGGGAAAAAAAAATCAAGGTTGCCAAACAATTGCAGATGGTGCAAGCCTCTGCGTGGCAAAATAAAACGAAATGCCAAACTGAATTCTAGAGTTGGGTGGACACGTGTTTATGTGCAGATGCCCAGAAAACGTCTGGGAATTCGCACACCACATGGGGTGGCACCAGTGAGTGGCAGGAAGTTGCTGTAGCTGAGACTGTGGTCACACCACAAGAAAACGGAGGGACCCCTGGTCTCCCGGAGCTCAGCAGCCTTCACCTTCTGCCCCTAGCTTGGAGACACAGGAGGACAGAGGACTGGACGGGGTCCTCCCGCTGGAATTGTCCTTAATCCTGACCTGGGCATTGCAGGAAACATAATCTTCTCTCACTGCAAACTCCCTCCCGGGGCTGTTTTTCTAGGTCATTCTTTCCCGAGCTGTTGCCCCTGGACAGCACACGGAGAGGCTGTGACCCAGGATACGACAAGAGAGCCTGAACAGTCGACAGGTCCCCTATTTCAGGCCCCGTCTCGCACCTCTGGCAACTTCCTACCTTAAACCTGTCCTGGGTTCTCTGGCCAGCACCAGGTCCCTGTCCCGGCCTGTGCTTCTCCCTGGGGTCAGGGGCAACTGTACCCTCACCCGACAGTCGAGACTAGAGTCTCAGCATCCTGCTTTGGAGGGGTCAGGGCCCTGAAAGGAGATCTCTTTCAGCCCCCGAAACACACACTCCCTGTAGGAACAGAGGTGTTTGGTTTTCCCACTGCTGGAGAGAACTTCATGACCCTAGAATAAAATTTCAGGTCTTACAGGTGGCCCACAGACCCTGCCTCCCCTGGGCCTGTGCCCTCCCTAGCCTTCTCTCCTCCCTCTCCCCCCCTCCTCACTCTGCCCCGGCCACATGGGCCTCCTTGCTGTGCCCCCAACACACCAGGCACGGTCGTGCCCCAGGGCCTTTGCACAGGCTGTGCCTGCCACCTGGGACACCTTCCCTGCATGGCTCTCTCTCTCACTTCATATGTCACTTCCCTGCTTGCTCTCTCTAACAAAGTCCCCACCCCACCCTCCCTTAAATGCCATTTAAACTTGTTGAATTTGAGTATTTCTTCCTGGATGGTACAAATAATGACATTCAAAGCCCTCTCCCACCTCCCTGGCCTAATCCTGGCTGCCCTGAGCTGCCTCCCCTCAGCGGGAGACCCTCATGCACCCTGCTCCCAGCTGCCCCAGGGCCTTTGCACAAGCCCTCCCTCCCACTTCTCCTCCTTTGAACAGACTCTCAACAACCCTGCACGACGTGGTACTGTGCTCCTCATGTCTGGTTGGAGCGGCCACTCTGGGAGCTCAAAGTTGAGGCGTCCAACATCACGGAGCCCTGTAGGGAGATGATCGCTCCCTTCTCGAGCACCGCTGAATCCCTGCTGTCAGGGGCAGGGGAAACTCTTGGGGTGGAGCTCAGTGGTCTTTGCACCCCGACAGCCCTAGGACGCTTGCTAATTTTTTTTTTTTTAAACAGAGTAAAGACAGAGTCCTGGCAGCTCCTCCATCTAGAACTTAAAACATGCTTGTGTTTTGCTGGATCTACTTTTATCATTACCTCCCAAGAGACCACAAAGCTGGTTTCTCCTCGTTCATGGATGTAGTTGGTAAATCAGTCAGTCAACAAACATCGACAAGTGCACCAAGCATTTCCCAGGGGCAGGCGACACAGCAGCGCATAAGACAAAGAGCTCAGCTTTCTCGGCGCAGACAGATGCTACACAAGGTGAATAAATACACCCTGTCGCACCTCGGGAGGCGATTAGCAGAGAAAAATCCAGGGAGGGTGTTGGTGAGTCTCTAGGGAATTACAGTTGTGCAGTTTACTCAGAAAGCACGTAAGACTCACAGGATATGAGGAAAGAGGCCACAGCCAGGACGCCACGGGGGCCCTGTGGTCTTAGAGATGACAGTGAACTTTTTCTTTTCTTTTTTTAGAGACAGCGTCTCCCTCCGTCACTTGGGCTGGAGAGCAGTGGTGTCATCACAGCTCACTGCAGCCTCCAACTCCTGGGCTCAAGCGATCCTCCTGCCTCAGCCTCCCGAGTAGCTGGGACTACAGGCGCCACCACCCCTGGCTCATTTTTCTATTTTTTGTAGAGATGGGGTCTCGATATGTTGCCCAGGCTGGTCTCAAGCTCCTGACCTCAGTGATCCTCCTGCCTTAGCCTCCCAAAGTACTGGGATTACAGGTGCCCAGCTGACATTTTTTGAACGAGTTATTTTTTTTTTTTTTTAAGTTTGAAAGAATTCTTTAAAAAGTAATTCCCACAGGACGCAGATAAGGACAAAATCAGGAAGTTCTCGGCCGGGCGCAGTGGCTCACGCCTGTAATCCTAGCACTTGGGAGGCCCAGGCGGGCAGATTGTTTGAGCTCAGGAGTTCAAGACCAGCCTGAGCAAGAGCGAGACCCCGTCTCTACTAAAAATAGAAAGAAATTATCTGGCCAACTAAAAATACATATAGAAAAAATTAGCCGGGCATGGTGGCGCATGCCTGTAGTCCCAGCTACTTGGGAGGCTGAGGCAGTAGGATTGCTTAAGCCCAGGAGTCTGAGGTTGCTGTGAGCTAGGCTGACGCCACGGCACTCACTCTAGCCTGGGCAACAGAGTGAGACTCTGTCTCAAAAAAAAAAAAAAAAATCAGGAAGTTCTCAAGTAACTGAAAGTCAGGAATCGCTCGGTCACGGCTACTGAGTCCCAGCAGCAGAAGTGCCGGCAGGAGACCTCAGTTCTGATGCGCTGTGTGACCTCCAGTGAGAAATGCACCTTCTCTGGACCTCGCCTGTCAGAGCCCAGGCATGAGAACCCTCCGGGGCGCCCGCGGAGCTCTGGCTCTATAATTACTCCTGGGCTGAGAGGACAGCTGATCCCCGTGCAGCCGGCGGGGGCCACAAGAGCTGTGACCTAGTTTCTCAACCCTTACCTCTCCCTGTGGGCCTGGCCCGATCATCTTCTCTGTGGGGTGTTGAGAAGGGTGGCAGGGGGGCAGGAAACTGCTGCTGGACTAAAGCCTCTAACGTCGCCCCTAAAGGATCTGGTGCCCCCAATTTGAGAGGAAGGGCTGGTGGGAACGTGGGTTCCACCTATTGGACCCCATTCGTCCACTGTGTGGCCCGAGGGAACAGCATCAGCCTCTCTGGTCTTCCTTCCCCGACACTCACTACGTGGGAGGCTGGCGGGTGCGCAGGAGGGTGGACGTGGGGGGAGGTCTGCGGGGGTCTCTAGCCGAGATGCCCGAGTACCCCCTCTATTCTTCTACTGTCGGGTGAGGAAGAGGCTGGGCGCCCTGAGCAGGTGGGTGACCCTCTCTGGGCCTGCGACCTCGCCCTAGAGCCCTGTCCTCACGTAAGCCGGGGTGAGGAGGCCGGGCCCCCAGTTCCTGATTAGGGTGGGGCATCTGGATCCCAGTCTTGCTTCTGCGGCGAGTTTTAAGACGTTAGGCCCATTTCCGGGTCATTTGTGCAAAGACTTGAGGGAGGTGAGCAAGTCGGCCCCTTGGGAGAGGACCTCGGGGCGCAGGCCCGGGGCAGGACCCTGCTGGACCAGGAGGGGCTGACTTTGATTCTATACATTTCTCTGCCCTTCCCTTTGCCTCAGCCTGTGGCCCTGGGAGAGGTGACACTGCAGGGCTGTCTCTGTCTGTCCCCACCCCCTCCCAGGGACCTGCCTGGGGCATCTCCTCCTACGTCCCAGGACACAAATACCATCTGTTCACTGACGCCTCTTCCTGGTGCGTCTCAGCCACTGCGTGTCCCCTGAGCACCAGCCCTGGGGACCCATCCACATCCCCGACCTCTCCTGGGACGACCCACTGTGTCCCAGACTCACCCCCGGTGGCCACACGGGCAGACCCCGTCTCCACCCTCCCTCTTGCTCGGGCCAGAATCCTCACCCACAGCCCGGCCAGTCTGTCACCTGGTGCCATCAGCTCGACCTCCAAACACATCCCAGACCTGCGCCCCAGCAGATGAGTGACTCCTCCTACTTCTGGCCTCACGGTTCCCACCTGCAGATTGGGACTGGGGGTCGTGTGAGGGCCCCATGGGCCCCATGTCCTGCGGGGACAGAACTGGCCCAAGCAGGAGCCCCTACCGTAGCGGGTGCGACCAGAGCAGGCATACCACGGGTGCCCCAGGAGGAAACAGAATGACTCAGCCTGTTATAGACAGAGAACCAGAGGCCCAGAGAGGGCAAGCAACGTGCCCAGGGACACACAGCATTCAAGTAACAGCTGCAGGACTCAAACCCATGACCACACACTCCGTGTTCCTCCCACGGCTCTCCCAGGGCTGGGGGGACCCCGTCCTCCATGGGACCCAGGTGCCCGTCCCATGCCAGCCTGGCAGAGCCACGAGGCCCCCCAGGAGATGCCCTGGCTGAGCGAGGCTTCCTTCTCTCATGCCGCCCCAGGGCTCCACCGCAAAAGCATCGGGGCCAGCGAGCCCACCGGCAGCTCAGCAGATGTTCGGGTGACGCAGGTGGGGGAGCTGCTGGGGCTGCTGTGTGGCCGCTGCCACCAGAGGAAAGTCCTCACGGATGTGGATTGAGTGTTTGCAGAATCCCAGGGCCTGCGCTAAGCATGTTACAGACCAGACCCCCGAACGCCTCAGCCACCCTGTGGGACCAAAGCCCTCTACCACCCCACTTTCCAGATGGGGAAACTGAGGCTCAGAGATAAACGAGAGACTCGCCCAAGCCACTACTGAATGTTTATCAAGCACTTCCTATATGCCGGATCTTGGGATTCATTCGTTCATTCGTTCATTCATTCATTCATTCATTCATCTCTCTTCCCTGAGCCGGGAATACAATAGGGAACAGAGACGTGCAGACAATCCCTGTCCTTAAGGAGCTTATATTGTGGTGCAGTGACACACAATGAAACAAGGACATGACGCATCAAAAGCTGGGACCAGTAGCTCATGCCTGTAGTCCCAGCTACTGGGGAGGCTGAGGCAGGAGGATCACTTGAGCCCGGGAGTTGGAGGCTGCAGTGAGCTGTGATGATGACACTGCACTCCGGCCTGGTGAGACCCTGTCTCTAAAAAAAAAAAAAAAAAAAAAAAGGTGGAGGGGGAAAGCATATGGCATATCAGTTGCTAACAAATGCTAAGGCAGGAGGGGACAGCTGTGTCCCCGGGTGATGTCACCTCCTCAGCTCTGTGCCCCGCCATGCACAGGCGTGAAGCTGGAGCTGGGGCCGGTGGCTGAGGACGTTCCTGCTTCCCCTCCCCACCAAGGGGCACACCCCACAAGAGCCAGGCTGCCCATCTGTCCCCATGGGGGACAGGCCCTGGCCTCGGGCAGCGTATGCTGCTTGGCCGTGGGGGGCCGGGGGATGCAGTATCGACCCCTGTGGACAGACTACGCCCGTTTCAAGGACAGAGGTTCATTACCATGCACGACGAGCCGCAGCAGAGGCCGTGAAGGCCTTTGGCAGGGGGGCTGGGCCAGGCGGCAGGGACGGCGGCCTTGGGGGTTGTGGGCAGGAGTCGGGGGGCCTGCCCTGAGGAGGCGGGGACAGCCCGTGTGCAGACACCCCGATACGCGATCACACCGCAGGACTCGAGTTTGCTTTCTAAACCGCAGGCCCTGGGCTGGCACGGGGTGGGGGCGGCACAGGGAAGTCCACGCAGACCGCGGCATCCCGGCCTGCACGCGGTGTGTTTTGCCCCACTCCAAGTCTCCCATTGAATGCTTTGTATATTCAGAGTTGTGCAACCATCACCGCTAATTCCAGAACATTCCATCACCCCCATGAGAGGTCCTGTCCCCATCAGCAGTCACTCCCCACCCTCTCCCCAGCCCCTGGTGACCACGAATCCACGTCCCGTCTCTGTGGATCTGCCTGTTCTGGACATTTCATATAAATGGAGTCACACACTGTGTGTCCTTCTGTGTCTGGCGTCTCTCACTGAGTAGGACGTTGGGGGGACAAATGGACAAGAATCATGGAAACAAATGAGTGAACTAGTCGTCTGGGAAAGGGCTGAGGGGTCTGTCCCGGTCTGTTGCCTTGCTTCGCGTGGCCGGGGACCCGGACGGTGAGCAGGAACCCGCCAGGCGAGGCGCAGGGAACAGCGCTCCAGGTGGAGGGAACTGCCTGGGCAAGGGAGGCTGGGGGCTGGGTGTGTCTGAGTTTGGGGGTGGGTGTTGGGGCTGGCAAGTGTAAAACCACACAGGGAACTGAACCCACAGTGGGGTGTTTGGACTTGGATCTATGAGCACCGGTGAGCCATGGAGGATGCTGAGAGACAGCATGACGTGATTGGAGTTGCAGTTTGAAGATGTGTCCAGCTCCGTGTGATGTGACCCCGGGTCACCCCGCCTCACCTGAGCCTGGAAAGCCTAGTCTCCTGCCTAGACATTGACCAGGAGACAGCAGGAATCTAGTGTTCCCCTCTCCAAGTCCCTCCCCACCACCGCACAGAGCTGGGGGCGCCAAGGGCTCAGTGACATCCCGTGAACTCAGCACAGACTCAGAGGAGGCGGAATCGCAAACCTAGCGCCCGTCCCACTCTGGAGCCAGGACAAGGACTCACAGGCCTCCACCTGAGCCTGCCACTGACCGCCTTGCGCAGAGACATTTAACTCTCTGAGCCTCAGTTTCCACTTTTGCACAAGGGACACGGAGGACACCTAACCACCTCCCGGGGCTGACACGAGGAGCAGGAGGGAAGTCCGCGGGAAGGTGCTTCCTGACCTGGCGCCTTCTGGACACGTCTCCACCAGGGGCCAACTGGGGGCAGGCCCTGTGCTGCTCCTGGCCAAGTCTTCACCTCATTCATTCATTTGGCAAGCATTTAATGGGCGCCAGCTGTGTGCCAAGCACTGTTCTTGTTCTTAAGGGAAATAGCAATGAACAAAACACAAAATCCCAGCCATTCTGTCTAGGGGGTTTTGAACTATGGCCTCCCCACAGATGTCCCTGTCCTAATCCCTGGGACCTGTGGATATGTCACCTCACATAGCAGAAGGGACTCTGCAGATGGAATTAGGTTAAGGACCTTGAGACGGGAGGTCACCCTGGATGACCCGGGGGGCCCAGTGTCAGCACAGGGTCCTCCCACGAGGAGGCAGGAGGGTCGGAGGCAGAGAGACTGGAAGACGCTGCACTGCTGGCTCTGGAGGGGGAGGAAGGGCCCCCAGCCGAGGGACACTGGGAAAGGCGGGAGGCGGATTCTCCCTGGAGCCCCCAGGAGGGACCGGCCCCGCCACACCTTGATTTTAGCCCAGTGAGACCATGTCAGATTTCTGACCCCAGAACTGTGGAATGACAAACGTATGTGGTTCCAGTCATTCATGGTGGCTGTTACAGCAGCAAGAGGAAGCTCGTACAAGGCCGTGAAGACCTAGGGGGCACAGGTGTCTTGGAGCTGTGCACCTGCTCCCCGGGCTCGGAAGGTGGGAGCCACCGCACTCCCCACGGGGTCTGACACCTGCGTTAGCTGCAGTGCAGGCACCTGTCTAGGGGATCCCCTGAAAACTGACCCTCACGGAGGGACCCGGGAAGTTGAGGCCCCTCTTCCCCACGCTCCGAGCTGTCCTTCGATATGATCCGGGACGAATCTGCCAGGACACTCTTAGCCTAAGCGGGAGGTGGAGTGTGACTGGGGGTCCTTCCCTCGAACAGAGGCAGCTCCCTCCCTGCGCCCCTGGCCAAGCCCCAGGTCCTTTCTGTCCACCTGCGCCTGCCCCCACCAAGGTTACTCTGGACACATCCTCCCTGTGGCCACTCTTGGGGCGGGGATGCTGACGTGGTCCCTCCTGGAGGCAGCAGCTGGACCTACATGGGGTCAGGCAGACAGAAGCTTGGCAACTGGCCCCTCTGTCCCCAGGCCCCCCACCACAATTGGGGCAACACACTGCAGGTCCCCCAGGACTGGTGCAATCTATGTCCTAGATCTGGGCCCTCCCGGGGCTTCATCCATGAAATTCATTAAGCCCTAATTAGCTTCCATCTGCTGTTCCTCCCTTTCAACCCCTCCAGGGGCTGGGGGCCTCTCAACCCACTTTCCTTGCCAGCCTGGGCATGGGGGCTACAGACTGCCCTCTGCAGGCAGGGCCTCCAGATCTGGAACCTCTTTTGGAGCACCCACTGTATACTCTGGCTGCTTCACCCACTAGCTCAGCCCTGAGGGTGGGGATAATGAAACTTATGCTGGAGAAAAGGAGACTGAGGGTCAGAGTGAGTCCCAGCTCACCTGTCATGGCTCAGCTGGAGACAGTCAGGATTTGAACCTAGGATGGATGCCAGCTCCTACTCACAAAATCCCAGCTCCCTTCTGAAGGCTGGAGGGCACTCCTCTGAGGCCCGGGATTGACATGCGGTGGTGGGCGGCTCGCTGGGGCCCCCCTGGGACAAGTTTGCCAGGAGAGCTCTCTGAGAGGCTCGCTACCTGGTGACTAGGTGATGACTCAGGGATGCCCAGGAATGACAGCATGGTGGGAAGAGACATCAAACTGTCGCTTTAGACCTGCTTTCTGTTCCCACTCAGCAAGGCACCTTCAGATCCCGGGATTAGGCTGGGGGTGACAGCCGGGGCCACCTCCATTGTGCAGACATGAACACTGAGGCTGAGCGGGACGACGCAAGGCTGGTGTCATAACCTTTGTGACCCTATGGAGCACCTGTTTTGGGGCAGCACCACGCCAGCGTCTCCATGGGCCGGTCGCATTTAGCCCCGTGTCAGGTAAAGCTGACAGAGGGGATGTCATTTGCCTGAAGTCACGGCCCAGGCCCCGGACAATCCCCCATTCCCTGAACCTGCTGGCCTGTGTCCTCAGCCTCTCCTCCCTCCCACACCACCAAACCCTTCCCGTCCTGCACACCTCTCCCAGGAAGCCTTCCCGGGTTGCTCTGGGCCTCATGGCTCTGCTGTTTCTGAAAGGTCCCCCCAGCCGGCCCCAGATGAGCCCTCTGCCTGCTACGGCGACATGCCAGAAGCCCCCTCCCCACCCCCACCGGAGCAAGAGGTTCTCAAGCATAGCTGTGTGCATATGCGGTTGCCAGAGGCTGTTGGCTAAAAACGTGGGTTCTGGGGCCCATCCCCCTGAGAAGTTGTGACTCCTCAGAAATGGGGGGTCTGGGGGGAATCTGCAGCTTTAGTGCCCGAGGCACATACTGAGAAACCCAGGTACAAGGTGGTCTCCAAAATGAGCACCCAGATCTTTTCTTGTGCCCAGATGCAGGTACAAAGTGCTGCTCCCCCAACTTGTTGAATGGGGTTTAGGGGCCCCCATTGGCCAGACCCCAGATCCTGGGGGCACCCAGGCTCAGCCTCAGGGGATGGAGAGAAGCCCCTACTACCATCCTTGGCACTGCCTGGACACGGGCCCACAGAGCAGGCAGGGGCTCAGCCTTGTGCCCCGACATTCCTCCCAGACAGACTGAGCTGTCTCCAGCTCCAGGGACCCCAAACACCCTGTCTGCCTTCCTGCTCCGGCACCCCCAGGCTGGACCAGAGCCGGCTGAGGGAGACAGGAAGGTGGGGCGCTGAGGCTCCGTCCAGACGGCCCCCATCCCCAGACCCAGCCAGTCTCCCCTCATCCGCCCCGAAGGGGGGGGCATCCTCCCTGGCGTCTGGGAGATGCCCACCCGGTTCCCCGCTCCTTGGCGTCCCAGGGGAGGGGCGGGGGACCCCAGCGTGGGAAGTTGCCCCCCAAAGTTTCCAGGGGGAGCGCCAGGGGCCTGGCCAGGAGCCATGCGCCTGGGAGGGGCGCGCGGGGTGAGTCCCCCGGCCAAGGATGGGGGCGCCGATGAGGGGCTGCGGGCTGCAGGGGCGCGTGGCACAGGGAGCGGGATCCCCGGCCTGCGGACGCGCCCTGTCCGGGCCCTGCGCTCGGCCACTCACCTGGGCGGCTCCGCTGTGGACACGGCACGGGCTGCGGCGCGGGGGCCGCGCGGAGCCAACTCGAGCCACCGCCACCGCCACCGCCGCCTGCCAGGCTCCGCCGTGCGCGCCCCCGCCGCGCGCGCCCGCCGCCGGCCTCCCCAGCACGCATGGCGGGAGCGCGCGGGGGCTGCGCCGGGGCGCGCGCGCGGGGGCCGGGCCCGCAGGTGTGCGGAGACACGTGGGCGCAGGTGCGGGGGCGGGGGAGGGGGATGCCAGCCAGGCCGCAGCCAGGACGCGCGCCAGGGTGGCGTGGGGGGCTAGGGGCGGGACCAGCGCGTACGCTGCCCGCACTGTGTCCGAGACCCTCTGTCCCCACGGCCTCGGCAGGCCTGCGCAGACTGCCCTGCAGGAGACGCAGGGGCTCCCCAAGTGCGCAGGTTGTCCCATCTGGAACCTTCTGGAACCTGCCACCTCCTCCGCTCCCCTGTCCTCAGTCCAGGCCTCCACCATCTGCACCTGGACACCTCCCCTGGCCCAGCCCTCAGGTCCACTCTGCAGAGGAAGCTTAGCCACTGTGCTCCGGAACCTCCTATGACTCCCCGTTGCCCTGGGACCTGCCTAAACTGCACGTGAGCTGTTGGACCTGCCCACTCACCTCCTCCCACCCGTGGCCTCATGTCCCCTGCCTGGCACACCGCCCCCTTGGTGCCAAGTTCCTCCTGTCCCAGGGCCTCTGCACTTGCTGTTCCCTAGCCTGGAATGCTTTTCTTGCTTGTGTGGAGCAGCCTGTGACAACTGTGTTAGTCTAGCCTGACTCATACACCGTGGCACCCCCTGCCTGGTGTGCAGGGGGACACACAGGAAGTGCTCAGTGAGTGTTTGCGGAAAGAGTGAGTCTTTTACTTTCACATGTGGTGACCAGTCTGGGCAGCCATGGGTGCCCCCCTACTTGGGAACTTCGTCCTCATCTAATGACGGGCCTCCCACCCGAGGACACGCCAAGAACCACTGAATGTGGGGGTGAAGGGTCCTACTCCCATCCCCCAAGCTGGGACACTGGGGGTCCACAGGGGGCAGGAGTGGGACCAGGACTGGGACCAAGGGTGGGGTGTGCTGAGCCCCAGGACAGGGTCTTCCCGGCGACAGCCAAGAGTGAGCGCTGCCCCACGCAAGGTCTCACCCTGCAGAGTCCGGCGTGGGTGGTGGGACGTTCTGCAGCATGGCGGGTGCAGGGTCAAAGGGGAGAGGGTGGGGTCACCCCCGATCTTACAAAAAACACCAGCTGAGACCCGCCAAGCATTTGCTGGGTGCTGGGCTTGGTTCCCAGCACTGGACTCTGATCCTTGCTGCATCTGAACTGCAAGGTGGACACTTATTATTCCCATTTCTCAGATGAACAGACTGAGGCTTAGAGATGCCACTTGTCCCACGCGAGGGGCGAGAAGCCTGGCTGCCTCGGGGGCCTGGGTGTGTAACCCTGCACTGTCCCCCCTGCAGTCCTCCCTACCCGCTGCATCCTCCCGGCGGCTTTGGTGGTGGCTTGGCATCCACTTGGCCACCTGTGACTCAAGCAGGCTCCGGTCCCAGACTGTCGCGTTGGCTGGAGGCCCAGAAACTGCATCCCGGGAGGCCGCAGGCCATTGTCCCCATGGGACACTGCAGGGGGAGCGGTTCCCTCCCTGGCTCTTGGAGAGGCCCAAAAGGACCACATGACCCCTCCCGCGGTCCCCCTCCCCCACCGGCCAGCCCACAGGAGGAGCGTGGAGGTGCCACTGCGCTGTGTGACCTCAGGGGAGTTGCTTCACCTCTCTGGTCTTCAGTTTCTCCCTCTGCAAAATAACTTCCCCATCTCTGCCTCTTGGGGCTTTTGGAGGAAGGCATTCATTGAGCACCTACTGTATACCAGGCCAAGCTCTGGAGGGAGGAAACTTCGAGGAACAAGGGGGGAGCAGGTGCATGAAATAATCGCAGAGAGGGGGTGGGAGAGACAGCAGAGACACCCAGCGTCTGACCTAAGTCAGGTATAGGAGGCTCCCCTAGGAGAGGACACTTGCTATGCGTCCTGGAGGGCAAGGGACGTTAGTCAACCCCCCATGTTCTAGTCTAGGTCCTGCCACACCCTGGCTGTGTGACCATGGGGGACTCCCCTCCAGCCTCAGTTTCCCCATCTGTACAATGGGGACAGGAGCAGTTCTCATCTTCCAGGGCCCCCAGTGACAAGGGCACACGCCTGTGGCTGGATGGCAGGGGTGAGAACTGGGGGTGGGGGCATCGGGCCAAGCTGTTCACTCGTCCTGGGGCATCCTTCCCATGGATGTCTGCCCTGCCAGCCTGCTTCCCCTCACATACGCACGTCCCCGTCTGTCCCTCCTCCCCAGCCTCCTGTACATTCCTGTTAAGATCCTCTGTGATTCAGTGATTTATCCCGAGTGTCTCTGCCCTCCCCTTCATCGCTGCGTCGCACACAGCAGGCGTGTGACACAGGCTGGTTGGATGCATGAAGGATCCAGAGGCATTGAGGCGGGCAGAGTTTGCTCCCAGGACAAGGGTTTCCGGGTGTCCGAGTGGTTTCCCTGGAGGTGCTTCCTGCTCCCAGAAACCAGGGCCTCATGTCTCCCTTTCTTTCCTCGGCAGGGCAGGAACCGCACCTGGGCGCAGCATGGGGCTGGTACACAGTAGGCGTCAGCGGATGACGAGAATGTGCGGGTTCTGTTGCTTGTAGCAGGATGAGGGAGGTGGGTTTGAAGTTCGTGGAGAATCCCAGGCCGGGCTGCTCCCGGATGCTGGGTGACCTTGGGGCATGGCTTGTTGTCTCTGGGCCTGGCATCCCGGGCGGGTGTCTCCCCCGCCCCCGCCCCCGTCCCTCCCTGAGACCTGCCCTGGAAGGGTGTAGGGGGCTTGGGAGGAGGACGCGGGTGCAGGTTAGAACCTCCCAGGCACTGGGGCGGGAGTACCTGGTTGCTAAGGTTACGACCACCTGTGATGGGGACGTTGCCATGGAGACGGGCCACCTGGGGTGACTCCAGATGAGAAGCCATGGGAGGGGCTGGGGGCAGGGAGGCGGCTGTCTGCGCAGGGGTCTGCCCAAGGGGGCCTCTGAGCCCCCGAGTGCCCCTCTGTGGAGGGGCTCTACCCATCCCATGCCCCCTGCCGGGCAAAGCTAGCAGGGGACCTTATGTGGCAGGAATTATTTCTAAAATTAAAAGCCCTTCAGCTCTCGCCCTCTATCTTCAGCGCCATGCACGGGACCAGGTGCGGTGGTCACAGCCCCATGATGGGAGGCTGAGGGGCAGGTGGCCTGGGAGACTCAGGTGTGGCCCCAGACCATGGGGCTCCCCTTCTGTCAGTGGGGTACAGTCATCAGTCTCGAGGGGGCAAACGCTGGGAGTAACTGAAGCCTTGCGCTCCAATGGCCTGGGGAAGAGCTCCGGCTTTGCTGTGTGACTTTAGCCTAGTGACCTAACCTCTCTGAGCCCCGACAGCCTCATCTGTAATGTAAGAACAGTAACTACTCCTTATTGCTTTGGGAGGATTAGATGGGCATATCATATTTACGAGACTGCCTGACCCACAACTGTGAAAGATGAGCTGTTGTTATTTACTGAGTCAACAGTTGCTCAGCACGTGCATAGAGCAAGGAGCTGGGGACACTGGGCCCCCCCAAACTGTCCCCACTGTGACAGGTTGGGGACACGGACAGGCACCAAATTGAGGCTGCAAGGCGAACTTCACAGCAGAGCTGGGCCCTGAAGGACGAGTTCTGTAGACCAAAGAGGGTGAAAGAGGGCACACAGGGCACCGTGTGTTTGGAAACCTGCACAGAGTACAGCAACAAGGGTAGAAAATGCGGAAGGGGCGCTCAGACATCATCTT
Organism: Varecia variegata; assembly: GCA_028533085.1. NCBI lineage: Eukaryota > Metazoa > Chordata > Mammalia > Primates > Lemuridae > Varecia > Varecia variegata. The sequence continues at coordinate 109,638,430 of CM052442.1, read as the reverse complement.
AAGGGAAGGTGGGAGCCATAGAGGGTTCCAGGATAGGAGGAGGAGGATTAGGATTGGATATGTGGCCGTCGTGTGGGAGGATTCTAGGCACAGAAGTCAGGAGCTGCTAAAACTGTCCCCCCAATAAGTGACCCCCAGAACAAGAATGGGGGTCATCCATCCCCCATTTAAAAAGAAACTCTCCTCTGATATACATAGAAATTAATAGTCTCCATTGGATTCTGAAGGAACCTCTTATTTATATTAACTTTTTTTTTTTTTTTGTGAGACTACGTGTCACCCAGGCTGGAGTGCTGTGCTGTCAGCCTAGCTCACAGCAACCTCAAACTCCTGGGCTCAAGCGATCCTCCCACCTCAGCCTCCCAAAGTGTTAGGATTATAGGCATGAGCCACCGCACTGGGCCCCAAGTTTTTACTCTGAATGGGGGTAGAATTTTTGTCTAATGGGGTGTTGAATTTTCCCCATCTCCTGAGGTTTTCTTCCTTTATGCTGGGATTGTAGCTAATTGCATTGGGTTTTGGGTATTAAACCAACCTTGCGTTCCTGGGATAAACCCCACCTGGTGGTCACGACATATCCGGCTTTTTATAGACTGCTGCATTCAAGCCGTTATTATTTTATTGAGGATTTTTGCATCTATATTCATGAGGAATGTTGGCCGGTGATTTTCTTTTCTGTAATGTCTTTGTCAGTGTTTGGTTACGCAGGACTCGTAACACGAGTTGGAAAATGTTTCCTCCTCCTCTGGTCTCTGAAAAGGTTTGGGGAGATCAGTGCTGTGTGTTCCTTAACAGCTTCTGGGTCTTTCCGAAGGTGGAGTTTTCCGCATTTGCTGATGGAGGGAGTGTCAGGGCTGGTGGGGAGGGGTATCCCAAGGTTTGGGGGCTGAATATAGGGCTGTTTTCTCTGATGCAGGAAGCTGGGAGGCACCCAGTGGATGGGGGAGCAGTGGCTTGGGACATGTCAATTTTGGGGTTTCTCTCTGGTGCTGGGGCAGAGCCAGGGGCAGGGAGAGGCAGGGAACTCAGACGCGTTTTCCAGCAACAAGATTGGGACCCCAGGCCACCTGTGTCTCAGGCTCTGCTTCCTGGCCCTCTGCCTGCCACCTACCTGCCTGTCGCCTGTCCCCAGACCTGCTCCTGCGCATTTTGCCGGCTGTGGCTGAGGGGCCCTCATCCCTGGGTGAATCCTGACACCTGCTGGCTCTGTGAGCTCGGCCAGCCGCGGACAGGGTGGGCAGGTGGTGGGTAGAGGTTTGCTGGCCCCAGTCCCGAAGGGAGGCAGAAAATGTAGGAGGGCCCCAGTTCACCCATTCAAGGCAAACGCTTCCTGCGCGACAGACCCGGGCCGCCCCCAGGAAGCTCCTGGTCTAACAGGCAGGTGGGGCAGTGGGACCCCCACAGGCAGTGAGGGCTCTGGGCGGTGTGGAGCCGGGAGGGATGTGGCGGATCCCGGGGGCTCCAGCCTGGGCAGTGGGGCTGGATCCCTGGGGTGTCCCAGCTCTGTCACCCTGGGAAGTCTCCCACCGAGTCCTAGGACCCCTCCCCACTCACACAGCCCCCCGTTTACAAACCTTCTTCCTTTCACACCCACGTGTTTGTCTGAGTCCAGGCAGGAAACTGAGCCCCGAAACTCATTCCCCGGTGGCGGAGGCATGGGGTCCTCCGTGGTAGGAAGTCACTCGCTACACAGCATCGTCTGGGTCCCTGGGTGGGCGCTCTGGGGCTGCAGGGAGGCCTCCGCTCGGCAGCTGGAGGGAGGAGGGGATCGAGGGTGAGGCCGGGTGGCTGCCCTCAGCTCCAGGGGTGTTCAGCGTGGGTTCATTCCCTCCAGCGTGGGTTCATTCCCTCCCCTCTTGGTCCCTGTCATACACTTAGGGGCTGGGTTTCCGCACCCATGAGGTGAGAAGCCTAGGGCTGGGGGCAGAGGAAGGGCGTGCGGGGTGGGGGAAGATGGTGCCGAAGGCAGCCCCCCGCCTGGTTAGAATCCTGGTTGTGTGACCCTGTGCTAGTTGCTTAACCTCTCTGGGCCTCAGATAATACCAGGACCTACTAGAGGGTCTTGGGGAGAGTCCCAGGAACCTCGGGGAGGTGCAGGGCTGACCGTCAGCAAGGTCAAGATCTTGTCCACCTTCAGAAGCCTCCAGAACCTGCTGTGAGGTGGTGTCCTAGGGGTCCCTGGCGGGTCTGGGGTCGAGCTGGGGCCTGCCCTGTCTGGCGGGGCTCCTGGAGATGCCTCCCAGAGGGGAGCCTCTGAGGACAAGACTCGAGGCCTCTCGGCCAGCACTCGGAAGCCGAGGCCTGTGGTGACCAGGGGCACGTGCAGCAGGGCTGGCGCCTGGTCCGAGTGCCGCAGCCCCCGAGGCCTGACCCAGGATCTGCGCTGTCCGCAGGCAGGGAGTTCAAATGGCGGGATCCCAGCTGGGGTCAGTGGGCCGCGTGCGGACCGCATGGCGGGCGGCGGCAGGACCGCTGGGGCCAGGGATTTATACTGGGGCGAGGGTGGGGGCCAGGGGGATCCAGTGTCTGCGGTGTCCTCATTTCTCTCCCGCTTCCTTCTCTAAGTCACTGCCTCTGTTTCTGCCTCTCCTTGTCTCTAAATCTCTCTGCGTCTCCCTGTTTCTGGCTTTGTCTTCTTTGACTCTTTGTAAAATATTCAATTTTGAAAGTGATACTAAATGTAAGATATTAAATATTAAATTTCTCCTTTTAAAACATTCAAACCTTGTGAACAGGCTGGACTCCCCCTTTGACCACCATCTAAATCCCAGGTCAGCACGGATCCTTCCAGTTTGCTTTTTGCCTTTTTTTTTAGAGACAGTGTCTTGCTCTGTCACCCAGGCACCCTCCTGCTTCGGCCTCCCAAAATGCTGGGATTACAGGTGTGAGCCACCGCACCCAGCATTTAACCGTACAGAGATATGAGACCTTTTTAAAAACAGTTACCTTAACTAAGCGGTAGTATTCCGACTGTATTATTGTGCTAAACTTGCATTTTCACTCTGCGATTTGCCACAGCAGGTTTCTGTTTCTATCGCTGTGTAACAAACACCCCCAAACCCAAGACATAGAGGCACAGAACAGCAGCTTGTTACTTCTCATGGTGCTGTGGGTCAGCTGCAGTTCCCAGGCTGGTCTCCCCTGGGCTACCCCGTGAGACCTCAGACACCTGCAGGTCATCTAGGCTGCAAAGTCTGAGGCCCCTGGGGAGCTGGTCTCCATGGCAGCATCTCGGCCCCCGGCTCCAGCTTCCTGAGCCATGGCTGCCTTGGGGCAGCGTTCCAAGAGAGCACACGTGGAAGCCCCAAGGCCCCTCCCTTTGTGAACTGGGCTCTAAATTCCCACAACATCGCTTCTGCCATATTCTCGTGGTCAGATCAAGTCCCTCTCCTGGGCCCCCGCGGCACTCTGTCTTTGGGCCTGAACACAAAGCTTAGCACCCAGCCACAGAGCAGATACTCAATGCCTTATCTAAACCTAAGAGAGATGGAGTTGGATTTCAGAGAGGTTGGGACACTTACCCTAACTTACACAGCAAGTGGTGGGAAGAGATTTGAGCCTGGGACTCTGCGGCTGCAGAGGGTGGCTTTTGCCTTCACCTGCTCGCTGGGAGGCGACAGAGTGGGCAGAGAGCAGTCTGGGGCAAGGGGGGCTGTTTTGAGGGGTGCAATGATGGGGCAGGTGTGCCAAGACGAGCGTTGCTTCCTTGTCTTTGAGACTGGCCAAATTTCCTCATCTTTCGTCCCTGCTGGCCCTGGGGGCTCTAACGAGGCCTCATTAGCCTCTAAGTCCTTGGGTCTTCCTCCCAGCCGGGGTCAGGCCTCTGGGCGTCTGGGACACCCAGTTTCTGCCTTTGCCCACCCTGCCCCGGCTGGGGCTTGTGGAGGCCTCTGGTAGGCAGCGGTGGGGCAGGGCCGGGCCAGATGGCCGGTGGGCGGAGGGATGGGCTTGGCTGCAGGACTGACAACTAATTCCCCAGCTTAGGGGGCTAATGCTGCCTGGGCCACAGCAAAGCCGCGTCCCTGGGGCCCAGATCCCGCCGTAAGCCCGGAAGCTGGCTGGTTCAGGTTTCTTTGCAGGCAACATAGGGATGGGGGTGGGTGGGGGGAGCCCTTTCAGCTCAAGGCTGAGCCCTGCCCGCCCTGAGGCAGCTCCCGCGTCTGCGGCTGGGACTGAGGGGTCAGTGCTCCTTCCGGGAGGACCCTCTCAAGCTCACTCTCGGCCCCCTGGTTGGGTCACCAGGGATGCTCTGGTCCTGTGTCACTCTCAGCCTCCTGAGCAATGACCAGGCAGACACGCCCTGCCCTCAGCGTGGGGTCAGAGTCCAGACAAGGACAAGGATGGAGGGAATGACCCGCCTGTCAGGAAGGGCATTTAGAGGTGTTTAGCGACCCGAGCCGGTCACCTGGAGAGCGTGTGGGGTCCTGGTGCAGGTGGGAGGCTGTCAGGTGGGCCGGCGGGGCTGAACGTGAGAGGGTTGTGTGACGTGGGGAGGCGGCCGAGCCCGGCAGGACCACAGGAGCCAGGCAGAGAAGCCAACGCCAGGGCTGGCCTGTCTGCCCAGCCAGGACACGCTTTACGGGGCAGGGACCTGGGCTTCAGGTGACGGGTGTGGGTCGTAGGTGGAGGAGGCACCGAGGGGACAGGCATTAGCAGGTGCAGGCTGCTGGGGTCCGGCCTCCAGACGCGCACAGGCCGCCGTCGTCTCAGGGGCCAGGCTGGGGGCTCCCTGAAGCCGCTCAGAGGAGTGAGGCTCCCGACTCGCCTGTCCCCATCCCCTGGCCCGGGGCCCACCTTGGTTACCTCAGAACTGCTGTCTGTGCCCCGCTGGGACCACAGCCGGCGCTCAACAAACTCCAGGGGCTGAAAGCAGATCTCCAGACCCTGGGTTTCCATGGAAGGTCAAGGCTGAAGCAGCAAGACCCCGGGGCCGGGCACTTGAGGTTTGCAATTTTATTAAGAAAACAAAAGTTCAACCTACACAAAAGGGAAAGACCTTCCGTTCCAGCGGTGGTGGGTGCTGTGGGGGTGGCAGCTGAGTCACGGAGACCGCGCTCGGCCTGCTGCGCCGCCCGCTAGGCGTCCTGCTGCTGGATGAAGGGGTTGGGGATGGCCTCCATGCCGTCCTGCGGGCAGATGAGCACCACGGACGTGCCCCTGCACACCACCAGGCCCAGCTGCCGCGTGTCCTCCGTCAGCTTGTACTGGTCATCGGGGTCTGGTGGGACAGACAGAGGCTGAGGAGGTCCCAGAGGTCCCAGCTGAAGGACCTCTAGACAATGTCCCCACCTGCATCCCACAGGTGCTGGCCAAGACCCAGGACTTCAGTGGGGACGAGCCCGGCCCACCTCCACTCCCTGAGCTCAACATGCGGCCTTTGTCTCGGGATGAGTCACAGACCGTCGGGCCCAGCGGGGGCTCCAGAAACAGTGGCCGCACCTGCCCTGCTCCATGAACGCTGGAACAGAGGACAGCGGTCACCCTGCCTCCACGCTAAGTGGGGCACCAGGGCCTGGGACCAGCTGTCGGCCGGGCAGGTGGGACAGAGCAGCCTGGGCCCCTGGTTCCTGGGTGCGGCGAGAGGACGCCCAGGGAAGTGACTGGGCGCTCCAGGTCGCAGGAAATCAAAACTCTTCATTCCCACTGTCCCGTGGTGTCGGGGGAGGGGTGAACCCGGGGTCCAGCTTTGGAAATCAGAGACCCAGCCTGAGATCCGGCTCTGCCACTATGGGGTCCCTTGGGGACAACTGCTCTGTACCCACCTCTCCCTCACCTGCCTGAGGATGGTTTTAGCGCCCGTGTGAATGGGTGGTTCTGGGGATGAAACCACAGATCAAATAGGCTCCGCAGCAAAGGGCAGAGTCTCGGCCCCCACTCCTGAGGCACCCAGTGCTGGGCCGCAGCCCGTTTCTCCGCAACGGCACCCCGAAGAGGAGGATGTCCTTCTATGGGCCAGGAAAGCCCCTGCCCATGGAGGCCGCACTGGGATCCCAACCACACAGCCACGCCAGGAACAGGGACAGATCCGGGCAGGAAGAAACAAAGACAGGGAAAAGCAACAAGCCCCGGAGGGGTCGCAGATGAGGCTGAACTCCCACTTCTGGTATAGCCCCGGACGCTGCCGTGGTGGGTTAAGCTGTTTTTTTGTTTTTTTTTTTTGAGACAGAGTCTCACTCTGTTGCCCGGGCTAGAGTGTCGTGGCGTCAGCCTAGCTCACAGCAACCTCAAACTCCTGGGCTCAAGCGATCCTACTGCCTCAGCCTCCCGAGTAGCTGGGACTACAGGCATGCACCACCATGCCCGGCTAATTTTTCTATATATATTTTTAGCTGTCCATATAGTTTCTTTCTATTTTTAGTAGAGACGGGGTCTCGCTCTTGCTCAGGCTAGTCTCGAACTCCTGAGCTCAAACGATCTGCCCTCCTTGGCCTCCCAGAGTGCTAGGATTACAGGCGTGAGCCACTGCGCCCGGCTGGGTTAAGCT
>CM052442.1:109486433-109631846 GCA_028533085.1 Varecia variegata | reverse complement strand
GTCTTTCAAGCTCTGTTGACCAGCGGAGACCAAGCTCGCCTGTCAGCTGCCTAATCTGCAAGGCTTCGTGCCCTCAGCTCAGTGGGGTGTCTCGGGTTTGAGAAAGAGATTAAAAAAAAAAAAAAAAAAGGCCCAGCTCACCTCGCATGTACTCGATGGTCCCGTCAAGCACGAGGTTGAGGAGCGGGTCGAACCCTTTCAGGATTCCACTGGCTTGGAAAAACCACAGGGGGAGAGAGAAACAGGAAGGCATGAGATTTGCCCTGGGGACAGGCACCCACCCCAGCATTGCCCAGCATGACGCAGTGGGGGCCACAACCTCTCCAGGGAAGGGAGACAGAGGGCCCTGAAGATAGCTGCCTCCAGGCCGTCCCCGCCACAGCACGTCTGCAAACACTTTCTGCAGAGCAATGATGGCAGATACGTTAAGACTGTGCGGGCCGCAGGGGGTCAGTCACAACCGCTCAGCTCCATCTGGCGTGGAGGCAGCTGCAGACAACACGCACAGGCCTGGTGGTGGCCGGAAAACTTTACTTATGGGCGCCGAAATGTGAATTTCACATAATTTTCATGTCATGAGCTAGCCTTCTTTTGATTCTTTCTCAACTGTTTAAAAATTGTAAAAACCATTCTCAGCTCACGAGCAGCACCACAGTAGGCAGGGGTCTGGCCACTCACTGGAATATCACTCAGCCAGGAAAGGGGACAAGGCTCTGACACAGGCCCCAGTGTGGATGGACCTTGAGGACATCGTGCTCAGTGAGAGACGCCACACACAGAAGGACACACAGTGTGAGACTCCATTTATATAAAACGTCCAGAACAGGCAGATCCACAGAGATGAGGATGTGGATTCGTGGTCACCAGGGGCTGGGGGTGGAAGGGGAGGGACTGCTGATGGGACAAGGTTTCCTTTTGGGCCGATGGAATGTTCTGGAATTAGATAGAGGTGCCGGGTGCACAACATGGTGTCTGATCTCTGTCATCTTCTTGCTCTGCGGTGTCTGGTGACCGCCCCTCGGAAAGGGTGAGCCGGGTGGCCCTGCAGGACCGCACACTATCTCTGCCTGGAACCCCCCTGTGCTTCCTCTGCAGGTTCATCTCAGCCACGGCTCCCCGAGGGGGCGGTTCCTGCCTCTGTGCTCACTGACGCCTCTTCCTGCCATCATCTGCCCCCAGCCCTCCCAACTCCTCTCCTCTTTCAGGCCCCTCTCCTGGTTCGCCCCACGGAAGTGGTACCCCGGGTCATGACTCCATCTGCCCATCTCCCTGAAAGGCAGGGAGCAGGCGCCCCTCTGTGGCTGTACCACCCACACCGAGGGCAGCCCCGTGCCGTGGTGTGTGTGGTGGGGTCTGTCACGATGTCCCTCAGGTCAAATCTGCTCCACTGTCAGATTTTGTAAATAAGCTTTATTGGCGCACGGCCATGCTCACCCGGTTAGGTATTGTTTGTGGCTGCTTTCCCGCTGCAACAGCAGAGCTGAGTGGTTGTCAACAAGACCATCTGGGCTGCAAAGCTGAAAATGTTCACTGTCTGGCCCTTTCCAGAGAAAGCCTGCCTGGCCCTGCGGATTTCCATCCAGCTGCCTACGTTGCTGGCTCTGTGGCTTCCTCTCTCTGTGCTCGGGTCCCTCCCTTGCAAAATGAAGGTCACAGTCTCATGGGATGGCGGGGAGTCAGGTGCAACACGCATTCAAGCACTGGACACTGGCCAGGTGCGCAGTGACCTGAGTCTGCCCTCCTTGAGGGGACATGAGCCCCAGGCAGGCAGGCAATGTTCCTCCACCCTGGTGAGCTGGGCATACAGCCCTCTCCCCTGAGTGTGGGAAGGGATCTGTGACTTGGATGTGATGTCACCCCCATGCTTAGGGTATGTGACAAAGATGAAGGAGCTTTGTAGCTGGAGTTAAGGTGCCCGCATCAGCTTGGCTTTGAGCTAATCTAAAGGGAGGGGCAATCCTGGGTGAGCCTGACCTAACCAGGTGGGCCCTTCAAGGACAGAACACTTTCTGAGAGAAGAGATTGTCCCTCTGGCCTGAATAATTTGAATCTGACACGTTTGCTCAACCTACACCACCGCAGGAGCAAACTGCCCTCTGTGGAGAGTCCCAAGGCAGGCAGCTCTCAGGAGCTGGGAGCATCCCAGCCAACACCAGCCAGAAAATGGGGACCCCAGTCCTACACCAAAAAGGAACTGAGTTCTGCCAACAGCCAGGGGGTGTGGAGGACGCTGAGCCTGACATGATGGGCTCCAGAGACACCCCTCTATTACGATGTCATGAGACCTTGAGTTTGAGGTACCATGGCTCCTGACCCACACGTTCTTCGAGATCTGTGTTTGGGCAGCTAAACTGGAGGTAATTTGCTACACAGGGGAGAAAACAAACGAAGGCACCTTGAAAGGCAAGGGTGGCATCTCATTCATCTGTCCTGGAGCTGGCATGGCATAGAATGAACATTTGTTCAGATTCAAATTCTCATGCCAGGTACCTGGACTTTTGAGTATCATCAATGACTCTGATGCCACCCAACTGTCCACGTCTCAGGGAGGAAGGGGTTTGGATCACCATCTTATGAGAAAAAGAAATCGAAGATCACAGAGGCTGCTGAGTGAGTGAGATGTTGATCAAGGGCTTACTTCGTGCTAGGAACTGCCTTAGTTACATCACATGCCTTTAACCCTTTAACTCTCACTACCACCTGGTGAAGAAAGTTGAGTGACCAGCCTCATTTGACAAATGAGGAAACTGAGGCTCAGAGGGAGTAGCTACTAGCCCAAAGTCAAGAGCGGAAGAGCTGGGGTTCTAATCTGGGCTGTCCATAGCTAGAACCCAGGGGTCAGGCTGTCCAACTGCTGCTCTCACCCCTAGACCGCACTACCCACGTGAACATGCAGCACCAACCTGGTTCCTGCCCTCTGAGAGCTCACACTCTCCTCACTAGAGTCTATGGAAGAGTCAGATGCAGAGTTAGGCATCATGTTAATGAAACTGCAAACTGTGACAAGTGCTACAGGAGGGTAAGACAAAGGGGCCCGACCTGGGATGGAGGGGCGAGGAAGTCTTCCCAGAGCAAGTACCTGGAGCTGAACAGAAAAGTGACTCTGGGAGTTCACCTGGCAAGAGAATGGCAGACAGAGGGAAGCATGTGCCTTTATAGCCTGTGGCAGTCAAGAGCTTGATGCCTTACTCAGAGGTTCAGGAGGTTGGGACTTGAAAATGGGATCCCTACAGGATTTCAGCAGGGGGCAAGGAGATTCCATTTGTTTTTAACAGGTTATGGGGCTCTGGTTCTCAACAGGTGCACTTCTGCCCCCAGCGACAGTTTTGGTTGTCACACTGTGGGGGGGAAGGAGGGGGTTCCTGGCATGGGGTGGGTGGAAGCCAAGAACACTGCTCAACACCCTTCAGTGCCCAGGACGGCCCCACCCTAGAGAATGATCCAGCCCCAAATATCCACTATGCAGAAGGGGAGAGACCTTGGCTTACTGGGAGAAGGAACATAAGCCGGGAGATCGTTAACGAGCTTGGGCTGCTCCTGGGCGGAAAAGCCGGAGAGACAGAACCTCATGGGACGCAAAGCCGTGAATCCCAACCCCAGCTGCCCCACTGTGACTTTGGGTTACGTTTGTTCCCCGCTCCATGCCTCAGTTTCCCCACCTGCAAAATGGGATACAAGTTCCCATCTCCGGCGTTATTAGGGAGACTGCATGAGGTAGCCCGACTTAAAGCAGAGTCTCGGCATCCGTGCCCGTCATCGCTGCTGCCGGGTTTATTTATTCCAAGTTGTTAAGAGAAAGCGCCGGCGGCAGGGAGCTCACCTTCACGGCCTCCTTGAAACTTCACGCGGATCGTCTTGTCGATGTACTTAGACAGGTCCAAGATGCTCTCCTTCTTCTTCTTCTCTTTGTCCTGCGGGGAAAGCAGAGCGCGTGAGGCGGGGAGCGGCCGTCCGGCTCCACGCCGCCCGGCTCCCGGCCCCGCGGCCGCGCGCTTACAGCCATCTTGCCGCGCCGCGCCAGTGTGCGCAGGCGCCACCCTCGCGTCCTTTGACCCCTGCCCACGCGCATGCGCAGCGCATGCGCGGGCCGGTGCCCCGGGGCGTTGCTGGGAAACGTCTGCCGACGGCTGCGGGTGGCACCGGCCGATATGGCGACGGTGACGGCGGCGGCGGCGGTGCTGGCGCGGCTCGCGGCGGCCTTTCTGCTTCTCGCGGCCCAGGTGAGCGCTGCACCGGCCGCGCCGGGTCCGCAGCTTGAGTCTCCCCGGGTCCTCGGCTCCTGGGCCCCGCGCAGGACCCCGCCCGTCCCGGCTTGTGAGGGGGCCAGCCTCGGGGATCCGCGGTCCTCTAGCGACCGGGGCCCGGCAGTGACCTTGCGGGCCCGTCCCGGGCTCCTGTCCCTTCCTCGTCTCGGAAACCCGTCCCTGCTGCAGCGCCACTCCCCCCAGACCGGGTCTGAAGTTTGTGACCTCCTCCCTCCCCGGGTTCTGTTTGTCTGTTTCTGGGTCTCCAGCCGCCGCCGGGGACGCCCCTCCCGGGCTCTGTGGCCTTGGGTAGGTGGCTGCCCACTGCCCTCCGAGCCTCCCTCTCCCCTTAGAGGGAATGGCACGGAGCTAGCTGGCGAGCCCCCACCCTGGAGGTTGCAGTGGGGGTCCCGGAGGCATCCCGCGCGTCCCCCGCTGCGAGCAGCCGAGAGCCCAGCCCGGGAGCAGGGTCGGATCCCCGCTCCGTCTTTTACTCCGTGACCTTGGGCGAGGGAGCTCCTTGCTTTGAGCGTCACTTGCCCGTCTGCAGAAGAGTGTGGAGTGGATTCAGAAGGTGATGCGCAGAGTGTCGAGGTCGAGGACCTGCGTACGCTGTGTCAATTGTGTGTCCTTTAACATCAAGGGTGTCGGGTTCCACTGGGGGACAGTCCATGAGATAGCCAAGAGATATATACAGGCATAAGTGCATCTTTTATTTCCAAGTCCTCCCTCTTTCCTGGGTTCCTCGGCTTAGGGAATGGTGCCCCTAGTAGTCCTACAAATGTGGCCCTTGACTCCTCCCTGTAGTCCTGACTCATACAAGGGCTCTCCAGCCCCTCTGTGGCTGCTTTTGTCCCCGACATCCCTAGTCCCTTCTCAGCACAACGGGGCTGACCCTTTTCAAAGTGTGTCAGAGCTTGTGGAATCCAGGTGAGAGTCATCCGCTTGTGACCTGGCTGCTTGGGAAGCTGCCCTCCCTTTCTGGCTGCCTGGGACATATACAGTTCATTGCAGGCACTTTGCTCTATGGTCTTTTCTGTTACCCTGGAATGCCCTGTGCTGGGCTGTCCCTCTCTCTCCCCAGCCCCTCTGCCAGCCTCCTGTACTGCCCTCATTGGTGTGTGAGCCTCCCTGTTGACTCACCATCTGTGAGCAGTCTGAGGACAGGGACTTTGAGCTCTCCAGACATTTCGAAGGAGGGGAAACCAAGAGATGGAAGAAGAACTATGGGAACACTGTGGAGGGGGCTCAGTTTGCCTAGAAACGATTTTCAGAAGCAGTGGAACCAAGGGGTTTTCCGAAGGGTGGGAAGGAGTTTGCCAGGGCAGGTGGGAGAGGAGGGTGTTGGAGACAACGGGAACAACTGGAGCTGGGGCTGGGAGGTGTGAGAGCTGGCCATCTGTGTGGGGTGGCTGCGGCTGGCAAGCAGGGTGGAACAATGCTTGAAGGGGGAGTTTACCCCCAAGAAAGCTGTCACCACAAAGGAGGCCCTTCAGGCAGGCCTTGGAGGGAGGCTGGGGTTTCCCCCTCAGAGCTGGAGGGCAGGGGCAGAGGCCCCAGTCGGTGGCAGCAGGAGTGGCTCCAGACAGAGGATAAAGGACGTGGCAGAGCCTGTGGCCCCCAGGGCTGGAGGCTGGGATGGGCTGGGCAGGTCTAAGCAGGTGGTGGATGGCTCATGGCGCTGGGGTGCTTGGACTTTATCCTGGGCGAGGGGAGCCCAGGAAGTGTCTGAGGGATTGTGGAGAGCGCGTGCGCCTGCCCTTCCCAGAATGTCAGTGGTAAACACACTCTTGGAGATGCCTCGTCCCCTGGGGGTGTGGTTCATGGAGGTGGAAATTTGAGTCCGTGCTCCCAAGGGTGGAACTGGCTTTTCTCTGGGCAGGAGGCTGCTTGGTAACAATCCTAAACTCACTTGCTACCCTTTTGTGACCACTGGCAAGGGGTCTGACCTCCCTAGGGACACCCCCCTCCTCCAGTTACTACCCTTGGTACAGGCCCCTCGGAGTGACGGAGCTGTCACTCAGCAGATCAGAGCTAAGGTCTGTTAACTGTGGACGGTTCTGAGGTGGCTGCCTGCACTCCGGCCTGTCCTCAATGGTCCTCCAGGTGCTAGCAGGCCCTACTAGAACTCAGAGTCCTCTTAGAACTGTGTCGTTTGGAAGAACCTCTCCTGGTTCCTTTGACTCAGCAGGCGAGGAAACTGTACGCAGAACGAGAGTTCTCTGGCCTCGGGTAAAGGCACAGGCTTGTGTATTTTTGAGGGAAAACCAGTTTTGCAAATTGTGGGAAGGAAGATCCGTGAATACGCTTTTGTGCTTTTAAAGGCCGTTTTTACAGAGAAGCAGTTGTGTCAATTCCCACTTTATACAAAAGACACTTTTCACCAAAAACACTGATCCCGTGGAACAGGGCTTGGCAAGTGTTTTATGGAAAGGGCCAGGCAATAAATATCTTGGGCTTTGCAGGCCACGTGGTCTCTGTTGCAGTTAGTCAACTGTTGTGGCTCTAGGGCCAGAGACCCTGGCCCAGGAATGTTCTAATAAAACTTTATTTACAAATGGAGAAGGTGGGCCGGGTTCTGTCTCCAGACTGTAGATTCCCGGCCCTTGCCACGGTCCATAAACTCCATCCTGGAGCAGGCGCCAGAGGGCTCTGAATGCTGGGTGGCCGTGTTGAAAGGGGCACGCTCTGGGCCTGGCACCAGGACCAGACTGAGGGGTGTCCTCAGGGGCAGGCAGTCTGGTAGGAAGAGCCTGGGAGAAGGGACTCCGAGCTCTGCCTCCAATTGGGAGGTGGGCAGGGGTAGGGACAGGTGGGGGAAGGAAACTGCTTCAGCCATGTGCTCTGAGACCCTGGTCCACCTCAGGCCACTCTCCTGCCCTTGCCTTCTGAGAGCTCTGTTGACTCGGGCTCCATTCACCTGGCTCCTGCTCAGTGCTCTGTGAACCTGCTTCCCTCAGCTCCTCGGCAGGAGGATGCAGTTGTGTTCTCATTAGACAGTGGGTCCCGGAGCCTGGCCCTCTCTCAAGATGACGCAGCCAGCAGAGCCCCAGCGCTGGTGCTGGCTGACGGGAGCACGGGGCTGGGGACCCACAGGTCTTGGCTGCTAGTGGGGCAGACTGGCGCCTGGGCTTGTTGTGCCAGGTGGTGTGTGTGGGGTCTTAGCCCCAGGCTGTGGGGACTGGGCGCCGTGGGCTCTCACCAGGCCCTGGGCCACATCAGAGCTCCCTTCCCCAGCCCCTGACTCAGCAAAGCCACAGCGGAGGTGGGGGCCGGGCTGTCGCGGTGTGGACCCCGAGATGCTGGCCTTGCCACTCCAAAGTGTTCATTGTCAGGGCGGTAGCTGGTTTGTTTTCTTGACTGCTTCTGTGGCACGTCCCCCTGGGGACAACAGGGCGTGTGGTTCTCTCTCTGCCCCAGGAAGTTTACAGCCCGGGGAAGGAGCAGGGAGTCTCCGAGGGGGCCACAGGAGCCTGAAGTGTGCAGATGGGTGCTGGGGGCTGGGCTGGGCTCTGCAGAGGGGCCGACGGGCCCAGGGCACGTAGGCAGGCGGTGGCTGAGCTGCGTGGGCCTCCTCGCTCCCCAGCACAAGGCTTCTCTCCTGGGACCCCTCCTCCCTCTGCGGGCCTGGGGTGCATAGTGTGGCAGAGCCACCAAGACCTGGGCCCCCACCCTGTGAGTCCCCTCAGTGACAGGCATCCCTGAGATGGCGCCTTCTCCCCACTCCTTCAAAATGTGAGCCAAGAGGCAGGGCCCTGTGGTGGGCGGACCAGCCCTGCCTGCCCTGTCCCATCTGGGAGCTGGAATCTGCCTTCCGGGGTCTTGCAGGAAGCAGGAGTGGGGCCAGCTATCTGTCCTGCTGGTATGGTCATGACCTCAGCCTGCCTGGAGGAGGTGCACCTCGCCCAGCCACTTAGGACCTGTGGCCCCTTCGGCTGTCTGCTAACTGCTGTGCTTTTGAGGGGAGCTGAGGGGTGCTGACCCGGGGATCCCCCTGGCCAGTGCCCTGGTAGACTGGTCATGTGACTGGGGCCCCAGTGGGCCCTGGGACATCAACAGACAGTTTTCATGCAGGCCTGTGGGTCAAGGGTCATCTCCAAACCTGCCTGCTAGAAGCTCGTCCAGGCCTCTGGCCTTGTCCTGTGGTCCAGACCATTGTCCCCCAGCTGCAAGTGATGGCCCAGGGCCTGGGGACGGATATGCTGGCTCGCTCTGTTCCTCCCTCTGAGGGTTCTTCCCGGGCTGCGGTGGTGCAATCCCAGTTTATTGATGTGGAAACTCAGGAGCCACAGAGAGGTGACCTGATACCCCTGTGGTCACGAGCCCGGGTCTCCCTGGGGGAGGCACGCTCCTCCGTGTTCTTGCCACATGACTATGTGCAGTCATACCCTGCCTGTCCCGTAGAAGGGAGGGAAGCATCCCAAACCACCTTGTGGGTGTGGCCGCCTGGGCCCTGTTTCTTGTGGGCCGTTCAGCCTCTGTCTCTCCAGCTCCTCTGACCGCTACCTTGTCACTACAGGTGGCCTGCGAGTACGGCATGGTGCACGTGATCTCTGAGGCCGGGGGCCCCAAAGGCAAAGACTACTGCATCCTCTACAACCCGCAGTGGGCCCACCTGCCGCATGACCTCAGCAAAGCGGTGAGTGCCCGCCGGGCTCGGGGCTCTCTAGGGACCCGTCTTGCAGGGAGCTGCCAGGGGAGACCTGAGTTAGGAAACAGGGTACCGTCTGGTCAGAGTTAAGAGGTGGCCACTTGCCGCCAGGACTGCTGAGGTCTGGGGGGTCCTGAGATGGGCCCCAGCCTCTGGCCTCAGTTTTCCTGGTCATAAACGAAAGCTGTCCAGAGGGGCGTCTGGGCACGGGCACATGCTGCTCTGTGCCAGGGTCCTTGTAGCTCGGGCAAAGACCAAGAGGTCCTGTGAGGAGTGACAGAGGGCAGGTGGGGCGCTGGGGACGAGGCCACGTCCCTAACCTGCTTTGCTCCGAGGTGTGGCTGCCATTCCTCAACCCAGAGGGCCCTGGGAAGCTCTGGCAAGGGAGTGTCTGCAGATGGCTGGTTGATGCCGATCGATCGACGTCTCACCTCAGAGACCGCCGCTTCCCCTGTCCCCACCTCCTCCACCCTCCCGTGGTCCTGAGAGGCATGTCCTCCACACCGCCACCTCCCCACTTCCTGTCTGCTTTTCGCAGCGTGTGTGCATGTAAGCTCGTGTGAGTGCCTGTGTGCATGTTTGTGTATGTCTACGTGTATGTGGGTGTGTATGTTTGTGTGCCTGTGCGCTCACTTATGTCTGAGTGCATGTGTGTATGCATGCACCTGTGTTTGCCTGTGTGCATGCATGTGTACATGTTTGTGCTTGTTCTTGTGTGCTGTGAGTATATATATGCAAAGGTGTCTTGTGTGTGCATGTGTGCCTTTAAGTGTGTGCATGCGTGTGTACCTGTGTGTGCTTGTTACTACTTGTGCTGTGTGTGAGAGAATGTGTGTGTATGCACAGGTACCTTGTGTGTGCGTGTGCATGTGCTCACCTCTCCCTGGCAGGGGCCTTGCTTTCTCCACATGGGGACCCCTCCCCAGCACAAGGTGGGGACCTCCTTGGTCTTGCTGGATGAATGGTGACACCACCACAGCTGGGGACCCTGCACCAGGCATCTCAGATGTTCGGAGGAAGCTCTAGTCTGGTTGGGACCTTGTGAGACTGGACATGGGCCTCCCGTCAGTACATGTTGTATGGGCACTGACAGAGAAGCCAGCAGGGGGACAGACACGTCCCAAGCCAGGCTGCACCTCCCCTGACCCTGGGGCTCAAGAGGCGCTGGCCCTGCTCCCCGGCTGGCAGTGGATGGGCAGTGACTGGCTTTCTGGGCAGGTTCTGGGGTGCAGCAGGTCATAGGCCCAGAGCATGGGGCCTCAGGCTTGGGATGGCAGACGCGGGCCGCAGCCCAGCTCTGCCCCACGGGGGCTGCTGGACCTGGGGCGTCTCAGCCTCCGACTGGACAGACATGTGGGCACCTCTCCCTGGGCTGCTGGAGCTTCCTGCTTAAGGACCGCTTGGCAGGCCTGGAAAGCCAAGTCTTTCTAACGGACACTGAGCCTTGGGCCACTAGCGCCCCCCAGTGGCCCTGCAGACCCTGACCGAGCCCTCTCAGATGTGCCTGGCGCTGTCCAGCCGTGGGGCCTGCTGGCGGGAGACCGACCGCTCAGAGCAGCCCTGCCCGGCCCCGCTGCCTGTCGTCATGGGTGGGCTGAGACCACGTGGGGAGCTTGGGTCCGGGCGTCAGGGGATCGTGGGGGCGGGCAGCGAGTGGCCTAGGCGGTTGTCCCTGACAGCATGGTTCCAGGAAGCGTTCTGGCTCTTCTAGCAGTGGTGTCCCCCCCAGTCTCTCCTGCAGCTGCGCAACTGGACGGCCTCCCTGCTCTGCTCTCCCGCGGACCTCCCCGCCCACGGCTTCAGCAACCAGATCCCGCTGGTGGCTCGTGGCAACTGCACCTTCTACGAGAAAGTGAGGCTGGCTCAGGGCAGTGGGGCACGCGGGCTGCTGGTCGTCAGCAAGGAGAAGCTGGTACGGCGGCCGCTGAGAACAGGGGACTGGGCCAGCGTGCCTTGGTCCCTGCCTGCCTCACTGGGGCCCCGGGGGCTTCTCGCTGTGGTAGACCCTCCTGTGCGGAGGAGCCCACGAGCTGGCGGTCGGGGGGAGTCAGGGAGCTAGTGGCGGGGCCAGTGTTCATGGCTGGTGTCACTACTGGGGCCGTGGAACCTCACACATGGTCCTGGAGGGGCCTGTCCTAGAACAGTCCTCGGGGGTGGCTGGAGACCCTACCCTCCAGCGGCCTCAGCGTGGACTTGGGGTGACTCTGAAGAGTGGGTGGCACGGCCCCCAAGCTGGCCTCTCCCCCAGCATTCTGGTGCCCTGGCCTGTAGACTGGCCAAGCCCAGGCCTGGCAGTGGGGGCTTACATCTGTGGTCTTGGCCAGGTGGCCCAAAGCCCAGCCTCAGTTTCCCTTCTGCACAGTGGGGCTGTGGCTGCAGCTGGGCCCTGTCAGGGCGGCTGTAGCTGGGGCTGGGCCAGTGCATGGCCTCCTCTGAAGTGCACTTTTGGAGTGGGAAGGGGTAGGCTTGGGAATTCCCTTACAGTCCTGCCTGTGCCTGCGCTGGTCCCTGCTGGCACCCTGGCCTGGGCCCAGCTATTCCAGGGGCCTGGCATGGGGCGGGGCTTATGGCAGCGCGGGCCTGGGCGGGGCAGTGTGCCTTCTCCCCCCAGGGGCTGCGCAGTCAGGAGGGAAGCCCTCAGCGGGCGCTGGATTCAGGGTGGCTTGGGTGGCCACTGGGTGGCAGTGAGGCTGGGCCACGCCTGGGATCCACAGGTCCTCTGTGGGGACGTGTCTGTGCAGCCAGTGAGCCACGTACCCGGGGGAAGGGCTGGTGGCTCTTTTTAAGCCTGAGGCCCTTCATCTAAGTGGGGACAGGTCTCAGTGCCCTTGGGCCTCAGTGCCCCACAGTCCTGCTGGAGGCTGGAGGCTGTTGGGTGCGGTGGCAGGACGTGTGGGCTCACCCTGCCTGCCTGGAGAGGAGGCAGGTGGGGACGGGGCTTGGAGCCTGTCCACTGCTGTGAGCAGTTCGGCCCCTGCCACTGCGCTGGAGGTTACAGTCCTTCCCTCCTTGGCCCAGGTCCCCCCAGGGGGCAACAAGACGCAGTATGATGAGATCGGCATTCCCGTGGCCCTGCTCAGCTACAAAGACATGCTGGACATCTTCAGGGTAGGCTCTGCCGCCCGCTCAGGCCCGAGGCCCCAGGGCAGGGTGGGCAGGGTGGGCAGGGGCCTCGGGACAGCTGCCGGGGTGTTCTTGCCCAAGTCAGTGCAGTCAGGGGTGGCGGGTGAGGGCACGGCCCCTACAGGGCGGGGTCCCCAGCCCCGACACTCAGCCCTGGTGTGTTCTCCGAGGCAGCGTTTTGGCCGAGCGGTGCGGGTGGCGCTGTACGCCCCCAATGAGCCGGTGCTGGACTACAACATGGTGGTCATCTTCATCATGGCTGTGGGCACCGTCGCCATCGGGGGCCACTGGGCCGGGAGCCGGGATGTGAAGAAGTGAGTCCACATGCTTTGCCTGCACGCGTGACAGGCTCTGAGGCTGGCAGTGGGGCAGCTGGGAGGACCCTGAGGACAGTCGAGGGCTGGGTCGCCCTCAGCGTGGGTGGGGTGGGGCTGGAGGAGAGAACGTTCATCTATCTTTCTGTCAAAAACAATCACTGCAGGTCGGGGCTCCCCTCCCTGCAGCCCTTCCCCGAAGGACTTTGAGGGGCTATCTTAGTCCTTGTGAGGTCCTTGGAGCAGGACCTGGCTTTGGACGCCCCCGTTGAGGTGGATGCCAGGGACATGTGGGGGGAGTGGAGCAATTTGGCCAATGTAGCGTGTGGCAGTGGGGGGCAGTGGCTCCTGCCAGCTGCCTCGTCCTGACGAGCCACCTGTATCTGGGGGTTGTTCCCGCAGGGCACATGGGCCGCGCCAGCCTCTGGCCTGGCCAAGTGGCCCCCCACGGGGCCATCCCCGTGGATGTTGGCCCTGGCGCCCCAGCAGTGTTGTCTCTTTCTCCACCCTGGGCACGTTTGGGGTCAGTGGTTCTACGTCCCTTCCTGGTCCTGGGTTTCTGCCTTGCCCCAGGGTTGTGCCCTCCCAGGCGCCCTGTGACCCTGCGGTATCTCCCAAGAAGGTATATGAAGCATAAACGGGACGACGGGCTGGAGAAGCAGGAGGATGAGGCGGTGGACGTGACGCCGGTCATGACCTGCGTGTTCGTGGTCATGTGCTGCTCCATGCTGGTGCTGCTCTACTACTTCTATGACCACCTCGGTGCGCCTGGCCTTCGGGGGTGGGGGCGGGTGGCGGCGGGTGGCAGCTGGGGGACTCCCGCCTCACAGCTGCGTCCCCACAGTCTACGTCGTCATCGGGATCTTCTGCCTGGCGTCCGCCACGGGCCTGTACAGCTGCCTGGCGCCCTTCGTGCGGAGGCTGCCGTTCTGCAAGTGCAGGTGAGCCTGTCCCCACAGGCAGCCGTCCCCACCCCGCCCTCCAGCACTGGGCCTCTCCTGGGCCTGGCAGCCCCTGAAGCTCCGGCTCTGCCTGCTGAGGGCCTCGGGCCAGCCTGTCCCACAGTCGGGGTGGGTGCCCGGTTCTCAGGTCCCCTCCCTTCCTCACGCTGTCTGGCGAAGCTATTAACGGACTCTTCCCCCCACCCCCCACAGGGGCCAAGTGTGGTAGAGGATGTGGGGATGGGGTGCCCTCTTGGGCCTCTCTGGGCTCCGAGGGGTTTCTGGGCCAACCCCGCTCAGGGCCTCCCAGCTGGCTGCAGCCCTGGAGCTTGGTCTGGCTCTTGCAGGGTACATGGGAGGCTACTGGAGGGTCTTTAGTTAGGGCCAGGTTAGTGTCTGGGGAGCTGGGCCCGTCCCGGAAGAGCGGGTAGGGAGTGCAGAGCAGGCAGGGCCTCGGAGGGGAGACCTGCAAGGATTGGGGCTCTGGGTGCAGCCAGCCCAAGAGCCCCCCACCTGCCCCGCCCGGGGCTTTGCTCTGTGACGCGGGCATGTTGTGTCTAAGGAGGGGAGAGGAGGGCAGGGCTGGGTCGTGGGGCGGCTCTGGGGGCCTCAGGAGAGCGGCAGCGGGGTGGGGGCGGTGGGCTTCTTGGTGGTGGTGTGGGGGTCGCCTGTCTGATTGCCCCGCCCCTGCCAGGGTGCCAGACAACAGCCTGCCCTACTTCCACAAGCGCCCTCAGGCCCGCATGCTGCTCCTGGCACTCTTCTGCGTGGCTGTCAGCGTGGTGTGGGGCATCTTCCGCAACGAGGACCAGTAAGTACTGTCCCCTCCCCGGCCCCTGCTGGGCTGTGGGCCACCAGCCCCTCCCACGCCTGTCCTCAGATGCTCTGGGAGGCCCCGACTCCCCCTCCCTGGAGGCCACTCAGGGCAGCCTGGAACAGGATGAAAGGCCCCACCTGCCGCCTGCATCCAGTTTCACTGGGTTTGTCTGGGTGCCATGCGGCCCGATTGGAATCTGGGTAGGAGAGGCCTTGACCCCCCTGGCCCAGTGCCGGCCCTCCAGCATGCCTGGGCAGGGCTGGGGGACACTGCCCAGAGACACTGTCCTCGCCCCGTCTTCACTGCAGGCCCCAAGGCCCAGGGCCCAGGCTCCACCGACACCTGATCCTCCTGTCCCACCTGCCACGGCCTCCGAGCAGTGGCAGGAGGAGGGGCGGGCGCCACTCCCGCAACACTAACTCGCCACGTGTTGCCGGCTTGTGGGTGCCTCTGGCCGGCCTCCCTGGTGAGGCAGCGCTCCTGCCACTGTGGCCGAGGAGGACAGAGCCGCCTGTCCCTGCCCAGCTCCGCCGCTGTTGCTGGCACCATCTGGTGCTTTCTCTGAGCCTTTCCCGAGGCAGCCAAATGCTCTTGGCTTCAGCGCCGATCAGAGCCACAACAGATTTGACTGGCAGAAGGAAAACGTGAAAATATTTTGAGTCCTTTGTACACAAAGGGAAAACGAATTCTTTCAGATAAATCTGAGCCAGGAAACTCTCTGTATTGCATGAAATTAGAACAGGCTGCGGTTTCCGGCCGAATCTGGGAGCGTGCAGTACGCGGCCCTCTGAAACTGGCTTTCGGAAGCCTCTTTGTTCTTGACAACCGCGCTGCCCGGGAGATATTTGTGGCTGGTTGGTGGAAGATGAGGACCCAGAGTCCCGGGGTCATTGCAGAGCCCCCGCCCCGGCAGTGACACAGTGTTGCCTTCTAGGTGGGCCTGGATTCTGCAGGATGCCCTGGGCATCGCCTTCTGCCTCTACATGCTGAAAACCATCCGGCTTCCCACGTTCAAGGTGAGCAGTGGGGCCTGAGCTGCGGGGTGTGGGCCCAGCGATGGCACCCAGGGTTAATTCTCGCTGAAGGGAGTGACAGGAAGCAGCTTGACCTCTGGGCTGTCGGGAGAGGGCTTCCCTTGAGTTTTAGGAAACAGAGAGGTTAGCTGGTGCTCACCGGATGGGGACCCCCCCCCCTTCACTTGTGTTGTCCTTGAACCTTGACCTGAAGTTGCTTCCAAACCACTTTCCCTCTTGTTACCCCGGGGACTGAACTTGCTTTGCTCAGATTTTCCTGTAAAGGACTCGGGAAAATGAAGGGGGCGGCGGGGGCATGTCGTGGGTGGGGGTGTGCCCTGGGCGGGGCCTTTGGGGTGAGTCCTTGTTGGTACATTGGGGGCGTGTCCCAGGAGTGGGGTATGTCCTGGGCAGGCGTTGCCCCTCTCAAGCCGTGGCTTCCCCAGGCCTGCACGCTGCTACTGCTGGTGCTCTTCCTCTACGACATCTTCTTCGTGTTCATCACGCCCTTCCTGACCAAGGTAGGCGCCCTGCCGTCCTGCCCTGCCCCTCTACCTGTTCCCTGCTCCACCCAGAAGGCATGGCTGTGTCACCGCCAGGGTAGGGGCTCTATGATGACCCAGAGCCCCTACCCACCGTGAGGCCTGTCTTGTGCAGAGTGGGAACAGCATCATGGTGGAGGTGGCCACCGGGCCCTCGGACTCGGCCACCCATGAAAAGGTATGTCCCTCGGCCACATGGGGTGGGGAGTTCCCTGGCGCGTCCAGTCCTGGAGGAGGCGTCTCCTTCCTTCTCTGCAGCTGCCCATGGTCCTGAAGGTGCCCAGACTGAACTCCTCGCCTCTGGCCCTGTGTGACAGGCCCTTCTCCCTGCTGGGCTTTGGAGACATTTTGGTGCCAGGTATCGAGGCTGGTGGGGCACAGGGGTCCGTGCTCCAGACGGGCCCCCGTGGGCACTGAGCCAGCCTTCCTGTGGGGCAGGGCCTACCTGAGCCCAAGCCTGGCCCCTGGGCCGCCCAGGTCAGCCTTTGGGAGTGACGGGCCGGGGTAGAGGTGAGCCCAGGGCTCGGGATTTGGCAGGGGTGGGCGGCAGGGGCTGGTGCCTTGGTGGGGGGGCCTTGGTTGGGTTCCCAGGATCTGGGTGGCCCAGGGAGCTCATTGGCCATCCTAGTCACAGCTGCGTTGTTGCCTGTGGGGAACCCCCTGCTGCAGAAGGCAGAGTGTGTCCTTGCCAGCCCCGCCCCCCCCCAAGGTCACTGTGGGGTTCGTGCTCACTCACTGTCTCAGTTCACCCACACAGTATCGGGTGGCACCATCCCAGCTCCACCGAAGCTAGTGGTGTGGCCTCCTGTGAAATGACAGTGATGGCCGTTTCCCTGGCAGGCGTTCAGAGGCAGCCTGGTTCTTCCCAGGGAAACACCTGCCCCGAGGCTCTGGGGGCAGACCAGGTGCCCTTTGGCAAGGGGGTGAGTCTCTGCCCTCCTCCCCCTAGGGCTGCTTGTGGCCTACTGCCACAGGTTCGACATCCAGGTGCAGTCCTCCCGGGTGTACTTCGTGGCATGCACTATCGGTATGTAACCCACACGTGCCCTTGGGGCCCAGGCCATGCCTGAGGGCTGCGAGCTCCAACTACAACCCCCACACCCCGTACTTAGCCTCTGTCCTACCTCTAACCCTGACCCTGACCCTAATTCTAACCCTAGCCGTGACCCTGACCCTAGCCCTGACCCTGACCCTAGCCCTAGCCGCTCTAGAAGCTGGGCTTTTCGGTGGCGCGGCCTTGTGCCAGCATTTCCACCCTTTTTCTCACTTTATGGCTTCTGTTCTCTTCCCTTTTTTTCCTGCTGTTTTTCTTCTTGTCTCCTCTTCTTTGCCTCGGCTTCCGCTTGTTCTTTGGTTACCAAACCATTCACACAGAAGAGCCGTTTCTGTGGGGGCCAGGTTGTCTGTAACATTTCCAAAGCAGTTTGCCCTGCCCAGCGGCTCTCACACCACATGCTTTCTCCTGCGCGGTGCACATGTGTGCACACACGTGCGCTGCAGAAGAGCCAGGCCTCGGGAGCCCACACTGGCCCCCCTCCTTCCGCTGCGCCTTCACCCTCAGTCTGCGTCTCTGTCCCAGCTCCCGCAGTGGTGCGCACGTCCCCGGGTCTTCCCTGCCCGTCGTACAGACCTCGGTCCTCCCTCGAGGTTTTACAGTCTTTATCCTTAAAAATGCAGCTGCAGAGATTTTCCTCTGTGCTGAACCACAACTTGTCAGCTCTTTTTCCCTGGAGAAAGTGTTCTAGTAGAAAATTTATTTTTTTGTCACTTTTTATTTTGAACCGATTTCAAATTGACACTTGCAAGGTTAGTACAAAGAAGCCGTGTATGTCCCACTCTCAGGTTTTTTGACTGTTAACATTTCTTCACATTTCCTGTGTTAGAGTCTCACTGACTTCATAGGTACGTGTATGCAGTCCGTCCTCTGCATCCATGCGTCAACCAAACGTGGATCAAAATATGCAGGAAAAAATTTGGGGTCCAAATGTCCCCATACTGAGCACGGACAGATCTATTTTCTTGTCATCATTCCCTAAACGATCAGTGTAGCAGCTATTCACACAGCACCGGCATCGAATTAGCTCTTATTTTATTTTTGTTTTTTTATTTTATTTTATTTATTTATTTATTTTGAGACAGAGTCTTGCTCTGTTGCCCAGGCCAGAGTGCCATGGCGTCAGCCCAGCTCACAGCAACTTCAAACTCCTGAGCTCAAGCAATCCTTCTGCCTCAGCCTCCCGAGTAGCTGGGACTACAGGCATGCGCCACCATGCCTGGCTAATTTTTCTATATATATTTTTAGCTGTCCATATAATTTCTTTCTATTTTTAGTAGAGACAGGGTCTCGCTCTTCCTCAGGCTGGTCTCGAACTCCTGAGCTCAAACAATCCGCCCGCCTCGGCCTCCCAGAGTGCTAGGATTACAGGCGTGAGCCACCGCACCCGGCCTAGTATCGCATTAGCCATTAGCTCTTAGGGGAAACCCAGAGGTGACCACAGCACACGGGAGGATGTGCGCAGGTTACGTGCAAACCCTGTGCCACTCGTGTCAGGGACTTGGGCATCTGTGGAATTCGGTACCCAAGCGGTCCTGGAACACTGGCCGTGCACACTTGTGTGGACTTGTGCACAGACACGCAAGTGGCAGCATCTTTCTGGCCTGTGAGAGCAGCTTGTGGGCACCGTGCCCCTGTTCCCCTAAATACTTCCCCGAGTCTTTCCTTCTACGTGATCAAGAACAGGGGCATCCTTTTCTGTGGCCAGAGGTTGGGTTTTCTAGCCACGTAGCTGTGTTTCTGTAATACTGTTTTTCTGACTAAAGGTGCATAAACCCAGCTCCTTGGCCCCAGCTCCTGGCTCCTTTTCTGGCCTTTTCTGAGATCCAGACTCTTCCTGCGACTGCGGCTCCTGCCCCAGAGCTGCCTCCTCCCTGTCCCCTTCCTCGCACCATGCCCTTTCTGCGGCCCTTTCGTCACCTCCATGACCCCCGACCCCTCTCACCTGCTGAGGTGGGGGTGGGTAGGCATGTGTCCCTGGAGGTGGGGGAAGGATCTGTGTGCCTGGGGACGTGTGTGACCCCACTGCCCGCCTCTCCTACCCCGCGTCCCCTCCATCCTCCCCTGTTGGTTCTTCCCACCCAGCTCAGGGTGACACCCCCTCTCTCCCTCCAGCCTATGGCATCGGCCTCCTGGTGACGTTCATGGCCCTGGCCCTCATGCAGCGTGGCCAGCCTGCCCTGCTCTACCTGGTGCCCTGCACGCTGGTGACAAGCTTCGCCGTAGCGCTGTGGCGCCGGGAGCTGGGCGTGTTCTGGACGGGCAGCGGCTTTGCGGTGAATACCAGTTTGCTATGACTGTCTGCGAGAAATAATAACTAATAAGCCCTAACTAGGGTTAAAGTTGAGTAAGACCTCCTAGTATTTAACTAAGCCCCGCGCCTGGCGGGTTCCACGGTTGGGTCTCCCCATGCCTGGAAGGTTTTGCCTTGGGTGCCGAGTGCGTGCGGCTCCCGCTCTGCCTGTCGGGTGTAGGTTTGCTCACCAAAGGCTGCTCCCCGCGCACAGTGACGCCCCACTGCGTGGACTCGACCCCCCCTGCGCTTGCCATTGCGAATGCAGTGCCACAGGTGGGGAGGAGGGTGGCTCTGGCTTGGCCTTCACGTGTGGGAACTGTGCCCCCATGACGGGGTGTCTGGGGTGAAATGCGCCAACGCAGGCAGGGGCTCAGGGCTGTGTGGCTTTTGGTTTTTTAAAACCCAGAAGGGAGGGGGTGGGCCCTTGCTACGTGACAGAGCGTTAACCTAACAGGGATGATGGCACACCTCCCATGTGTGCCTGCCCCCCAGACACTGGGAGTAGCCGCGGCAGCAACAGGGGCCTGTTCAGCCCCTCTGGCATCCGGATAAATGGTCCCGTGAATGAAGCTCCCTCCGTGGGAAATGCCTCATTCTCAGCGGTGCTGGTCACGGGGGGGCTGCTCTGCTGTTTCCATGGAAGCAAAGCCAGTCCCTCCTGTGTGGGTGGGAGAGCGCCGGGGTGGGCAGAGACCCTGGTGCCACGCGGGAGCTCGCAGGCGCTGCGGTTGGGCCTCTGGCCCTCGCTGGCCACCGAGGCCAGGGTCTCCTTTCGGGTGGGTATTGCCTTGGCCACAAGAGTGAGGAGGTCAGTTCTAGAAGGTTCTGGAGAAGCCGGGGGGCCAGAGGGAGGAGGGGCAGGCCAGGCCCCTGAGCGCTGAGGGGCGCTGGAGTCTGAGCTTTCTTCACGGCCACGTGGCCATGTCGGCTCCCTGCCTCAGGAGACCTCCGACTCCCTCCTTAGCCCTGTGGCCAGGGCGCCGTCTCTCCCTGGGACACCTTCCCGCTTGCCCTGAGCCTGGGTCCAGGCCCTTTGGGGACAGTGGCTCGTTCTGCCCCCTCGGGGGCTGTGGGTGTCGGGTGTCCTACTGTCCCCTCACCGGTGTCCCTTCTCTTGCAGAAAGACCTACCTCAGTCTCCTTGGGCCCCAGCCCCTGCCGACAGCCCGCAGCCTCCCAAGGACTCAGACGCACCCCTGTCCCCGTCCCCGCAGCCTCCCGGAGAACTGGCCAAGTCTCCCCCGCCCACCGAGCAGCCCCTGGAACCTGTCACGTCCGAGGAGACGGGAGCCACAGCCATCGCCCAGGATCCGGGGAGCCCGGGTGGCAGCACCCCCGAACCTGCGGGCCGGGACCTGGCCCAGCCTGACCCCGAAGCCCCGCCTGGCGCCTTGGCCTAGGGGAGAGGGAGCAGGACTCGCCCGCCACACCCACAGGACAAGGACAGATGCAAGACGCCCGTGGACTGCACCTGCCCGGCCGCCCCGCCCCATGGTGCTCATGTGCTCCTGAGGTCCTTGCGGGCCCCTCACGCCCTGCGCCCAGCTCACGTGGCTGCCGCAAGCCGGGCAGCGGGATCTTCCTCGCCCCGCCCTTCGCGGTCCCTCTTTGGCGGCAGCAGACGTGCCCCAGGCGCGTCCACATCTGGTGCTTCCCTGCCGCTTCCCCAGGGCCCTGCACTTGGCGGGGGAGGAGCCGCTTCTGCCCCCGAGCTTCCTGCCACTGGGACGCAGACTCTAGGCTGGGACAGCCCGTGAGGAGGGTCGGGGGCCGAGGACGGCCTGCAGGGATTGGACAGGCTGCTCCTTCCTGGCCCAGAGGCGCCACACACGCACTTCTGGTTTTAATAAAGTCACGACTTCTGGTTCTGGTAGTGTCACATCGAAGGGTGTGAGTCCCAGGCTGCCCTTCTGATGGTGCGGGCGCGGGGTCCCTGGAGCCAGGGAGGGGGTCTGGCCGTGCACGGCGCTCAACTTCGTCTTCCACGCCTTCGTTTCGCTCTGGTTGTCCCTGCGTCCCAGCCTTTGCGAGCAGCTTCCCGACCCTCCGATGCCAGCGTCCGCCAGCCCAGCCGCTGCGTCAAGCAGGCAGCGGCTTTTCATCTCAACAGCAAGGGGCCCCCGGAATGTGCCGGCATGTCCTGGAGCTGGCGCTGGGTCTTCTACCTCACCGACGGGGTTCTCTGGTGCCCACGGCACCGGTGCCCGTGGTGGGACCAACCGAGCCACAGCCGGCCACCAGGCCCCGGTGCCCTTCTCTGTCGCCACGTGTGGTCACTTGCATAGCAGCGTCCCCGCGGCCACCTGCACCGGCACCAGGAGCCCGGCACCACCCTCCCTGCCCACAAAGCCTCCAGACCCGAGTCCAGAAGGGGGTTTCTGTCCACGTAAAACGAAGGCAGGGACCCCACCCCCGAGGGACAGCCCGGCGCCTCGGTCTCACTGTTCCAGATGAAGGCATCCCGGGCAAGCCAGGATCCGTTCGGAAAAATACCAGCACCAGAGACTTCAGTCCCATCTTTCCAGGGAAAAATGATGGGTTTTTCCTCAAGAAAGCAAAAAGTCAACGTCTCCTTTCTGTGTGTTTCTTAAAAAGCACTGGGTGAACTGGAACAGGTGCGAGTGGACCTCTCCCCATGGCCACTGCGAGGGCGAGGACAGCCTGGGGGCCTGGTGACCTGCTCGTGGCCGTCGGACTGCGCCTTAACTTAAGCCATTTCGTACGTGGGGCTGAGAGTGGGGATTTCTCTGGTGTCAGATGTGTGGCCAATGTTGAGGAAGCGGAGGCAGTTTTCTTCCTCAAGTTTCCATTGTATGTGTTGCCTGGCTTCCATTTGAGTCTCATAATTAAACACAGCTTTTGGTACCCGCGGCTCGGCCTCTCCTCCGTGTCGTGGGGTGTGGATGCGGCAGCTGAGGTGTGGGGGAGGTTCTCAGCTTTGCCCCAGGGGGCTGGTCCCCACCGTGGGCGGATCAGTCTACTTGTCCCCACGCTTCTCAGAAGGACGGGCTTTGTGGACCATGCGGTCCCCATCACGCTTCTCAGGTCTGCCCTTGTCGCTGGAAAGCATCACAGACCACGTGTGAAAGTGGGTGTGGCTGTGGCCACCATACCTGTATCGGTGGATACCCAAATTGGAATTTTATAGCATTTTCACATGTCTCAAAATAGTCATCTTTTGATATTTTTCAACACTTTAGAAATGTTAAGGCCCTTCTGGTGCACACCCATAGTCCAAGCACTCGGGGGGCCGAGGCGGGAGGATCACTTGTGCCTGGAGTTGGAGACCAGCCTGGGCAACATAGTGAGACCCCTAAAAAAAAATATAAGAAACGTAAAGACCTTAGTAAGCAGCCATGTGGCAAGGCATGGTCTCGGCCTCTCTGGCTCCCCAGCCTGGGCCAGTAGGAATGTGGGCGACAGACACACGGGTTTGTGCCTGTCCTGCGGGTTTGTGCCTGTCCTGCACCGTTGCTGTGTTGGGGACTCCGAGCGCCACTTGGCTCCCACAGATCCCTCCTTTACATGGAGGAAAGTGGGTCTCCAGGGCTGCACAGCTCAGAGGGGCCAGAGACGTGTGGACTCCTGCAGACCAGCTGGCTCCTCCTCAAGGCTCCAGCCCCGCCCTGGGCCACTCCCACAGGGTGGGGTTGGGGGTTGGGGTCAGGGGTCTAGGGTAAAGGACCCTGGTGGGGGCAGGGCAGGGAAGGGGCTCAGCTGGGGGCAGGGGAGGAGGAGAGGAGGAGGGAGCAGGGAAGGAAGGGGGAGGGGAGAGCTCCCCCGCCCCGCCCCTCCCCTCCCCTCCCCTACCCCACACTGCTGTGGCTCTGTGTCCAGCAGGATCCGCGGTGCAGCCTCTGCGCCCGCCCGGAGCCAGGTGAGTCGGGGGCGCTCCATGCCCCGCGCTTCATTTCTTGGAGACCTGGGGCTGGGGCTGTGTAGACATGGCTGGGCTGGGCTGTGCAGGCACGTCCAGGTTGTGTGGACGCAGCCAGCATCTGTAGACACGGCTGGAGCACCCGGAGGGGTCTCCCCTACCCATCCACATCCTTCCACTCTTTTCTGCCTGTGAACTTGGCTAAAACCAAGTCCCAAGCTCAGCCTGGAGCCTCCTGGGGGCGGCGCGGCAGGAATCGGGGGGAGAAGACTCGGTAAGACCTAGGACGGAGGACCCCCCAAGAACCCTCCCCTCCCTCCCCAGTGAGACACTCCTGCCGGGAGGTCTCAGCCTCTGCGTTGCTTGTGAGTAAACACGTGTTGAGGACTTTTTTTTGGGGGGGTGACAATTTGAAGAGGGTGAGGTCAGAGGGCCTGACACTGGGGCTGGGGGTGGCACCTGCTGGGAGGGCTCTCATGACTTCAATTAACTGCGGCAGGAAAGCTAGGCACGCTCTGTGGGGGATCACCCCTGAGGGTCCTCTGCAGACTGGGGAACCCAGCTCCCGTGGAGACCAAGCTGCCATCCCTGCCCCTATGAGCAGCTACCTTGAGGCTCCAAGATCATGAGGCCTGTGGGGGCCAGGGGACGTGGTGTGATGGTGGCCACCTCCCGCGGATCTGTGATGCTGGTGCCGCACACCTGGCGGGCTTTGTGTGGTCACGCGTGGCTGTGTGTGATGGCGTCATTGTGTTTGTGTGTGCGATTGCATACACTGTATGTGGTTGTGTGAGACTGTGTGCTCGGCTGCATGTGCGACTATGTAGTTGTGATTGTGGATGTGAGTGTGTGACTGCGTATGTGGGGTGATGTACGGTTGTGTGTCTGTGTGGTTGTGTCGTAGCGTGTGTGCGGCTGCATTGTGAGACCGTGCGTGATTTGGGGCATGGCCGTGTGAAGTTGTGCGTGTGAACTCCCCCTTCCTGCTTTGCACATCTGGACGTTGGGATGAGAGTTGCAGCCCCGACCAGGAGACAACGTGAGCCCCTCTTGTCCCCGCCAAAGACAGTGGACACGTTTGTGCTCCTCTGAGGACAGCGTGTGGATCTGAGCCAGTGAACCGTGCAGCGCACCTGGAGTCCCGTCCTTAATGGGCATTTGTGTGACAATTGTCCAAAGTCCTCTTTGAGGAATCTGAATGTTTAGGGTGTAAAACATGGAGCTCAGAGAGTCCTTGGGCAAAGGGTGTTGGTGTGGCCTTTTATCAAGGCTGGGGACTCGGGCGCCGTTGCGCGAGTTTTGTGGAGAGCCTTGGTGTCAGAGTTCGAATCTCGTCACGGCCACTGGTGAAGGGCTTTGGAGGCAGAACAAGCCAGCGGGGGCAGGTGTTTCTCTGATGGCGTTGCCGCAGGAGTCCCGCTGACGCTGGAGAAGTTGGGAAGCTGCCGCAGGAGTGTCGGAGTGTGTGGGTCTGGGTTTCTGCTCTTTCCCACCAAGGCCAAGGAAGGACAGACACACGGCAGGGAGGCAGGTGGCCGCGGGGGAGTGAGGGCTCGTGATTCTGCGTGCGTCTCTGCGTGGCTGCTGCAGGTCAAGCGTAGCTGGTGCTCCGGGAGGCAGGACCCAACCCCTCCTTCCCGCCCCAGGGCAGGGTCTAGGGCTCTTGGCCCTCCTCCTCCCCCAGCCCTCTAGCCTCATCTGCCCCACCTGGAAGGCAGGGCCCGTCTCATAACAGAGAAGCCACCCAGCCTATGGGGGATCTAAGAATTGCTCTGTGTGTGTCCCGCACATGTAAGAGGGAGAGGAGATGGCTTTCCTCATCTGTAATCATCCAAGCCTCAGTTTCCTCATCTGTAAAATGGGTACACTCATGCTGGACCCCACCCGCCACCCGCTGGGCTTACCGGGAGGGCTGGATGAACGACCTGAGGCCTGTGAGCCCCGTCCACATCCGAGGCATTGACTTGCTGCTTCTGCACTGGCACAAGCACATCGCATGGATGCCAGCTCGTGCCTTGCCCTGCAGGCTGTCCCCAGCCACTTATGTTCACACTCATGGCTCCAAAATGAACACAGAGGACAACACATTCTGGGTGATCGGCGGATACCTGCACGAGGCCCCCTTTGTTGTTTTTTTACACGTTACCTTTATTTATTTATTTATTTTTTGAGACAGGGTCTCACTCTGTCGCCCAGGCTGGAGTGCTGTGGCGTCATCATAGCTCACTGCAGCCTCCAACTCCTGGGCCCAAGCGATCCTCCTGCCTCAGCCTCCCGAGTAGCTGGGACTACAGGCGCCACTACACCTGGCTAATTTTTCTATTTTTAGTAGAGACGGGTTCTCGCTCTCAGGCTGGTGTGGAACTCCTGGCCTTGAATGATCCTTCCCCCTCGGCCTCCCAGAGTGCTGGGATCACAGGTGTGAGCCACTGTGTCCAGCCATGTTACCTTTATTAATTTAAAAAAAAAAGTTTTCAGAATAATTTTAGTCTCAAAGACAGCAGAGAGCGTCCCCGGATGTTAACATCTCACGCCACCTGTAGGACAGAGATGAGCGCTGAGGACTGGCCGTGGGTACAACTGTCTTAGCGGACTTTATCCAACTTCCCCGTTTCCCCCGCTAACCTTTCTGTTCTACCTTCCCACCTGGGCTCCCGGGTTGCATTTAGGAGCCGCATTCATTTTCCATGATATAAATCATAATGATTGAAAATTTACTAATTTTTCAAATCTACACGTTTTTATCTGTTTCCTCCGTATCTCTCATGTTCACCGGCATCTTCCCTCCCACGCGGTTGCCGACTCCTCTTTCCTCTGTGCGCATTAAAAAGCTGAAAGAACACGAGATAGCATTGCCGCAAATAGTTTTCTCACAAACACCTCTTCCCATGAAAACCCAACAAAAAGTCCATAGACAAAAAGAAAAAAAAAAGACCAAGGTTATTAAATTTCCTGTAGGCTTGCTGAGTGATTTATTTCATGAAGTTGGGGCCACGGAGGAGGGGGAGGTTTTTCCGGCTCGATTTGGGCCTGAGGAGAGGGGACAGGGAGAAACAAGGGCCGCCTGTTCCACAGACAGGCTTCGGCTGCCGGGGGACCAAAGAGAGGTGGCTGAATGGGACGGGAGTGTCTGACAACTGCGATCATCTTGAATTAGGGGAAAGGAAAGAATGACATCAGCTGGTGGGCAAGACAGCTAAAGACTTGAGATCAAGGAGAAGAAATTTAGAAGCTCAGGGACGGAACTGACGTGAACCTTTGGGCTTCATTGAAGTTGACCCTGCCTGGGAAAAAAGGAACCTCAAGGCCATGCTCCCCTTTTGAGAGGCCGAACCACGGTTTTAACCAACTAGACCGCACCAGCCACTAAACCCAAAGAGAAGATTCATGGCGAACAGGAGGAAGTGTGAGGCACTAAACAGGAGAAGGGAGAGACGGGAACAGAATGGGCCACCAAGAGTAGAGTGTGTGGCCATTGGGAAGGAAAACAGAGAACGAGACGGAAAGGTTATGGGGCCTGGAGTCCTGTGTATTAGTGACTGGTTGCTGCGTAACAAATTGTCCCCACATTTAACAGATTGAAATGACACATATTTATCTTCTCACAGTTTCTGTGGGTCAAAGATTTGGGAGTGATTTATCTGGGTGGTTCCAGCTCAAGATCTCTTGTGAGGTTGCAGGTAGACATTGGCCGGGGCTGCCTCATCTGAAGGCTCAACTGCGGCTGGAGGAGCCACTTCCGAGTTGGCGCCCTCATGTGGCTGTCGGTGGGAGGCCTCAGTTCCTCCCCACCTGGACCTCTCCACAGCGCTGCTTGGGCTTCCTCCCAACATGGCCACTGGCTTCTCCCAGAGGGAGGGATCCAAGGGGGAAAAGAAGAAAACCACAGTGTTTCTGCAACCTACCCTCAGAAGTCTTATTGCATCGCTTCTGGTACATTCTATTCATTAGAAGCAAGTCATTAAGTCTAGCCCACACTCAAAGGGTGGTGAAGTATATTGCACTAAGGGAGGAGAGAAAAGAATTTATGGACATATTTTTTAAACCATGACATCTTGTAACGTCAGGCAAGTTGCCTAACTCTTCTGTGACTCTGTTTCCTCTTCAGTCAAAATACAGTTGGTGTCACAGGAGAGTCGTGGTAATAAATGAAATATTGCATGTGGATATTGTTTAGGGCAATGGCCATCATGTAGAAAATGCTTATGTACTTATTTTTATTAAAGGCGTTTTTCCCAGTATCACAGCTCCCGAGGAACGGTGCACCAGCTCTTGTTATCAAATTGTAACTCGCTGGAATTTTAGGGCCAGAGGGGCAGGGGAAATAACTTGCTCTCTAGGTAAACATTAGGCTACTTCTCTCCGTTCTTGGTCTTAATGTTAGGAATGGCAGTCAGAGATCGGCCCAGGGAGGTGAGGATGGATGTGGCAAGTTTTGTGAGCCTGGACAATGCCATGCTTGGACCACACTAGAGACAATGGTGGTGGCCCAATTCTGGAGATATCTTGAAGGTGGCCTGATAGTGTTTTCAGATGGACTGGGTGGGGGCTGTGCCAGGGACACCAAGGATGACCTCAGGTGGGTTTGATCTGAGCCACCATGAAAATGGAGCCACTGTCTGGGCTGGAGGAGACTAAGGGAGGAACAGGTGTTTTGGGGGAGATCGAGGCAGGATGCCAGGGACTCGGTTTGGTATGTGTCAGGTTTAAGTAGCCTGTTGGTGATTGTATTTGTTTTCAACAAATTACCACCAATTTAGCAACTTGAAACATGTCCTGTTTGTCATCTCACGGCTTTCTGTGGGTCAGGGGTCAGGACAGGGCTTGGCTGGTTCCCCGCTCAGGGTCTGGCGAGGCTGCAGTCAGAGTGCTGGCCAGGCCATGTTCTCACTGGAAGGCTCGAATCAGGGTGGAGCTGCCTTTGAGCTCATTCAGGTTTTCGGCAGATGACCGAAGGCTGGGCTTTTGCTCGCTGCTGGGGTAGTGGCCACCCTTAGCTCCTAGAGGCCACCTGCAGTTGCTTAGCACAGCAGCCTTCT
This sequence comes from Varecia variegata, assembly GCA_028533085.1. Taxonomy (NCBI): domain Eukaryota; kingdom Metazoa; phylum Chordata; class Mammalia; order Primates; family Lemuridae; genus Varecia; species Varecia variegata. The sequence goes on along the minus strand of CM052442.1, from coordinate 109,603,936 downwards.
CTAGGACGGCCTCCATTTTTTTTTTGAGACAGGGTCTCACTCTGTTGCCCAGGCTGGAGTGCAGTGGTGTCATCATAGCTCACTGCAGCCTGCAACTCCTGGGCTCAAGTGATCCTCCTGCCTTAGCCTCCCTAGTAGCTGGGACTACAGGTGCCACCACCACACCCAGCTAATTTTTCTATTTTTTTTTAGAGATGGGGGCTTGCTATGTTGCCCAGGCTGGTCTCAAACTCCTGGCTTCAAATGATTCTCTCGCCTCGGCCTCCCAGAATGTTGGGATCACAGGCGTGCGCTACCGTGCCTGGCCAAGATCAACATTTTAAACAAAGACCTCACCGTGCCAGCAGGTCTAGGGTCAGGGGCAGGTGAGTGATGTGTGGGTTAGACAGGTGCAAGGTCACATCCTGTCTTTATGTCACATGTTCACATTTTGTTGGTCATGGATCTTTGGGCGTATTGTGTGACAATATGATGTATCTTGATGACTGAGGTTGTTGGCGCTCCTTTCGATTTCGCCCCCATGCCAGCGCCCCCCTCGCCCTACCCTAGCCCTTGGCCCCGGGTGTCCTCCTGGAAGGCTCTGAGCCCAAGGCTCACGCTGCCTTTTTTGAAAACAGGCTCTGGCAAGCCTCAGGGTGGCATTAAGGACGTCTTGGCCCTAAACCGAGACTGTCCCTGGCTGGCCTCCTCAGGAGGCTGGAAACAGACGTTGTTCCTGCCTCATTCACGGTGACTTGGCTCTGCTCACAGAGTCTTTGGGTGGCACCTCCTGGGGACCCCCAAACAGCTGCAGGGACTTCCCGATGAGAGGGAAGACGGAAGGGGAGTAGATCAACCAGATGTCCCAGTTTCCTGAAACAGTCCTGGGTGAACCAGGGTGATGGGTCACCCCAGAAGGGCGTCAGCTGCTCAGTGTCAACCCATGGCTGTTGCGTTGGGAGGAGGGTCAGCCCGCCGCCCACCTGGGCCTGAGGGTGCCGCGGTGCTGGCGTCCGTGGGGCCAGAGGCTGGTTAAGTCTCCGGCTGGATTTGGAGACATCAGTGCGGATCATTCACAATTTAGCCTTGTGTGCTCTATCCGGGCTTTTGTTCTAAAGACCCTTCTTTTTTCTCCCCTGTATCTTGGTGCACAGTGTGGAAGCTTCTGGAAATTTTACAGATTGTTCTTGTTGCTTTCCAGCTACACGTTCATCTTTTTGGTTTGTCTGGGGTGTTCTCATGTATCTCTCACCCTCAGCTGGTAACTTATCCTCTGTTGCTCTCAAAAAAACTAAATGATGCCTCAGCTCGTCAAGGGCTTTGTCTCACCCCAAGGTCACCCCAGGAGCCAGCAGTCGCCTTCTCGAGTCCACTCTTATTTCGTTTAATCAGCTATCTTCTCTCTCGCTACTCAGCCTTTGTGTTTCATCCCCTCCCATCCCCCAATCTTTGCAAAAAATAAGAATAAAACAAAGCCTAGGAGATATTTTGTAGCCTGAGATTAGCGGTGTGGAGGATGTTCCAGAACCTTCTCTCCCTTTGCCTCTCTCTGAACTGAAGCGCCCACTTGTCTGGGGTGGGCTGTCTCCATGGCATCACGGTGATCAGAGCAGGATCCACTTAGGCAGGTTTGGTTTTCGCTCTACCCAAAATAATTTGTTTTGGCTGACACCTTTTTTGTTTTTTTACCCTAAATAGACTTCACATCTTGGTCAGGTTATTTCAATTTAGAAAGATCGATGTTATGAAAAAGGTAGCTAGGACTACAGGTGCCACCACGCCCAGCAAAAGCGAGGTGTCGCTTTTGCTCAGGCTGGTCTAGAACTCCTGGCCTCAAGCAATCCTCCCGCCTTGGCCTCCCAGAGTGGTGGGATCACAGGTGTGAGCCACCGCGCCCGGCCCAATTTCTTAACGTCCTGACCAACACTTGTTTCTTTTCCTTTAGTGCCTGCCCTTGCAGAAGTTACTGCTACCTGCTTCGGTGTGTCCACAAACTATAAATCTTAATCTCGTCGTAGGAAATAGAACCTCAGCCTGGACCATGACCAGGCAGAGTCCAGTGGGGGATCTGGCTCTGGGCAGAGCTGGTCTGAGGCACTCTGGGGTGTCCGCGGGGCCCTTCCCGGCCACCCGCCTGCCCCACACCCCACAGCACCTGGGCCTCCTTCAGGGCGCTGACCTCACCCTCAACCACTGTTGGTGGCCAGGAGGGCGGCCACGGCCCAGGCCCACATGTGGCCGCGTAGGAGCCCCCTGGGAAGAAAGCTTCATCTCCCTGCTTCTGTTAGTTCAACCGTACGACACGGATCTTGGTCTGTAGTTTTTAGTCTTAAAGGTGGCAATTTTATGCAGGTGAAACCCAAGGTCCCCAAGAAATTGGTGCCCTGCTTGAGTCCTGTGCAACCCTTTGGAGCAATCCCTGATGGGGATGGAGGGGTGGGTACTGTGATTGGTGTGTCTGGGTCCAGTGTGGACCAATCACTGATGGGTATGGAGGAGTGGGTACTGTGATTGGCTGGTCCAGGTCCAGTGTGGACCAATTGCTGATGGGGAGAGAGGAGGTGAACACTGTGATTGGCAGACCTGGTGGTCAGGTGAGTGGGGCACCACAATTGACCACCCCACCAAGGACCCAGAAATTGGGGTGATCCTTTGTCAAAGAAAGGGATGCTGGGAAGACAAGAGTGACATTGTCACTGCACATGCCATAGAAAATTAGGACTGAAGGGACAGAGCTGATCAACCAGCCGGGGAAACTGAGGCCTGGAGAGCTTAACCACTTTGCTGGGTGTCACGGAACGTGGCCGTGAGGACGTGACACTGTGGATGGGCAGCTCCGACCCTCCTGCCTCTTTGTGGGAGGACCCTGTGTTGACACTGGGCCCCCGGGTCAGCCAGGGTGACCTCCTGTCTCAGTGGCCTTAACTCAGTCCATCTGCAGAGTCCTTTTCGCCATGTGAGGTGCCACATTCACAGGTGGCAGGGATCAGGACATGGACATCTTGGGGGCCCATCATTCAGCCGACCACACCTATAAAGCCACAGAAGCCAACATCACGGAGCAGTTGGCCCAGGTGCCCTCTGGTGACTGGATCTCAGGGCCACAGGACCCTTGCTGGCACCTCCCGTGCTCTCTGCATTAGCCCAGGACTTTGCAGTTAGCCGTGGCCCGGTCCCTCCCCACTCAATGTGCATTTTTCATGAGGAAAGAAAAGTGAAGGCTGCTGACAGCCGCTGGAGAGGCAGCAGACAGGCCTGGCAGGGCCACTGCTGTCCCCAGACGACACCATGTCCCCTCTCCCTGGAACTTGGCTGGCTCAATCCCAAGGTCGGGCCAGGACCTGAGGGCTGCCCCCCGGATAACCCAGGGTGTCCTCCTCATCTTAGGGCTTCCGATCTGCTGAGTCCCTTCTGCCGTGTGAGGGGACCTATGCACAGGTTCTGGAGAATAGGATGGGGACGTCTTTGGAGACCTTATTCTGGGGCCATCGGACCCAAGCAAAATGCCTTTTCTAGGAAGGTGCCCAGAGACAGGGTCACAGTCTTTGGACCGAAGAGTCTTGGCTCTTTCTGAGATTCGCTTGGTTCAAAGGGAGATGCTGGAGCCTGATTTCTCCCTTCTGGGCCTGCCAACTGCAAGATGCAGTTTCTCCGGGGGCCTCCGAGGAGGGCCCAGCAAGGTCGTGCCAGGGCAGAGATGCACCAGCGTGTGTCCGTCCCAGCTGTCATGGGAGCCCGGGGAATCCGAGTTGTCTCGGGTGCGCGGCCGCCTGGCGCTGCCTTCTCTTGAGTTTCCTCGTTTGCTCATAGATACCCGCTCCTGGCTCTCCGAATTCTGGATATTTCTGTATGGACACAGGCCAAATGCGTCCTACAGCAGGCGGTCCTACAGTGGGTGGCCGTTGTGCCTGCGGCTCTTGGGCTTATTGTCATTGGCCGCCAGTTTCTCCTTCTCACGTTGCAGTCCCCGGAATGTGTCAGTGCCTCTCTCTCCCTCTCAATTCTGTCCTGCTTTGTTTCTTGTGGTAAAATACACATAACATAAAATTCACCATCTTATCCTTTTTTTTTTTTTTTTTTTTTTTTTTTAAGAGACAGGGTCTCACTCTGTCACCCAGGCTGGAGTGCAGTGGTGTCATCATCACAGCTCACTGCAGCCTCCAACTCCTGGGCTCAAGCCATCCTCCTGCCTCAGCCTCCTGAGTAGCTGGGACTATAGGCACCACCACCGTGCCCGGCTAATTTTTCTATTTTTACTAGAGAAGGGGTCTCGCTCTTGCTCAGGCTGTCAGAAGAGATTGCCACTCCCCGGCAAGAGGGAATTCTGCCTCTAGACGACTAAGGGACAGAAGCCACAGCATCTGATCTTCCGTGGGGCTCCAGCCTGCCCTGCACATTCCTGCCCCACGATTGTGTGAGCCAATTCCTAAAAATAAATCTCATTCTGTGTGTGTGTGTGTGTGTGTGTGTGTGGCCATCCACTGGGTCCTGTTTCTCAGGAGAACCTGCCCCCAGGATATATTTTAGTTTTTTTTTTTTTTTTTTTTGAGACAGAGTCTCACTCTGTTGCCCTGGCTAGAGTGCCGTGGCGTCAGCCTAGCTCACAGCAACCTCAAAGTCCCGGGCTCAAGCGATCCTTCTGCCTCAGCCTCCCGAGTAGCTGGGACTACAGGCATGCGCCACCATGCCCGGCTAATTTTTTCTATATATATTTTTAGTTGGCCAGATAATTTCTTTCTGTTTTTAGTAGAGATGGGGTCTCGCTCTTGCTCAGGCTGGTCTCGAACTCCTGACCTTGAGCGATCCGCCCGCCTCGGCCTCCCAGAGTGCTAGGATTACAGGCGTGAGCCACCGCGCCCGGCCCTATATTTTAGTATTAATACCAGCATGTCTCTCTTGTGCAATATTTGGGAAATATTTATAGCAGAAAAAAAATTGTTGTTATTTATCTGAAATGCCAATGTATCTAAGTGTGCCAGGTGTTTGTTGTTCACTCTGACAGCCCCATGCTGGGACCTGGCCAGGAAGTCCCCGTGAGTGTGTGTCCCTGCTGGGAACAGCCACCCCACGCCTGGCCACCACCGTCTGGAGCCAGCGGGAACGGGGAGATGTGGGGGTGGTGGGGACCAGGCCGCACAACACTCAGGGCTTTATTCTCACGCTTGAGCTGAGCTGCCTGCTGGGGACCCAGGGAATCTCTGAGAATCACTTGATGAAATGTTTTAGGAACAAAAGACAGCAAGATTCACTTCTGTGATTACAGCTGGAAAGTGGCATTTAGTGCATGAGCTCAGGGACACACACGCAGACACACACATACACACACACTCTGTGCCCATTCAGCCGGGCAGCCTCTGCCAGCTCCACCCCACCAGGGTTCTGAGGATCTCTGTGTTATCTAAAGTGTCTTGTCATCACCACCGCCAGCCCATAAAAAGGACTCCGCTGCTACTTCACATGGAATATAGAAGCGCTATTCATCTCACTGTCCCTCCAGCCTGGCTGCGTTGTGCAGGGTCCACAGTCCTGAGCCCAGTGGGAGAGGCCCGGATAAATAAAAATTATGCCACGACAGAGGCTCAAACCCAGCGGTGCAGCCATGCAGCTCTGAGTCTGTGGAAAGGGGGCTTTGATGTAGACAGGGGGTCAGGGGAGTGGTGCATTCCCCGAGTGCTGAAGGATAAAGACAGGCTGCCTAACGGCCACGAAACAGGTGCACGTCCCAATCTCCGGATCTTGGGTTAGGGTTAGGGTTAGAAGGGGCTCTGCAGATCGGATTGAGTTAAGGCCCTTGAGGCAAGAGGTCACCCTGGCTGACCTGGGGGCCCAGTGTCAGCACAGGGCCCTCCCAAGAGGAGGCAGGAGGGTCGGAGGCAGAGAGACTGGAAGACGCTGCGCTGCTGGCTCTGGAAGGGGGAGGAAGGGCCCCGAGCCGAGGGACGCGGGCGGCCGCTAGACGCTGGGAAAGGCGGGAGACGGGTTCTCCCCTGGAGCACCCAGGAGGGACCGGCCCCACCACGCCTTAATTTCAGGACTTCTTATTTCCAGAACTATAAGAAGATAAATCTGTGTCCCTTTAAGCCACTAACTTTGTGGTCACTTGTTACAGCAGCCGTAGGAAACTCAGTCTTTCTAGTAGCCCTAGAAAGGGCGCTGCTGCGACCCTTGCTTAGGGGAACACAGATGCTGGCAAGCTCTGACTCTGTGTTTCTGCCCTGTGTTGCTGGCATCTAGGTCGCTGTCCGGGTGTCCCCGAGCCATGGAGCCCACTGTGGCTGACTTGCAGCTCATGCCCCGGGCAACCAAGGAAGTCCCCGCCTCGGATGCTGCGTGCTGCCGAGTGGCTGTCACTGGACTGGTGGCCACCATCGTGGTCATCCTCACCCTGGGAGTCCTTTTGGGTAAGTGGCCGTGGGATTGGCAGGGTTCGCAAAACCAGGCGACCTGCACAAAGATACCCAGAAGTGGGTCCATGATGTCTCTGTGACCATCTCAGGATCAAAGGGCGGAGCGTCCAAGCGCGGCAGTGAAGGCTGATGCTATGTCAGGTGCCTGGGACACAGGAATCACCCCCTTGGCGGGGACGGGACAGGTGGGTGGGTTACTGCGTATTTCCGTTTTCCCAACGGAAGGAAGTTTTCATAGCCAGGGTAAGATGGAAGGAAATAGAGACAGAGACACAAACTTGCTTTAAATCTTTGGAAACGTACTAAAAAGCATTTAAAAAGGAGCAGTCACTTGTATTCCCACCACCCAAAATTCACAATTGCTCAAATGTCCTGTTTGTTTGCGGTTTTTTCATACCGGCATCGTATTCATGTTATTACGCATTACAGCCCACAGAGTTTTGACAGCTCTGTGCAATGTAAGGGCTGCAATTTTCTTTTTATAAATAAAAAGAGGAAGCACCTTTCATATTTGAATAGAATGATTTGCGAGGTGCTTATGTTTAAAAAAGGGAAGGGCGCGGAATAGTGCCGATGTTTGCTTATGTGCATAAATATTTTCTGGAAGTTTCAGAGTCTCATCAATTGGTTGCCGCTGGGACTAGTGCTGGGGCATACAGCAAGAGGTGCAGGAGGGAAACTTTCCACCGTATACCCTTTGCTTTAGCAGTGTTTGATTGTTTGGAACCATGTATGCAAATTACACCCATTCAAAAATTTGTATTTTTTAAAAGTATATAACCAGTCATCACAGAGGAGCATAACCTAGATTCTATTCTTTTCTCTAAAAGAACAGCCTCCCTAGTAGCTGGGACTACAGCTGCCAACAAGCCTGGCTAATTTTTCTATTTTTTGTAGAAATCGGGTCTTGCAATGTTGCCCAGGCTGGTCTCAAACTCCTGGCCCCAAGCAGTCCTCCTGCCTGCCTCAGCCTCCCAAAGTGCTAGGATGACAGGCGTGAGCCACCGCTCCTGGCCATGAGTGGTTTTAAGACATACATTTACATACACGTATATGTTTCCATGAAATGTATTTAGTACTATTTTGCGTGGACTCATTGCATGAATGAGAGCATGTACCTACTTTTCAGAAACTTGCCTTTTTTCATTCCACCGTTTGTCTCAGCGTCCTCTGAATGTTAATATATAGAACATAGGAATTCCTCTTGAGAGACACAGAGCGATTTCCAATCGTAGCCGTCACAATTAGTACGGCAGTGAGGATTCTGCAGAATATTCCTCTGGTGTCGGTCTGCAGCAGTGCTGTCCGGGACAGCAGCCCCTGGCCCATGTAGCTATTTAAATCATTAGTAAAACAAAAATCACATCTAAAATTCAACTGCTCAGCCCCACCGGCCACATTCCAGCTACCCAGCACCACGAGTGTGGTTATGTTGGACAGCGCTGATCTAGAACATTCTATCGCTGCAGAGTGTTCTGTCGGACAGCGGAGATCTGGGACAGGCTCACTCTGCAATGATAGGCTTCCCGCAGTCCTGTTTGGGGATGTTAAAATCACCTTTCTTCCATGACATGACGGTAGTAGCTGACAATTTAAGGGGAAATGCTCTTGTGTGGCAAAACAGTAAGTTGGTGATCCTGCATGGGTCCTCCTAATTTTTAAAAAAATTTTTGTGGAACTTCTGGAACATCCCACAGCCTGACATGTTTGACTGAGGCCCCCTAGTGGCCCTGGATGTCAAGTACAATACAATTTGGGCTTCTTGTGCATGTGTGCATGCATGCGTGTGTGCATGTGTGTGCAGTGTGCATGTGTATGCGCGTGCACGTGTGTACGTGTGTGCACACGCGTACATGTGTGCAGCACATTCATGTGTACATGCATGCATGTGTGCAGTGTGTGCGTGTGCATGTGCAGTGCACGGTGCATGTGTGCACATGTGTGCATGCATGTACACGTGTGCATGTGCATGTGTGTATGTGTGTGGGTGCACGTACATGTGTGCAGTGCGTTCGTGTGTGCATGTGTGTGTGTGTGTGTGTGCATACAGATCCTTCCTTGCACTACTGAGAGGCAGGAACGGGGCAGAGCTTCACACCTGCATTCTAGAAACACAGATACATGATGTTGGAAACAACAGATAAGTATAACTTCCAGCAGGAACCCCTGAAACTACGGGAAGTCTTTAAGAAGCTCTTAAAATTAAAAAAAAATTTAATGAAAATGAAAATTCAGCCCCTTCCCAGACAGCTCAAAACCTCAGTCGGAGATGTTGGGAGAGGCTGGGTGGCAGGTGCACGGGACCTCTCTGGAATAGTTCCACAGCTTCCTGGGAGTCTACAGTTATTTCAAAGTAAAACGTAAGGAATGAGTTGGGACGCAGCCGGGGCGTTCAGTGTCCACACCAGGGTGCTTGTTTTGCTTTATTTTTATATAGTTTCTTGAACATGAAAATATACCGTTTTTAGAGTTGGTTTGGAATATTTATTCTATCTGTTGAATAAATGAATATCTAAATATCCATCTAAAATATCTACCTATTTAGGATAAGTGGAATTAGGACCCAGCTTTCATGGTTTATGATGTCGCTATTTTCATTTTTTAAATTTTGTAATCACGATCTTTTTTTTCCCAGCGCGCACTTTTGATAGCTGCACACGTGCTTTCACCGTTTATGCAGCTGCTGTCGTAGCCTTCATTTAGAAATGCTGTATGACTATCATCCTTTGCTATGGTGTACTTTGGGCACAATGTCCCCGATGGTTAGAAACCCGTGTGTTTTTGGAGGCTGGCCCCAGGGGCTGTGGCCCGAGGGTCCCGATGTCCCCTTGCTGTGCTCATGGCCCTGAGGTATTAGGGGGTCCCCTTTCCTGGGCCAAGGGTCTCCTGAGCTCATTCCAGCCACTATGTCCTGAAGTCGGCTCAGGCCCTGGGCTGGACACTTCAGGGGAGATGATCGTGAGTGGGACGATTCCTGTTGCCCAGGACATCTGAGGCAGCTGTACCTGAGGCCTTTGGGTGGGTGGCCGTAGAATTTATCACCAAACCAGGACACTTTGGGGAGTTGAAAGGGTGCACTGTGGATGGCTGTTCAGGACAACCACGGGGCACCAGCCACCCTCTGTGTGTCAGGAGTGACCTGCCCAGGTTGTGTGGGTGCAGAGAGGGCAGGGCCTGCGGTGGCCCGTGGTGGCCAGCTCAGTGGAGCCCAGAGCCCCCAAGGGTGGGCTCTCTCACGGAGCCTGGTCTCGTCCCCAGCCTTCCTCTCCACGCAGGGCGTCCATGTGGACCACACGGCTGAGCTCCGGGGCATCCACTGGGCCAAGAGCTTGCAGCAGGAGGCCTCGGACTATCACCGCGCGCTGACGCCTGCCCTGGAAGCACTGGTGAGGGCGGCCTGCATCCAGGGGCCCAGGAGGTGAAGCGGGTTGCCGGGTCCCTGGCATGCACAGGACGAGGCCGGGTAGCAGGGCTGGCGCACGTGGGGTAGAGCTGTACCTGGAGGGGACTGACTCCTTCAGGACTTGGAAGCCACGTATAGAGGTTTTACATTTTATTCCAGTGGAGAAATCAAAGCCATCACACACAGCCAGTGGGAGTGTAAAATGGTGCAGCTGCCATGGAAAACGGGCTGGCGGGTCCTCAGAAGGCTAAACATAGTTATCATGCGACACATATTCCCCTCCTAGGGATCTGTCCAAGAGAAATGAACACATGTGTCCACACAGTCACTTCTACACAAATGTCCCCATAGCGTGAGTCACAATAGCCCAAAGGTAGAAACCCAAATATTCATCAATGAAAAATGGATAAATGCAATGTAGTCTGTCCACACGTGGAACATCACTCAGCCACGAAAAGGGACGAGGCTCTGACATAGGCTACAGCGTGGATGGACCTCAAGGACATTGTGCTCTTCCTGGCTGAGTGACATTCCACATGTGGATGGACCACGTCCTGCTTGTCCTTTCTTTTCTTGATGGACACTTGGGCTATTTCCGCCTTTGGTCATTGTGAATCCGGCAGCGTGAACATGGATGTGCAAGTGTCTCTTCAATCCTGCTGTCATTTCTTTTGGGTCTATCCCCAGAAGTGAAATTTATCCATGGCTATGGCTGATTTATCCCGTCATATGGACACACCCTATTTTGTGCAACCATCCATCTGTTGACAGAGCAATATATACTTTTTTTTTGTGACAGAGTCTCACTCTGTTGCCCAGGCTAGAGTGCCGTGGCATCAGCCTAGCTCACAGCAACCTGCAACTCCTGGGCTCAAGCGATCCTCCTGCCTCAGCCTCCCGAGTAGCTGGGACTACAGGCATGCGCCACCATGCCTGGCTAATTTTTTCTATATTTTTTAGTTATCCAGCTAATTTCTTTCTATTTTTAGTAGAGACGGGGTCTCGCTCTTGCTCAGGCTGGTTTGGAACTTCTGAGCTCAAATGATCTGCTCGCCTCGGCCTCCCAGAGTGCTAGGATTACAGGCGTGAGCCACCGCATCCGGCTGACAGAGCAATATTTTTATGCGAATAATTTCAAAATGCCCATTCCTGTCATTTACATGGCTCTGTGAACTCTGCATTTATTGAGTGTAGAAGGAGATGCTTTCCCATGGCATCGACCCCCCTCCAGGTCCCTCGGATGCACAGCAGGCCTCCGTGGTGGCGGGTGCCTTCGCTGCACAGCTCAACGTTTGCTGGTGTTTCTGTTGCAGTTTGTAAGTAGCTTTCAGAAGACGGAGTTAGAGGCGAGTTGCCTGGGCTGCACAGTGCTGAGTTACAGGTGAGTTGGAGCCTCCACTGGGTGAAGGAACCTTAGTTCTGAGAGATTCTGGGGGATTCCAGAAGTTTCTGGAAGATTCCAGAAAATTCCAGACATGTTTCCAGTAGGGAGGAGCCCCTCCCTCTCTAAGGGCCTCTTCTCCTACCTGTAGGAATGGGAACTCCAGTGTCCTGGTGCATTTTCGGCTACACTTTCTGCTGCGAGTCCTGCAGCCACTAAGCCTGGCCCTGGAGGAGGAGCTACTGCAGCAGGGGATCCGGGCAAGGCTTCGGGAACACGACATCCCCCTGGCAGCCTATGGCACCATCGTGTCGGCTGAGCTCGTGGGTGAGCGGTCCGTCCAGACCAAAACACCGTCAGGAGGAAACTGGTGGCGGCTGCCGCAGGAGGGGAGCTCCAGCAAGTTGCTTTCCATTCTAGGTTCTCAATCATCACCCCTTCCCGTGAAAAGAAAACACCCACGTTGCTTCCCCCTCCATGGTGTAGACCAGGGGTCAGCCACCTCTTTCCTTACAGGACCAGAGTGTAATTATTTTCATCTTTGTGGGCCTTTGGTTTCTGTGACAGCCACCCAACACTGCAATAGTAGCCCCAAAACAGCCATCAGCAATACATAAAAGAATGGGCGTGGCTGTGTGCTGATAAAACTTTATTGATAATAAGAAGAGGGCCAGATTTGGCTCACAGCTGGAGTTGGCCAACCCCTGCTGTAGAAATAAGAGCCAGCGCTGTGCTCTCAAGTTGTACAGCGCAGCAGGTTGTGATGGGAGAGCCGACGCCAGCGCGGACCGTTGTTAGGTTAAAGATTCATCCCCTTGGCCTCTCTGTGCAGGACAGTTGTGAGTCCCTCCCCGCCACGCCCGACATGCTGGTTGGGGTCTTGGCGGCCTCTGCTCCAGCGCTAACAGAACCTCCCTCAGTGGTGGAAATGTTCCCCGTCTGCACTGTCCTATGTGGGAGCCACCAGTCCTCTGTGGCTGCTGATTTAAGTCGGAATTTGAGTGGCTTCCGTGGTGGACAGTGTAGCTTTCCGCTGTACCCCGCCGGCTGTATGCAGTTAGGTGTTTTCAAGGAATTTCACCCTCATGGAATGAGCTTATGTGTACTCTGTTTTGCTGCAGGAAGCCAGGAGGGGCCGTTAGCAGAAAGAGACTTAAAGTCAGGTATGTTTTTCTCTGTCATTTTCTCTGGTTGCAATGCAATTACCTGCAGAGGTTTCCTAAGACTTCTTTCAACTAAGCAACAGAAACCTTCAGAACGTTGTAAATGCTGGTTTTGCAGCTTCCTATGCAGGAGGTCGATTCACAGTCCTGTGGGAGCCAAGCATTTATTTATTTGTTTTTTTTTTTTGAGACAGAGTCTCACTCTGTTGCCCGGGCTAGAGTGCCGTGGCGTCAGCCTAGCTCACAGCAACCTCAAACTCCTGGGCTCAAGCGATCCTCCTGTCTCAGCCTCCCGAGTAGCTGGGACTACAGGCATGCGCCACCATGCCCGTGAGCCAAGCATTTAAACAGGAGATACTTTGAATTGTACATGGCTGTGCATGGTCATGAGAAAACATTAATTTTTTTTTTAAAGAGGTGGAAGCCCGTTGTTAAAGGAAATGTCAGAAAGCAAATCAATGTTTGGTTTGTTTACCAAAAAAAACCAAAAAAAAAAAATCAGTTTAGAAAAATCCTCAATTACAAAATCCTGAAAGTCGAATTGTCACATCCAAACATGTTCATCTCACATCTTTGGTTAAAATTGTATCTTTTTGGTTAAGATGATATATTTTATGTTATGTGTGCTTTACCACAATTTTAAAATTTTAATTTAAACTGTTTCTTCCTTTGTAAAAAATGTGGTTACTGAAAAGTCTGGAAGTACACACGAGGCTCATGTGTGTTTCTGTCGCACATCCCTGGCCTTGGTGCTGACCGACGTTCTTGTGTTGTTACTCTCTGTACTGATTGCAAGAACAAACACTCTGAGATATTCAGAGATGAGTAAACAGATAAGAGATGATTTCCATACTTTGGGGGTTCCAAGTGGAGGGCGGGGTCTTGCTGCGGCCAAGAGAGGCAGAGTGAGGTCAGGAGCTGGGCTCTTCTCTGTCCTCAGGCCATTGTCCAGGGAGCACCTTTTCCTGCCAGAACAGCCAGTGTGTGACCAAAGTGAACCCAGAGTGCGACGACAGAGTAGACTGCTCCGATGGATCCGATGAGGCGCACTGTGGTCAGTCTGCCTGTCTGGCCTGGTCTCGGCCATGTTCTCTTCGCAGGGTCAGCTGTGGGCTCTGCCGCTGCGCACATGGGCACATAGGCCTGGCATTTACTAGAGCTGGGCAGAGGTGCCCATGGTACAGGGAAAACGTGAGCAAAAGACAGAAAAGGAAAAGCCCAAGTGTGTCAAGTGGAGAGTCCTTGGGTGAGTAGGGAGAAGATAGATTCTGGCCAAACTGTGGGAAGACTTGAATACCAGGGACTGAAGCTCTGTTCTATGAATAATGGGGGGTTGCCAAAGGGATTTGAGCAACAGATGTAGACAATTAAAATGCTGTAAGAGTAGTCAACGTGTTTGTAGCAATGCTAGCCCATGTAATAAGCTAAGAACAGTAGTTTAAGTATTGGAACGGAAGAGGGAAAACTTCCATAATTTGCAGTTGAAATAATTATCTATCTAAAACACATCAATAAATGGACTAAAAAGCTATTAAAAATAAGATAGTTCAATAATCAGGGGAGCATAAGATAAATATCTACACATAAATAAACTATCATTCTATACAGTAATAACAGGTTAGAAGATACAATGGAAAAAGTTCCTTTCATTATCAGTAGCAACAAAAAAATAAAATATTGAGGTCTACACTTATTAACATGTGTCATTCCTATAATAGTAATTATCTATAATTATACAACTTTACCAAAGAACATAAAAGTAGATTAAATAAGCAGATAGATGTGGCATCCTATACAAACACATATGTACAGTAGCTCCCTTACCCACAGGTTCACTTTCCTCAGTTTTTTAATAAGACAGGATCTCACTATATTGCCCAGGCTGATCTTGAACTCTTGGGCTCAAGAGATCCTCCTTCCTCAGCCTTCTGAGCAGCTGTGACTACAGGCGTGTGCCACCACACCCAGCTGTAACTGTTCTCTTTTGCTATAAGTTATTGCTGTTAATCTCTTACTGTGCCTAATTTATAAATTAAACTTTATCATAGCTGTGTAGTGCAGGAGAAAACATAGTATATATAGGGTTTGGTACTATCCGCAGTCTCAGGCATCCACTGGGGGTCTTGGAATGTGTCCCTCAAGGATAAGGGGACTCCTGTATAAATAATTTTGAAACTTGCAAATTGGTGAAAAGAACATTCATAGAATCTAGTACCTGGATGTGGAGAATGACAATGACAAGAAGGCATAAAGGTGTCCTCAACCTGTAAGAGGCTGATTAAAATTGGTTGGGAGTCCCAAAGGCCACTCTTGGGTTCGATGATTCACTGAAAGGACTCAGAAAAGCTGTTGTACTCACAGTTATAGCTTCTTACCGGGAAAGGGATGTCTTGAACACCAGGAACAGTGAAATCCCAGTGGAAGGACAAGATGGAAGTCAGCAAAGGAAAAAGGCACATTGGGCGGAGTCCAGGGGAAACCAGGCGGGAACTTCCACGTGTTCTCTCCCAGGGGGCTGTGCTTAGTTCTCCCAGCCACACTATGGGACTACACACAGTCACGAACAGCTGCCAGGCAGAGAGCTCACCGAGCCTAGGTGTCCAGGGTTTTTACTGGGGGCTGGTCGTAGAAGGACCTGGTGCCTGCAGAGCTACCTCCAGGGGTATTTGTTTTCTTGGGCTGCTGTGACAAAGTACTAAGACTGAGCAACTTAAACAAGAGAAATTGATTGGCTCCCACTTCTGGAGGCCAGAAGGCCAAGGTCAAAGTATCGGCAGGATTGGGTCCTCCTGAGGCCACGAGGGAGACTCTGTCCCAGGCCTCTCCCCAGCTTCTGGTGGTGTTTGGCAATCTTCAGCATTCCGTGGCCTGCTCCTTGTGTGTGTGTGTGTGTCCAAATATTCCCTGTCTATAAGGACAGCAGTCACTGGGTCAGGGCCCACGCTACTCCAGTACGACCTCATCTTGACTAATTACATCTGCAATGACCCTATTTCCAAATAAAGTCACATTCACAGGTGCTGGGGGTTAGGATTTGACGGGGAGGGATACAGTTCAACCCACAACACTTAGTCTCCAGCCCCTCTGGGTGCCAACACGGCCCAAGGCCCCCACCACAAATCTCATCGTCAGTATAAACTCTCTGGAGTGGTCCGAGCCCCCAGGTAAAGAAAAACACTGTTTTCAGGCCAGATTTCGAGGGCTTAGAGATTACGTGCCAGGAGTTGGTCAAGGACCAGACCTTTCTTTGAAATGTGCAGTGTTTGGACAACCCAGGCCTGCTGAGTTAACCTGTATTGCATGGCAATGTTAGCGGAAGTTGAGATGTCAGAAGGAGTATTCGGTGTGAGGAGGAAGAGGAAGAAATTGTCCATCAGGCAGGTAGAAATGTGAGAAAGCAAGGACTCCCCTCTGGTTTATGAGTCAGTACAGCCCGCATTCAAGTCAGACGTGTTTGGGAAGTTCCCACCCTGTGGCTAGCATGTTGTTGTCAACAGTATGATACTGTGCGATTGGCAGAGGGAAGGCCACATGGCTTTCACGCTGGGGCAGAGAAAACGTTCCTGGATGGAGACCTTGCTCAGCCACTAGCTGGTGCATGTGACCTTGGGCGTTTGACCCACGAGCCTGGGACAGGGAGACCCCATAGCAGTCAGAAAAGCCAAGTGTGGTGGGGGGACATCTGAGCATCTCTTTGAACTTGGGGACTCTGAGACAGATGTTCTGGGGAGCTCAGGCCGAGGTCCTGCCTTTTCGGGGTCCTGGTTGGTGACCTTCTACCTTGCAGACTGTGGCTTGCAGCCCGCCTGGAGGACAGCCGGCAGGATCGTGGGCGGCATGGAAGCGTCCCCAGGGGAGTTCCCTTGGCAAGTCAGCCTTCGAGAAAACAAGGAGCACTTCTGCGGGGCCACCATCATCAGTGCCAGATGGCTGGTGTCTGCCGCCCACTGCTTCAACGAGTGAGCCCCTGCCCCCAGCCTCGTACCCCCACATCCCTGCGGGCTCAGGGCCAAACCCAATACCTCTGTCTTTCACGTACTTTCTCTCACACTCTGGGGGCCTCACTGTTCCTGGGTTTCCTTAGAATGGGCCCTTTGGAGCTCTTTTTTGTTTTCTTTCTCTTTCTCTCCTTCTCTCTTCCTTGCTTTCTGTTTTCTGCTTTTTTGTTGAATCTGAATGCGTTGTTTTTTAAAAATTTTTTTTAAATTGTGGTAAAATATACGTGACTTAATTTACCATTTAACCATTATAGTTCAGCGGCATAAGTACATTCACATTATTATGCAACCATCACCACCCTCCACCTCCAGAACTTTCTCATCTTCCCAACTGAAGCTCTGACCCCATGAAATGCTCACTCCCCACCCCCTCCCCAGCCCCTGGCACCCACCATCCTACTTCCTGTCTCTGTGGATCTGACGACTCCAGGGACCTCCTGTGAGTGGAATCACACAGGACTTGTCCTTCTGTGTCTGGCGTCTCTCACTGAGCACGATGTCCTCAAGGTCCATCCACGCTGTAGCCTGTGTCAGAGCCTCATCCCTTTTCATGGCTGCGTGATATTCCAGCGTGTGGATGGACCACGTCATGTGTGTCCATTCTTCCTTCAATGGGCACCTGGGCTGCTTCCGCCTTTTGGCTGTTGTGCATCGTGCTGCTGTGCACAGGGACGTGCAAGCGTCCCCAGCCTCCCCTGGGCATATCTTCAGAAGTGGCACTGCTGGGTCCCGGGGTAATTCTATCTTTACTTTTTCGAGGAGACACCAGACTGTCTTCCATAACGGCTGCACCATTCTACATCCTCACCAGCAATGCATGGGGGCTCCAATTTCTCCACGTCCTTGTCAACACTTGTTTTCTGTTCTGAGCGCAGCCACCCTGATGGGTGTGAAGCGGTGGTTTTGATCTGCCATTTCTCTGATGACTAATGATATTTGCTCAATATTTTATTCATCATGGGTATTTTTTGCATTTGCTTCGATTTTTCAAAATATTGAATATGATTCATCTTAACGACTGAGATTTTTGGCACTCCCCCTTAAAACTTTTTGCCCAGGGTAAGTATCCTGCCCGGTGGCCTCTGAGCTGGGGTTTCTCCCGGCAGGTTCCAAGACCCGACGGAGTGGGTGGCCTACGTGGGCACCACCTACCTCAGCAGCTCGGAGGCCAGCACTGTGCGCGCCCGCGTGGCCCGAATCGTCAAGCACCCCCTCTACAACCCGGACACGGCCGACTTCGATGTGGCGGTGCTAGAGCTGAGTGGCCCTCTGCCCTTCGGCAGGGACATCCAGCCCGCGTGCCTCCCTGCCGCCGTGCACGTCTTCCCGCCCGGCAAGAAGTGTCTCATCTCGGGCTGGGGGTACCTCAAGGAGGACTTCCGTAAGCATCTTCCCCGGCCAGGACACCGAGATGAGCGTCCCCTATCCCAGGCAGGCAGGCGGCAAGGCACAGCTGATCTCATTAGTCGTGGATTCTGTGTTCTCGGATTTGACCACTTGCTAAAACTCATTTGTAACCCCGACGTCAAGGCGCGTGGGATTTTTGTGATAGTTCACCGACATGCACAGGACGGTGGAAAATTTGCCTCACCCGATGTGCGAATTCTGCCAACAGTGTCCTTTTTCAGATCTATGGAGAGCCACGAGTTTTTTTTGAATTTTTGTTCTTTTTTTAATTGGTGTTTTGCTGTTTAGAATGTCCCCCAAGCGTACCACTGTAGCACTGTCTCGTGGTCCTTGGTGCAAGGAGGCCGTGAGAAAATCCGTGTGTCAGAGAAGCTTCACTCAGGCAGGACGGATAGCGCCTTATGCCAATGAATCAACAACACATATATTCGGTAAAGCGTCTTTTTTTTTTTTTTTGAGACAGAGTGTCACTCTGTTGCCTGGGCGAGTGCCTTGGCGTCAGCCTAGCTCACAGCAACCTCAAACTCCTGGGCTTAAGCAATCCTCCTGCCTCAGCCTCTTGAGTAGCTGGGACTACAGGCATGCGCCACCATGCCCGGCCAATTTTTTCTACATATATTTTTTAGTTGTCCATATAATTTCTTTGTATTTTTAGTAGAGACGGGGTCTCACTCTTGCTCAGGCTGGTCTCGAACTCCTGACCTTGAGCGATCCTCTCGCCTCAGCCTCCCAGAGTGCTAGGATTACAGGCGTGAGCCCCCCGCACCCAGCCTAAAGCGTCTTTTTAAATGTTTTAGAGACAGGGACTCACTCTGTTGCCCAGGCTGGAGAGCAGTGGTGTCATCACAGCTCACTGCAACTTTGAACTCCTGGGCTCAAGCGATCCTCCTGCCTCGGCCTCCCAGAGTGTTGGAATTACAAGCGTGAGCCACTGTGCCCGGCCCAATGAGGCATTTTTAAATAGAAACACAAATGAGGCCCTGTATTGATTGGTTGATGAAAACGTTGTGCCCAGAGGCCCACAGGAACCCAACCCTGTGTTTCCCGTAGGAGTAAAGGTTCAGTATTCACTAACTCAGTGTTCGTGGCGACTGTATGGAACAGAACTGCCGTGAATAATTGGCATCGACTGTAATTTGATGGTCCTCAGTCTGGGAAGGAAACCCACAGGCTGCCAGGGAACAGCTCCAGGAAGGGGTCCTGGGAAGGCCCTGGGGCCCCCCACATTCAGGGTCTGAGGCTCTGGCGGGGGCCGACTTCCGGATCAGGGCCCTTTTATTTCGTTTCAGTAAGTTTCAATCTACATCTGAATAGTCCCGTGTGCCTGGTGGCTACTGCATTGCACAGGATGATCCATAGGACAGTGTCAGAGCGGGGAATCAGGCAGGGACAGGGCTTAGGGTTAGGGTTAGGCAGGGGCTGCAGTTTTATTTTTATTTATTTTATTATTTTATTTTATTTTTTTGAGACAGAGTCTCACTCTTTTGCCCGGGCTAGAGTTCTGTGGCGTCAGCCTAGCTCACAGCAACCTCAAACTCCTGGACTGAAGCAATCCTACTGCCTCAGCCTCCCGAGTAGCTGGGACTATAGGCATGTGCCACCATGCCTGGCTAATTTTTTCTATATATATATTTTTAGT
This sequence comes from Varecia variegata, assembly GCA_028533085.1. Lineage (NCBI taxonomy): Eukaryota > Metazoa > Chordata > Mammalia > Primates > Lemuridae > Varecia > Varecia variegata. The sequence continues at coordinate 109,584,559 of CM052442.1, read as the reverse complement.
TGGCCAGATAATTTCTTTCTATTTTTTTAGTAGAGACAGGGTCTCGCTCTTGCTCAGGCTGGTCTCGAACTCCTGACCTTGAGCGATCCACCCGCCTTGGCCTCCCAGAGTGCTAGGATTACAGGCATGAGCCACCACGCCCAGCCAGGGGCTACAGTTTTAAACAGGGAGGTCAGGGCAGTCTCCCAAAGAGAGGAGATGGAGGAGGAAGTGGGGCAGATTCTGTGGGGACAAGCAGGCCGGGCAGCAGGAACAGCAGGTGCAAAGGCCCTGGGGTAGCAGGAATAGCAAGGAGGCCCCCAAGATCTGACTCCACATGCAGCAGGGGTGGCACTGGCCACCAGTTCGGGAAGGGATCTTGCAGGGCAGCACCAGAGGAACTGCAGAAGCGGGTAAGAACAGCCTGTAATGACCCAGGCTGGGACGGACAGCCACCCAGCCCGGCAGAGAGACGTGGATGGGTGTTGGGTGTATTTGGGGGTTGAATTGAGAAGAATGACGTAGAGACAGCAGAATCGAAATTGTCCTGGAGTTTGGGGCCTGAGACCCTGGGAGGAGGCAGCTGAGACCCCATGAGATGTTATTGGGGTTATCTGTGGGGTGTTTACCTTTTGCTAGTTTCTGGGCCAGGTGCTGCTGGCAGCCACACTTGCTGCTGGGCAAACTGAGGCTCAGAGAGGAGCCGTTCCGTTCCTCAGCCTCCTGGCTCAGGGTGGCTTCTGGGGCCCTGGCATTCTCACCCCACTCTTCTCTTCCTGCCGGAGCAGTGGTCAAGCCCGAGGTGCTGCAGAAAGCCACCGTGGAGCTGCTGGACCAGGCCCTGTGTGCCGGCCTGTACGGCCCCTCGCTCACAGACAGGATGGTGTGCGCCGGCTACCTGGACGGGAAGGTGGACTCCTGCCAGGTGAGCCCCAGGGGAATTTTAAAGCAGTTGGAACTGAGAGCTGGGTGGTGCCTTGAGAATCTTACAAAGCTCTAACCTGACTGCCCTCTCCCCTCTGTCGTCCTGACAGTCCCCAGGCGCCACGAAGGCTGCCCACAGTGGGTGCCTGTGTAAATCCCCCTCTAATCCGGGACCTGCATGGGGGCAGGGACATCGTCCCCAGCAGCTGGCCTGGTACACACGCCACACCTCTTGTATGAATGATGCCAGTCCATGCCCAGGCCTCAGTTTCTCCCTCTGTAGGGGGAAAGTGTTGGTTGGTCTATGGGAATCCTGTGGCCTCTTGCCCCTGAGCTGTCAGTCGCTGTGAGCAAGCGACAGGCTGGACTCAGGCAGGTTCCAGCAGACGCAGCCAGAGAGCCCCAGCCCACCCCAAGGCTGTGCCTCTGTTCCCTAGGGTGACTCAGGAGGCCCCCTGGTCTGCGAGGAGCCCTCCGGCAGGTTTTTTCTGGCTGGCATCGTGAGCTGGGGAATCGGCTGTGCAGAAGCCCGGCGCCCGGGGGTCTATGCCCGCGTCACCAGGCTGCGGGACTGGATCCTGGAAGCAACCACCATGGCAAGCCTGCCTCTGGCCCCCACGGTGGCTCCTGCCCTTGTCACCCCCGATGCTGCCTGGCCCATAAGCCCTGAGAGCCCTGTGGTCGACACCCCCAGCAAACCCACGCCGGCCCCCAGCACTGTGCCTCGAGACCCCGTCACCACCCCTAAGCCACAAGGTATTTTCCAGGCAGACAGGTAGGAGTAACATCCACCCCTGGACAGGGCCAGATTGGTTGGTACTGGCTTTCCAAGGCACTCGGTGGGAAAGATTGGTGATTGATTAGTGATGTCTGCCATGAGCACAGGCATGGAGGAAATTCATGGATTGGTCATCCTCAGATTTATATTTTTTAATTTTTTTGTTTTGAGACGGGGGTCTCTCTCTGTCGCCCAGGCTGGAGTGCAGTGGTGTCATCACAGCTCACTGCAGCCTCCAACTCCTGAGCTCAAGCGATCCTCCCACCTTGGTCTCCCAAAGCACTGGGATTACAGGCGTGAGCCACCACACCCGGCCTCTTTTCACATTCTTGACGGTGTCCTCTGAAGCACTCATGGAGTGGCTCACAGAGAGGGAAGAGTTTGGTTACTGGATTTGGGGCAGCCTGGGGCGTGGGTGGAATTGAAATGACATGTGGTGCAACATCAGGTCTCACTGCAGTATGGACGTGGGTCCATAGGAACCACAAAGTTAAGACAGACGTACAATATGGTGTCTAGAAGCCCCTTCTCCGAAGTTCTGCACCCGGGTTGTACATTGAGGCAGAATCTCTGCCTGCCCCAGCCAGGCTGGAGCCAGGAGACTCATTCCCTCGTCCAGAGATCCCTTCTGGGGCCCAGGACTTGGGAGTTCTGAGTAGCCAGCATGCCCGGACTCTTCTCTCTCGTTGCCTCGCAGAGTGCGGGGCCAGACCTGCGATGGAGAAGCCCACGCGGATCGTGGGTGGGTTCGGAGCTGCGTCCGGGGAGGTGCCCTGGCAGGTCAGCCTGAAGGAGGGTTCCCGGCACTTCTGTGGAGCCACGGTGGTGGGGGACCGCTGGCTGCTGTCTGCTGCCCACTGCTTCAACCAGTAAGGCCCGCCTCCCCCAGTGGGGCTGCCCGACGTCCCCTCCCTGTGCCGTGTGGTCAGAAACCTGCTCTGTCCGATGTGTCCGTTGTGCTGGGGCTGCCGTGTGGGCCCGGGCAGGGCAGCCCTTCCCTCGGGGCTCTCTGGGAGGGTGTCCGAATGTCCGATTGCAACCCAGACATCAGGAGCCCCCACAGAGAAGCAGGGGGCCCTGAGAGCAGTGCCCAGGCTCCAGGGGGCCTCCCCGGGGAGTGGAGGAGGCTCCCTGGTTTGCCTGATAAACAGGTAATATTTGTCTTTAAGTTCATATAGCTGGGGGAACGTTTGTCCCAGATGTAGACAATGAAGCCCCATGGGTTCCCTGGCTTGCCCAAGGTCCCCCAGCTTGGGAGCCAGGTCTGAGGGGTGGCCCTTGGCCCGGGCACCCCCGCCTGGCCCCCTGGGGGGGTCACATCTGAGGGCCCCTGTCTCCCAGCACCAAGGTGGAGCAAGTGCGGGCCCATCTGGGCACAGTGTCCCTCCTGGGCCTGGGCGGGAGCCCGGTGAAGATCGGGCTTCGGAGGGTGGTGTTGCACCCACTGTACAACCCTGGCACCCTGGACTTTGACCTGGCCGTCCTGGAGCTGGCCAGCCCCGTGGTCTTCAACAAGTACATCCAGCCCGTCTGCCTGCCCCTGGCCATCCAGAAGTTCCCCGTGGGCCGCAAGTGCATGATCTCCGGGTGGGGCAACACGCAGGAAGGAAACGGTGAGCCCTGCGAGGGGAGGGGTGGCTTTAGAGCTGGGCCCTAAACCAGCTGGACCATGTAGGGACCTCTGCGGCAGATCCGTTTGCCTTTGGTCCTGCAAACTGCTCACCCCTCCCTTACACCAGGGGCGCAATGCAGCCCGTGGCCTGTTTGTATGAATAAAGTTTTATTAAAACATGCCATGTTAGGCCGGGCGCGGTGGCTCACGCCTGTAATCCTAGCACTCTGGGAGGCCGAGGCGGGTGGATCGCTCAAGGTCAGGAGTTTGAGACCAGCCTGAGCAAGAGCGAGACCCCGTATCTACTAAAAATAGAAAGAAATTATCTGGCCAACTAAAAATACAGAAAAAATTAGCCGGGCATGGTGTCGCACGCCTGTAGTCTCAGCTACTTGGGAGGCTGAGGCAGGAGGATCGCTTGAGCCCAGGAGTTTGAGGTTGCTGTGAGCTAGGCTGACGCCACGGCACTCACTCTAGCCCGGGCAACAGAGCGAGACTCTGTCTCAAAAACAAAAACAAAAACAAAAACAAAAACAAAAAAAACCATGCCATGTTTGTATGAATAAAGTTTTATTGGAACATGCCATGTTAGGCCGGGTGCGGTGGCCCACGCCTGTAATCCTAGCACTCTGGGAGGCCGAGGCGGGTGGATAGCTCAAGGTCAGGAGTTCGAGACCAGCCTGAGCAAGAGCGAGACCCCGTATCTACTAAAAATAGAAAGAAATTATCTGGCCAACTAAAAATATATATAGAAAAAAAATTAACTGGACATGGTGGCACATGCCTGTAGTCCCAGCTACTCGGGAGGCTGAGGCAGGAGGATCGCTTAAGCCCAGGAGTTTGAGGTTGCTGTGAGCTAGGCTGACGCCACGGCACTCACTCTAGCCCAGGCAACAAAGCGAGACTCTGTCTCAAAAAAAAAAAAAAAACCACAAAAAAACATGCCATGTTTGTATGAATAAAGTTTTATTGGAACATGCCACACTCATTCACTGACTGGTTATCCATGGCTCCTTTCCTGCTACAACAGCAGAGTTGAACAGTGGTGATGGAACCTGACTGGCCCAGAACGCTGAAAATATATACTTTGTGGCCCTTTATAGAAAAAGTTTGCTGACTCATGCTATGCTGTCCAGAGACCTCTCCCCACCCCAAGAGTTGACACTTCCTTTGAAAGCTCAGAATGGCCTTTCCACAGGTCACCCAGTGGGGATAGTGGCTCTGAGTTGGGGAGCTGGGGTTGGCCTCACCCCTGTGGCTTTAGACGATTCCTGCAACTCTGTGAGCCTCCGTCTTGTTGTCTGTAGGACGGGGCAGGCCTTGCTGTCAGGGTGTTATCAGCTAAATGGAACGTGGTTTGGTGACCGCGCTGTAAGTGGACTTGTGGGCTCTGCTTTCCCGGCAGCTACGAAGCCTGAGCTGCTGCAGAAGGCGTCCGTGGGCATCCTAGACCAGAAGGCGTGCAGTGCGCTCTACAACTTCTCCCTCACGGACCGCATGCTCTGTGCTGGGTTCCTGGAAGGCAAAGTCGACTCCTGCCAGGTCAGCATTCAAAGGGGGATATCGGGCAGTGTTTAGACAAAATGAAAATGCCACTTCCGCTGGCAAGCCTACATCTGGGTCTAGGTTTCTGCAGTGCTCAGAGCATGCAAAGACAGAGGTAAAAGAATTCTCAGTGCAGCGCAGTTTGAGGAGGGAAAACCTGGAATGTCCAGTATCCGATGTCCATTGATGGAAGATTGGTTAAAGGAATTCAGTGTCCAGACAGGAGATGAGGCAGCAGTTAAAAAGTGTGTGGTAGATCTATACAAAATACACACATATCGATTTTAAAAGATGTACGGTATATATTAGCTGAAAAGTTGGCCAGGCCCAGTGGCTCACACCTGTAATTCCAGCACTTTGGGAGGCCGGGGCAGGAGGATTACTTGAGGTCAGGAGTTTGTGACCAGCCTGGGCAACATAGTGAAACCTGTCTCTAAAAACAAAGAAAAAAGAAAAATGCAATGGGAATCTAACTAACCAGTCCACCTTAAGGAACCAGACTCTAGGATTTAACTCCTGACTCAAACTCTTACTAGCTGTGCTACCCCAGGCAAGTTACTCAACCTCTCTGGTCCTCTGATCCTCATATGTAAAGTGGAGATCCTAGCAATACCTATCTCCTAGGATTGCTGTGGGAACAGTGCCTTGCACAGACTCTTTTTGTCCTATGTATTCATTACATTTATTCTTTATATCTAACAATAAAAGTATCTATTATTCTATTTATTTATTCTATACATAAATGGCCAATTCATAATAGTTAGCTTGTTATCTTGAAAACAATGTTGAATGAAGTTGCAACATGTTGCATGTAACGTATTTATATACATTTTAAAATAACAATATATATTTTCTAAAAATATAAATGTAAACACATAGTGGAGGAAAAGGCCTAGAAGAAAACACAGCAAATCCCTACACTGTTTACCCGAGGAGGTGACAGGGCTGTATCAGTCCCTACTGCCATCACACGACATCTCAAAGCTTAGCAGTAAATAAACCACTATTTCATTCGGATCATAGATCTCAGGGGATGGGAATTGAGGTGGGGCACAGGGGGGCTGACTTGTTCATGCCACACAATGAGGCCTTGGCTGGGAAGATTTAAAGACTGCAGTGACCCAATGGCTGGTGGCCAGCAGGATGGGGAGGCAGCGCCACTGGCCGCCTGGTGCTGGCTCGGGGAGGATCTCAGCTAGTCGCTATACATGGCCTCTCCACGGGGTCCGCCTGGGTAGTTGGGCTTCCTCACAATATGGCAGCCGGTTTCTAAGAACCAGTGGCCCCATGGAAGCAAGGAGGAAACACATGGCATTTTTACGACCTAACTTTGGAAGTCAAATCCCTGCCCCCGAACTCTGTTGGTGAAGGCAGTCACAGGGCTCTGCCCACATTCAAGGGGAGGGACATAGACCCTCCCCACACTCAATGGGAGGAGTGTCAAGGCCTCATTTCTTGTATGTGAGACATTGTTGTGGCCGTGTTTAGAAAACACAACCTGCTATATGGCCTATGCTTTGTTTGTAACATTCTAGAATTTTAAAGAAAAGTTGTATTGATGGTGTAATTGTTTTGACACATACAGACCCATGACTGGCAGCTAATGAGCAGTGGTTAATGCCAGGCCGTGGGCCTATCCCTGGCTGTTACTTTTTTCTTTAGCGTTTTCCACACTGTTTTACGTCTCCAAAACAGAAGGAAAAACGAGGGAGGCTCAGAGAAAAGTGACTCACTTGAAGTCACACAGCCAGGCCTCCCGAGTCCCCGAGCTGCGTCCTCCTACTCCCGTCGGGTCTCACCCACTAGCGGGGACTCGGAAGGGCCTGCAGAGAGGGAATCCGAATGATCAACCAGCACTCGGTCCTTCCTTTTTAGGGTGACTCCGGGGGCCCCCTGGCCTGCGAGGAAACCCCCGGTGTGTTCTATTTGGCGGGGCTCGTGAGCTGGGGGATCGGCTGTGCGCAGGCCAAGAAGCCTGGTGTGTATGTGAGGATCACCAGGCTGAAGGGCTGGATCCTGGAGACCATATCCTCTCGCCCTGTCCCCGTGTCTCTCCCCTTGACTACGAGGACGCCGGCCACCACCAGCCACCTCCCCAGCACGACAGCAGGCCTCACAGTCCCTGGCGTCACCACCCTCAGACCCACCCCTGGGGCCACCAGCCAACCTGCCAATGCGACTGTATCCATCAGGAGCACCACTGCTAGGGGACAGACGCCACTGCCAGACGCCCCTGAGACCACCACGCGCTCCCAGCTACCAGGTACCATGAAAAATGGGAAATGGAGGGGCGTGTGAGAGTGGCGGGGTCTAGAGTGAGTCCCATAACAAACACAGACCAGGTGGCTTAATCAAAAGACATTTGTTCTCTCAGGTCCTGGAGGCAGAAGTCTGAGGTCAAGGTGCACTCAGGGCTGGTTCCTCCTGAGGCCTCTATCCTTGGCTGCAGACGGCCGCCTTGTCCCTGCGTCCTCACATGGTCGTCCCTCTGTGCGTCTCTGTGTCCTAATCCGGACACCAGTCCTGCTGGATTAGGACTCAAAGCATCTCATTTTACCTTAATCCCCTCTTTAAAGACCCTGTCGCCAAATACAGTCACATTCTGAGGCTCTGGGGGCTGGTTAGGACTTTGACATATGAATTTGCGGGGACAGAGTTGAGCCCTAACGGGCCCCGAGAGTCACGCATACAAGCACGCTGGGCAGACGCACCTTGTCTAGTGCAAACGCCCTGTCCCTCGACCCTGTCTCCTGTTTCGGGGCTCTGGGGTGGGAGGAGGGTCTCCACTCACTCCACCCCTGTTCATAACGCCTGCGGGGCTGCAGCGGGGGGTGCGAGGCTCAGGAAACAGACACTCCCGTGATCACAGTGGGGTGTGGGGAGGAGCAGGAGGCTTCAGGGTGGCCGGGAAGGGGACACCTGCAGGCTCTGGCTGCCCGCAGGTGCTGGCTAGAGCCCAGTGGGACTCGGCAGTAAATGGCCCGGAGGGAGATACTGACAGCGAAGGTGGCTTTGCCATCTTTCCACTCTCAGCTACGACGCTGAGTTGATTTCTATTAAACATTAATCAGAACTATATGGAACTGCTGTATTTGGAGGTCAAAGGTAAAAGCCCCATCGGGCACAGGCACAGAGCCGTAGCTGACGACGTCAGGGTGATTGGTCCTTTGCGAGCAGGGAGTCTGAGCCCCAGAGGAACCGTGGGGTTCACTGAACAAAGGGAGAGTGGGGGGATTGAGGGGCTCGGGGACAGAGCAGGCCTCTGTGCAAAGGGGTTAACGTGGGGCCTGGTCCCGTCTCCCCGGGCACTCCGAGCACAGGAAGCCGTGGGGCGTCGTGTGTGCAAACCCTCCACGGGAAGCTCTGCAGCAGCAGGGGGACGGGGGCACACTCTCCTCCTGCCTCGCGCTGCCACGACTTCTAACCGCAGTTTCTGATGGTCTGGCTTCTCGGCCAGGCGAAAGCAGAGACGGCTCAGAGAAGGTGGTTTTGATGTTTTGCAGCTGTGCCGTGTCGTTGGGAGAAGGGTGTTTGTCGTTAACTTTGCAGCTGCCCTCACCTGGGTCTCTGCTCTCACCTTCCCAGACTGAGCTGAGTTTTATTCTGCAACAGCTCAGCCTGGGAGCTCCTAACTTGGGGCCCCACAGAGGTGGAGAAGCCCCCAAAACGGAGGCAGGTCCTGCGTGGAGGTGGCGAGTGTTTCCGAGGACAGGGGCTGTAGCTCCCGGGGGATTCTCCAAGGCCACCTGGTCCTGCGTGAGGGCCGGATGGTGCCAGGAGGCTGGTGTCTGCCCAGGGCTGCGAGGCTCCGGGCACACTGGGGCTGGCAGGGACCTGCCCCTTCCTCTCTTTCTGGGTGGGGACACTGAGCCCCTTCTTTTCCTCACCAGCCTTTGTAGCTGAGGCAGGGAAGCCAGCTTGCAGGGGGGTCTCCCCCAAGGAGGAAATCACCCGTGGGAGTTATCAGGGGGAACCAGAGCCCTCTCCGTGGGTGGTAAAAGTGGGCTGTGAGCACCTCGGGAAACCGCTCATCTTTCTACAGTTGTTCTGAGGACATACCTTGTGTCTGGCACCATCCTAGGCGGAGGTGACCCGACAAGGCGGGGAGGTGTCACAGCCTAGAGGAGGTATCAGGGAAGGATCCAGGCAAGGTGGGGAGGTGGCTCACGCCTATAATCCCAGTACTTTGGGTGGCCGAGGGGGGAGGATCACTTGAACCCAGGAGGTCAAGGCTGCAGTGAGCTACGTTAGTGCCACTGCACTCCAGTGTGGGTGACAGAGCATGACCCTGTCTCTAAAACAAGGATCTAGGCAAAGAGGGCCAGGGCGGGCCATGGGGGGGCCTCCAGAAATCAGCTGGAGCAGGCGCCTGTGTGCCAGGGCCCTGCGGTGGAGGGAACCCTGCTCCCGGAGGACTGATAGATGCCAGAGGTGGTGGTGTGGGAGGGGATGCTGGCCTGGCCCCCAGCAAGGGAAGAGGGACAGCCCCAAAGCTGAGATCACAAGAAACAAACAAATGGATTCAAAAATCCCAGAGAAGGCTCATTTGTAGAACCAAGCGCCAGGCCAATGTCCTTTTCTGCAGTTTTCCAGGGGCAGGTCCCCCGCCCCATGCTCCAGGTTCATATGCGGGGATGCTCTGAGGGGTGACGCCTGGTGGGCTGCGCAGAGGAGGTGCCCTAGGTCCACTTGCCCATCCACCTGGCTCCCTGCAGACTGTGGCCTGGCGCCAGCAGCAGCGATGACCAGGATCGTGGGTGGCAGTGCCGCGGGCCTTGGGGAATGGCCGTGGCAGGTGAGCTTGTGGCTGTGGCGCCGGGAGCACCGCTGCGGGGCCGTGCTGGTGGCAGAGAGGTGGCTGCTGTCGGCAGCGCACTGCTTCGACGTGTGAGTCCCCCCCAGACACCATTGGCCCATCTCTGTAGTTCACCTGGGACCTAACTGTGGCCCGAAAACTCAATGTACCTCCCCTCGTTTTCGGGAATGTCCTCCCCGACACCAGCTCCCACTGCCCCAAGCCATCCCCTCATCCGGGCAGCCCTCCCCTGCCCACCCACACTGCCTAGGGCTGGGGAGGGTCCAGCCCTGGGGCCCCCACCTTGGGGGGGGGGCACTGCACCTATCTCAGCTCCAGGCCAAAGCTGTGGGGGTGGAGGGGTATGGGACCACTTCCTTCCCCAGCCCTCCCGACTCCAGCCCCCTTCCCCAGGGCCTGACAGGGCCAGGGGCCCTGCAGAGCAGACACCCAGCTCAGGGTGCACAACCCATGCCTTTTGGGCCTCGGGGTCAGAGGGTGTGGGCAGGCAGGGGCAGGGCCCTCACGACCGTCAGAGTCCCTCTTGGAGAGCACTAATATTAGTGAACATGGATATAGCCCCTGGTGTCACCTCAGTGTCTGGGGGCTGGACTGGGTGCATTCCTGGTACGGCCTCCCCTCGCTCTCCCAGATGGCCTTGGTGCATTTCTTTTTTTTTTCTTTTTTTGAGACAGTCTCATTCTGTTGCCCGGGCTAGAGTGCGGTGGCGTCAGCCTCGCTCACAGCAACCTCCAACTCCTGGGCTCAAGCAATCCTATTGCCTCAGCCTTCCGAGTAGCTGGGACTACAGGCATGCGCCACCATGCCCGGCTAATTTTTTCTATATATTTTTAGTTGTCCAGTTAATTTCTTTCTATTTTTAGTAGAGATGCGGGTCTCGCTCTTGCTCAGGCTGGTCTCGAACTCCTGAGCTCAAATGATCAGCCAGCCTCGGCCTCCCAGAGTGCTAGGATTACAGGCGTGAGCCATCGCACCAGGCCGCCTTAGCGCATCTCTAGATGAGCAGCCCCAGAACCCTGCCCAAGGTGCCAGGGAAGCCCCAAGAGGGCGGGGCCACGTAGATGCAGCCAACGCCTGTCCCCACGCCCTGCAGCTACGGAGACCCCAAGCAGTGGGCGGCCTTCCTGGGCACGCCGTTCCTGAGCGGTGCGGAGGGGCACGTGGAGCGCGTGGCGCGCATCTACAAGCACCCCTTCTACAACCTCTACACGCTCGACTACGACGTGGCGCTGCTCGAGCTGGCAGGGCCCGTGCGCCGCAGCCGCCTGGTGCGGCCCATCTGCCTGCCCGAGCCAGCGCCGCGGGCCCCGGACGGCGCGCGCTGCGTCATCACCGGCTGGGGCTCGGTGCGCGAGGGAGGTAGGCGCGTCGGGCCGCGGGGCGGATCCTCAAGCGGGTCCCCAATGTGCGCCCCCACCGGCCCGTCTCGCCCGCAGGCTCGATGGCGCGTCAGCTGCAGAAGGCGGCCGTGCGCCTCCTCAGCGAGCAGACCTGCCGCCGCTTCTACCCGGTACAGATCAGCAGCCGCATGCTGTGCGCTGGCTACCCGCAGGGCGGCGTGGACAGCTGCTCGGTGAGCGCCCCGGGACGTCCCACCCGGGGAGGACTGGGATTCCGAAGCCCACGGGCAGGCACCCGCCTCCAGTGCACACTGCTCAGGCTGGACCAAGCAGGGCACCTTTTTGGCTCTGGAAGAATTTTCATTACACAACCGTCTATTGGGCACACACAAGCCACACTCACCCTACCCCTTAGCCTTGCAGATAGCAGGCTGGCATTGGCTGCAGTGTGGCCCTGTTCCACTCGGGGACCCCGTGGGGGGTTCCCACAAATGCCTGACAGCAACATGAAGGATCATCCTAGCACTGAACCCATTTCCCAGATAATAAAAGTGAGACCCACAGGGGAAGTCATTCAGTTGGGGTCAGCCCTGTAGTGGCCAGTGACCTGGGGTGCAAGGGTCAGGCCAGCCCCCCTTGGCCCAAGGGCTGCTGTGGGGGAGGCACTGGCCTTCTCTGAGCACCGTTTCTTCTCTCCCATCTCAGGGTGATGCTGGGGGACCCCTGGCCTGCAGGGAGCCCTCTGGCCGGTGGGTGCTAACTGGGGTCACCAGCTGGGGCTATGGCTGTGGCCGGCCCCACTTCCCAGGTGTCTACACCAGAGTGTCGGCTGTGAGAGGCTGGATAAGGCAGAACATCCAGGAGTGACCACCGTGTGGCTGCCCAGGCCCGGACACCAGATGTGAAGGCAGCAGGACCCACCCACCACCCAACCCTCCTCGGGTGAATGTCTAGGTGGTGGGCAGGGAGTGGGGGGCTGTGGGTACCAGGGTGCAGTATGACTGCATACTTTCTCCAATAAACACAGCCCCTGCACCCCATCTTGCTGTCTCAGCACCTCCATGGCCCCACAAGGACCACTTGCCCGTCCCTCCCCCGGGCCCAGAGATGGAAGGTGGGGTGGAGCAAGCCCCTGCCTCAGGGGCAGGGTTGTCCCCTTAGCCTTTGGGGCGGGGGCACACCAGCCTCACCTCCAAGGCCCCCTTCTGTGTTGCACACCACAATCCCCCTGACCCACACAGCGGCACTAAAGGGAGAGACAGACACCCCCTCCCCCGCCCCAGGGGAGGCTGAGGCCCAGTCTGGGCTGCGGCTCTGGGGACACCCACACCTCCTCCCAGAGATCCCTCAGGAGGGAAAACGCACAGGGCTCTCTTTGCCCTTGCCCCAGCAATTTATTAGTCCTCAAGAGATCACAGCTCAGGTGGGGTCTAATCACCCCCCACTCCAAGGTCCAAACAAGGGTTCCCTGCCCAAGGCGTGAGGCTGACCTGGGCACACCAGCGACTCCCAGGCCTGAAGGAGGTGCCATTTTGGGAAGGCTCGGCACCTCCAGACCCAGGCTGCACTCGCCGGCAGGAGCTAAACGTGGGGGACACAGTCCCATCTGTCCCAGCAGCGGTGCCACCCCCTTAAACCAGGGCAGGCAGGACCCACTTGCGGTCCGAGTCCCGCCTCGCCAAGCACGTACGTGGAGACGCAGTCGGGGTGGGGGCGTCCCGCTCACATGTTGGCCCGCTCCCGCTGCAGCCGCGAGTTGTAGGCGCGGGACACGGTGTTCCAGGCGTCCATGTATCGGTCCATGCACATGGCGATGCACTTCTGCGGGTGGGGAAGGGGCGCGCGGCTCAGCCCGGGCCCCGCGCCCCCTTGGACCGTCCGCGCCCCGCGCCCAGCCTACAGACCGCGCACGCGCAGCGGCCCCCTCCCCGCCGACCGTTAGACCGCGCACGCGCAGACGCCCCCCGCCCGATCGCGACCCCGCGACCCCCGCCCTGGGGGCTCACCTGCTCCGAGTTGTCCAGGGAACCCCCCGGCTTCCCGATGCACTTCCGGAAACACTTGTCCGTCATCCTCTGTGGAGACACACGAGGCCTCAGCCGCGACGCCCTTCCGCAGGGGCGTCCCCGGCCCCCGCCCCCGGCCGCCCCGCACCTGCAGCAGCTCCTGTGCGTTGGCCACGGCGATCTGCACCTTCACCTGCTCCATGATGAGCCCTGGGTCCAGCTTCCCACTGCCCGAGCCCCCGAAATCCGAGCCGAAGCCGCCGTCCATAGCTCCGCAAAGTCAACAGGGCCGAGGCCGCGCGCGCCGACCCGTAGCCGCGCCGGAAGCTGGTCCACCGGGGCACGACGGGAAACGGAGTCAGGGCGACCCAACTGTAACTCCCATAAGGCCGCGCGCGGACCCTCCGCACATGCGCGCCAGCCAACGCCGACTAGAGCGTGTTTAGTGTCGCGACTCCTTGGGCGGAGCGGGACACAGCACTGGCCCCACCCCCGGCCCGGCCCGCAAGACCTGCTGCGCGTGCGCACAAAGCGCCGGACGCGCGCAGCCGGGAAGCGGTCGCGTCACGTGACTCGGAGGCAGGCTCGACTGGAACTGACGTCCCAAGGACTGTAAGCACTGCTGGCAGCTGGGGTCCCAGACAACCGCCTCACTAGGGACAGAGGCAGAACTTAAAACCAAAATGTTTATTGGAGTGTTGTACAAAAAAGTTTCCAGTCATAAAATGTATATTACAAATCATGGGGGGGGGAAAAAAAGACCACACATTTGGCATGCATCTTCTTAAAAACCAACGAAATCTCTGGAAGTCTCTGCCAGTCCGAAGTTGTTGCAGTCCAAGTCCACCTGCAAGTTGTGCTGTGATGATCCGTTGGATGCATGGATGATGACACTGAAGTGGCAATGCCATGGGGACTGTCAGTCCCGCTCAGATCTTTAATATAAATACAACTGCTGTCCAGAGGCAGGTGAAAAACAAACCCAACTCAAAGCCATCCCTGCCGTGAAAACAGCTGCAGGATCAAGTTGGGTTCCCACATCCTGGGCTCAATGAGCTGACCCAGGCCTGTGCCCCGAAGCCCTGCCTGTTGCTCCAGCAGTGGAGGGCTTCCCTGGCCAGCGATGGGCTGGACTCTGAAGCCTCCTCAGGAAGAGCACTGTGCTGGGAGTCGCCCAACAGGGCCTCGCACAGAGGGACCATTTGCACCGCGTCGTTCTAAGTGGCACACAGCTAATAAGCTTATTTGAGAACAAGTGCAAATTCCGTTTCCCAGGCCAGTTTTGTGAAATTGGATTCTGCTGTTTCCAAATACTTGATTACCAATGATGTCATTAAGCTCCAATCACCAACTGGCCACCCAATTAACTCCTCACCCTGAGCCCCACCAGCTAAGGGCACCCTAAGCACCTGGACAACTTCCAGCTCTACTCAAGGCAAATGTGGGTAAAGACCCAGACCAGCTTGGAGTTGGTCAGACTGCCCGGAGCAACCTCTGGGCACCCAGGGGTCGGGGTAGGGTGTCTGTGGGCCCAGGATGGGGGCCGTGCCGCAGGAGGGACCTGGCAGTCTCTCTCGACACCTGAACCTGCTGGGCCTTCTCCTTTTGTCCCTAAGCCCAGCCTGTAAGTCTGTTTCAGCAAATCACAGACCCAACTCCAGGTTATGGTGTTGCTCCCCCAGAGCCCCCAAATACGTAGAAGGATATGACTGAAGCCAGCGCAAAACCCCCTACATGTCAGGACCACCAAGACCCACCCTCCAAAACCCCTGCTTGCACGAAGGACAGCTGGTCAGGTCTGGGCAGTTCCTGCTGTGAGGGTGGGGAAGGGGGAGTAGCACCTGGAACCAGCGTTCCTGCTTCTCAGTGGCCTGACAGAGCCCTGCCGGCCCTGGTGGACACACTCTCCGTAGGGTAGGGGAAGATGCACCCGCCAGGGCAGGGAAAGCTCCCCACAAACCTGTCTGACTCAGAGCATAGTAGTTAAGCCTGTCTCGACCATCCACAAGGAATTGCTTTGGTAAAACACACTTCCCTCCACACTGGGAAAGAGCCCACAGCCCAGGGAATGCAGAGTCACCACAGAAAATACCGGGGACTTCTGGAAACAAGGGCAGCTGGCAGATACCCTTGGGTGCAGGAGTAGGTCCAGCACCAGCAGCAGTTTTGCCGTCAGCCACTGGCACCTTCCTGGCCTGGGGCTCAGGCCTCCAATTCCCTCATCACCAAAAGCAAGTCCCCAGGGAAGCAAGACATGCAGACTCAGCAGTGCCATCTGCCCTGCAACGACCGGGAGGCCCAGCCGAGCTGGGCAGCGCACGTGGCTCAGTGTTGCGTCTTTAAGACTCAGCTGCACTTTCTGAAGGAAGTTTGTCGTGGGGGTGGGGGTTCCCCGCACCAGCGCCTCCCCCTGGGGGGATGGCCAGCCTGCCCTTGAGGCCCTGGTATGAGCCCCTGAAGTGGGGTCCCGGCAATCTGTGTACTGACCAATGTAAAAAAATAAATATCCGTTAAAAAAATAACTTCTGTGTATCTATGTGGGGGGCGTAAACAGGAAGCTATTGCCAAAGGGCGGGGGGGCAGGGCACTGGGTGGCCAGGAAGCTGGTCTGGGGTTGAGCGGTCGGGATGGGAGGCAGCTGGCGTTGGCATGTCTGTCTGAGAAACAAAATTTCAGCGAGAAAGTTACAGGTAGAAGCTACAATACCAATATATGCGTATGTATATATAGGAGACCACACTACACGCAGAGCCACACAGGGTGCCAGGGCGCGGGGCGGGGAGCCGGGCCCACCCTAAATCACTCTCTTCTGGAAGGGTCAGGACTTGGCAGTACCACAGACAGCGGTTGTGAAGCTCAAGGCCTCTGCTCGGGGGTCAGCCATCGTGTCCCCTCAGCTCGTCCCCTTCCCATTTATCATCCTAGCAAGTCTTAGAGCAGGACTGTTCTCGTGTGTCCTTTCTCCTGCCCTGTTGGTCCTGCAGGGTTAGGAAGTGAACTGTAGAAAGCTCCAGACTCAAGGCCCAGAAAATAGAATCAAGAGTTAGTGACTCCAGCCTTCGCCCATGTCGTCAGAGCAGGAACCGCTACCAACTCCCTGAATACATACTGAATACATCTGTCCTGGGACCAGGCCGATCCCGCACCGTTAGCACCCGACTCTTGGTCGCGTGGTGGGTTCCCGCTGTCCAAACTGCAGCAGCCACGACGCAGGCCGGGCCCCTGCCCCGCCAGGTCAGAACCTGGACTCTGAATTTGGTTTTTAAAAAGCTTTAAAAAAATAAAACCCACAACCACTAAATTCTTCTGCAGTTTCTGCTCTCTATCCCCTTCAAGGGCCAAGGGGCCATCTCCTGTCCCCTCCCAGCCTGGCCTACAGAGGCAGAAGCAGCAAAGCAGCCCCATGGCCCTCCGGCCTCCCAGCCGGGCCCCCCCCAGCCCTCAGGGTCCTGGCCCTGGGCCTCAGATTCAACCACATGGTGAAATCGGGGGAAAGTACTAAGAAAGATCTCCTGGCTAGTGGTGGGTGGGTGACAGGGAGGGTCCAAGGGCACCCACCGTGGGAAAGATCAGCAGAGGCCCACACCCACGTCCTGGCAGTTTGCTTAAAAATTCTCTAGAAATGTATCAAGAACTAAAGAAAGCCAATGATATAAAAATAGTTTTCAGTGGCTCTGGGCAAAGAAAGATGTGTGAATGAGGAGTGCTGAGTTCACATCACGTGACAGCCTCTTGAGGTGGTCCTCGGGTCCCCCTGCAGGAAAGATGGAAGGACGACAGCGGTCAGGCCAGCCGGGGATGGGGGTGGGGGTGGGGGTGGTGGTGGGGATGGGGTGGTGGGTGGACCAGGCCCGTAGCTGGCTGTCCCCACCGAGTCCTCCCTGTTGGGGAGGGGCTGCGCCAGGTTGGGGGGCCAAGCACCACAGGAAACTCAGCTCACAAGGTGACAGGCTCAGCAGCTTCTGCCACAGCAGCCCCTATTTCTAGAACCTTCCATTTCTCCATTACCCTGATTGTGGGCTACGTGTCACTTTTTTATGTTCCAAAAATCAAGAGTGCTATGATGTGTTCGTTTAATACAAGTGTGGTTTCTAGATTCTCTCTCCCTCCAAAGCTACTTTGGTGACTGGTGTCTTAGACTAGAGGGCGTGTGGTCCCAGAGTGTCTGGGAGCTGTACCCAGCACCGATATGCGTCACAATTGGCTTTTCAACACCCCGCCTCCCATGGAACTCCAGGCCAGCACCCTGAGGTCCGTGATGTTCCAGTATCCACACGATGGCAGGACCCAGGGGGCAGGGACAGTTCCCCACCTGAGCCACTGGTGCGGGGGCTCAGCAGAGCCCAGCCCCTGCGGCCCAGCGAGCATCTCTCCAGGGGTTCAGCAAGCATAGCGTGTGCGCACGTGGGGTGTGTGTGCACGTGCGTGTAACCCCGGCTCGCTCTGCCCTGACGCTGCCCTGGCTGCAAGTGGGCATGGGCCCTACCTGCTGGTGGAAGAGATCCTCCTCGCCAAATTCCGCCTCCTCCTCCTCTTCCTCCCCATTCTCATTCTCCCGCACCACCGAGGACTGCTTCACGGCCCTCACGGCCACTTCCTGTGTAAGACAAGATCCACCGACACTCAACACCCCCGGTGCCGGACTCCCAGCCCACGTCGGATGCTCCTGTTGGGGCACTGCCCGGCCGCGGACACCATCCTAGGATCAGGCCCACAGCTGCCATGGCTCCGCAGGCCCCCAGGCTGCAGCCCAATCCTGCACCCACCTCTCCATCGGCGTTGACCAGGATGGTGCGGAAGCTCTCCCCGGCGCCCCAGCTGGTCTGGCTCTTCCACACGAGGGTTGACGGGGGGCTGTGGGCCACCCCTGCACCAGCTGCCCACACCTGGGGACCCAAGGACACTCCCCATCAATGCCACCTCTTGTCCTGGGGACATGGGCCAGCAACTGGCCCCCTACCACACAGCTCCCTTCAAAATGCCTTGGGTGTTCATCCCTTCTAGCCTGGCTTGGGCTTGTCCAGGGATGACAGTCCCCAGGGTACAGAAGAAGAGACTAAGGTTCACAGTGGCCAAGTGCTCTTGGCAAACGGGCTGAGCTGGGGTCTGAGACCTATCAGGCTGTGACTGTCATGCTTCACACAGACGCCTGCCAGCCTGGACGGCCTAAACTCAGACGCCAGGCATGTTGCTCAGGCTCTGGGAAGGCCCAGTGGTGCAAATGGTGGCGCTGGACCCCCAAGGTGGCACAGTGCCGTCTATGTCCTGAGTCTCAGCCCCCTCCCGTACCCAACTCATCCCACCAGCGGCCACCCTCACCCTACCCCCTACCCTTCCACCTACCGTGACTGTCTGGCCGGCCCGCAGGATGTACTTGGGCGTGAACTTGTAGGCAATCTCGTCCCCCTCCAAGATCTGCCTCTTGATCCTCCAGTTCCCCAGAGACTGATCCTGGAAAAAGCAGCACACGCTTGTCACATGCCCGCTGGGACAGGGATGCCGGCAGGGGCCTCCCCCGCCCCAGGCGAGCGCCCCGGCACCTTGTCCGAGTTGTTCTTCAGCTGCACGAACTTGCCCTCCAGGTCGACCTCCTCAATGGTGACGCTGCCCGAGGCCGAGGCCTGCTGGGCCAGGTGGAAGCTGCTGCTGCTGCTGCCCGTGCCCAGGCCGCTCGAGCTGCTGCCCGGGGACTCCTCCGCCTCCAGCCGCTTCCGCTTGCTGCGGCCCGGGCGCCCGGCCAGCGCCACGCTGCTGCCACTGCTGCTTGAGGTGGCCCTCGAGATGGTGATGCGTGAGGACGGGCTGGGGGACAGCTTCAGCCTTGGGGGAGGAGGAGGAAAGGGCATGGCTGGTGGTGGCAGCCCTGATGGCATCGGGTCCAGAAGGGTCAGGAAGGCTGTCGCCTTGCCCCGCTGCCCCACCCTGCCCCACCTTTCCTCCTCGCCCTCCAGCAGCTTGCGGTAGGCGCTGATCTCCATGTCCAGGGCCAGCTTCACGTCCAGCAGCTCCTGGTACTCAGCCAGTTGCTGCTGCATCACGTCCCGCATCTCTGTCATCTCCTGCTCCTTGGCGTCCAGCATCTTCCGGAACTTGTCCCGCTCCCCGGCCACGGCCTCCTCCAGCTCCCGGATGCGGTCCTCAGCGGCACTCGCCTGGGGACGAGGCAGGTGGCCTAGTCAGGGCGGCCAGAGGTGATGGACGCGCAGCCAATCCTCAGCCTCTTGTGGGGCTGCTGAGGATGTGGACAATGGGAGAGACAGCCCGGAAACATGGGACTTGGGGGAGGCAGCCTCTCAAGGGAGACCAAGCCTGGGGGACCGGGGGGCCCAGCAGCACATGGAAGAGTAGGGGACATGGCTGGTGCCATGTGGGCCGCATTAACCGCTAAGAGGCAGGAGAGCCTTGAGCCCACACACTCGAGGTGACGGCAGATGGGGGGGTCTCTGGTGGTCACCTGCTTCTGGAGGCTGGAGAGCTGGTAGCTGAGGGACTCGACGCGCATGCGGGCCTCCTTCAGCTCCTCGCGGGCAGCACTGGCTGCCTTGTCGTTCTGGTCGGAGCTCAGCTTGGCGTTGTCCAACTGTGGGGAGACGGGCAGGTGAGGGGCAGGCGCTGGCTGGGGTCCCCAGCGCCCGCTGTGCCTGCTGCGCCTGCCCCACCAACCTTGGCCTGGTAGGTCTGCTCCAGCTCCTGCCGGTACAGCCGCACTTGCTCGTCATGCTGGCTGCGCAGCTCCTCCAGCGCCTGCGCCATCTTGAAGTCGTACTCCTGCTGCCGGCTGCTGTCCACCTCCACCAGGCGCCGCTCGTGCCGTCGCCGCGTCTCCCGCACCTCCTGGGGACAGAGCCTGGTGACCCGGCTGCTGGGGTGGGCGGCAGGGAACACCCCAGGGCAAGGCCCGACAGAGGGCTTCACAATGTCCCAACTGAGGACCTCCAGGCCGCCACCCGGTTCCTCTTTCACAAGTCACCACCGATGTGCTCACGGCAGCACAGCTGTGACTGCCACAGACTGATGCAACCCAAATGCCCATCCATGGACAGTGAACAAACCCAACATGGTCCCTCCACACGTTGGAGTATCACTCGGCCAGGAAAAGGGACGAGGCTCTGACACAGGCCACAGTGTGGATGGACTGAGGACATCGATCTCAGTGAGAGACGCCAGACACAGAAGGACACACAATGTGTGACTCCATTTATATAAACAGGCAGATCCACAGAGACGGGACGTGGATTCGTGGGTGCCAGGGGCTGGGGACAGGGTTTGCTCTGGGAGTGATGGAATGTTCTGGAATAAAGTGTACAATTCAGTGCATAACCCTGTGGAGATCTGACAAACACTGAATTGTAAATTTAAAAAGGTGAACTTTATGATGTGGGAATTGGAGCTCATAAAAGCCGTTATTTAAGAAAATGAATTACTGACGGTGCCCACCCCTGCCCCGGCCCCAAGGTGCACGAGCCACACGAGCCACACGGAGGCCTGACCCGGAGCTCGTGTTTCATGGGCAGGGAACATCCCCTTCTTACTGCACCAAACTCCAGCACAGAAATCAGTCACCTATCGCTGTGTGACTGGTTCATACGAACAGCAGAAATGCTTCCGAGGGCCGCAGCCACCTTTCCAAACAAAACAACCGAGGCTGCCGGCTCAGCCCCGAGCCTGTGAGCAGCACGCACCCTCCCTGCCGCACTCGAGGAGGTGCCGCTCACCGCGCCCCTTGGGGGCCCCTTCCTCAGGGGGGTCTTCAGGGACCCCCTTTTCACAGGTTTCTTCCTGGGTTGCTGCAGGGGCCTCCTCCCAGGTCTTCTCGCAGGCTTCTCCAAGGACCCCTTCTTCACGGGACTTCTCTGCGGTCCCCGCACGAGCTCCATCAGGGGCGTCTTCGCAGCTCTCCTTGAGGCTCTCCTCTCGGGTGTCTTCAGTGGTCCCCCCTTGGGCGCGTCCACAGGCTCCCCCGCGGATTCAGGCTCCTTCACGGGTCTCTCCCCAGGTCCCCGCTCAGGCTCAGGTCCGGGTCCCGTCACTGGTTCCCCTGTGGGTCTGGGCCCCCTTGCAGGTGTGCTGGCAGGTGCGCTCAGGGGTCTGCACGTAGGCTCCCTCCATGGTGTCTTCACTGGCTCACTCACGGGTCTCCTCATGGGTCCCCTCACAGGGGAGCCCCCAGGTTCCCTCCTGGGCTCAGGTCCGCTCACCGGCTCCCCTGCCACGCCCCCCGCGGACTCCTGCCTGGCTCCCTCGGCGGCGGCCCATGCGTTCACTGGGCCTGGCCGCAGTCGGGCCCCGCTCCTGAGCTGCGAGGACATCCTCCTGCCGGCAGCTCTTCCCGGGCAGTGCACGCAGGAGCAGCCCGGCCCCAGGCATTCTGCTCAGGCCGTGACAGCACAATGGGCTCTGTGACAGATGGGGTCGGAGGGTCTCACGGGCAGGGGTTCCCACACCACCACCCAGGGAGCCGCAGGCCCAGAGATGAGGTTGGAGGGTGAGAGAGGAAGCAGCTGGGCCTCACCCCTGCCTCTGACAGGGAGGCCTTGTGGTGGCCAAATGGCAACCCCCAAAACACGTGTCCCCGTCCTGACCCACGGAACCTGTGACCTCATTTGGAAACAGGGTCTTTGCAGATGTAATTAGGTCATTTTGGACTACCCGGGTGGGCCCTGAACCCAAAGACAAGTGTCCCTATAAGAGACACACAAAGGATGGACACAGGAAGAAGGGGCCACAGGCAGAGACCAGAGTGATGAGGCCACAAGCCAGGGACACTTGGAGCCCCCCCAAGCTGGGCAGACAGGAAGGACCCTCCCTGGTGCCTCCAGCAGGCGTGCAGCCCTGAGACTCCAGAGCCTCTAGTGGATCCTGCTGTTTTAAGCCACCTGGTGTGTGGCACTTTGCTCTGGCAGCCCCAGGACACTGACACACCGAGCCAGGCTGACTCGGGGCCGACTCACCTCCTCAAACACGTTCTTCCGGAAGTCGAGCTCCTCCTGCAGGCTCTGGCAGCGGTTCTCCAGGTCCACACGCATCAGTGTCTCCTTCTCCAGCTGCTTTTTGGCCACCGCGTGACCATCCTCTGCCTGAGAGACACAGGACAGCAAGCAGAGGTAACAATCTGCCTGCTGCACGTGCCCGCTGGGACGTCCTATGGCCACCACCCACGCTGGGAGTGTGAGGGCACCAGGAGCTGCCAGGGCCTACCTTGGCCAGCTGGGCCCGCAGCTCAGCCACGTCGCTCTCTAGGCCGCGCTTGTCACTGAGGGCAGCGGCCAGCTCCGCCTCGCTCCGGTGGAACAGGGACTCTAGGTCCTTCACGCGGCCCTGGGCCACCGTGAGCTCACCCTCTCTCTTCTTGGCGCTGAAAGTCAAGAGGCCAGGTTAGCTGGGCGGGGGTGGGGGCACACGAGGGCCACTGGCCCCAGGGAGCGCCTCAGGCAGTGCTGGGCAAGCTGGCAAAGGCACCAGGAAGCCCAAGGACAAGGTCACCGGGGGCTCTGAGCCTGGGGCACTCAGTGTTACAAGGGCCCTGACGTACCCGATCTCAGAGAACAGAGCCGCCTGCCAGGGCCACAGGGACATGTGCTCCCCACATCTGCTCTGCAGCCCCAGGAGCCCCTTGGGCCACACACGCAAGTGCCCAACACCAACCCCGTGGCCTGGGAGTCCACGTCCTTCCCTGCCAACTTTGGACACAGGAGCGATCATTTGGGGAGAACTTGGGTTTTTAAAAAAATTAATGTACACTCCATTAAAGTTAAATGAAAACCCTGGTCTTTGTAAAGTTGGTCTTGTTTGGAAACTTAAGCTATTTTAAGCGGCTCATCTGGTATTCCATTAAACCAAATTACTTCCAATATTAAATATTTGAGATAGCAAACATCCAGATCATTTTAACACAAATGTTAACAGTGTGGACTTTAGGCTCTTGAACATTTGTAAATGTAATTCTTAACCTTGGGGTTGAACGTTTACTCCCCGCCCCCAAGGAACTGACTGTGCCCCTCCCAAGCAACGCAGGGACACCCAAGTTCTCAACGTCCAACTGCTGACACTTGTTCTCTGGGGAGCGGCCGTCCAGGGCCCTGTGGGTGCTGAGAAATGTCCCTGGTCTCCACCCACTCCATGCTGGGAGCACGCCCTATGTTGTGACAACCACATGTCCCAGATGTCACCCTATGTCCCCTGGGAACAGAATCCCCCCAGGCTGAGGGAGCAGCACAGCAAAGCCCACTGCTGGCATTAGCAGTGGACGCCACACCCAGGTGGCTCAAGCCCGAGGCCAGAGATAAGAGCTGGGGCTGCCACTTCTGCCACCACCTCCTTTACATGGGCCACTTGGGCATTTGCCCACTAACTTAAAATGACCCACATGCTACTCCCACATCTTCACATACTGCTAGCCCCACTTGCTCTCCCTGCCGAATCTACATTCCTGCCTCTCGTGAACCAGGGACAGAGGACAGCCCTCCCGACCACAGCGCCCTCCCTGCCCGGGATCTGTAGTAAGTCTGAACTTGCTGTCATGGTGGCGTGCTCAATCTGCATCTTTCGGCAGAAAAAGCAGGGGCTGCCCGGCCACCCTGCCAGTGCCAGGGTGATGGTCAGGCGGGCATCATCTGGACACAGGTCAGACAGGAGCCATGAGGATGTCCGCCTGTGCAAACAAGTTTCCCAGTGAGGGACCCGTGGTCAGGGGTTGGACAAACAAGGGATCGGGCTCCCGAAGAGTAAAAACGTCCTGTGACAGGCAAACTGCAAACGCCCCATCGGCGCCCTGCATTTGCCACCGGGGCAGGGCTGCCAGCTGCTGTGGCACTGTGACCCCTGTCTGGCTGGGGGCTCTCAGAACACAGGAGATACTGCATCAGCTTGTGCGAGGTGGGGTGGTGTAAAAACCAGTGATGTCAGCCACAAAGCTGATCACGTCCCATGAGGGACACTAAGCCCTGTGTCCGGGCACGGCGTGCACCTCCACTGAGGGTCTCGGGGCGCAGACCACCACAGCCCTGAGCTCATGCTCACAGAGGCTCATGCTCACAGAGGGCGGCAAACCCTGCATCCTGGAGTAGATTTTCACAGGGGCTTGGGGGAAGCTGGAATCATCTGATAAATCCTGCCTGAGCCGGCCAATTGGAAAGCACTGTTCTCAGACCAGGGATGCATCTGGAACCACACCCTGGGTCATACCACACGTCCTCGCGGGTGGCGGCTATGGCAACACAGCTGCCTGTCAGATGGAGTCTGCATTACAACGATACCGGAGCAGGGAAGGAAGATAAGGCCCGTGTGTGTGCTGGCAGGTGACCCTGGGGACAGAGACCTGAAGGGGAGCTTGGAGGAGCCTTCCAGGCAGAGGGGACGGCAATGCACGGGGCCCCAGCGTGAGGCAGGCCAGGCAGGCGTGAGATTGGTTCAGAACCGGGGTGACAGGAGCAGAGACACCAGGGAACCCGGGAATTCCTACACAACCCTGTCTAAGTCGCAGGGCTCCACAGAACTACACCGCACGACCTGAAAGCAGGGGCACTGGCTCTCGCCGGCCTAAGCGCCTGTTTCTTGAGAGCTTCAAGGTGCTGAGCAGGTTCCTCGACCCAGTGCCAGCCACTCCTGGAGGTTGTGTGGTGGAATCTGGCTCCCTGGGAGCCACCCACGCTTCTGTCATCCCAGGGTTCTGGCGATGAATTTGTTAGGAAAAGAAAAACACGAGACGCAACCTGTCAGGAAGGTGACTGTCTGGGGCTACGGGAACGAGGTGGAGAAAGATGGCAGAGCTGTGGCCACATGGCAGCTGTCCAGAGACCTGCGAATCAGGAATCTTCAACGCCCAGGTCAGCAAAGCATAGTATTTTTAAAAAGGTTTTTAACGGGTGAAATTCACAGAATGTAAAATTCAGTATCTTAAGTGAACAGCTCAGAGGTGCCTGCAACATCCCCCACACTGTGGCCTCTGCCTCTGTCCAGGCCTGCACAGGGCCGCTTTGATATTTTATAGCTCCTCTTTGAGTCGTATAATTACACCAGAGTCCCGCAGTCCCCGGGCTCTGCCGATAAAGCTACTTACTAACCACGGCAGGTGCGGGAGGCAGACAGCCTGGAGCCATGGCCCACTCAGGCCCGGCCTCCAGCCCCAGCTGCTCCTGCAGGACGAGGCGCCGCATGGGACACACTGAGAGCGGGCCACATGTCCTCGCTTATGCCTGGCCGCTGGGTCCCTGGCTCATGGCCACCATCTGGAAGCAAATGGCCCCTACTGGAGCCTTGGCCCCGCAGGTGGCCTCTCTTGGAGAAAGGAAGCCAGCTCCCCACAGAGGCCGGCCTGGGCAGATGGAGGACTGCCCACCACCCATCCATGGCGGTCCCAGTCACTATGTTCGCCACACTCCAACATGGGGATGACATGGAATCCCAAGCCGCCTGGCAGGGCTTCCTCAGGCCACCAGCCGCCCATCACACCTCACACTAGATGGCACAGGCACCGCCAGCTCTGGGGCACCCTCCACCAGGAATGCCCGTGCCCCTCCTGGCGGCAGCGGAACCCGGAGTGCAGGGCTCTGCAGAGAGCAAGGAGACAGTAGGAACGCCCGTCCCTGCCCTGCTGAGATGGAAAGGGCAGATGGAGAGGCGCTTGAGGGCGCGTGGACGCTGGGCTGGAGGCAACGGCAGGTGGTGTCCACAGACAGGCACGGGAAGCCTGAGTCTAGGCTGAGCCCAGTGTCCCTTGGGCCCCTGTGGCGCCAGCAGATAAACATGCCTCTGTTGTCACTCTGTCTGAACTGCCTGGCTGCAGCGCCCTGTGCCCAGGACCGGGTGAGTCTCTCAGAAAAGCTGACGGAGGCAGTCGCTCCTGACAATGGACACAGCTGTCACCCAAAGGGAAATAGCAGGGAACAGCCTAAGTGACCCATGACGCCCTGGGCACAAATCTGGATGCTGGGACACCCAGCAGGAGGACAAAACCAAAGAACGTGTGACACCAGTTAAACGTGCACAGAGGCCCCTACGGTCAAAAGCATCTCACTGCCGTGCACTGGGCGTGGCCTGTTTGAATGACAGTGCGTGTGCACCGGTGCCGTGAGGAGCTCAGCAGGGTCTCTCCAAGAAACTACCTACGTTTGCTGCATTCTGGACAGTGACCATCTATGACGTTCACAGAAGCAGAAACAAGGTGACTTGCCAGCCACTGGCAGGGGACACAGGACAGGGGAGGTCCAGGCCGAGAGTCAGTGTCTCGTGGGGACACCAGCCCCGGCACTCACCCAGCGGAGACCACTCACCTCTTGTTGACCTCTTCCAGCTCGGCCCTCAGTTTCCCCAGTTCAATCTGCAGCCGGGCACGCTCTCGGGCCGTCTCATCCAGGACCCTCCGGGCGTCAGCCAGCTCTGACTCGTACAGCGCCTTGATGCCACTCACCTTGGGAGACACAGCCAAAGTGAAGGCCATGGAGACCCTTCCCCCAGGCCAGCTGCTGACACTGCTCAGATCCCCCAGGCTCAATGCACAGAGCAGGAGGGTGACAGCTGGGGACACCGAGCAGCCCCATGGCACCCATGAACAAACCCGGCAGAGGGGCCCCGGGTCCTGGTAATCCCAGGAACCCCCTCCACCGCAGGGACCCTCCGGGATGATCTGTCTGCCCTCCCCACACCCCGGCCCCCAGCACAGGGAGCTCCCAGGTGTGGGACCCACAGGCCCTGGGTCCAGGAGCACCACTCCACCCGGATGGCACCTGCTCCCTCAGCCAGAGGCCCCACCGGCCACTCAGCCCCTCAGCTGTTGCCATGGCGACAGCAGGCCTGCTCATTATGTATACTCTTCACGCTCCCAGTTTCTGCAATCAGAAAGTCGGTGTGAACGTTAATCCAGGGTCTCTCCACTCCCCACATCGTGGACACTGGGGCTGTATCTTCTCTGGGGTGGGGCGTCCTGGGCACCGCACAAACCGAGCAGCGTCGCTGCCTCCACCCGTTCCATGCTGGGAGCACCTCTCCCCCAATCTCGACAACCACAGATGTCCCCAGACATAGCTCAGGGTCCCATGGTCACGACCACTGGTCTAATATAAAGTTACTGCTCCTCCAAAAGCCACTGTTTGGATGGTAATGTGCCTCAGGCAAGAGGACAGTGCTGTCACTGAGCTCCCAGGTGGCCATCTGTGGATGCTCTACCTGCAACCAAGCTCTTGCCACCAGGACGGCAAACTCGGGCTTCCCCTCGAGACCCCTCAGCTTCCTTTCCTGTGACCCAACCCTCCCTGCCCACGAGGAGAGCATGTCCCTCTGTGCCCCAGCCCGCAGGCATGCGGAAACCCTCGGGCGCTGGCTGATGCGTCACTTGGAGGCTCCTGGGCAGAACCCCCCCTGCCCCCCACCATTGTGCTCTGGGGTCGCAGTCCCCAGCTATCCAATCTACCAGTCACCCCCACCTGTCCCCACAGAGACTTGGCCCAGCCAGCAAGGCGGTGGGGGGGAAGAGGGGGACCTGGAAAAACCAGGGGCCACCAGGGCAGGCAGAAGAGACAGATGAGGAAAGCCCCAACTTCAAAGCCCAGCTGGCAGTTGGAGCCAGGCCCTCCTAAACCTGTCCCTAACAAGGGTCCTCTGGGGGCACTGGGATGCACACTCAGCCCCCTGAAACGAGACTGCCTCTATTCCTACTAACCCCACCACGACCACAGCTGCCACCTGCCCGGCCTCCCCATGTGCCGCCACTGCCCAGGTTGCACATGCCAGCTGGGAGCACGGCTCAAAAATTTCTGTGGCCTCCTTGTCCTCCCCTCTGCCCCGACAAGACCATGCACTTAATGTGTTTAAAAATATGTGGAACCGAACCACAGGGAGATACCACTTCACACCCACTAGGGCACTGACCAAAACAGTCACAAGTGCTGGCGCGGACGTGGGGAAACTGGAGCCCTGGCGCATGGCCGGTGGGGAGGTAACACGGTGTGGCCGCCGTGGAAAACAGGCTGGCGGTTCCTCCAAAGGTTAAGCTTGGAGTCCCCATAGGTCCTAGGTATATACCCAAGAGAAATGAAAACATATGTCCATGTATGTTTGAAACTTGTACACGGACGGTCACAGCACCATCACTCACAACAGCCAAAAGGCAGAATCACCCTGAGTGTCCACCAACAGATGAAAGTATAAACCCGACACGGTCCACCCGTGTAACAGGACATCACTCAGCGACGAGAAGAAAGGAGGCTCTGACACAGGCCACAGCGTGGATGGACCTTGAGGACATTGTGCTCAGTGAGAGAAGCCAGACACGGAAGGACACACAGTGTGAGACTCCATTTATATGAAAAGCCCAGAACAGGCAGAAAGCGGATCAGGGGCTGGGGGGACTGAGAGTGACAGCTGATGGGAGGAGGCTTCTTTTCAGTGTGATGAGAAAGTTCTAGAATTAGAGGTGGTGGTTGCACTACTCTCAATATACTAAATTATACACTTTAATTGGGTGCACCGTAACTGCTACAGCTCTACCTGGTGCCAACAGGACAGATAGACTCTAGGATGACAGACAGAATGAGGCCCAGTGTGGCCCACCTGGGACGCTGTGCCACTCCCACAAACCTACAGGACAGGGAGCGTCTGTGCTTGGGGGACCCAAGAGGGCCACCTCCCCCTTTACAGACAAGGGCCCTGAGCAGAGGGGGCTGGGAGCTGCCAAGGACACGCCACTCGGTAGGGGGACCAACTGTCCCAGTATGCGCAGGACTCTGGGGGCTCCCGATGTGGGACTCGGTGTTCAAAGCAGAACATCCCAGACAAATCCAGACGGGGTGGCATTTAACAGCCAGTCTGAGCCCGGCTGGTGGCCCCATAAGATCATGAGACTGTGTTTTTACTGTACCTTTTCTGGGTTTACATACGTTTAGACACACAAATACTCGCCACTGCGTCATAGTCACCTGTGCCTCAGAGCCACAGGCCACACCACTAGCCCAGGTGTGCAGTGGGCTGTGCCACCTCGGTCTGGGTGGGCGCACTGTGATGTTCACACACGCAGTCGCCTAACGACGCGTTTCTCGGAACACATCCCTGCTATTACTCCACACATGACTGTATCGACATTTTGTTTGTTGCAGATTTTTGGCATTAATTTAGATTTTTAAAAATATTCCATTAAAGTATTATTCATCCCATCACCCCAGTCTGACCATGAGAAAAACATGAGACAAACCCAACTGAGAGACATTCTATAGGACACCTGGCCAGCCCCCGCAGACTGTCCAGGGTATCAGAGACAAGGAAGTCTGGGAAAATGTCACAGCCCAGAGGAGCCTGAGGAGATGTGACCACTCATTGTCAAGTGGGATTTTGGGTGGGTCCCCCGGGCAGGAAATGACACCAGGGGAAACTGGGGAAATCTGAACAAATGATGGATATTAGTTGGGAGCATAGTGTTTTCTTTTAATGAGGCAGGTATCTACAGCCAGGTCTGCAAACTCTGGCCCCAGGGCCAGCTCCCGCCACTGCCTGCTTTTGCCGACGCTGCAAGCCCACCTCGGTTTTCACATTTTTAAGGCTGGTGGGAAAAGGAAAGGAAAAGGAAAAGATATTTTGTAACATATCCTTTGTAACATCACACCTCAGCATATACAAATAAAGTTTTACTAGCACACAGCCATTGCCTAAGGCGGCGTCACCCTGCGCCAGTGGAGTTGAGCAGTGGAGACTGCCCGTCTGCAAAGCCAGAAATAATGTACAGACTCCCTGGCCCTTTCCAGAAAACATCTGCCAGCGACAACACCCAGTCTACAGCACTGTGATGACGCTGAAGGTTCCCGTCCAGAGGGGGATGCAGCTCACAAAGACCCTTTCATTTCAGCCCAGGGAACAGGTGCGCGCCTGGCAGGACCTCACTCCCCACACTTGTGAGGGCTGCGAGGGGGACGGGGACTTTGTGCAAGTGTCGGGCTTGAGGAATTCCAACAAATGTGTCAGCATGTGTTGGCCTCGGTGGGGAGGTGGTTCAGATAACCCGAGATGGCCTTTTCCTGGGATCCCAGACACACAGCGTGGCACAACTCGGCTGCAAGATGTCACCAGCGGACAAAACTGCCCTGGTTAAGGCATACAGCTCTGCAGGGAAAACCCAGACACCAGCCTGGGGCCACTTCAAAAGCCGCCTGCTTCTACCACTCGCCCCCCAGCCCAGCCCTGGCTCTGAGCTCCCTGGGTCCACCTTGGGTAGCCCTGAGCAGCCACCGGACACCCGGGGCGGGGGAAGGGAAGAGAAACCGAAGCCAAGTTTCCTCCTGCAGGAACTTAACACCTCCCGGAGGGGCGGGGGGGGGGGGGGGTGCTCCCTGGGTACCTGCCTCTCCCTCCAGCTCCCACCGCCACCCCAGCAACCAGGGATCCTTCTCCCACAAACACCCACCTGGCGAGCCCCCCACACCCTCCAGTGACATGCACACATGGCCAAAAATGACGTCCACTAACATCACATGGGAAAGGTCCCGAATCTACACGGGGTCCTGGTTTTGTGCGTGACTACGTGTGAAAGGAAGAGAACTGACGTGGAAAAACGTGGGCAAGATGTGCACCGATGTGCAAGACGGGAGTAGTGTGGGGGGTCTGGTTCACCTTTTACACCAGAACTTGAATTGTACCACACCTGTCGTCATTTATAAAGCATTAAAGACATCTTCAAAGAATTCCTACGGCGATCCCCCACTCCCAGCAGGGTTTCTCAACCTTGACACTGATGACACGTGGGCCGGGTAATTCTCTTCTTGGGATGCGGGGCAGGGAGCACCCCTGGCCTCCACCCACGCAACACAGGCGGCATCTCCCTCCGGTTTTGACAACCACAAACGTCTCCAGTCCAGGTCAGATGTCCCCTGGGGGCAGGACCGAGCCAGGCGAGACCACTGCTGTGCAGGTCAAGCGCACACTCTAAGGCACCAGACACAGGAGGTCCCTCCTAGTCAGAGCCCCCTCCCCTGTCCCCTTCCTGCCAGCCTGAGCCCAAGGCCCCCTGAACCCCACAAGGCCCACCCGTCTAGAAGGTCCCACACTGTAGCCCTCAGCCAATCCAGGTACCCCCTCTGTACAGCCCATGTGACACCCCCACCACTCCCCCAGCAGGTTCTCAGCGCCCCCCACTGACCAGCGAGTGGGCATTCACCGCCTCACCCCCAGCAGCTGGTTCCTAGACAACTGGCACTGGGTCGAACTCCCAGCTGTCCCCTGCAGACAGGGCTGGGCGACAAGGCAGCAATGACACCTCAGGCACTAGGGCCCCCCTTTTCCCCCACATTCCAACCAGCCTAAGCCAGCACAGCAACAAACGACAACAGCAGTGCTGCCAGACAGGCGGCCGGCCCAGGGTCCCTCAGGCTGTGCTGGTGCCTCCTAAGCGCTCACCAGACTCCCCTTCAAAAGTCCCTGCAGTTGTTTGTTCCACTTGCAGGTGGGACAACAGAAGCCCAAAGACGGCAAGAAACCAGCTCAGACCCTGCGTGCTCACAGGACCAGCAGGCAGAAATCGGGCTGCGTCCTGCGGCCAGGACGATCCTCCCCCGACTAGACAGGTGGCAAAATCGAGGCTCTGAGAGACTGATGAAGCAAGGACTCCAACGGCTAGGACAACACCACCAGCCAGGGACATTCCACTTCCCAGAAAGCACAGCTGCCTTCTTTGAGCTCCCTGTCCCTGGGGCACTATTAAACCATGATAACAGAACAGTCTTTTATCTCACTGTTTTTATCTTACAAAACAATCCTTGTGGCAAACAACTCTAAGAGGCAGGTATTACAATCACACCCACTTTAAGGGTGAGAACACTGAGACCAGAGAGGTTAAGTGGCTAGCCCAAGGTCACACAGAGGGTAAGTGGCTCCTACCCCGAAGCTCCTACTTGGCCCATTCCCCAGATGAAGATGTGGAGGCTCAGAGACCTAAAGCCCAGCTGTAGGGCCTGGCTCTCCCATGGGGACACTGGGACCCAGGGCAGGAGCCATGTGGGGGTGCTCCTCCCTGTCTCCTTATTCTGAAGACCTGCCCTTGGACTGGGCATGGTGCAGGGGAGGGAGAAAAAGCCTCCTGGGGGTGAGGCTGGTGGCAGGAGTCCCCACCCCAGGACAGGTCCCACCCAGGACCCCAAGACACCCACCCTGGTAACCTCTTGGGAGGTGGGCTTTCCTGGCTCCTTCTCCCTCAGTCTGCACGGAAGTCCCAGGCCCACCTGGTACCCCCAAACCCTCCACTAGACCCCTGACCTCATGTCACCCCCTTCCTTCATATTCCCTTGGGGGCAACCTGTATCCCCACAGCCAAACTAAGGGCCTCTCAAGTTTCTCATGGGACTCCTCAACGCATCAGAACCCCTTCCTCAGCCCCCCAAAGATGGAGCTTTCTGCCTAACCCCCACCCAGTCGCTGATCTCTCAGGGATTCATGGGGGAGCCCCCAAAGTTCCATGGAGAACTGAGGCCACGTGACTCACCCCAGGGCCCCTCCATAAGGCCCTCTAATGCCCCAAGAGCCCCCTCAGAGGGCCTGAGCCCCCCAGTCTCCTTGGAGACCAAAGACTCCCCTTCAACTCCCCCCAGGATACCGGAACACCCAGATTCATCCCTGGTGAACCTCTTAACCCTTAGGGGTGGGGTATACCCTGACTCACACCCACACAGGCGGGGGTCCCGCAAACCTCCTTGGAACTCTAAGAACAAGGTATACAAGAGACTGCAGCCTGATACTCAGGGGACCCCTCTTTGGGTAGGGCACCTCAGTCTGCACCCCTGGCGCAGGGAGCCCTAAAATTCTGAGGATCCCTCTCTGAAGCCCTCACTCAGGGGGCTAGTAAGTCCTGGGACCCCCTCGGTGGCAAAACCTGCCCGGTCTGCACCCCTTTGCTGGGGGAAGGGCCTGAAACATTTCAGGGGCTTTTGGGAAAATGGGGCTCGTCCTCTTCTACACTCCACTCAGGGGGTCCCCCGGGATCGCAGACCATTAGGTGGGCAGGACCTGCCCGGTCTGCACCCCTCACTCGGGGGCGGGGGGAGCCCTGAAACCTCTTGGAGGCCTGAGAGGACGAGGCTCCCTTTCTGCACCCCCTGTTCAGGGGTCCCCCGGGATCGCAGACCCTTCGATGGGAGAGACCTGCCCAGTGTGCACCCCTTACTCACAGGCCCCCCTCAGAATGGACGGGACCGGCCCCGTCTGCAGCGCCTGCTCAGAGGTCCCCCGAGATCGTGGACTCAGCGGTGGGCGGGGCCTGCTGGGTCTGCACCCCTCACTCGGGGGCCCCCGAAATCCCCCGAGAGGATGGGGCCTGCCCAGCCTGCACCACTCATTCGGAATCCCCCGGGAACCCCTCTGAGAACTGGATCCGTGTCCGCCTGCACCCCACGCTCAGGGGTCCCCCGCGGTGGGCGGGGCCTGCCCGGCCGGCACCCCTCTCTCGGGGCCCCCCAAATGCCCCCGGGAGCCCAGTCGGCTCGCGCCCCTACCTCGCGCGTGGTCACCTCCTCCTTCTCGGAGATCTTGAGCAGCAGCCGGTCGTTCTCGAGCTCGAGCGCGCGGACGCGGTCGATGTAGTGCGCCAGGCGGTCGTTCAGCTCCCGCAGCTCCTCCTTCTCTTGCAGCCGCGACAGGCGCGTGGGCGACAGCGGCGTGGCGGGCCCGCCCGCTCGGCCGGACAGCGGCGTGGCCATGGCGGTGGTGGCGGCGGCGGCTCGCGGCCTGCGCGACTCCCGACGGCGGCCCGGGCTCGGCGGGCTCATTCAATCCGCGCCGCCGGCTGCAAGATGGCGCCGCGCCGCGCCCGCCGCCGCGGGGCAGCTTGGGACTTGTAGTCCGGCCGCAGGGAGCACGCGGGGCGCGCCGGGAGTTGTAGTCTCTGCCCCGCTCCCGCCCCGTTAAGGAGTATGGCGGGCGGCGCGGTGGCGCGGCTGCAAACTCCAGGCTCGGCCACTAGGAGGCAGCATTGCTTTCCTGTCTAGTGCCTCAGTTTCTCCACTCAAGTAAACAAAAAATAGATTGGTGGAGGGTTGGTTTATTTACTTTCCTCATAGGGTTAAACGCACGAGGAACATCCTTATCATGACTGCTTATGTTGGCTGGGCCCCTCTGGGTTGGTTGCTATGAATCTCCTAGGGTGTTTGTTTAGAGATAGAGTCTTGCACTGTCGCCCAGGCTGGAGTGCAGTGGCGTCATCGTAGCTCACTGCAGCCTCCAACTCCTGGGCTCAAGCGACCCTCCTGCCTCAGCCTCCCAAGTAGCTGAGACTACAGGATTGTGCACCACGCCAGGCTAATTTATTTATTTGTTTATTTATTTTTGAGACAGAGTCTGGTTCTGTTGCCCGAACTAGAGTGCCATGGCGTCAGTCTAGCTCACAGCAACCTCAAACTCCTGAGCTCAAGCAATCCTTCTGCCTCAGCCTGCCAAGTAGCTGGGACTCGAGGCATGGGCCACCATGCCCAGCTAATTTTTTCTATATATTTTTAGTTGTCCAGCTAATTTTTTTCTATTTTTTAGTATAGAAGGGGGCTCACTCTTGCTCAGGCTGGTCTTGAACTCCTGACCTTGAGCGATCCTCCCACCTCGACCTCCCAGAGTGCTAGGATTACAGGCGTGAGCCACTGCGCCCGGCCTTTTTTTCTTATTTTTTGTAGGGATAGGGTCTTGCTATGTTGCCCAGGCTGGTCTTGAACTCCTGGCCTTAAGCAATCCTCCTGCCTCAGCCTCCCAAAGTGCTGGGATTACAGGCGTGAGCCATTGCACCCAGCCATCCTGAGTTTTTTGGAAAACTTACATCCTCAAAAGTTCAGTTTGATTATGTATCCCTCCTGCTAGCTCCGTCACCTAGCAGGAATGACTCCATTCTGGTTGGGTCTGGTCTGTTGGGGACTAGTCCAGGAGCTTACTCCAAAACAATGGCCTTCGAGGCCGGGCGCGGTGGCTCACGCCTGTAATCCTAGCACTTGGGAGGCCGAGGCGGGCGGATTGTTTGAGCTCAGGAGTTCGAGACCAGCCTGAGCAAGAGCGAGACCCCGTCTCTACAAAAAATAGAAAGAAATTATCTGGCCAACTAAAAATATACATAGAAAAAATTAGCCGGGCATGGTGGTGCATGCCTGTAGTCCCAGCTACTCGGGAGGCTGAGGCAGTAGGATCGCTCAAGCCCAGGAGTTTGAGGTTGCTGTGAGCTAGGCTGACGCCACGGCACTCACTCTAGCCCGGGCAACAAAGCGAGAGTCTGTCTCAAAAAAAAAAAAAAAAGTAAAAAAAAAAAGCAAAACAATGGCCTTCCCCAACTCTATGCTAGTGACGTTTGGGGACCAGGTTCCTCGCTGTTGTGGGGGGTGGGGGTGAGCACCCTCCACCCAGTTATGACAGCCAAATATGTCTCCAGACTTTGCCACATGTCACCTGGAGGGCAAAATTGCCCCCAATTGGAGAACCACTTCCTCTTGCCCTGGAACTGGCTTGGTGCTCCTGCCGGGAGAACCCCTCCTTCCCGCTAACCCTAACCCTAACCCCTTGGGGAGCTCAGCCCAGCCTCCCTCAGGGACCCCGACAAGTCACACACTGAGCACTTACTGAGGACCGAGGGGAAAGTGTCCACCTGCTGCCCACCTGCGTTGGACACCTAATATTCACTGCCTAACACTCCCATCTTACCAAATGGGCCCCAGCCTTGGGGTGCCTGGCTAGACTGTGACCTCCTATCTAAGGCCCTGATACTGTTTTGTTCCCTCATAAGAGCAGGAATACAAAATATAAAGGCAGTTGGTAAAACGTGAGAAGCTTTAAAGCAAAATATGAAATATAATAAATGGATACTACAGGAGGCGGGGGCC
Organism: Varecia variegata; assembly: GCA_028533085.1. Classification (NCBI taxonomy): domain Eukaryota; kingdom Metazoa; phylum Chordata; class Mammalia; order Primates; family Lemuridae; genus Varecia; species Varecia variegata. The sequence goes on along the minus strand of CM052442.1, from coordinate 109,548,742 downwards.
AGAGGGGAGAAGAATGACAGGTTTGGAGATGGCGTGGGGTCCCTTTCCCACCCCCTCCCCATCACAGCTCCTCTTGACCACCGCCTTGGGCACAGGCCGACCTGACCCCCACTCACCTGCCGTCTGAGGCCCTGCAGGTCCCACCCATGTCCCACTCCGATGCCCCCGGCCCCCCAGGTCTTTGCCTGGGCTGTTCCCCACGCCAGCAGCGCCGTTCCTGTGCTGACTGCGCGGGCCTGGGCCTCAGTCTTGCGCTCTGCAAACTGGGGTCTGGAACCTACTCTCCGCCCTCCCCGTCTCTGCGCGAGTTCCCCCGGGGGCTGGACTCCAAGTCCCAGAAAACCCTGCGCTTCCCGTGGGTGGGGCCCTGGACTGCCCCCAGCCTCCACCACCACCACCCCCGCCCCGCCCCGCCCCGCGCGAGCAGTTCGGGAGGCGTCCGGCAACTTTCAAATCTTGGCGCCCAGCTGGAGGGGCGGCAACAGCTAAGGCCGCGGTCACCCCCACCCCTATCTCCCTACCCTCCCCACTGCCCTCGCTGAGGGGAGCTCGAGGTCCGGGACACCCCGCAAAGCTGGCCGGCCCACTCCGCGGGCTCCCCAGGCACGACATGCGACGGGACGGGGAACTGAGGCACAGGGAGGTTAGGGACCAGTGGGGACCCCGTCACCCCCCCCAACCCGAGCAGGGACGTGGCAGAGGCGGGATCCGAACGCAGGACCCTCTGAGCCCTGGGTCGCTACAAAGTTAATGGCTAATTGCTGTCCGCTTTGGGGCTAGGGGGTGCAGGGTGAGACATCCCCGACCCAGAGGGCCGTGCAGGCCTGGGAAGCCCCCAGTCCCCAACAGTCCCTCCCTCCACCCCTGAGCCGCCAGCCTCGCCCAGCGCTGGATTTTGGCGCCAGATTTTAAAAAATCTCAGCCCAACGGCTGCCGCTGGCTCCTGTCCCGGACTATGAGGCCGGAGCCGGGATTCCGGAGCCTGGAGGCCAAAGCAGGAATCTAGGATCAGACAGAATTCAGGGACCTGGGACCGGAGCCCTGTAATCCCAGCAAAGATCTGGGAGGCAGGCAGGGCACTGGGGCTGGCGGCTGCCTGTGAAATGAGTGGACATAGTAGTGACATCAGCAGATACGGACTGTGGGCATCTGCTCTGTGGCAGGCACTGGAGAAGCACAGTGAGTTATATGTTGTGCTAGGAGATGGTAAGTACAGAGGAAGAATAAAGTGGGGTAAGGGGGCTGGGGAGTGTGTGGAGTAGGGGGTTGCATTTTTAAATAGGGTGGGCCTCTTGGAAAAGGAGGGAAACGAATTCCAGGGAGAGGGAACAGCCAGCCCAAAGTCTGTTTCCTGGACACAGTGGATGTGGCAATGGATGAGAACTGCCTGTGGGTAGGGACAGATAGGAAAGAAGGAATTAGGCTGGACGTGGTGGCTCACGCCTGTTATCCCAGCACTCTGGGAGGCCGAGGAGGAAGGCTCGCTTGAGCTCAGGAGTTCGAGACCAGCCTGAGCAAGAGCGAGACGGGTCTCTGCTAAAAATAGAAAGATTAGCCAGATGTGGTGGCACCTGTAGTCCCAGCTACTTGGGAGGCTGAGGCGGAAGGATCACTTGATCCCAGGAGTTGGAGGTTGCAGTGAGCTATAATGACGCCACTGCACTCCAGCCTGGGCAACAGAGTGAGAGTCTGTCTCAAAAAAAAAAAAAAAAAAAAAAGTTCAAGAAAAGAGAAAAAGAAAGAAATACATGTCATATAACATCAGTGTATAGTTAGCTATTGCTGCATAACAAACATCCCCAAAATATAGTAGTAGCTTACAACGATTCACTTTTCTTATCTCACAGTTTCTGTGGGTCAGAAACCTGCAAGTGGCTTAGCTGGCTGGGGTCCCCTGGCTCAGGCTTCAACAGCTGCCACCAGGGTGTCAGCCTGGGCAGTGTCTGCTTCCAAACTCACTCATACACTATTGGAAGGATTCAGTTCCTTGCAGGCTGCTAGACTGAGAGCCACAGGTCCCTGCCCACTGTTGTCTGTGGCTATCTCAGTTCCTTATCATACAAGAGAGAGGGTTTGATTTGGGTTTTGAAACCTTCACTGTTTGTAATAACAGGGAAATAAGAACTGAAAACAACCCGAATATCCATAGATAAGAATAGACCAGTACCTTGACATAGATTCACATGGTGGAATATTATGCAACAGTGAAAAATGAATGCAGCCAAAGCCTGCCAGCAACTACCAGAGAGGAGCATGGAGTAGATTCTTCCTTAGAACCTCCGGAAGGAACCAGACCTGCGGACATCTTGATTTCAGACTTCTGGCTTCTAGAACTGGGAAACAATATACTTCTGTTGTTTTAAGTCCCCCCCAGTTTGTGGCACTTTGTTATGGCAGCCCTAGGAGACTCATACCCTGTCCCTGAATCAACTGTAGAGAAAAACTGTGAAAGAATGTTGAAGGGTACCAGTAATGTACTAGGTGCCTTTTAATGGAAAACTAGGTAGATTACTTAGCTATTGCTGCGTGACAAATGACCTCATGTGCAGAAGTTTGAAACAACATTTATTATTTTTTATAATTACATGTAATAAATATATAATTATGAAGAATAATAGCATTTATTATTTCACAGTTTTTCTGGGTCTGGAATCTGGGTGTCCTGTATCAAGGTTTCCCACAAGACTGCAGTCAAGCTCTCGGTCTGAAGCTGAGGTCTCACCTGAAGGCTCGACTGGGGAAGAATCTGTTTCCAAACTCATTCAAGTGCATGTTGGCAAGATCCACATCGTTGTGGGCTGTTGTACTGAGGCCTCAGTTCCTACTGGCTGTTGGCCAAGGCCACCTTCAGTTCCTTGCCAGGTGGGCATCTCCATCAGGGGGAGAATGCCAGGCTGGGCACAATGTGACTCACCCCTGTAATCCCAGCACTTTGAGAGGCTGAGGCAGAAGGATTGCTTGAGCCCAGCCTGAGCAACATAGCGAGACCCCCAACTCTACAAAAATCTTTAAGAATGAGCTGGGTTTTGTGGTGCCCACCTCTAGTCCCAGCTACTCAGGAGGCTGAGGTGGGGGGATCACCTGAGCCCAGGAGTTGGAGGCTGCAGTGAGCAGTGATTGCACCATTGCACTCCAGCCGGGGGAACAGAGCACCGTGGCCTGGTCATGTTGACACATAAAATTAACCATCATGGGGAAATCACTGGAACAGGCTGGGAGCTGCCCACCCCACTAGCATTGTCTGTGTTGTCCGATTCTCAGGGTCCCAGCCTCTCTCATTGTCTTTGAGCTCTTTTACAAGGGTGCAAGGTATAAAACACAGAACATGTAAATGATTCCTGTCCATTGTGTAGTAGAAGAAATGTAGCCTCGCCCAAAGAGAGGTCTGGTCTTCAGCTGCTGGGAGGTGACCTTTAGGCTCCTGGAATGCCCTGCAGGATGGGCATATCTTTGTTTGCCTGGAGGCGCTGCCCTCTGGACAGTCCAGTCTAACAATAGGCTGTGTGACCAGGGCCTGGGGCCGTGCTGTGTCAGTACCGACCTCCAGGAGGGCTGGAGACCAAAGGCCAGTCATGCCGGTGGTATGTGATCGAGCCCCAGTAAAAAGCTAGACACGGAAGGCTCAGGCGCGCTTCCTGGTGCTTGGGAAGACTCTGTGCATATTGTCACACGTCCCACCCAGGACTCTGGGAGGAACTGGCCACCGGAAGCGCTGCCTCTGAGTCCCTCCTGGGCTCTGCGGCTCTCTCTGCTCAATGGATTGTAACTTGTGTCATTTTGCTGTCATAAAACTGTCATTGTACGTGGAGTCCTTTTCTGGGGGCTTCTGGGGGCTGAGTGCTTCTAGAAAGTTATCGGGGCTGAGCTTGGCTGTGGAGACCCCTGGGTTTGTAGCCAGCTGGTCTGAGCTGAGGGAGATCTGGGGACCCCCAAACTTGCAGCTCGTGTCTGAAGTAATGGCCATGTCTTGTGGGGACTGTACCCACTGAGTTGCTTAAACTCCAGGCACCCAAAGAAATAGAAATTATCTCCTGGAGAACTAAAGATTGCCTGATATAATTTTGCATCTACAAAGCAAATTCATTCTGGCATCCTAGTGGCCTATAAAATATGTGGTTCTTTGAATTCTTTGAACTGAGGGTAACATTCTAGCTAGTTTCCTCATTCATTAATGCATTGGATACAATCTTTGACACATTCGTTGTGTCCTATGAGAGTCATGCTTCTTCCTTTCTATTTATTGTTAAAATGTATCCTTTAACATAATGCTCAGCTCCTCAAAGTGTGGTCAGGGACCTATTCATTCATTGAATCAGCCTATATTTTATTTTATTTATTTATTTAGTCATTTTTGATTATGGGGGCTTGCTTTGGGTATTGGGTTTTTTGTATGTTTTTGAGACAGGGTCTCACTCTGTCACTTAGGCTGCAGTGCAGTGGTGTGATCATAGCTCACTGCACCCTTGAACTCCTGGGCTTAAGCGATCCTCTTGCCTCAGCCTCCCAAGTAGCTGGGACTGCAAGTGGGGGTCACTGCACGCAGCCAGCCCATAGTTACTGAGCACTTACTGTGCACTAGGACTACAGCAATGAACAAAACAGAGAAAATTCTTGCCCCCGTGGAGCTGACATTCTAGCAAAGGGCACAGAAATGAGAATTTGGGTGAATAAGTAAACTAGGTAGTATGTTAGATCCTGTTCAGTACTAAGGAAAAAGAAACAAAGCTAAGAAGGGGATGTGACTTGTGGGAATTGGGGAGGTGGCCGGGGAAGCCCCGCGGGGAGGCGGGGACAGGGATGTGAGGACGTGGGGTGAGGAGAGGTGTTCCAGGGAGAGGAGCAGAGGAAGCTGGAGGGAGGAATGCGCCAGGCTCATTCAAAGAACAACAGGAAGTGTTTTCCGGTGCTGTTTTTTTTTTGGGGGGAGGGTGAACAGAGGAGGAACCTGGCCCAACTTAGGTTTTGGAAGCCACTGGGTGCTGTGGGGAGGGCCACCTGGGGCAGGAGGGGTGCGGGTGTCCAGGGAAGAAGGGGGGTGGCTTCGAGTGACTTTGAAGGGAACTGCAGCAGAGAAGGTGTATGAGTGCCAAGCTCACTCTAGCTTGTTGTTTTTGGTCATCTTTTCTGCATCCTGATTTTCCCATGAAAAGAGGAAGTTTCAGAGAGGTCAAGTCACTACCTCAAGGATACACAGCTCATGAGGGGTGCAGGTGGGATTTGAACGAGGCGAACTTGATCTCAGAGCAGAGCTTTCCTGCCGACCATATTTCTCTGCCAGACACGGTCCCAGACACCCCACCCTCCTGCCACACTCCGTCTCCCCTGCCCCCACCCTTCCACTGTCCTCTGTGTTTCCCAGATGTGCCTCAGCCTTCCGGCCTTTGCTCTGGCCATCAGGGCCACCTGGTGTCTTGTTCCCACCTCCTCCCAGCCCCTGCCTGTCTTACGAATGTCTCAAAGTTCAAATGATGACTCACCTCCATCCAGAAACCTCTCCTTGGGGACAGGAATCATGTCTTGTTCATCTTTGCAAAAAGGCATGATGTCAGAGTGCAGCCCTTGCCAACAGCTTCCTGGCTGCGACCGGAGTCAAGCCCAGACCCCTCCCTGCAGCCCCCAAGGCCCGCCTCTCTGATCTCTGCCCCGCTCTGCCCCCCTCACTCTGCCACCCCAGCCTCCTCCTCCTCAGATTCCTCCAGTATGGCAGGCGAGGTCCCACTCAGGGTCTCAGCTCAAATGCCACCTCCTCAGAGAGTCCCGCCCTGACCACCGCATCTGAAGTAGCAGTGTACTGCCCTAATACCAAATCGGCACCCATTTGGCACCAGTACGTGTGAAAGCCGGATAACAGCCCCAGTTCCAAGGCACTTACTCCACACAGAGCCCTCTTCCTAGTGTGGACCAGAATTAACTCATTTCACACTCAGAACAATCCCAGATAATGTTATATCCATTTTGCAGAGGGTGAAACTGAGGCACAAATAGTGGGAGAATGACATGCTCAAGCTCACACAGCTGGCCAGGAGGGGAGCTGGGATTCAAACTCAGGTAGTCCGAAGCCTCCTTGGCCACCCCCATCCCTCCCCACATACTGTTTGGGGGACCCCATCTGCCCCCATTTCCCCACCCCAGCCCCTCACACTGCTCCTGTCTCAGTCTGCTCCAGCTGCTAGAAGAGAACTCCATGCACTGGGTGGCTTAAACAACAGGAATTTATGTCCCACAATTCTGGAGGCTGGAAGTCTGTGACCAAGGTGCTGGCCGGTTCGGTTCCCGAGATGAGGGCTCTTTTCCTGGTTTGCAGAAGGCAGCCTTCTCACTGTGTCTTCACAGGGTGGAGAGAGTGAGCTCTGGCCTCTTTTCTTCTTATAAAGTCACTAATCCCATCATAAGGACCCCACATAACCTCCTCTAAACCTAATCACCTCCCAAAGGCCCCACCTCCTAATAGCACCCCATTGGTGATTAGGGTTTCAACATATGGATTTGGAGGGGACACACATATTCAGTCCACAGCACCTCCTCTAATGTCAGGAGGCCTCCATCTCTGCACCCACCTCTCTCAAACATCCCTCCCCACTCCTGGAACTCCTAATTCTGCAGAGTCCCAGCCACCCGGCTGGGAAGGAACCCTGGATCTACCCCCTCCAGGCAGGTCAACCCTAACCCTAACCCCTCAATGTTCTGCAGACATGGTTTCCTCCTTTGTCCAATGGGAACAACCTCCCTGCCTCCCAGGTGTGCTGGGGCAGGTGGGGAGGAGGGATGTTAAAGGCAGTGTGCTAAGAGTTGGGGGCAAAATGCTAAGAAGGCATCACAAAACTCAGTCACAATGACAAATATTTTAACACAATTTTGAAAAAAATCTAAATGAATGCAAAAAAAAATTCATGCTAGGCCGGGCGTGGTGGCTCACGCCTGTAATCCTAGCACTCTTGGAGGCGGAGGCAGGTGGATTGCTTGAGCTCAGGAGTTCGAGACCAGCCTGAGCAAGAGTGAGACCCCATCTCTACTAAAAATAGAAAGAAATTAGCCAAACAACTAAAATATATACAAAAAATTAGCCGGGCATGGTGGCGCATGCCTGTAGTCCTAGCTACTCGGGAGGCTGAGGCAAGAGGATTGCTTGCACCCAGGAGTTTGAGGTTGCTATGAGCTAGGCTGATGCCACGGCACTCTAGCCTGGGCAACAGAGTGAGACTCTGTCTCAAAAAAAAAAAAAAAAATTCATGCTAGATAAATTTTCAAAATTTTAAATCAAGACAGGATCACTCATATCGATTAGTTTTCTCAGCTGAGGCTCCAAGATGGCACTGTTATTGATCCTGTCTTAATGAAAAATGTTAATATTTAGTTCATCACCAATTTGTTTTTTTAAAAGATAGCATCTCACTCTGTCGCCCAGGACAGATTATAGCTCACTGCAGCCTCAAACTCCTGGGCTTAAAAGATCCTCCTGCCTGAGCTTCCTGAGTAGCTGAGACTACAGGTGCACATCACCACACCCGGCTAACTTTTTTCTTATTTTTTGTAGAGATGGGGTCTCACCATGTTGCCCAGGCTGGTCTCGAACTCCTGGCTTCAAGCGATCCTCCCACCTTGGCCTCCCAGAGTGCTGGGATTACAGGCGTGAGCCACTGGGTCCAGCCATTGGCATTCATTTTGATTTAAATGACTGCATTAAAATATTATTTATTTCATTCTGGATTAGGGGTGATGGTTGCACAAACTCATGATCTTACTAAAATTCACTGAATCAGACACTTTTAAAGGGGGAGTTTTATGGTATGTGAATTACAACTCAATAAAAAATCAGAAAGGAAAATGGTTTTTTTTGTTTGTTTTTTTGAGACAGAGTCTCACTCTGTTGCCTGGGCTAGAGTGCCGTGGTGTCAGCCCTGCTCACAGTAACCTCAAACTCTTGGACTTAAGCGACCCTACTGCCTCAGCCTCCTGAGTAGCTGGGACTACAGGCATGTGCCACCATGCCTGGATAATTTTTTCTACATATTTTTAGTTGTCCAGCTAATTTCTTTCTATTTTTTTTTTTTTTTAGTAGAGATGGGGGGATCTCATTGTTGCTCAGGCTGGTCTCGAACTCCTGAGCTCAAACGATCCGCCCGCATGGGCCTCCCAGAGTGCGAGGATTACAGGCATGAGCCACCACGCCCGGCCAGGAAAATATGACTTATCATGACAACTGAGTTTTTTCGGCACCCCCTTAAATTTTGCACCTCACTCTTCTTGCTAAAGAGGGCACACAGAGGCTCAAAGAATATTCATCCAAGTTCTTCCTCGCACACATCCGTCATAGCAGCCATAATAACCTCTTCCCTGAGAGGTTGGGCTCCTGTCCAGGCTGTTTCCTCTGCCTGGGATTGCGTTTCCCGTCTTCACCAGGAAAACACCACTCATCTGTCAACACCGACTTTGTCTCCACCCAGACTGACTGCCCTCAACCACGTGGCCCTCCACCCTCCAGCCTTCTCTCTCCAGACCCCAAAACCTGGTGACCCCCTTTCCCCAGTCCTGACTCCAGGTGTTGTGGAATATCCCCAGGAAACTCGGAGCTCTTTGCCCTTGAGCTAAGAACATTATCTTCCCTAGTCTTGATTCCTTCCTCTGAAAAATGAAAACAGTTGCAGAAGTGCTGCTTCGTGGGCATTGCAGGAGGAAATGCTTAGTACCTCGTAAGCTCTCAAGAAATGTGTGCTTGACCAGGCTGGTGGTGCACACCTGTCGTCCCAGCTACTCGGGAGGCTGAGGCAGGAGGATCGCTTGAGCCCAGGAGTTGGAGGCTGCAGTGAGCTATGATGACGCCACTGTACTCCAGCCTGGGTGACAAGGGCGAGACCCTGTCTCTAGAGAAAAGAAAAAATAAAAAGGAAGGAAGCTCTGACACAGTCTACCACATAGAATAACCTTGAGGACATCGTGCTCAGTGAGAGAAGCCAGACACAGAAGGTCCTGCACTCACAGGAGGTCCCTAGAGTCATCAGAGCCACAGAGACAGGAAGTAGGATAGTGGGTGCCAGGAGCTGGGGAGGGGGCGGGGAGTGAGTGTTTCATGGGAACAGAGTGTCAGTTAGGAAAGATGAGAAAGTTCTGGAGATGGAGGGTGGTGATGGAGGCACAACCACGTGAATGTGCTTAATGCCACTGAGCTGTGCCCTTAAAAAGGGTTGAAATCTTAACTATTGTATGTATGTTTTACCATAGCAATAAAAAGGTGCCCAGACAGTAAGTTGTCAATTTAATTATTTTTAAGAAATTGCATCTATAAAATATGAAATGTATATTGCACGTGTAAAATATTGTATAATAAAAGTATACAAAATATTGCACCCCCGCCCCCAGCCCTGTTGCCCTGGCAGGTCCGGCCCTTCCGGCTCCGTGGACGCAGGGACCTCGCGTGGCCACCAGGTGGCGCCGCCGCGCCTCGCAGCCGGGCCGTGGGGGGAACATTTCGCGCCCTAGGGTGGGCGGCGCGGAGGCGGCGTGATGCGTCAGCCGGACCCGCCGGCCGGGGAGCCGGGGAGCCGGGGAGCCGGGGGATCCGAGCCGCGCGGCCGAGGCCAGGTCCCGGGCTGGCGGAGGAGGGGACGCAGATGTGAGTCAGCCAGGAGCCCCCAGTCGACCGTGGGAGACAGTCCCGGGGCGGCTAGGGGGAGCCTGGCGGCCGTGCCTGGCGCACACGCGTGGCTGCAGCACGCACCAGCCTGTGGCTTTGGGCAGTGGCGGCCTCCCCAGGCCTCAGTTTCCCCTTTTGCATAATGCACATAAGCCTTGTCCCTGCTTCCCAAGCCCTTGGTCACATAGAATTCCAATGCACGAGGAGGGGGCGCCTGGCGCACGTTGTGCACTGGACACGCGCCGGCGTCCACCCCGAGGGAGGAAATAAAAGTGGCACCTCCAGTGCAGACAGGGCGGAGGTGGCGGCGTGCAGCTCTAGCCAGAGCCATTCCCTGCCGTGCCTTCTCCCGGGCCTCAGTTTCCCCCCACAGTCAGGGGCGCACATATGGTCAAACCGGGGGGCGCGCTACAGCAGGCGCACCGGGGGAGGCTGCGCCACCTGCGCCTCCCACGCGCACCCCTGGAACTCGCGGGTGGTGAAGAGGGGGTGCCCGGGCTCTTCCCCAGGGCGCCTAGGGCGTTGCAGAGCCCACCACTAGGGACCCCCGAGGCGCACAACTGGTGCTTATTGAGCGCTTACGGTATGCCCTTTATTGTATTTAATGCGCTCTCCAACCCAGTGAGCTGGCGCGGCATCCCCATTATTCGGATGGGAACACAGAGGCCGGGAGACGTTAAGTCAACCCAGGGTCTGGGGTCGCCCTAGCCGGGAGAGACCCCCACCCACCCCCGGGAGAGGTCTGGCTGCAAACCGGACCCCTTCCCGGTGCAGCCCCCTAGCAGAGCTTGGGAAAAGCACGAGCCCGGGACTCTCCGGGGACGGGGAGGGGATTCCAGGCGCCCCCCCAACTCCCCGAAAGTCCGAGCCGCCTCGCGCCCTGGAAATCCCGCGCGCGCCCTGAACCGCGGCGCGGCTGCCGGGAAATCAGGAGAAAAACTTCTGCTTTTTTTTCTTTTCTGGCACTCGCGGCCACCCCCCGCGCCCTCCTCCCGGCTCTCGCCCCCACGTGGGCGCCCCCGCGCGGCGCTCCGCCCCCTATTCACCACCGGCCAACCGCAGCGCCGGCTGCGCTCGCCTTTGTTTTTTCACCAATAGGAAAGACGAACGGCCCCGCCGCGGCCACGCCCCGGCCCTCGGAGTCTATAAAAGGCGGCGCCGACGGCCGGAGGTTCAGATCTCAGAAGCTGACGACTTGGTTTCGTGTCTGCTGCTGCCGGAATCCATCTTCCTAAGGACTTTGCGATTTTTTTTTTTTCCGCCTTTTTTTTGGGGGGAATTTTACTGCCTTCCGAAGATCTTGGACGAGCGCTCCGGCTCTGTGGGAAGGTTTTGGGCTGTCTGGCTCGGATTTTGCAATTTCTCCTTGGGGACTGTAGTGGGGCCGCGTCCACTGTGGATTATAACTGCAACATGACGCTGGAAGAGCTCGTGGCGTGCGACAACGCGGCACAGAAGTAAGTAACCGGGGGCCCCCCGCCACTTGAGGTCGGCCACGCTGGGATGGGCCCGGGGAGCGGACCGGAGTGGCCCGCCCGGCGCTGAGCCTCCTCTCCCCTGGCCTCAGGATGCAGACGGTGACCGCCGCGGTGGAGGAGCTGCTGGTGGCCGCGCAGCGCCAGGACCGCCTCACAGTGGGGGTGTACGAGTCGGCCAAGCTGATGAATGTGTGAGTCAGACCCCCTCTCCGGCTGGGCGCGGGTGGGGATCCCCCTCCGCTCTGCACGCTCCCCCTACACCCTCGTCTTGCATGGGGCTGGGACTTCCCCAAGTGCCCCCACTGTGGAATCAGGGCCTTTTGGCTATTTTTTGGGGGGGGGGATGGCGGCTGCAGTATTTTAAGGCTGCACTCTCTGCAAGTGCTTCCTCTCTCTATGGTCCTATCTCCCCCCCGCCAAGAGTTTGAATTGTGTCTCCCCTCCCCCCACCTTCATCAGCCTGCAGTGGCAATGCCCTGCACCCTTGCAGTTTTCCTCTTTGCTCTTGCACACTCCCTTTTTGCATGCATGGTGGCCAATCCCCAGCCCCCAGCTGACCCACCCCCTCCTTCTGGCCCCCTCAGGGATCCAGACAGCGTGGTCCTATGCCTCCTGGCTATTGACGAGGAGGAGGAGGACGACATCGCCTTGCAAATCCACTTCACGCTCATCCAGTCCTTCTGCTGCGACAACGACATCAACATCGTGCGGGTGTCGGGCATGCAACGCCTGGCACAGCTGTTGGGGGAGCCGGCCGACACCCAGGGCACCACCGAGGCCCGAGACCTGCACTGCCTCCTGGTCACGGTGAGCTGGGCCTCTGCCCCGCCCCACCCCGGCACCTGGGTCCCTGTTTGTCAACAAAGTCTGGCTGGCCTGCCCTGCACCAGCTCAGCGCTCAGCCACGCTTGGCACGTCCCGTGGGCAGCCCGGCCAGGGCCTCCTCACCCAGCGAGTTATTTTGAGTCCGCCTGTTTTCCCCAAACAGGAGCCTGGGGAGAAGGAGGCGCCCACTAAACCCCTTCTTTCCCCCTCCCACAGAACCCTCACACGGACACCTGGAAGAGCCACGGCTTGGTGGAGGTGGCCAGTTACTGCGAAGAAAGCAGGGGGAACAACCAGTGGGTCCCCTACATCTCCCTCCAGGAACGCTGAGGCCCCTCCCAGCATCAGAACCTGTTGAGTTGCTGCCAAAAATAAAATAAAATAAATATTTGACCCCCCTCCCCCCCAGAACAACCCCAAAACAACCCAACCCATGAGACCATCGGGGGCAGAGTCACTGGAGACTGAGGAGGAGGAGAGGGGAGTGTGCGACCACCCCTAGGGCAGAGAGCCGGGAGCAGTGCCAGGGACGGCGGCGGTGGCAGCGGTGGCCACCGGCGAGGAGAACGGGCACCCAGGCCAGCAGGAGATGGGACCCTGGAGCTCAGGCCTTGTGACAGAGCAGAAGCCGGAGTGGGGGAGTTGCTGCCTCCCCCATCACAGGGGGTCTTGGACTCCACACCTGGAGGGTGCGGTGAGATGGATGGCGTCCCCCACCCTCCTGGAGACGGGAGCTGACGTCTGCAAGACGAGAGACTTGGCTGACTGAGGGCGTGCGCCCTCGACAGGACTACACTCTGGGACTTGGGAGCTGGGGCTGCTGTTGCTCTGTGCCCATGAACTCCCAGTTTGCAAATTACATAGACAATCTATTTTGTTACTTGCACTTGTTACTCCAACCACTGAAAGAGAGATGGGAAGCTTGGAGATACATATATTTTTATTTCTATGATGGCCTTGTAATAAACATCTTGAAGCCTCTGGGTTCTTGTATATTTTCTGCTTCTGAGAACGCCCGCCCCCCTCCCGCCCCTGCAACACCCCGAGTGCTCCAGCACCACTCTCGCCCCCCGCCCCCAGCTCACCAGGAAGTGTGACTTAAGTCCCTGTTAGCAGTTCCAGGCCCCTTTGCACAAACAGTGCCTCTTCTCTCCGCGGCAGGCGGGCCACCACCCAGCTCTAACAAATCTTTGACTCTTTTTTTTTTTTTCCCTTCTGCCCTGTAGCAGTTAAGAGACCGGTTTATTACGAAACCTGGCCCCCGTGCCACCGCTGTTACTGGCTGTACCTGAGCCAACCCCAAGCAGCTCTGGGCACATATAGACGCGCCCCAGGGAAAGGAGGGGGGGTGCTGGCTGCAGCCCCTAACTGCCCAGGTCTGGAGGTCAAGGGGGCACCGGGGGCCACACAGCGAGGTGGGCTCGGGCCAGGTAGGAAGAGCTCCTTTGGGGATCCCCAGGGAGGGGGCCTCCCTTCCCCCCAGGCGCTCTCCTTCCTAGGATGAAGGAGAGCCTACACTAAAAAAGATTTTTTTTTTCTTTCCCTAACCTAAAATCAACAAGCAGAAAAATACCCCAGGAAGTCGGCCTCCCGGCCCAGCTGGGCTTGGCACGCGGCTGCGCTTTGCTCTAAACCGAAACTGAGCCCCGGCCGGGCCACCTCCTAGTCTCCCGCAGCCGCCGCGCGGTGACGCCCCCTGCCCCGGGCTGGGGGCGCGGCCCGGCCCTTCCGCCTGGCCTCAGTCCTCCCGCCCGGGTCTGCGGGGTGGGCGCGCCCCGGCCTGGCACCCGGCAGCCGCGTCTCCCCTGGGTCCCGCAGCCCCCCGGGCCTGGGAGCTGGGGAGAAGCCGGGACGCGACGCGGGGTGGGGGGGGCCCTGCCCGCAGGCCACGACCTTTCCACGGAGCCCCGCGTGGGCGCGAAAGGAAAACCCCGACGGCTCCCTGGGAGTCACGGGGCTGGGGGGAGCCCCGGCGGAGGAGGATGGGGGGGCAGGAGGGGGAAGTCCCAAAGGGAGAGGCGGGAGGGGCTGGGATCCCTCCTGGGGCTGGGAGGAGGGGAGAATAGAGGGGAACAGGTGGGAGCCCCCAGAGGGGGAGGAGGGAGTCCCAGGGGGTTGGGGTGGGGTGAGGAGGTAAGGGGGGGAACCCCAGGGGTCAGGACACCTGCAGGGTGGAGGGGCAAGAAGGGAGATGGGGAGGGGGATCCCTGGGCTCCGTGTGGGGGATCTGTCCCCATCATGATTCTGGTCCCATCTCTGTGTCCCCTGAACAGTGCGAGCAAGACCCCGGGCCCCAAGGGGGAACAGGGCATGGGTGTGGCCCCAGTGATGAGACCCTCAGCCGAAACCTTAACCTGTCCCTACCTCATTTTCTCCCTCTGAAAAGTGGGTATGATAATGCCACCTGGCTCCTATTAATAGATTGTTGAGATTAACTGAAATATAGATTCCTTTGACTATGTTCCTTGGATTTTTTCAATTCCTTCCATTATATTAATATTTCAAACACAGAAAGTATAAAAAAGATTAGCCATTGGCAATGGCTCATGCCTGTAATCCCAGTGCTCTGGGAGGCCGAGGCGGGAGGATCCCTTGAGGTCAGGAGTTTGAGACCAGCCTGGGCAACATAGCGAGACCCCATCTCTAAAAAAAAAAATTAAGAAGAAGGTTCTCCATTATTATCAACATTATTATGATGCTCCATGCATTTCTAGGGTTACCTTTCACCCTCTCCCAGCCACCCCAGGAATTCGCAGAGCCGGGGCTAGCATCCAGCAGCCAGGCACACTGTGCAAAATTAAAAACTCAGTCAGCAAGACCAAAGAATATCTTCAATCAGTATTTCTGAAACAAAAATGAGTGCAAAAAAAAAAAAATCTGTGGTGAACAGAATTTCAAAACTGTAAATCAAAACGGAGTCAGCATTGCTGATTTGCTGTTCTGAATCAGCTCCGCAGCCAGAGCGCTCTGGACCGTCACCCGTGTGAGCGTGCAGGACTGTAGTTTGTGTGTTCTGACAGTTCTCCCATTATTATTACTACTGCCGTCGTCGTTGTTGCTGCTGTCATTAATAAGAGTGTTCCATGGTCGACCTGACCCAGCCCGAGCATGTACAGGCATCAGCTCAAATGCTGCCGTTTCACTAGATGAGTAACAGCAGCTATGCCTTTAATATATTCAGTCCTCCCTGGGGATAAACTATAAACACCCTTAAACTTGACCACAGCCCTGTATCAAAGATACTGTTGTCCCATTGTCTAGAAGAAGAGACCAAAGCTCAGAGTGGAGGAGCCACAGCCTGGCCAGCCCCTGGGGAAGACTCAGGCTGGGAGGAGAGGGGAAGTTGCAACACACCCGGCTCTGCCCCTCCCCCACCTCAAGTTCACACTGGGGCAGAGAGAAATTGTCACAGGTCACCAAGGCTCCGTCAGCTGGCACAGGCCCTGCTCCGGGCTCCCAACCTCAGGACTGGGTGCCAGATGCTGTGTGTGTTCCTTGGACGACGATGAGCAGAAGTGAGTTGGCAACAGCAGCCTCGGGTTGCAGATGGCCAGGCTTCCCCAGCTGGGCATGTGTGGTTGGGGTGCATGCTCACCTGTGGTGCCCACACTCGTGCCTCTGTCCACACCTGCACCCACGGCCCTGAGACACGCGCGCACGCACACGCCCCTCTGCACAGTTCTACGCACACCCAGAGACATATGCTCACACATATACACACACACACTCACGTCACATGTGCAGGGACACGTCATCTCTTGCATGAGGCTAGATGTGTAAAGGCAGATGTCCTCCCTGTCCCCACGCCTCAATAGTTTATGCGTTTCCAGCTGTTTCCCTGAACTCCAGGGAAGCAGGGGCGGCCTTGTGACTATGTCACGAGGCACTTGGGGGGCCAGCTGGGGGAGCAGGGAGTGAAACAGCCTAAATACGACAGAGATGTTGGGGAGAAATAATATAATAGCTGGCCTTGCACTGGGCTAGCCTTTCACCCCTGTTATGTCTCTTAATCCCGGCAAAACCCCTACAAGGTAAATACTATTATTATCTGCTTTTTGCAGAAAGGGAGCAGAGGGTTCAGAGAGGTGTGGTGATTTGCCCAAGGTCACACAGCTAGACGATTGCAGAGCCAGGAACCAAACCAAAGCCTGCGTAATTCAAAGTTAGAACTGTTTTAGCATATTTACACACTTATAATATATATTAACCTAATAACATATATTATTGAGATAGAGTCTACATACCATCAAATTCACCCCCTAAGTGAACTCAGTGTTCAACTGAGTGGTTTTTAGTGTATTTACAGAGTTGTGCTACCGTCACCTTTATCCAGTTCCAGAACATTTTCATCACCCCAAAGGAAGCCCTGTCCCCTTGAGCAGTCACTCCTCATACCCCCGCCCCCAGCCCCTGGCACCCATGATTCCACTTCCTTTCCCTGCGGACGTGCCTGTTCTAGACATTTCATATCAATGGAGTCATAAACCACGTGGCCTTTTGTGTCTCGTGTCTTTCATTTGCCTACCGTTTTGGAGGTTCACCGGCGTTACAGTTCGCGCTGTGTCTGCAGTCTCCAGCGAATGTGCCGGGGGACATTAGCAGTACACTAGTCCTCTCATGTGCGGACGAGGACGCACACGCAGGCGTTCAGAGGCGTGCACGTAATTTGTATTTAGTGAGCACCCCACATGGGTGGGCATCGCACACACAGCCTGGACCCACACATTGTTCGCACACTCGGCTCTCTAACCCCTGGCCATTGCACATGCTAGATCACTCCTTCTCTGCCTTTCCCCATGTTAATGCCTACTCGCCTTTTTGCTCTCATCTCAGATGTCACCTCCTCTGGGAAGCCCTCCAGAGAGGACCCAGCATAGCCTCTCTGCTACCTCTGCCCACCTCTCCCTCTTGGCACCTGTCCCCATTTGTAATGACGTATTTAATTCTGTCATTATTGGCTTCTCATCTATCTTGTGTTCGGCTGCACACTCCCAGAAAGATGGGAGAGGGTCTGTTTTTCTAACCTCCAGACCCCCAGTGGCCAGCTCAGAGCCTGGGATACAGGTGGCACTTCATAAGTGCTTGTGGCATCAAGACTCAATCCAGTCTTGTACAATTAGAGATTGACCCATTGATGACCTTCTGTGTCCAGGCTCCAGGACAGACCGTTTCGTTCCTAAGGGACACACATTGGTCTGCCAAGTGCTGGGTCCTGGCCAGGCATAGTGACACCACTCAGCTCCGGGAGGCTGGAACCTGGCCCTATGGAGGTGGCCGACTGTGTGACATTGGGCAAGTGGCTTTGCCTCTTTGGGCTCAGTTTCCTTATCTGTGCAATGGGGACACTAACGACAGCGCCTGTCTCTCGGGGCTGTCATGAGCATTAAATTAATTAAACTACGTAAAGCATTGAGAACAGTGTGGAGTTTCCAGAAAGTTAGCTATTATTACGTGAGTCAGGGTGCGACTGTACCCCATGCAATCCTTCCTACCTGCACACAAATATCTGCATCTCCACTTACCTGTGCATTGGAATTTGGCTCTGAATCTGCACATGGTGGTGTGCACGGTGGTGTGTTCAGGCACGAGAACGTGTGCTGCCATGTGGGAACCCAGCAATACATGTACCCGTATGGAGAGTCCCTGCAGTGAGCCCTGACCAACTGTGGTCCCCTGATTGTACATAGACCCCTCCCACCTCACTCTGATTTGGAGGGGCAGCCCTGTTGATTCGGCGTATGGCTCACCTCCCACTCCAAGGTGGCCCCAGGGCATAACCTCTGAGTAGGAAGCATCTGACCTGGCTGGTGACCCAAGGATGATCTATTTTTCTAAGCTGTCAGCATGGATGGCCATGTGTACACACACACACACACACACACACACACGCACATATGTGGGTAGCAAACAGACACATGTGCAAATGCACATGGAGGCACACACACAAGCACGTGCCATCATTCCTAGCCTCATTCCACACTCACTCACTGCATGAGTGTCTTGGGTTGCCATAACAACACACCACACACTGGGGAGTGTAAGCAACAGAAATTTATTTGTTCACAATTCTGGAGACCACAAGACCAAGTTCAAGGTGCTGGTCATCAGGGCTGGTTCCTTCTGAAGCTGGGAGGGAGGCCCGAAAGATCTGTTTCAGGGCTCTCCCTAGTTTCTGCTGGCCTGAAGTGTTTGTTGCTTGGCTTACAGACGGCCGTCCTCTCCCTATACATCGTCTTCCCTCTGTGCACGTCTGTGTCCAAATTTCCCCTTTTCCCAAGGATCTTAGCCATATTAGGTCAGGGCCCACCCCAACAACCTCATCTTAACTTGAAATCACATTCCCAGAGACGAAGATTGGGACTTCAACATCTTTTGTGGGAGACACAATTTGACCCCTACCACCCTCACACAAAAATACCCAGCCACGTGTGTTCTCAGCCACGCATGAAGACACTTGAGAGCTCACACTCATGTTCAGCAGACACATACAAACACACCTCTCTTCACCTTGTTCTCTTGTTTTTCTAACACTAACACAGGCCCTAGCACACAGTAGGGGCTCAGTAAATATGGAATGAATCAAAACACACACCCAGGGCTACGCGGTCTCAAGACACATAAACCCTGCCCCTCGTGGCCGAACATGTACCCACGATGGAGGAGGCAGGAGGTGACACAGGAGAGAGATGAAAGACCACGGTGGGCGTCCGGGGTAGAACCCCACAGAGAACTGAGAGAGATGTTGATGGCGTGACAGAGGGAGCAGGGCACCTATTTATGGGCCAACTGCAGGTGCTGACTCTCTGGTACTCCTGGGTGCCCACCCAGGAGGGACTGGAGTATGGTTCTGCCATTATATGAAGCTCCCAGGCGGAGAGAAGCTGTTGGGGTGTAGGGAATGGTCCCAGGCTGCCTCCTGGGTGGCCCACCCCCAGCCAGGCCCCTGGTGCCCTCTGAATAGTGGCTCTTACACTTCGGGGTGCATTGGCAGCCCCAGCACACTTTCGGTTTGGTAGGTTGGATGACGTACCAGGGCACACTGATGTCTGCCCTGGACCAGGTCACCCTTTTTCCTCCTCTCTCCCAGGGTCCCATCTCTCTGTCCTGGCCCTCAGACCCCGAGAACTCTCAGCCTTTCCCCACCTCTAGCCTTGGCCCTGGGGAGCCCCTCCACCTGCCGTGCCCTGCGGTGACGGGGGGGCTCTTCCTGCCTTGGGCTTTTCTCTCTGACCTCTCTTGCAAGAGTGTGGTCTCTCTGCTGGATTTCCCCTTCCCAGCAGTACCCAGTGGGGCTCTGGGGAGGTGAGCAAGTGGCCAGTGTGGGTCCAATTGGAGGAAGTGGATAGTCCTGGAGCTGTGCAGGGAGGGAGCCTCAGCGACAGGGATGCCGCCCTTCCCAGCCCCCACCCAGTGGCCTGGAGTCCCACCACACCCCCGACATGTAGGCCATGTGACCAACAGCTTTACAGATCCTCAGGGAGGCACAGAGACCAGGGATGACCTCCAGAGGCCCAGAATGACCCCAAGGACCTGCTCCCAAGGGGGCTGCGCCAGAGAGAATGCAGACAGGCGCTCAGGGCCCTCGGAGGCCACATCTGCACAGGGGGCAGGGGGGGTTTCCTTTCTCGACTCCCCCCTGTTCTTTCCCTCCATTGTTTCATCCTCATTCCCACCCCACCCCCTCCACCCGGAAGCCGGCGCTGTTCTCAGGCCCCGGGGCAGGGCTGGGCTGGGGTAGGGTGAGGGGCCTTGTGGGGCAGCAGGCGAGACCCTAGTGCACACGTGGGCACCCTCACCCCAGGCAGGATCACACACACGTGGGAGCTCGAGCCTGCGCCAGCCGGGAGGTGCGCGTGCTGCCGCGTACACAGCAGGCACGCCATAAATGCCTCTAGCTAGCATGGCTCCACGGGGTGGGGGTGGGGGTGGGGGTGGGGGGAAGACAGAGTTCAGGCCGTACTGGGAGGGGTGGCGGCCTAGCTTTGGGTTTGAATCTCTGCCGATTACTAGCCGGGGGGGGGGGGGGCAGCTCAGCAAAAGTGTGACTCAGTTTCCCCCCTCCATAAAAGGGAAAGGCCAGTTGCCCTCCCACGTGGCGAGGTGAAACCAGCTCATGCACCAAAGAGCTTAGCAGAACGCGCTGCCTTGAGAACCCTTATTACGCCTTCCCTGTGCCCCACCCTCTCGCCAGACACTCTGGGGGTGGAGAGGGGCGCTGACCCGGACCCAGACGCCCCTCCCGCCTTCCCTCCCCAGCAGGCCCGGAGTCCCGGCTTCCCCATTCCTTAAATTGGATAATTGGAGACAGAGGCGGGTGTGCGAGAGACAGCAAAATCCTCAAGTGGGCGAAATGCATGGACCTGTCCTCCCCCCCGGTTTCCCCACCTTGGGGGCTCCCGACCCTCACCAGGGCTCCTTCCGGTGCGCCCTGGGCGCGCAGCCTGTGCGCTCGGGAGCCCCCAGCGCCGGCCGCCGACCCCCTCCGGTGCCCAGCGGTGCCAGCCTCTCTCTGGTGCCCGCCAGGCGCGGTGTCTGCGGCCGCCCGGGCGGAGAGGGGGGTCCGGCCCGCGGCGGCTCCGGCGGCGTCTCCCTCCCCCAGCCCCTGGCGGCGGGCGGCTGGGTCTAGGGCGGGGCGTCTGCACAGACCCTCCTTTTGTGAGAGGCGCCTTCCCCGGGCGGCCTGGCGCGCAGGGCCCGGGCACTGCGCCAGGGCCCGGAATAGCCTCCCTGCCCGGCCGCCCGCCCCACGCCCCGGTGGAGCCGCCTGACCTGCCTGGCCAGGCGCTGGGGGAGGCCGGGGCCGCGGCGGCGCTGGGACCGGGTGCGTGCTCAGCCGCACGGTGCAGCCAGGCCTACTGCGGGCAGCCCCGCTCCTGCGTGCACATGCCTGCTGTGTGCAACCCCTTGCTTGCATGCAAGCCTACTGTGTGCAGAGCCCCACCTGCATGCAACGTCTACTGTGTGCACACACCCTGATACATGCAGCACCTACTGTGTGCGGGCATCCACCCACATACAAACACCTGTGGGAGAGAACAGATACCCTTACGCGAGCCAACACCCACTGTGTGCAGAGATGGACACACTTTCAAACACCCACGGTGGACAGGCACACACTCACCAACATCCATTAGTGGAGACCTCCCCTACTTTCAAACACCCTGTCTATGCAAGCACCCACTGTGGGCAAAGACCCCACTACGTGCACATCTGTACATCTGCAAGCTGATGTGCACTGTGCGTAGTCATCAGGGAAATGCAAACGTTCCTAAGTTCAATTGCTCACTGTGTACAGCTCCAAAGCCTGCAAACCCCCACTGTATGCAGAGATCCACATGGTGCCAACACCCAATCTATGGAAGTGTGCAGGTGCTGATTTGGGGTGGCAGCATTGTGCAGGGCACCCACCTGTGTGCAGCCCCTCTCCGAGAGCTCTTTTTATGTGCCTTGGCTTACCCCACTGGGGGAGAGACTCTGCCCTGCTTGAGTCACTTTGAGGGACTCTGAGGTGTGGGAGGGAAAGGGGGTTGCATACCCCCTCTGCTGTGTGGGGTCTGGGCAGTGGATTCAGGCAAGCAGGGCTGGGGGCTGGGCCTCCAGGGCCTTCCTGGAAACCCAGGGGGCAGGTGCAAGGGCAAGCAGTCTCCGTGGGCAGGGTGCCAGCCCTTGGCTTCCCTGAAACTGGGCACAGCAGTTGGGAGAGGTTTCCGGCCCGCCCAGAGCCACCTGGCCCCGGGCACTCTCGGGAAGATGGGTGGGGCCAGCAGGCCATGCCAAGGACAAGCCAGGCTCCAGCCTGCACATGCCCGCACAAGAGCCACTGGTGGACCTGTGTGCACACACGTGTGCGCATGTATGTGTGTGCCACCCTGGTGCAAATTCGGTATCCCACATACAAACGTGCACACACACAGGCTCACACATGTGTTGCACACTAACTGCATGGCACAAGCAAGGGCCTGGGGTGTCCATGTTCACCCACAAACTCCACGGGACAGAGATATCTGTCTACTTTGCTCACTGTGCGTCTCCAGCGCCTGACCATTGGTGCTTGGTACATATTTGTTGAATGAACAAATGAATGAATAAATGAACACATCATTTTTGCAAATATGGACTGAGTGTCTACTATGCACCAGGCATTTGTACATCTTTAAGCAACCAAAAGATCCTTGGAACTGACATTCCAGACACATACACAGGGGTAGGAATAAATGCACACCTGCACACACCTGTGGGTACACACGTGGGTCCACCAGGAAGCACCTGAGTCCACTTTTATTTCCTCACATGCGAAAATGAGCCAGGTGGACACACAGAGGCCCTGTGGACTGCACAGGTGCACATTTTTGTACATGCAATTTCCTCCTCTTCTACTCCCCAGCCACCTTCTCCTGGCCTCCCCTCCTGAGGCCTCTGGGGATCCATCCATGCCTGGGTTTGCAGGGGTTCCTTGGAGGGCGGTGATCCCTGAACCCAACTTGCCAAACGTTTTCCATCATTGAGCCCTCCTAGGGCTAAGGCTGTTGCCTGCAGAAAACTCCAGAAAGTGTGTATCTGGGGTTGATGGGGTCAGAACCGTGTAGGATGGAGGCCTTGGCAAAGAGGCTCCCAGATACTCTCAGAAACCATCCACCCATTTCACAGCAGGGGAAACAGGCCTAGAGAGGAGAGGGTCTTCCTGTTGCGCTGGGGAGGGAGATTGTGAGAAACAGATGTGCTGGCTGGGCACCCTTGTCCTTCTCCCCTTGCAGCCGGAAACAGTAGGTTCCCAGGCCACAAGGGTGGAGGTGGGGACCCCGCTGAAAGGAGGAGGCAGGAGGGGAGGCCCTGTGGGGAGGAGGGGCCTGTCTATGTCCTGGAGAGAGACACAGAAGAGGTGGACGGCCCAGAGACCCCCACCTGGACAGACAGACCCAGGTGCTCAGCAGCTGGCGACAGAGACCCAATTTGGGACACCCAGATGCTCATCTGTCCTTCCTGTTGCAGATCCCACCTCTGCAGCCTCCAGATGGGACTCCTAGGCGCTGCTGGGGCCTCTTCCCTGCTAGTGTGTGTGTGTGTAATTGTGTGTATGTGTAGGTGTGTCTCTATGTGTGTTTGTGTATGTGTGGGTGCACATGCATATATTTATGTATGAGTATGCATGTGTGTGTGTTTGTGTGTGGGGGGGTGCATAATTGTGTGTATGTGGGTACTTGTGTGTGGGGTGCGTTTGTGTGTGCATATGTGTGTTTGTGGGTACCTTGTGTATGCACACATGTGCTTGTGTAAATTTGTGCACATGTGTTTATATGCATATGTATGTTTCGTAAACATGTGCTTGTGTGGGTTTGTGTGTGCCTGAGTGTATGCACGTGTGTTTGTGGGTATGTAGGTGTGTGGTTTTTTGCGTGGATGTGATATGTGTGTGTAGGAGAGGGAAGCCCCAGGATTCCAGGTGTCCCAGGTATCCAAGCCTTCAAATCAGGGATCTAGTTTTATGGGGCCAGGATACTCCATTGCACACACATAAAAACAACAATGGCAATAATAGTAACAGTTATCCTGTATTTGAGGGCCTGGAACTCCTGGGCTCAAGTGATCCTCCTGCCTCAGCCTTTCCAGTAGCTGGGACTACATAACTACTATGCCTGACTAATTTTTCTTACTTTTTTTTTTTAGAGATGGGATCTTGCTATGTTGCCCAGGCTGGTCTGGAACTCGTGGCCTCAAGTGATCCTCTCACCTCAGCCTCCCAAAGTGTTGGGATTACAGGCGTATTTTTAAAAATTATTATTATTTTTGCTATGTACCAGAAATTTTTAAAATCACCTTACATTTATTTTTGAAAGCTAAGTTTATTAAGCTTAATAAATAGCTTAATAATTCACAAATAGCAAATTCATGGTTTTTAGGTGTGCAATTTGCTAAGTCTTGACAAATGTATGCAGGCATGCAACCCTCACACATTCAAGATAAAAGGCATTTCCATCATGCCCCAAGTCCTTTCTCCCCACTCCCAGGCCCACCCCCACTCTGACCCGGGCCCCAGCAGGGCAGCCACTGATCTATTCTGCCCCTATAGCTTTGCCTGTTCCAGAAAGTCACCAGCATGGAATCACACCGTAGGTGGCCTTTTGAGCCTGTTCCTGCCACTCAGCACAACGCATTTGAAACTTATCCATGTTGTGTAAATCAGCAGTTTGTTCCTTTAAAAAAAAAACAAAACTGAGCTATAATTCACACGTTATAAAATTCACTTTTTAAGGTGCACCATTCCATAGCTTTTAGTACATCCACAAGGTTGTGCAACCATCACCACTGTCTAATACCAGAAAGTTCTCATCACCCCAAAAGGAAGCCTTGTCCCCATCAGCACCCACTCCTCACCCCTCCCCCAGCCCCTGGCAAGCACTTTCTGTCTATGGATTTGCCTGTTTGGGACATTTCAAATAAATGCAATCGCACACTATGTGGCCTTTTGTGTCTGAGCACGTTTTCGAGGTTAGTGTGTTCCCCTTTATGGACGGGGTGTGTTCCATCCTATGCACCGACTTCAGTTTACCTGCGCGCCTATGGATATGCTGCCAGTGGTAGATGATCAGACACAGGTCAACCTGCCCTGCATTCCCCTCCAGGTCTTGGTGTGGTCGTCAGTATTCATTTCTCTTGCATAATACCAAGAGAAATGGGGTTGCTAGGTCCCCATAACCTTATGGGGTTGGGACTATTATTAGATCCATTATATTTATCTGCCAGACTCCCTCTCTGTCACAGGAGCGCGCACACAAGCAGACACGATGCCATCACTCACGCAGACCCGCCAGGACCCACGCAAACGCCCAGGGCTCCCCCACGCCGCATTGAGCACCAGCTGTCCCGCCCTCCACCCAGGGCCGCGTCACGCCCCACACCCCCGGACCAGACGCCGGCGGGGCCTGCAGCCCCAGAGGTGCTGCAGACGCACCGCGATTTGTTCATCTTTCCAGCCAGTGCGTCTCGTCCTGGCGGTAATTATAATAGCTCCCAGACTGCTGGGGAGACGGTGAACAGTCTCGCAGTCATCGCCGCGGCCCCACGCCCAGAGGCCACGGGCACCGGGAGCGAATGTGTGTGTCCAGGCTGGGGAGGGGAGGAGGGTTTCGGGCCGGGCGCATCCTACGCTCCAACACCTGACATTGCCACGGTTGCCCACCCTCTGCGTAGAGCCAGCGCCGTGCGCTCCTGGGCATCACGCGTTCCACGCGGGATCGTGCCCGTGAACGCGTCCACGCCCCCACCCTGCACAAACACGGCGCCTCGTGCATCCCGCTCCCGTGGAGTGTGCACGCGTGGGGTGGGGGTAGTGTGCGAGCACGCGCACTCGGCTCGCGGAGGGCGGAGAGAGGCCGCGCGCGCGCGCTCCCGGGGCCGCGGTGGGGGTGGGGGTGGGGCGGCCACGCTGGAGGACGCCCCGCCCCCCCTTCCCCTGGCGCGGGCCGGAAGACCTGCGGCTGCGGCCGGCGCTGGCGTCATGGGTTTCCACTGGGGCCCCCGCGCGGAGGCCGGGATTCCCTGGCGCAGGAACGCCCGTGACTGCGGCGCCGGCCTGCGGGATGACATCAGCCCCTGCGTTTCTGGAGCTGGCCTGGGCGGGGGTGCGGGGGCCTTGGAGAAATGCGAGTGACACCGACTTTGATTTGGGGTTAACACTTGCAGAACGCTTAAGTGCGTGCGCGGCTGTGGGCCGAGCGCTGTGATGATGATGCAGGTGCTCTTAATGTCCCCATTTCACAGACCGGGAAACTGAGATCGGCGCACTGCCTGGCACATACTCGGTTGCTCAGTTCTCATCTCCCGGCCCAGAGTGCGGGGGGCGGATCTGGAAGCACCCCCTTTTTTCAGCGGCCCCACCCCCACCCCCAGTCTCCCTTTTCTGCACGAGCGGGCTCAGAGAGGGCCTGCGGGTGTCCCAGCGCCACCCAGCAAGTTGGGTGCTGCAGCCAGATCTGTCCACACAGTTGATCTTTCCCCAGCTCTGGCCCCTGCGGTGGCCAGAGGCGGTGCCCGCGTCCGAGCCAGGGCGCCCGGGCTGCCCGGTGGGGTGTGCCCGCCGGCTGCCTTTGTGCTGACGCCAAGGCCAGTGGATTCTAAATATAGCTCGGGAGGAGGCGAGGGCTATTTTTAGCTCCGGCTGCTTGGGCCCTCCCAGGTCAGCGGCCCTCGGGCCAGAACCTTGGGGAGGAGGGCGGGGGCAGCGCCACCTTCCAGGGTCCCCACGCACAGGGGCAGCCCGCCTGCCCCTCTGCGCGCAGCCCGCCCTGGAGGACTGTTGTAGGGCGAGGGCCGTGGGGGCCCGGGGGCGAGTATTGTAGGGGGAGGGGGTCCCCCGCCACCTTTTCTAACTCCCACCCCCACCCCCAGCTACTGGCCCGCCCTTGCCTTTTGTTGGGCTAAAGGCTGCTTTCTATTTTGGGAAGGTGTTGGAATAATTTCTCTGGCTATTTTTAGCCGGGTTGGGGATTCCTCCGCCCAGGCTGACCGCCCCGCCTCTCCTCCTCCTCCTCCTCCTCTTCCTCCTCCCCGCTGACCCAAGGATTGCCTTGCTCAGCGAGGGCAGACTGGGACACACAGCCCCTGGGGGAGACCCAGAGTCGGAAGACCCACCCCCCGTATTTCCTGGTTTTGGGGGGAGGGGGCACTCGAGGGCGTTCCCAGGTTCCCAGGTGAGCCAGACATTCCGGTCTCTAGGAATCCGTGACACCCCACATCTGAATTCTGTCTCCAGGGCAGGGTGGGGCTCCCGGACTCTGACCTTTCACCTCCTTTCAGGGTTGTCACGCTTCTGCCCTAAGAACAGGTTTTTGATTCCTACACCCCTTGGCTGGGGGCTCTCAGGTCCCCAAGAGGAAGAGCTGCGCGGTGAGGGTAAACTGAGGCACAGAGAGGACGCTGGAGTGGGACATTTCTTAGGCTTGTTCCCTGATGGTTTCATTTCCTTCCATGCTCTACTCCTTAACAGCTGGTTAACCTTGGGGCAGTTACTTGACCTCTCTGTGCCTCTTTCAGGACATGGGGTGATAGTCACAACGGAGTTATAGTGAATATGTGAATGAATTTATTAAAGATCTTAGAGAACAAGATCCTGGCAGGAGATGGCCCGGTGGTCCTAGAAGGGTGCTGAGATACGTCTGGCTGGAGCAGAGAAGAACATTCTGGGCTCTGGCTGGCTCCATAATTTGGGAGGACACTCAGTTACTCCCTTACTCCTCCCAAGTCCATAAGGCTGGTGAGAATGACCCCATGTTACAGATCAGGAAACCCAGGCCCCGGAGCAGTTTCACAGGCCCAGGGTCCCATGACAGGTGACACACAGGAGGCCAGCACAGTTTCCTGACTCCTGGCTGTGACCCACACGGTATTCCACAGCTGTCTTCTGCATTCTTTCATCCACTCGTTCACTCAGTCAGCAAACATGTGTCGGGCACCGTGTGAATGTCGTAGGATTGTGGTGACACATTGCCACAGTTTTAGTGGCTTAAAACAACACAATTTATTCTTTTACAGTTCTGGAGGTCAGAGTCCAAAATGAACCTCAGTGGGCTAAAGTTAAGGTGTGGCAGGGCTGATCCCTCCTGGGGGCTCCAGGGTGGAACCCGTCTCCGGCCTTTTCCAGCACAGCACCTGCTGGAATCCCTCCGCTCAGGGCCCTTCCTCCACCTTCAGGGCCAGCAGCGCAGCATCTTCCAATCTCTCTGCCTCCAACCCTCCTGCCTCCTTGTCTGAGGACCCTGTGCTGACACTGGGCCACCCCAATAATTTAGGATAATCTCCCCCTCTCAAGATCATTAACTTAATCCCATCTGCAAAGTCTTTAAATTATTTACAGGTTCCGGGGATTAGGACATGGACATCTCTGGGGAGCTGTATTCAGCTCACCCCAGGTGCCTCCTTTGGTGAGGCCCTGCTGGGTGCCCAGCAGACAATGAGGAATGAAAACTGAGGGGTGCCTGTCCTGGAGTTTACAGTCCTGGGGCCATGGCCAGCATGGATCATGTGGTCACAATGGTACAAACATAATTATAAATAGGGTTGCCAGATAAAATATTAATGCAAGACACTCAGTTACATTCAAATTGAAACAAATAATTTTTAAGTATAAATATGTCCCATGTAATACTTGGGACATAATTATCATCTCATTTAATATTTAAAAAATTTAGTGTATGTCTCATTAAATACTTGAGTCATACTTATACTAAAAAAATAGCTGTATAGTACTCCCACGTGTGACTAACTATAAGTTATAATTTATCATAGAAGGGCTTTAATCAGAAGTAACAAGCTGACTTGGGTGTCCAGATGACTCTGGCTGTGGAGTAGACAGTGGGCTGCAGGGGCACAGGTGTGCTCGGCACCCAGGTACCCGCCCAGCGCTTCGTCACCTGTGCCTGATTCTCTGTTACAGCCTAGGGTGGGCGGGGCCTATGTCGAAGGCCACGCCCCTCACACCTGCATATGCGCATTCTGCCTGTCAGTGGTACTCAGCCAATCAGAGGCCGACCTTAGCCTCAGGTTCCGCCGGCTCCGGCCCTTCTGCGCAGCCTCGCGGGGGCGGAGCCTCGCGGTGGTTGGGGCCTCGCTCTGGCCTCCCGCGCTAACTGCGAGCAGCCGGGTCGCATGAGGTGCTTCCAGAGGAACGGAGGCCTCTGAGCCCCCGGGGCGAGTCCCGCGGTCGCCTGGAGACTCTGTCGTGTGGCGACCCCGGCTCTGAAGGCCCCAGCCCGGCTGAGGGGATGCGTCTGAGGGGCGGCGCCCGCCCGTCGTATTCCCTCACGGTAACCTGGGCCGAGTGCGATGTCCTGGTGGGGCAGAGGCCGCCCGGGAACAGGGCCCTGGCTGGGCAGAGGGCCGAGGGTCGTGGCCCAGCCAGGCCCTTTCGGAGAAAGGAGCCGGCTCCTCCCGCTGGGGCCTCCTGACTTCGGAGAAAGGAAGCAGGACACTCCCCTGGGGCCGCAGCTGCTCATCTTCGGAGAAGGCTTCCGGAAATGGGGAGGAAGCGTTGGGCCGCGGAATGAGGGAAGTCAGGCCCAGACCCTGCTCAGCTCAGCTCAGCTCGGAGCCGCTCCGGCCTTCCCCGGGGTCAGGCCCCAGGACGGGCTCAGGCCCCCTCGTGCCTTGTCCTTCCGTCCTAGGACCGGTTTCGTGAGGGAGGAATGTTCCAGCATTTCCCCAGGCCAGCCCGTCAAGGCTCTGGCCTTCAGGGAGCCTCCTGGGACTGGTCCTCTCTTTGCATTGAGCTGGGTGACAGCAACCACTATAGCTGGCCATGGTTTTCTTTCAAACAAACACACTTTTTTCACCATGGAAGTTGATTTTTTATGAGCATGTTGCTTCTCTTCCGGAGCGGATAGCCTGACTGGGGAGATCAGACGAAGGGACAGATAGTAAACGTGGCTTGGGCATTAGGCAGGAAATGCCCGTGGCCTTCAGAAGGAGACAATTGCATTTATTTGTCCTATGTGCCAGTTGGATATTGAATGCATTGCAGAATCTTGAGACCACCAGCCAGTTTGATTTGTTGAAGTACTTTACACCTGTTGAATATCTTCTTCACAACCTTGGTGCTGTTAATCGTCCTCGTTTGGCAGACTAGAAAACAGACACAGCCATGAGTTGTTGGAAGTCCCACAGCTAAGTTGGTGGCAGAACCTGCCTCGACTGTTCCTTTTCCATGTAGCCTGTGCTTGAATGCTTTTAGAGGCTGTGCAGACCCACTCCTGAGCCATCCCCTTGCTCCAGCCTTTTGGCAACAGTCAGGAAGTTAATGGGTTCTGTTTCATATAATCCTGGGCTCAAGCCCCATGCAGCTCTCCCAGTCTCAGGTGTTTTCAAAACAGAGCCTCCGAGAGCCCACAGAGGGAACGTTTGGAAGTTGCTGGCCAGGAAAGGGACCAGACGTGAAGGGTACTTCCTCCCTCGCTCTCCTCCAAATGGCTGCTCCAGGGGTGGCCAGGATGAGGCTGCCAGTTAGACCAGACAGCAGGAGTGTCAGGAAGAGGACAGTTTCCACCGCTTCCTCCCAGTGGGGGGATGTTCCCAGAAGAGCAGTTTCATGACCCAGGGGTCGGGCTTTGGCTTTCATTTACCCCCAAGCCAGCCTGTTACATGCCTCCTGCCAGGGAAGTGACTGCAGCTCTGATCCTGTCATTGTGCCCAGATTGTCTCATGAAACTTTAAGACCCTGGTCTGAGAATTCCACCTTCCCAGGGGCAGCAGCTGTGTGTGGCTTTGCAGGGTGGGGTTGGGGGGACATGAATATTTGCCAAACTCAGAATCTTCCTAGATTCCCCTGATTCTTAGAGAGTGGACCGGGAGTGGCTAAACCACCTGGCAGTGCATGCAGGGCTTTTGCTGTATGTTCGCTGGGGTAGGTGATCATTTTTCTCCTCCTTAAAGCCGGTCTCTTACCTAGGATTTGAGGCTTTAGAAAGGGGAGTGTCACTGCTACTTTTACTGATCACAGACCAACGGAGCTGGACCTCACTGAGATCACCTGTGGAAAGCAAAGGTACAAGAAGGGGTGTGGTTGCCTAGTGTCATGTAAGTGAGAAGCAGAGCTGGGACCCAGACCCTGGACACCTGTCGGCCTAGTTCTCCACCCCACCCTGGCCTGCCTTGCTGTGAGCTG
Source organism: Varecia variegata (assembly GCA_028533085.1). Taxonomy (NCBI): domain Eukaryota; kingdom Metazoa; phylum Chordata; class Mammalia; order Primates; family Lemuridae; genus Varecia; species Varecia variegata. The sequence continues at coordinate 109,518,156 of CM052442.1, read as the reverse complement.
CCAGTCTGCGTTCTGAACACAGGAAACGTTTCTTTCTCAACCTTGGCTTGGAGTTCTTCCCGGAGTGATAAATCTTGGCTAGAAAGAGTGCCACATTCTTAGGGCCGGCTCGCCAGCGAGGCCTCACATCACTCTTTCCACTGTAAACCCGGCACTGGCTTCCACATGTCAGCCACAAGTGCCCTGCTGAAAGTGCTGAACCTGCTGTGGCCGCCCAGGGGGACCCCCCCCTCCCGCCGCCATCCCGGAGACTCTGCTGTGCCCTCCAAGGCCCCTCATGTCAGATTTTTTTTTCTTCTTCTCATGTCTGTGAGCCTGCCTCACTGGCTGCCTGGGCTCCGGGGCCCTGTCATCGCTTGTCAAGGACCTTCTCGGAGTCCTGTGGGTTAGCCAGCAGGGGTGGGAGCAGGAGAGCAGGCACCGGATTCTGGAAGAGGGAAGCTCCCAGTGGGAGGGATCTGCAACTGGCATCGGGTCAGAGACAGAAGTCCAGATAGACAGGTTTGAAGTCTTCGCTTAGATAAGCACTTACAGCACCACAGTCCTTTCTTTTACCTTTTCTTTAGAGTGGAAAGAACCTTTCTAGTTATTGTAAGTAAAATGTGTGCAGTGTGAAGGCCGGTGGTGACGGTACTCACCGTCCTCTTATTTGATGTCAAGCAAATTCCCACCACCAAAGGAGGCACAATGCCTCATGGGTCTCTTTGGATTTTGGAGGCAATATGTGCTTCATTTGGGCGTGCCACTTCGGCCCAATTAGTGAGGCCATCAGACGCTCCCTAAGTTGGCACCCTGTGTGGCATGGACCCTTCTTTGCATGGAGGGCTGTTTGCATGTTGCGTTGCACCCAGCCCAGTCCACAGTTTACATGAGGGTCACTCTTGGTGGTGTACATTCTTGGTGGTGGGTTTTGCCAAAGGCATAATGTTATATATTCACCATGACAGTATCATAGAGAACGTTCTCTGTCCTCTCCCTATCCATCCTTCCTGTTCGTCCCTCTGCATCTTTTTACTGTCTCTGTAGTTTTGCCTTTTCTAGAATGTCATGTAGTTGGAATCGTACAGCGTGTGGCCTTTTTGGACTGGCTTTTTTTCGCTTAGTTCCAGGAGTCTTCCAGCTTCGAGAGGCCACTTGCATCCCTTGGCTCGTGGCCTCACATCCCTCCAACCTCTTGCTTCTGTTGTCACATCTCCCTCTCTGACTCTGACCCTTCCACCTCCCTCCTCCCTCCTGTAAGTACCCCTGTGATGACACTGGGCCCACCCGGACAATCTAGGATACTCTTCCCACGGCAGGGTCCTTGGTTGAATCACATCTGCCAAGTGCCTTTTATCCTGTGTAAGGGAACACAGTCACAGGTTGTGGGATTAGGACACGGACATCTCTGGGGGCTGACTGCACGGGCTGTGCACCAGGCCTGCCTGTTCTAGGATTTCATGTAAATGGAATCACACCGTCGATCCTCTTGTGCCTCTTGTGTGAGGCTTACTTCACCCAGCATGAAGTTCCTTCGAGTCATCCGTGTTCCAGCACTGACTGGTGGTTCGTTCCTTTTTACTGCTGAGTGGTGTTCCGTGGTATGAGTGGATCACTGTGTGTTTATCCACTCACCTGTTGCCGAATACCTGAGATGTTTCCAGTGTTTCACTCTTACGAGAAAAGCTGCTCTGAACACTCTTCTCAAGACTTTTTGTGGATGTGTGTTTTTATTTCTCTTGGGTAAACCCCCAGGAGTGGAACCTGCCGGGTTATGGAGCAGGTGTGTGTTTAGTGTTATAAGAAACTGCCAAACCTTTTCCCAAAGTGGTGCTACCGTTTGACACTCTGACCCGCAACTCTGGGAGTTCTGGTTGCTGCACATCCTCCCCGACACCAACCTTTTAATTAGCCATTCGCGTGAATGTTGGATAAGGCTTTCTGTTTTATTTTTGTTTTTTATTTATTTATTTTTTTTGAGACAGAGTCTCACTCTGTTGCCCGGGCTAGGGTGAGTGCCATGGCGTCAGCCTAGCTCACAGCGACCTCAAACTCCCGGGCTCAAGCAATTCTCCTGCCTCAGCCTCCCGAGTAACTGGGACTACAGGCATGCGCCACCATGCCTGGCTAATTTTTCTATATATATTTTTAGCTGTCCATATAATTTCTTTCTAATTTTAGTAGAGACAGGGTCTTGCTCTTGCTCAGGCTGGTCTCGAACTCCTGAGCTCAAACAATCCGCCCGCCTCGGCCTCCCAGAGTGCTAGGATTACAGCCGTGAGCCATCGCGCCCGGCCTTATTTTTGTTTTTAAGGTGAAATATACACAGCATAAAATTAACCATTTTAGCCATTTTTTAAGTGCACAGCTGAGTGGCATTAAGCACATTCACATTGCCGTGCAGCCTTCACTACCCTCCATCTCCGGAACTTTCTCATCTCAAACTGAAACTCTGTCCCCGTGAAACACTCACTCCCCACCCCCTCCCCAGCCCCTGGCATGCACCGTTCTACTTTCTGTCTCTATGAATGTGACTACTCTGGGGACCTTATATAAAGATAAAGTTTTAAATATTTCCTTCAATCTGTTGTGACTTTTTTCCTGTCATAGGAAAGTTAAACAAACCCTTTTTAGAATGTCTGAAAAGTATTGTGGTGGGTGTATAAGACAGGGCCCACTTCATGGGTGTGTGACCTGTGAGTCACCCAGGCCCCCATGTTGGGAAGGGCCCCATGCTTGGTTTAATGCCCTGCTGTCATTGTCTTGAAATTCTTTTTTTTTTTTTATTTCAGCTTATTATGGGGGTACAAAAGTTCTGGTTAGACATATTGCCCATGCCCCTCCCATCCCCCCGAACTTGAAATTCTTAATAATTTTTTTTTTTGAGACAGAGTCTTGCTATGTCACCCAGGCTAGAGTACAGTGGCGTCATCACAGCTCACTGCAGCCTCCAGCTCCTGGGCTCCAGCGATCCTCCTGCCTCAGCCTCCCGAGTAGGGGGGCCTATAACTGTGCACCACGGTGCCGGGCGCTGCTCTGCGATTTTTACCCCTTGGGGATTACTGGCAGATGTCTGCGGCTCTGGGCAGTCTCTCCTCTTTCCCCAGGGTCACTGTGGACCCTCCCGGCTTCTGCCTCTTCCACCCTATTTGGTGCAGTTGGCGTTTTTATATGCAGAAATACAAATATCCAGTCGTTGTAGAGAGACGTATACACACACACTCATGCACATACACACACACACAGACGTATACAAGTGTGTGTGTACAGAAATAAATATAAGAAGCTTCATTGAAAGATAGTTTGTAAAAGCATTAATAGCGAAACTCAAGTAACCTCAATGTCCACCAATAGGGGAACAAGTAAATAGGTTACTCTGGAATTGTTATTAATAAAATGCACTGACTTAGAAAGCTGGCAGTGATAGGAAGTTTAATGGGGGAAAAAACCCCAGCTAAATTCGTTTCAGAGCAGTCTGTATGGCGTGAGCCCAGTTTTGAAAAACACATCGCAATTCTGTACGTGAGGCAGTACCGATCTCTGTTAGTGACGACAGTTTTGGGCACGAGCCCTGGAGTCCCATGGTCTGGCTTAAAATTCTGGCTGCACCACTGACCGGCTGTCGGACTTGAGGTGGTTGTTTAACTTCTCTGAACCATCTGCAGGATCTATGGGCATAGCCAGGGCTCTTACCTCACAGGGTTTCCAGGAGGATCAGATGACACAATCTGAAGTAAACGGACCACTAATGCTACTTCCTGTCACTACCTTCTCCCGAGGGACGCCAGCGTTTGCCTGTGCTTAGAAGTTTGAGTGATTTGCCTGGACTGTGACCTGTGGGCACAGGTCCTGAGAATGGGTTCTGATGAAAGAGCATGCAGGGAAATTTTCATTTGCTTACTTGTAACGAAAAAGAAAAAGGTGAAATTAGGGACGACTTTTGAATACCCTATTGTTTTCTGTAACTTCTGTAAGGATTGTATTTTGTTTGGGGGATCCGGAAAAAAGTTGTAAGCTTTTTTTTTTGCTTATTTTCGATGTCTTTTTTTCTGTGCATTTTAAAAAGCACAGTTGATGGTAACGTGTGTACAATTTTGCACCTGGGTTTTTCAGTGATTATTGTATAAGCATTTTCCTATGTCCTTAAAAAACCAATCATGGTCGGGTGTGCTGGCTCACGCCTGTAATCCTAGCACTCTGGGAGGCCAAGGCGGGTGGATCGCTAAGGTCAGGAGTTCAAGACCAGCCTGAGCAAGAGCGAGACCCCCGTCTCTACTAAAAATAGAAAGAAATTATCTGGCAAACTAAAAATATATATAGAAAAATTAGCTGGGCATGGTGGCACATGCCTGTAGTCCCAGCTACTTGGAAGGCTGAGGCAGTAGGATTGCTTGTCCAGGAATTTGAGGTTGCTGTGAGCTAGGCTGATGCCACGGCACTCACTCTAGCCCGGGCAACAGAGCGAGACTCTGTCTCAAAAAAAAATAAAAATAAAAATAAAAACCAATCACAATGGATAAACACAACATGGTCCATCCACAAGTGGAATATCACTTAGCCACAGAAAGGGACGAGGCTCTGACACAGGCTACAGCGTGGAGGGACCTTGAGGACATCGTGCTCAGTGAGAGAAACCAGACACAGAAGGACCCACAGTGTGAGACTCCATTTATATGAAGTGTCCAGAACAGGCAGATCCACAGAGATGGGACGTGGATTCGTGGTTGCCAGGGGCTGCAGGCAGGGGATGGGGAATGATTGCTGATGGGGATGGGGTATCTTTCTGGGGTGGTGGAATGTTCTGGAACTAGACAGAGGTGACGGTTGCACAATGCCTACATTTTAAACAGTGACTTTGTGCTATGTGAATTACATCTCAATTTTAAAAATCACAAATATTTTGAAGGCTGCAAATACCCCAGTGTGTGATTGCATCACAACAAGGGACTGAACCTTTGTGGTTGGATGTTGCCGGCATTTCAGATTATTACTGTGGATTCTCAGAAGCAAATGTGTCCTTGGGATAAGTTGTTAAAGCACTTTCCAGGAAGGTTGTACCAGCTTCGAGGTCCCCTGGCAGTGGGTGACGGCTTGTATCTCCCTGTGTTCCTGCCAGCACAGAACCCAAAAGCTTCATCTTGATGAATTTGAGGCAAAAGGAGAAATTTCATCATTTAAATAAATTATGAGTAAACACGGTCTCATCTGTTCCCTGTCCATAACCTGGGCCCATTTATCTATCAGCGTTTTCCTTTCTAATTTTCAGGAGCTCGTTTTTACAAATTGTAAATTTTACATAATAATAAATTTGTCATCTTAACTAAGTGTATAATTTAGTGGCATTAAGTACATTCAGAATGTTGTAAAACCATCACCACCATCCACCTCCAGAATTTTCTCACCTTCCCAAACTGATACGCTGTCCCCATCAGCAGTCACTCCCCAACCCCCCCCAGCCCCTGGCACCCACCATCCTACTTCCGGTCTCCGTGGATCTGCCTGTTCTGGACATTTCATATAAATGGAGTCTCACACTGTGTGTCCTTCTGTGTCTGGTGTCTGTCACTGAGCATGACGTCCTCAAGGTCCATCCACGCTGTGGCCTGTGTCAGAGCCTTGTCCCTTTTCATGGCTGCGTGATATATTCCAGTGTGTGGATGGACCACATGTGTTTATACATCCATCCATCCGTGGACACTTGGATCACTCCCACCATTGGCCATGTGAGTCCTGCCGTGGACGCAGGTGCACAAATACCCCTTTGAGATCCTACTTCCTGTCCCTTGGTGTACATACTGGTGGCATTGCTGGGCCTTACAGTAATTCTATGTTTAGGCTGTGAACTGCCTTCTAATCTTAGGCTTGTTAATCTATAGTGGATCACTTTGATGCAGTTGCATCTGCACCTGTTTTATACTGACAAAGTTCCCTGCTCTGAAGTCAGAGTCACCCATTTAAATCCTTTAATATTAAACGTTGAACTCTCTGAAGTGTGCAGTATGAGATTGAGCTTTGACTCACTGGACTTCATCCCCCAGGCTTGGGCTTTGACAGTCCAGCATGGTTTCAAGGTGATCGGAAAGCCCAGGATGGGGCCAGAGATCCAGGATTAAAACCTTCCCACATTTGAGCCCTTAAAAGAGGTTCATGCCTTTCCCCCCACAAAACAAAACACAAACACCCCAAACTGTGGGCCGCACAACCAAGGCTTGTGCAGACCTGAAAGAGTTCCTCCTCCTAGATTTTCTAACCACAAATCGGCAAGTCCATCCTCACTCTGGGTGCTGTCAGCCCCCAGCCCTGGGTGCCCTCGTCGGATCCCCTCCCGGCACCTCTTCCCCGGGTGGGCGGAGGGGGTGGGGATGATGCGGCCCAGCCCCTCCCCTCTGCTGCAGCCGCAGAGAGAGAAGGAAGAGCCCAGAGCCAGGGAAAAGGAAACGTGAGCCTTTTTATTGTGTATGAATTCACTTCGTATCAACAATTCCACACGATATTAAAACACTGGAGAAAGTGGGTACGGCACGCCTGGAATCTTAAAAAAATAATAAATAAAGATAACGGGACATTGAAATGCAGATGGGGTGGGACCGGCCAGACACTGGTCTTCACCGCGCTTGGTGACTGAGCGACTGCGTCCCTCCAAGAACAGGGACGGGCGGTGAGCACCTGGCGTATGGCTTCTTAGGTTGGCTGACTTATTTTATGAGCGCCCCTCGAGGAAGAGTGATGGTTCAGTGGCTTCACCTCAGCCCGGAAACCCCCTCCTGGTCACTCCTGCGGGCAGGGCTGCGATAGCCTTTTCCTGTGGCCCCAGAGCTTGGCGGAGATGGATGAGTGGCCTGGCGGCCCATCAAAGGGACCTGACAGAAAGACAAACACCTTCCGCCCCGACCCCGGACCATGCTGGCCACTGTGTGTGTCCCCGGAGGTCACAACCAAGCCACTTCATGCTTGGCCTGCCTGGGGGTCACCTTCTGAGAGGGTGGGGGAGGCGAGCACATTCTAGCGCCTTCCTGGAGTCGGGGAGGGCAGGGGAGGGTGCCCAGGTGGGCCACCAGGTGCACCCCGCAGCCCCCACCTGGCACCTGGCCCGTGGGCAGCTCTAGACCAGGCTGCAGGAGAAAGGGAAACTCGTTCAGTTCCTGCTCCTGCCTGCGCCCTGTTTTTCTTCTTTTTGGTGCAGGTGGGTGTGGGGATGGGCGTCCTCAAATCTCTTTCCAGCCCCCCTCACCGTGTGGCTGAGAGATGCTGGCCTTCCCACGGCCACGGCTGGGGCTGCACCCACAACAGCTCCCCACCGCCGGTGCCCTAGCAACCCCGAAAACGCCTGGACATAGTGAGTTCTCGCCAGACATCCCTGACAGACACGCACACGCGGTGGGCAGCATGGGTGCCATCGGGTGTCAGGTCTGCACGAACACGTCCCTCCATGTGGTCTTAAGAGATTGACTCTAAAAGCCAGAGAGAGACCCATGGGCTTTTGCCAAGTGCCACCTCCCTGGGGTCCCAGGCTGTGGGCACCCGGTCACCAGGTGCGAGAGCTGGGGTGGAGGGGGTGGAGGAGCAGGTGGGAGATGGCGGGGCAGGGGCCAGGCCACCCAGGGACGGGCAGCCGAGGCCCGATTCTCGGGAGACACCAGCCCGTCCTTCCCCTCCCTGGGCCTCAGTTTACCTAGAATGCTTGGACCCCAGGGTCCTCTCCATGGGGCGGGAGGACGTGAGTTTAGTGTCTGCCAGTCCAGTGAGCCCAGAGTGGGCGCCTGGGGCTGGGAAGCTCGGGCTTAGCGCCATCATCTCCCTCGGCCCAGGGGTCCCTGCTGGCTTCTCTGGGGTCGCATCAGTGGGGACACACAGGTGGGACTGGGCTTGGCACAGCTGCGTCCCCCTCCTCCCTGCCCTGGCAGGGTAGGGGACACAGGAGGAGGAGGAGGAGGAAGAGGGGGAGGAGGGAGGCTTGGGCCCCTCGGGTGCTGCTGACCCTGAACTCAAAATCTCCCGTCCTCTGTGGGGCCTGGTGGCCAGAGGGCCGGGACGGTGGGGACCACAGAGGAAGGATGGCCGTGCAAGGATGTGACACCAGCTCAGGGGATTAAGGCTTCTTTCTAGGAGAAACGGGGGCACCTTGGTTCCCAGGTGCCAAGACGGTTGGTTGGAAAGGGAGGAGCTGGGGCAGGGGCTTCCTCTCCGCTGCCTGCTTCTAACACCACCCCGCCTGCCCCTGCCTCGGCCTCCCTGCTGGGGCCGCTCCCTGGGTTTCTGGGACAGGCTTGTGCCCCTTCCCAAGTTCCTGCCAGGGGCGGCAGAGAGGCCCGCCCTGGGCCCCCACCCCCCGGCCCCAGCCCAACAGAAGGAGGCTGCTGTCTTCAGGTCCAGCAGCAGGTTGGTGGAGCCAGGGCCCCTGCGTCCCAGCCCTCCCGGACCGGCCGTAGAGAGCTGGGAGCCTGGGAGAAGACTGAGCTGCTGTCTGATCCCTCCGGGAGCCAGCCCGGGGTGGGGGGTTGAGGGCCGCCCCCCTGCACCTGCTCTCTACCCGCAGTGGCCAAATCTCTTCAGCCTTGGCCAGACGGGGACCTCAGCCCTGCCCCGAGAGGCGGCTGCACCGGGAGCGTGGGGGAGTCGGCTGAGGCCCTGGCACCGGCCCTCCTGGCCTGCAGGGAAGACCAGGGTGGCCGTCCTGGAACCCTCCGGGCACAAGCCCTTAGACTCTGGTTTCCGTGGGGCCTCCCAAGTCCAGGGCTATCTGGGGCCCCTGCTGCCCAGGACCCATCTCAGGTGTGGCCACAGGTGAAGCAGGTGGGCGCCAGAGGGTGTGCCGGCAGCACCTCCCTTCTGCCACCTGCTGCTGTCACTCTCCGGGTTGTAAAAGGGGACAAAGTCATCTTAAAAATGCCCTCCCCCCATGACATCTTAAATTTCCAAGGCCGTTGGGAAGAATGACTGATTCTCCCCAAAAATGTGTCTCTCATCCTCAAACCAGCCCTTCCGGGTTGTGACTTGGGTGGAAAACCGCAAGGATCGGGCGTGAGGGACAACGGGGAGACCTGAGCGGACGTTCCGTCTCTGGGATGGAGGATCTCGCCTCCCACAGTCCTTTGAGGTCAGTTCGAGATAATTTGGCAACTGTGCACACACCCATGCACAAGGCGGCTCAACCCGCCAGGCAGGGGCTCCCCGGGTGGCATTTGGGTTTGAAAAACGGCCGTGGTGATTCGAGAAAGTGGGAAACAATCCGGAAGGGCCGGGTGTGATCAAAGCCGCTCAGCGACACGCGGACGCCTCGTGCTTAGAACGAAAACACTGGCCGGGCCCGTGACAGCCAGCTCTCCCCCACTGGGGACAAGTCCTGAAAATCTGCTTTTGGGGTTCCCAGGAAGGGATGAGTGACAAATGCCACACAGGGGAGTGACACTTGGCAGCCCGGAGTGCGTATCAGAGACAAAAACTGCGGCCCAGGCTCTACAATCCATCGTGCACGACACGTACGGTTTAGCTACAGGTTCAGCCACCGAAATCTGGTGTCAGCAGTGTGGAATAACAATTTTTTAAATGGAAAGGAGAGATTTTTTTTTTACAAAAAAGTTCATTATGTTACCCAACCCCTCAACCCCAGTTTTACCTCTACTAAAAAAAAAAAAAAAAATCCCCGCAACCTGGTGACATCCTTTCACGTGTGGCCAATTGTGAAGGAATTACTGCCCTGGGGACAGGTGCCCTGAGCTAGCAGCAACGTCACCCTCCTTTCCTTCCCGGCTCTGGTTCCACAAGGTGAACGGCAATTGAGAGTTTTAAAAAATTGTTACCACGTCGCTTGGGCATCTCAGTTGTTCTTAACTGGAAGTGGCTGCAGAGCCACCGACCCGTTTTGGCCAGGCCCGTGACAGCTGTGTTGTCGGGTCTGAACATCCATCTAATCTGGAGGATACATTTTACCCCACCTGGGCAGTGGAATTTTTGTGGTTTTTTTTTTTGTTTGTTTGTTTTTTTGCGTTTCTTTTGGAATTAAAAGTTTTGGGGACTCGAGATGTTTTGCTCGAGCTGGGCACTGAATGATGCCCTGCCGGAGACAGAGACAGAGAGAGACAGAGAGAGGGAGAGAGGAGCCGAGCGCGCGGAGAGCACAGCTATAGAATAATACAAGGCTTCTTGTCCTTAAAGGGGTTCTCGGAGGCAGGGACCCCGACCAGCAGAGGGTCGTTCCGGGCGTGCTGTTCGCAGTAACTCATGAGTTCCGACGAGGCTTTGGAGACCTGTGTGTGGCACAAGGAAGGGAGAAGAAGGGTGAGGAGGGAGGAGGCACCCGGGTTCCCGCGGCATCATTCACTGCAGCCCCAAGGGGGAAACAGCCCAGTGTCCACGACAGGTGAGTGGATCAACACAGCGTGGTCTGTCCACATGTAGAACATCGCTCAGCCATGAAAAGGGACAGGGCCTTACACAGGCCACGGCGTGGATGGACCTTGAGGACATCATGCTCAGTGAGAGAAGCCAGACACAGGACACACAGTGTGTGACTCCATTTATACGAAATGTCCAGAACAGGCAGATCCACAGAGACGGGATGTGGATTCGTGGTCACCAGGGGCTGGGGACAGGATAAGGAGTGACTGCTGATGGGGACCGGGCTTCCTTTTGGGGTGATGGAATGTTCTGGAATTAGAGAGAGGTGCTGGTTGCACAGCGTTGTGAATATACTAAACATCACTAATAATAAATTTTATATGTGTCTTTTACTACAACTGCAAAACGATTTCTAAAAAAAAGAGAAGGCTGAGCTTCCTTCAGGAGTTGCCAGGTGTTGAACCGAGAGTCGGGGACAGATGGACCCCTCCTACGAGTCAGCCAGACACCCCATGCCCACCGCAGGATGGGAAAACCCGCCCGAATATGCGGCATGATCGTGGGAGGTGTGACAGCGACACCTGGCGCTCTGCCCTTCATCCTGTCGCACGCGGCCGGAACCCACGGGGGACTCTGGCCCCGGTGAGGGGCTGACGCTCCCGTTCATGGGTGGGACCCTCTGCCATGGGTTGCGGCCACCAACCGTCCCTGGGCCACACTGTCCGTCCTCCGGGCTGCACCTCTGGGAGGCCGCAGGTGCTGCCCCGAGGCTCACCCCAGCAAGGCAGGAGGCCAAGGTGTCGGGTGTCCCAGGCCAGGGCAAATGGGGACACACACGTCTCTCTGCCCCGGAACTCACCCCTGTGGTGGCGACTCTCTCTCTGCAGGAGTTGGCGACCGTTCCCAGCCTGGCTGCCTCACCTGGAAGGTGCCTTTGCCCCCAGACACCCCATCCTCCCTTGGACCCCAGGGACCCTGGGACTGCATCCCCTCGGGCCGGCTTCAGGGTCCTGCCAAGCCAGGCAGCCCCAGGGGACTCTCCTGCCCACGGGTGGACGGAGAAAATTGCCACTCTTGTGAGCTCGCTGGCCACGGCCTTTGATGACTTGGGTCGGGCTCGCTTTCTAGACATCTATTTGGGAAGCAGCCTCCTCGTGGACAGAAATAGCCTCCAGCCTGGAAATAGCCGGTGCGGTGGCCCCGGCACGTACAGAAAGCCTGTGCCCGCCGCGTTCAGCCCCCAGCCCGCCGCTGCCCAGGCTCTGTGGTTCTGGTTGTCGCTTTGAGGGGACAAAAAAACCTCAGGCCGGACTGGGGGTGGGGCGTGGGCTCTAGTCCTGACCCCCGCTGGCCTGACTTTCAAAGGGTGGGGGACCCTGCTCAGCCCTCGACATCAAACGGGGCGGGATGAGTCACTGCCCTCCGCCAGGGCCGGGCTGGCACCGCTCACAGAGGAAACCCACTTCAACCGGGGCCTTCTCTGTGCTCCGCCCGGAGGAATGCTTTGAATGCCCAGGTCTGCCCCAGCAGTTGGGGTTCTGGAACATTCAGACACCTCGTGGGGGGCAGCCCATACCCCTCATGGCAGGATCCCAGCTGGCAGCGGCGTGAGGGGTCCAGGAGGGCTCAGGGCTGGGCTGGAGGCCCATGGGCCCCAGACCCCCCTCCACTGCCCACCAGCAGGGATGAGTCTTTCTGTCCCTGGCTGGAGCCACCTGGGGGCCGGTCACCCCTTCCTAGTGAATTACCGGGACCAGTGACCACCCGCGGGTGACAGGTGCTTGAGAACAGAGGTCTGAGCGGATATGTGGAGGGACAGTTGATTTTATGGGTCCACCTGGCCAGGCCACAGTGCCTTGTTGTTTGGTCAAACATTAGGTGAAGGGCCCGAGGTCACACAGAGAGAGGCACAGCCTCGATGGTGCAACCTCTGCCCTCCCGCGAGGCTCCCTGCCCGTCATTCGCTGAGCGCTCCTGGGATGCCCCAGCTCCTCCTGTGCCCGCCCAGCTCACCTTGATGCGCTCGATGCCAGCTTCGATGCGGAGCTGTTCCACCAGCTTCCGGGCCTGGGCTATGTTGTTAGTGGCTGACATTGTCTGCCATCAGCTCGGGGCCGTCGTCCAGAGACCTGTGGGGGGAGCAGAGGGACGTGAGCCCGCTTGTGATGGCCCAGGACGGTGGACCCAGGAGGACAGCGGGGCAGGATGCCCCCTCCCGCAGCCCCCTGGGTGGCCCCGCTCTGGGGAGTGGCCATGTCCTCTGTGTCCCCAGCTCCCCAGCCAGGGGGAGGGAGCCCTGCTAAGCACGACATCCCACTTGCCTTCCTGTAGCCAATTGGGGCCGGTGCCCCTGGCTGTGACCATAAAGGGCTCCCAGGAGAGTTCTAGAAACAGCAGCACCAGCTCCTGGTTAGGCTGGAGTGAAGGACATGGCAGGAAACAAGAAGGAGCTTTTTCTCTGCTCCCCGCCCTGCCCCAGGCTCTGCCCCTGGCACTGTGGACACTGGGGTGACCCCCACACTGCAGCCTCCCTGGCCTCCACCCACCCCATGCCAGGAGCACCCCCTACCCAGTCGTGACAATCACAAATGTCCCCGGACATTGGGCAGTGTCTCTGGTGGGACAGAGGCAGGTCTTGGGGAACCTGGGGGGGGTTGCCCTTCCCGGGAGGGCCTGGGCCTGCTTCACTCGCCCTTCCCGCCGTCTGTTCAGCAAACCTCACAAAGAGCTTACCGCTGCCCACAGCCCGGAAGTTGGTACAGTCAAACACACAGCACTTCCCACCTCCAGGTCCCTCCTGGGAAAGCGGCACCCAGCCCTGACACCACCCTTAATCTCCCACAAATACCGGTGTGTTCTCCTTTTCCAAACTTTTGTCATTTTAAGAATGTTGCCAGGTGCAGTGGCCACACCTGTAATGCCAGCACTCTGGGAGGCAAAGGCAGGAGGATTGCTTGAGCCCAGGAGTTTCAGACCAGCCTGGACAACATAGTGAGACCCTCTCTCTACAAAAAATAGAAAAATTAGCTGGGTGTGGCGGTGCACACCTGTACTCCCAGCTACTCGGGAGGCTGAGGTGGGAGGATCGCTTGAGCCCAGGAGTTGGAGGCTGCAGTGAGCTATGATGATGTCACTGCACTCCAGCCTGGGCGACAGAGTGAGAAAAAAAAAATAGTGTAAAAAAAAATACATATATATATATCTATAAAATAAAGAGAATGTTATAGAAATGGGACTATACGGTATGGAACCTTTTGGGACTGGCTCCCCCGGCCCCAGGCGGTTGCAGGTATCAATATCTTGTTCCTTTTTGCACCGAGCAGTACTCCGCAGTGTGGAGGGACCACAGTTTGCTTAACCAGCCACTTGCTGAAGGACATCTGAGCCGATTCTAGTTTTGGCCACCACAAGTAAAGCTGCTACAAACACTCCTGCGCGGGTTCTCCTGTGGACACAAGTCTTTATTTCTCTGGGATAAACACTGAGGAGCGTAGTGGCTGGGTCACACGGTAGCCTCAGGTTTAGTTTTTAAGAAACTGCCGAACCGTTTTTCAAAGCGGCTGCACCGTGTTATGGTCCCACCAGCCACGTATGAGCAATGCTTACTTGTTTATATAATTCAGTTATGTGAAAAATTTTTTGGTCCTTTAGGCAGCAAAAATTCTACTCCTTCCATCTAATTTTGATTTATTGGGTGAGCCTTAATTCAGTGGTTCTTAACTAGGGGTGATGCTGCCCCTCTCCAGCGGACAGTTGGGTGAAGTCTGGGGACATCTGTGGTTGCCACGACTGGAGGAGGGGGTGCCCCTGGCATGGGGTGGGTGGAGGTGGGGAGGCTGCTCAGCACCTGCCGTACCCAGGACGGCCTCACCCCAGAGACCCTGCCCCAGTGTCAGTAGCATCGGCGTCAAGGGACCCTACCAAGTAGGACCCAGCAGGGGTGTCCATGCTGTTGGGGGTGCCAGGCACAGAGCCCCTGTCCCCGCCATTTAACCAGGTGACTAAGTAGCACTCCGTGTCCATCACAACTCACGGTGTTGCTGTCTGTTCTATAGAACTAGGTGGCCGCAAAAAAGTGAAGGCAAGATTTCAGATTTTCAGAACATTCCGACTTCATGATGGGTCGACATTACACACAGTGACGGGGACGAATCTCCAGGGAAGGGGGCCAAGGGAACAAAGCCAATCCCAGTGGTGACGTGCCGTGTGGCTCCGTGGATGTAACGTGTTTGGGACGACAGCCCGAGAGACACGGAGCCTGGATTAGGGGTCGCCAGGGGTCAGGGAGGGCGACAGGAAGGACACTAGCTGGCGTCTCAGCTATGCTGCCGGACGCGCGGACCTATCCAGGAGGTGAACTTGGAGGGAACTTGAGGCGCACAAGCCCAGAGCACAAGGGAAACCGCAGAAATCGGAACAGCCGGGTGGGTTGTATCACTGTCTGGTCATGCCGTAGTTTTACAAAATGTTACCATAGAACCGGGTCAGTGAGACGCACTTCCCCTGTGTTCTCTGTTACAACTGATGTGATTCCACAGGGATCTCAGTAAAAGCATCAATTAGAAAAAAAAATGCTTTGGACACGGCCTGGCTCCCGCGTCTCCAGCAGACGTCCAGCCCCCGTTTGGGGCAGAAAGGCCTAAGCCTGTCTCCTGTCTGCAGGGCCGCGTGTGGGCTCGCAGAGGGCTCTGATTCAACAGACAGCTTCAAAGCGGCCACAAAACATCCAACTCAGGGAAAACCGCCCTGGGTTCGGCTTAAAAATACCTAAATTACTCAGCGCCAAATATAGACATGGATAGAGAACAAATGGGCCGGCCCCATGGCCTGTTTTCCTTGGAAGGCCAAGGGGGCCCTATCTGACACGCACAGGACCCTGGAGCCGCAGCCCCCACGTGACCATCGGGTCCTGCTCTGGGCAAACGCCGTGGCAGCGGCTCCCTCTGGGCTGGTTATAGCCCAGGCCCACTGGAAAGGCCAGAGAGGGCTGCGTTTGTGTGTGTGTGTGAGCATGTATGTCTGTGTTTGTATGTATACATTTGTGTGTGCACACGTGTGAATGTGTACATGCATGTATGTATATGTGTGCACATATGTGTATATATGCCAGTGTGTGTAAGCGGACATATATGTGCATGCACACATGCTCACATGTGGTATGCATGTCAACGTGCATGTGCACATTGGTATTTGTGCACGTGTGTATATGTGTCAGTGTGGATATGTGCACGTGCATATTTGTGTACATGTATTTGTGCACACACACACATGCACATGTGCATGCACACGTGGACACTGGTGCACATGTGCATACGTGTGTGTCTGCACATGCACGTGTCTGTGTGTGCTCACTGAGACTCAGACAGAGGTTGCATCACCCACAGCCCCTGCAGCTGCCTCCTGAAGTCCCTGTCTTGGCTGCTGTCACCAGCCAGCCACTGACTCAGGGAGCAGCCATGCCCCCCACCGAGAATTTAGCCAACACCAGCAAAACACGCCTTGGTGCTGAGTCAGCCCAGGGAACATTCCTCACCAGCTGCCTCCCCGCAAAGGCACGTGACGGTGCCAGGCGCCCTGACCTGGCTGGGCCAAGCAGGGCCTGGGAAGGCCTCAGCAGCCAGGCAGGGCCTGGGGACGCCGGTGGGCAGGGGTAGGGTGGTCAGAGCTGTGTGCAGCCCCAGGGGCACCTCCCCACATGCCTCCGTGCACGGTGCTCTGGGCTGGGGAGGTTGGGGAACAACGTGGGGTGAGGCTCTCTAAATATAAAACTTTAATGGATGCTGCCAGGCTCTGGGCTGGCCTCCTAGCCAAGGGCTAACAAACCACGCCCGAGTTTAAGCCTCGTGCAGAAAAATCCCACACGCACACCCTGAAAGGCAAGGACAACCAGAGTACCCCCCCCCAGTATATGCTGTAAAGCTGTGATACTTATAGAGGGAGGGGCATCACCCCCAAAATAGAAAGGGTCTGAGCTGAGAGGTGAGGCTGCGACGCATGCAAGGATTCAGCAAACCCAGAGGACACGTGGGTGGTGAAATGGCAGCACCTGGTCAGAGCGGGGTCTGAACCTCGGCCCTGCAGACACTGGGGCTGGTCGTTCTCTGGGGTGGGGCCATTCTGGGCGCTGCAGGGCACTGAGCAGCACCCCTGGCCTCCACCCACCCCACGCCAGGAGCTCTCCCAGGCACGACAACCACAGATGTCTCCAGATGTGGCCAAGCACCCCTTGGGGATGGGGGGCAGAACTGCCCCTGAGTGAATCACTGGGTTAGAGCAGACCTTATTCCACACTCCCGGCGATACTCCATATAAACAGCCGCAGACTGAAATGGAAATATACCCAGATTAGGCCAATCATACGGAATGTTCTTTATCGTAGATAGGTTACGTCCTAGCGACTGGATCAACAGAATGAACGGAGATGGGGAGCTATGACCACATATAAGGATTTAGGGCCGGGCATGGTGGCGCATGCCTGCAGTCTCAGCTACTCGGGAGGCTGAGGCAGGAGGATCGCTTGAGCCCAGGAGCTGGAGGCTGCAGTGAACTGTGATGACACCACTGTACTCCAGCCTGGGCGACAGAGTAAGACTATCTCAAAAAAAAAAAAAAAAAATAGAACTTCATGACAAATACTAATGAAACTAAAACCCAAGACCACTGACCTAGGAAACATCACTGCAACAAGGATGCTGAAAGCAAACCTCTTTAGCATATTAATACCTTAGCCAGGTCCCATTGAGAGAGCGAGTGAAGGACACATTTAATCAATTGGTGTAAGAAGTAATTTAACTGGCAAATAACGGGTTAGAACAGCCTCATTAATCACGAAGGAAAGCAGGGTGGAAGACTAATGGGCGGCACTTTATGTCCTTGCGGCACCGGTCCAGTCAGAGGAGTGAGGAACTCCCCTGTGTAACTAACGCCTTTGTAGCCAGCCCCTGCAGCCACCCGTCTGTTCTCTGTTCATATAGCTTTGCCTTTTCTGGAAAGTTCTATAAACGGAGTCATACGGTACATAGTCTGGTTTCTTTCCCAGGGCATGAAGCGTTTCGATTCACCCCGGGTGTTGCAGACACCAGTTCGTTCCTGTTCCTGGCTGTGTAGGATTCCACCCCAGGGACACGCCTCAGCCTGCGGGTCCGCTCACCACTTGGGGGACATCTGGGTGGCTTCTGGTTTTTGGCGATTGTGCGTAAACCTGCAACACATATTCATGTACAGGTTTTTGGGTGAACCTGTTTCCATTTCTCTTGGAGAGATCGTTAGGCCTGAGGTGTCTGGTTCCTGGTTCACTTTGTAAGTTAAACGCTGTTCCAAACGGTTTCCAAAGTCACTGCACTATTTTGTATTCCCACCAGCAGTACAGGAGAGATGAAATGGTTTTTAAAATCATAATTTTTTTTTTTTTTTAAAAGCAGGTATAGTGTAGAGAGACCCAGAGAGAAGCTAAAGCAATGTGGCCAAGGACATGAATAGTGTGACAAATGGTTTGCCTGGGACATAGCGGCTTCCCTGGACACAGACGTTCAGTGTTAAAACGGGGATGGTCCCTGGCGCACCGGGATATGAGTCGGTCACCCCAGCGGTGAAGGCAGTCACAGAGTGGCTCTTACCTGTGCAGTTGCCAGGTGTCACCTCTGGGGCTGCCTGATACCAACTGGGAGAGATCTAGATCCATTTCAGGGTCCCCAATGCCCCCTTCATGCTGAAAGCGTCAGTTAAAGCGACTCCGAGCATCTGCATGTCAAGAAGCTGTTTGTGCAAAGAAGTTCCCCAAAGGTAGGACAAGGTTCTCAGGCCCGGGGGAACCTGGCCAGCCCTGAGCCCCGCCAGCCTTGGGGTCGCACACATGGATGGTCCTTGTGCCAGGGTCCCCCCTGGAGTTCTTCTCAGCCCTCAGGGAGGCGGAGTTTAGCTGAAAGATGTCTTTGCTTTGGAGCAAGGGGAGGGGAGGGCTGAGGGCTCGTGCATAGAACTGAGCTAGCAGACGGGATGTTCCCCAGGACATTGGTGACACGGCCGGAAGGGAGCAAGTCTAGTATGCTTGACTGCCTCGTGGTCTGGGGAGGACAGTGGGGGCCATAAAGGCAAAGTGACCTGCCCAGAGCCACACAGAGTTAAGACCAAGCACGAGAGTGGCTCAGGAGTCATGGGGGACCATCTCTCACAACGAGGTCTAGCCACTGTCTGGGGACAGACGTTGGAGAGATCCGAGAGGCAGCCCTGCGGACAGCGGGAGCTGGACCCGGGGTTGGCAGGAGACCAGGGGGTCTCGGCGTGGGCTGCTCTGGGCACAGCTGCCACTGTGTGTGGCTGATTTAACACCCAGAGAATGGGCGAGGGGCTCCCCACCCGGCCTCGCACAGGCTGCCCCAGCGCACAGAGCCAGGGAGGGGAGGGCTCTGGATCTGCGAGGCTGTACACAAATTAACGGATTTTGGAGGGAAGGTAAGAACTGCTAGTTATTTTATTATATGTTTATTATTATGTATTTGTATCATTTATTATATGTTTATCATTATTTATTATTTAGTTGTTTATATTGTAACATGTTGATTTTTTTTTTTTTTAGAGACAGGGTCTCACTCTGTCACCCAGGCTGGTGACGATTACAGTGGTGCAATCACAGCTCACTGCAGCCTCCAACTCCTGGGCTCGAGCGATCCTCCCACCTCAGCCTCCCAGGGTGCTGGGACTACAGGCATGAGCCACTGTGCCTGGCCCCAAAAGTGTTAATTGACATTAGTTTTATACACACCTATTCATATATTTATATTATTTATTATGCATTTACTAAATATTTAGATCTTAATTCATTTTATTGATATTATTTGCTATATATTTATGTTTAACATACATTCATATTTATTATACATTCATTAGTTACATATTTCTATCATTACATATTTAGTATTTATTTATTGCCATTATATTCATTATGTCATTTATTATTGCTTATATACTTATTGGTTTATAATATAGTTATGTTATACATTTATTCATATTTGTATATTTATTCATAGATATTTATAGTTTATTTATTACTCATTATATATTTATATGTATAATATATTTATGCCACTTATATGTTTATTACATATTCGAGTATTTATTCACTATGTATCAGATCATTTATTATTAATATATACTTTTTTAGTATTTATAATGGTTGTATTACTACACACATTACATATGTGTATGTTTCTTCATCACATTACGTAGTTTGATTTGTATTCATGACGTGTTTATAGTTTTTATTAATTTATTTATTTATATTTGTAAGATATTTAGATTACCATCTATTTACTTTGTATATATGTACCCATCGTGTACTAATCTCACCTGTTACAGGCTTATTGAGCATCGTGTATTTTAACTTCTTATTGTGAAACGGTTATAGACTCACAGGCAGTTGCAAAATAGCCCAGGGCGTCCCACGCACCCTCTCCTGGCTCCCCCAGGCACTGTCGTGCGTGACTATGAGACAACATCAAAACCAGAATCAGACCTGCACGATGCTGTGTCTCCCTGAGATGCCCTCATCTGGGGGTGCCAAGGGGATTTGGGTGGCCTGGGTCCCCTGTCTGTGGCCTGTCCCTGCTGGGCGGGGAAAGTGTGCTCTAAATGTCTGCTGAGCAGATGGTTGGGCAGGCGAAGATGAAAAAGTGACACAAAACTGGCAACCGCGCCAGTGGAGAGAGCCGAAGTCTAGGGCTCCGGCTGCAAATCTGGCTGAACGATTACGTTTATAAAATCCTGAAGACACTTGATCGATAGCTGGACATTTAACACCCCACAGTGCAGGGTCTCCCCGGGCACTGCGGTCATTTGGGGCTGGTCGTTCTCTGGGGTGGCGCCGTCCTGGGCACTGCAGGTGCTGAGCAGCGTCCCTGCCTCCACCCACCCCATGCCAGGAGCACCCCCAGTGTGACAACCACTGATATCTCCAGATTTGGACATGTGTCCCCTGGGGGCAAAACCTAAGGCCTTTACGGAAACCCTGTGGCTTAAAGCGGTTCCTTTAGGTGAGATAGATGCAAACGGTTTGAACTCGGCCGGCTTCTGTTACCCCAAGAAACCGTCCTGGATGAAAACAGAAGCCCGTTTCAAAAGGGGATTAATCTTATTAGCATCCCATGACCCTCCTTCCCTTAGAGCTCAACACATTTGAAGGGGGTCGAGACCACAGCTCCAAGAGACGGGGAGATTCCGGAAAGGTGGGACCGCTGTGGCAAGTGGTAGACCGGAAACTGGCCGTGGCTCCACCAAGCTCTGTGGCCTTGGGAAAGTGGCCTCCCCTCTCGGAGCCCCAGGGAACTCTGCTGTGATGCTCAGAGGGACATGCCCATCTCTGCACCGGGGCCTGGCAGCAGACCTCCCAGGCCCCAGGTTCCAGGGCCCCAGAGGCTGGTGGCCGAGGAGAGGGCCCTCTTTCGGGGACCTGTGGCAACTGCGAAATGTAAACACAGCTGCTGGAGAGAAAAGGTGACCGGAACACCCTGCACCCAGCGAAGGTGGAAGAGCAGGTTTGCTGGAAGCTGTTGAGAAATCCTGCTCCCTAAGGAGCTCGCTGGCACCCGGTGGCCACTCCCCTGACCTGCCCCAGGCTGGGGTTGGGCAGGGAATCGCTCCGGGGAGGCCTGGGCAGAGTTGGAAGTCAATCATACTAAAAATCAGAGTGGACAGAATTAGCAACAGAGCCAGAGACTGGGTGTCCTGGAATGACCCATTTTTGGGTTGTCTGACTTAAAGCACGACCCCATGTTTTAGGCTGTGCTGTTAGTTTGGAGAGTCTGTGATGACCGGTCATGCTTATGTCACTTCCGTGTCATCTGTGGACATGAGGAGAGGCCAAAGGGCCTCTGGCAACCGTGGGTTGCATAAGCCTCTTGCTGAATCGACATGACTTTCAGGTTTCAGGGAGAGGTGAGGTCATTTTCAGGGACTTTATTCAGGGTTGGCGCCAGTTCCTGGAGACAGAATACACAGCGCAAGTCTGGAAACGGACGACCCAAAACGCACAGCCCAGCTCTGCTCCTGACTTGGGACTTGACTTCCTCAGCCAGAAAATAAGAGGGCTGTTCTCAAAGCTGGGGAGAGGTCCCCGTTTGTCATTCTGTGGATCTGAGCTGAAGATGATCCTTATTAATGACCTCTTTCTAAAGTACTTGGACTTTGGATAAAAATCTCCCTTGGTAGATTTTGTCTTGCACAACGGTGGGTCAGCTTCTAAGGACAAACTCACTGTCCTTTTGGGGGCAACTAGAAAAGTGGGACAGAGTGTCCGAACGTCTGCCCGAAGGCCCTGGAGGGCTGTTAAGATAGTGAAGAATTTCCAGCCAGGATGTGGGAGGGGATGGAAGCCTGGGAGGCTTTGGGGTCACTTTATTCTAGGGCGGGGAGTTTGTGGAGAAGCTGAGTGGTTTGTTCATTAGCCTCACAAGGCCAGGGGTACAGAGATTGAGGTCTGACACCTGCCAAGGGGAGTGGGTTTGGTGAATTCCCCCTTGGTGTGATTTGGGGCAACTTCATGTTACACTTTAGAAGTAAAGGACTAAACAGGAAATGCACAGGGCCATACAGAGACGGCAACTGAGTTTCGAATAATCTCAATCGCCGATACTAGATTAAGGCGATCCTATACTCCTTGCAGCCCTAGAAGCCTGGAAGAAGTAGACATAAATCCTCTGTGGAGGAAAACAACATAAACCCAGGTCTCAAAATATTTCTACATACTAATCTGCAAATACGATGTCTGGCACACAAATAAAAATAACCAGACATACAAAAAGACAGGACCACATGAAGAAAAACCATCAGAAATAACCAGCAATACAAACAGACCCACAGGGATTCCACAGACTGGTGTAGACAGAGACTTTAAGAGAATTGTGTTCATTATGTTCAAGGAGATAAAAAGATAAGATTGGAATTTTGGCAGAAAATTAGAAACAGTAGGAAAAAAAAAAAGAACCAGTGGACAGGTGGAAAATGACAATACCTGAAAAGGAAGAGCTCAATTGGAGAAATAAAAATTAGTGAATGGAAAGATGGAACAGAGGAAAATATCCAGAATGAAGAAAGGAGACATAGAGGGAAAGAAACCACAGAGTGGAGGGTAAAAGACAGGGAGGATGCAGTGAGGTCTACGTGTAATGCTGGAAGGAGAGAGAGAATGGGGCAGATGCAATCTTTGGAGGGGTGATGACTGATAATTTTTAAAAACTGAAAAAAAGATTTCAAGCCACAGATTCAAAAAGTCCTAGAACCTCCAGGCAAAATAAATGTCTTAAAAACTGACAAGAAAAATGACCAATAAGCATATGAAACTGTGCTTAATGCTTAGTCAGCAGGGAGATATGAATTAAAACCACAATGAGAGGTGGCTTCATAACCACTCAAATGGCAAAAATTAAAAAGACTGACAACACGAAATATTTGGGAGGCTGTACAAAAACTGGAAGCATCATACCTTATTGATGGGGATGTGACATAGTACAACCACTGCAGAAAATGGTTTGGCAGTTTCTTATAAGGCAAAACACATACCTAACCTATGACCCAGCAATTCCACTCCTAGGGATTTACTCAAGGTAAATAAAAACATGTCTCCGCAAAAGGACTTGTACAAGATGTTCACAAGCGTTTATTCGTAATAACAAAAACTGGAAACAGTCCAAATGCCTGTCAACAAGAGAATGGATAAACAAACTCTGGTATTTCATACAATGAGATACTACTGCAAAAGCAAAAGAATAAACTATTGACAGATGAAGCAACATGTATGAATCTCAAAAAAATTTTGTCAAGCAACAGAAGCCAAACATTAGAGGTACATATTATATGATTCATTATGTGACTTTCCCACCAACAGACCTTTCTTTTTAAAGGTAAAACTAAGGGGTATTTGAGAAGAATGATTCCAGATGAAAGGTAGGAAGTGCACGGAGGAGTGAAAAACAACAGAAACATTGAGGAGGGGAAAGAATTTGATAAAATAATTCTACAGTTCCCGTGGAAAGATGAACAGGAAGTGAAAAACACCGAAAAAGCCTTGGAACACAAATGAATCACCACAGCCATCAACTCAGACCTCCCTTCAACCGCTCCATCAACAGGAGATGTTCTACACTTCTGCCTTCACATTTTTATTATAGGATTCTAGCGATTGGAGTCCTCAATATTGCTTGAGGAGTTTGTTAGTGATAACATTATTAGAAAGTTGCAATTTTACACACAGAAAAAATGAAGTCAGCATCTGAAAAAAAATATATATATATATCTCCATCTGCTGTGACTGGTCCAGAGGCAGAGGGATAGGGCTGAAGAACAGCTGTCCCCAGAGACTTTTCCTTGGTCCAGCCAGCCCTTCCCTGGATGACCACCTCAGCAGTGTCAGGCAAAGTCCTGTGTCCCCCTACCAATGGCCTCTGCCCCATTCTCCACTCCCTCCAACACTCTTCCCAACAGCTAGAGGGAGCTTCTGAAAATACAGTTGAATCTCTTCCTCTCCTACTCAGAAACCAGCAGCAGCTTCTAATCCCTGAAAAAATCAAGTGCAAAATCAAAGCTTATTGTTCAGTCTCCCCTGCCAAGAATTCTTCTTCCCCCAACCTCAATTATGTCAAAGAGTGCATTCTCTGATGCCTAGCTCCAGGGTCATCTACTTTCTCACCCTGTGGCCTCACGAGCTCAGCATTTTCCTGATTCCCTGAAGGGGCCATCAGGGGGACAGCTGTCCCTGGATAGCTAAGGCTCAGAAAAGGGAAGTGGTTTGCCCAAAAGAGATTTATTACAAAAATTTGATTATGAAAGCTGAGAAGTCATAAGATCTGAAATCAGCAAGCTGGAGACATATGATAGGGTAGTTCCAGTATCTGAAAGCCAGTAGGCTCTAGATCCAAGAGTGGATGTTTCAATTTGAGTCCAAAGGTTGGAAAAGACTTACGTACCAACTTGAAGGCTGTCAGGCAGGAGGAATTCTCTCTTACTCAGCCTTTTTGTTCTATTCAGGCCTTCAACTGATTGGATGAGGTCCACTCACACTGTGGAAGGGCAGGCAACCTGCTTTACTCAGTCAAAGGTCCATTTCATCCAGAAACACTCTCACAGATACACCTAGAATAATGTTTGACCAGATATCCAGGCACTCTATTGCCCAGTTAAATTGACATATAAAATTAACCATCATGACTACCTTAGGGGTGGTTATTCAGCCTGCCACACCATTCTCTCATGGCTTTCTGTCTCTTTTCTTGTAGTACTTATAATTTGATTTTTTTTTCTTTTTTGAGACAGGGTCTCACTCTGTCACCTGGGCTAGAGTGCACAGGTGTCATCATAGCTCACTGCAACCTCAAACTCTGGGCTCAAATGATCCTCCTGACTCAGCCTCCTGCCTCGACCTCTGGACTACAGGTGCTACCACGCCTGGCTAATTTTTCTATTTTTTGTAGAGACAGGGTTTTGCTCTTGCTCAGGCTGGTCTTCAACTCCTGACCTCAAATGATCCTCTCTCCTCAGCCTCCCAAAGCGCTAGGATTACAGGCATGGGTGTCTGCACCTGGCCATAATTTGATATTTAAGTTGTCCCCCCATTGGACTGTAAGCCCCACGAGTCTACAGAGCTGGGCTGTTCTCCTCAGAGCCTGGCACATAGTTGGTGCTCAAAAGACATTTGCTAGAGGCATGAAGGGGTGGGGAGGGCACCTTCCTTTATAGACATTGAGCCCTAACCCTAGAGGACCACTTTGTGTTTTGATACCTTCATTCTTTACAATGCTGGGTTCAAATGTTATTTCTTCTTTGAACCCTTTTTAATGGGGATCTTGACTTGGAATTCCTAGAACACTCTGGGGTATACTCAGAAACTCAACTGTGGTGTTTGCTATAGACTAAATGTTTATGTTTCCCCAAATTCATGTGTTAAAATCCTAACCCCCAGTGTGAGGGTACTAGGAGGTGGGGCTCTGGGAGGCGATGAGGTCATGAGGGTGGAGCCCTCGTGAATGGGATTAGCGCCCTCATGAAGGAGGCCCTAGAGAGCTCCCTCACCCCTCCCATTATGTAAGGACACAGCGAGAAAGTGTCATCTGTGAACCAAGGTGTAGGTCCTTAATAGATACCAAATCTTAATAGACACGACTTGACCTTGGACTTCCAGCCTCCAGAATGGTGACAAATAATTTTTATTGTTCGTAAGGCACCCAGTTGATGGCACATTTTTGTGGCAGCCCAAATGGACAAAGACCACAGTGTTTTGTGTGTTGTTTCACTGCCACCTGCTTACGTATGTCTCCCTGGCAAACTGTGGGCACCCAGGAGGCAAGGGCTGAGTCTCTGTCCCTACAGTCACCAAGGTCACAGGCACAGAGCAGCCCTCGGCAGGTGAGAAGAGCAAGAAGCCCCCCAGCCATGAGCAGCTCTCCCTGCAAGCGCAGTGGGAGGAGGCTCTCCACTGTTGTCATCCCAGAGCCACGGGACACTGTCCCAGCGCCCTTCAACTTCTGCCTGAGTCAAGTACCTGGTTTGGGAAGCACACACGTTAAAAAAATCATCTAATTATAATAAAATCTGGCCATTTAAACAATTCTGAAGTGAACAATTTAGTGGCATTTAGCACATTCACAGCTGTTGTGCCACCATCACTGTCATTTCTAGAATGTTCCATCAGTCCAAAAGGAAGCCCCGTCCCCATTGGCAGTCACTCCCCACCCCCTCCCCAGCCCCTGGCACCCACGAATCCACGTCCTGTCTCTGTGGATCTGCCTGTTCTGGACATTTCATATAAAGGGAGTCACACACTGTGTGTCCTTCTGTGTCTGGCGTCTCTCACTGAGCACGATGTCCTCAAGGTCCCTCTACACTGTAGCCTGTGTCAGGACTTCATTCCCTTTTAAGGCTGAATAATATTCCATTGTCTGTACAGAGCAATATTTTGAAGCAAACGTTGTTTTAAAAGAAAAGGAAAAAAGAAAAAGATCTCAGGTTGCTGTTGTTGGAACCAAAGCCACATGCTTTTTTTTTTTCCTAAACAGAACTAAAGTGAAAGATTAAAACACTCAATGTTTTGTTTGTCTTGGAGTAAGAAGCAGAAGATTTGTGTTTCTGGCTCGTGGACGGGAACACTGGGGTGCTGGCGTGCGTGCATGTCATGCACACCACGGGGCTGCGGACAGGGCCGTGCAGGGGAGCGCATGCTCGGGCCGGGGACCCGGTTCTGGGCACGTCCCCTGGACTCCCTTAGCCTCAGATTTCTCGACTCTGAAATTCAGGACTAAAGA
Organism: Varecia variegata; assembly: GCA_028533085.1. Classification (NCBI taxonomy): domain Eukaryota; kingdom Metazoa; phylum Chordata; class Mammalia; order Primates; family Lemuridae; genus Varecia; species Varecia variegata. The sequence continues at coordinate 109,491,553 of CM052442.1, read as the reverse complement.
GCAGTTTCCTCCTTGCTTGTTGGTACCCCTGGGCGTTCTGTGTGCAGGTGAACAACCCTGGCCTCACACGAGTAGCCACCTCGGGTATGAGGTACAGTCTGTACCTCTTGGCCACATTCCATTTTTGTGTGTGTGTATTTTATCATAAATATAATAAAACAAATATTATATATAACATATAATAGCTTCATAATATATAAATATAATCAAGAAGCAACACACTGAACGCACTCAACGCGTACAACTCCATGAGTTTGGGCGCAGGTATACACCTATGAAACTGTCATATAGTCAAGACAATAAATGTCTCCATCACCCCCAAAAGCTCAGATTCCATTTTATTTTTTATATTTTTTATTTTTTTGAGACAGAGTCTCACTCTGTTGCCTGGGCTAGAGTGAGTGCCATGACGTCAGCCTAGCTCACAGCAACCTCAAACTCCTGGGCTCAAGCGATCCTCCTGCCTCAGCCTCCTGAGTAGCTGGGACTACAGGCATGCGCCACCATGCCTGGCTAATTTTTTGTATATATTTTTAGTTGTCCAGCTAATTTCTTTCTATTTTTAGTAGAGATGGGGTCTCGCTCTTGGTCAGGCTGGTCTTGAACTCCTGAACTCAAATGATCTACCCGCCTCAGCCTCCCAGAGTGCTAGGATTACAGGCGTGAGCCACCGTGCCTGGCCTCAGATTCCGTTTTAAAAGAGGGATCTCTAGCTTAAGAATCAAATCTGAAAACCGCAGAGCTGGAGAATCGCTGGTTTCCCTCACTGCACAGAAGCAGGTTTTCACCCCGTTCTCACTTCATTTTGCAGACAGGAAAACTGGGGTCTACAGACAGGTAGGGATTTTTTTTTTTAATTTTTAAATTTTATTTATTTTTCTTTAGAGACAGGGTCTCACTCTGTCATCCAGGCTGGAGTGCAGTGATGCAATCATAGCTCACTGCAGCCTCCAAGTCCTGGGCTCAAGTGATCTTCCTGCCTCAGCCTCCCGAGTGGCTGGTACTACAGACCTACACCACCATTCCCAGCTAATTTTTAAATTTTTTGTAGAGATGGGGTCTGGCTATGTTGTCCAGGCTGGTCTGGAACTCCTGGCCTCAAGTGATCCTCCCACCTCGGCCTCTCAGAGTGCTGGGATCACAGGTGTGAGCCACTGTGCCCGGCCCCAACAGTTCTAGATTCTAAATATACACAGTCCCAGGAACCTCACACCGCTTCTTTCTTTGGGGTAGCGCCGGTCATGGCTTGGGCCTCTGCAGATGTCGCAGATGTTGCAGAGTGCTGGAAAGGCCGGACTCCCGAGATGCAGAGGCTGGGGCAGACTGCGCTGCCGCCAAGGTCAGGGGAAACCCTGAGTGAGATTCAACAACAAAAGCCTGCGCTTCGTGCTTCCAGTGTGGTGGTTTGCGAGCAGTGCCAGGGCGCTTCTGAGTCCTGGGAACTTTTCCCCAAAGGCTGGAGCAGACTCTCCTGTCAGTGCCCAGCCGGGCTGAGACTGGCGGGTTCCTTGAAAGGCGCCATCGTCGCTGCGCCCCATGGAGGATTCTGCAAAGGCCCCTCAAGTTCACGGTTCTGTCCTCTTTGCTCTAGTAACTCTGGGCTTTGCACGTCACAGCGACAGAGTCCTGCTCCTGCTTTGGGGAATCAGAGGAGTAACGGGTGGTCCCTAAGGCGGCAGGACAGGCTCAGACTTAGGAAGCTCCAAGATGCTGTTCTGATCCGGGTCTCGCCAAGACTCTTAGCACGACTGTGTTCCCAGACCGCCCAGAGGGGGGCTGCCTGGCAAACAGGCACCGGAGACCCTGCTGGGGGTGGGTGGGCTGAATCTAAGCGTCCTGGGGTGCAAAGCCCAGAGGCAGACGGCAGGCCGGGGGTGGTGCCAGACTTTGCAGGGACTCTGAGGTCACAGCTCAAACCTGCCCCGGGTGGGGCGTGGAGCGGGCCTGGCCTCCTCCCTCCCAGCGAGACCTGCCAGAGAAAACCCAGCTCCTCTTTTGGGCCTGCGATGCCTCTGCCACCCTCAGAGGTGTTTTCCAGCCGCACAGGAAGCGATGACAGTGAGACCCAGAACCGCCTGCAGCGATCGCTCCGGATTCCAAACATAGTTGTCATAGTTGGGAAAGTGCCGCTCCCAGCCCGCTCGATAAACCGACACCCGAGCCGCGGCCAGGGCCGTCTTCTTACCAGAAGAGAAAGAACGTGCGGCCGCTGGAGGCTTCCGAGAGGTGGCCGGGCAGCTGCGTAAAGGGACAGGAATGTGAAGAATGTGCCCGGCGAAGCAGAGGCAGAGGCTGGGCCTTTGCAGAGCGGCTCTGGGGTCTGGTGGCCAGAGAGGGTCCTGCGCTACTGTCGGTCGCCCCACGGGTCCCCAGCCCCTGTTAAAAGAGGTTGATGAGGGCTGAGGGCCGAGCTGGGGAGAGGTGTGTTCCTGCACCCAGCGTCCCCCGGCCTCTGTGCTCCCTGCAGGGGGCACACGCCCAGGACCCAGTGGGACTCCGGGAGGCAGCTCAGTGTTTCCGGTTTTCAATTCTGGGCACCGAATATTTACTGAGCACCTTCCAGCTCCAGGCAGCGTGGCTAGGCCGCGGACAGAGCTGAGACCACTAAGGCTGCATCCCTGAGGCTCTTCTCTGAGGCAGACGCAGAGAAGCTTCCAGAGGCTGTGCCTGTGCTAATGCCTAAGCTCGTGACAGCTGGGGCTGATTACTCTGTGAGATGAGAAAAGCCGGGTTTAGGAGTCGGGGGTCTCTCTCGAACCTGCTGCCTGACCTCTTTGTGTCCCAGAGAGGGACGCAACTTCCCAAAACAGCACTGGCCACCAGGCCTGGCATGAGGTGGGCAGGCAACATGCCTCGTGGTCAGCTACTGTCACCAGTAGGACCCACGGACTGGACCAGGGTCTCCCCCCGGGCACTGCGGACACCGGGGCTGTGTCACTCTCTGGGGAGGGGCCGTCCTGGGCACTGCAGATGCTGAGCAGCGTCGCTGCCCCCACCCACCCCACGCAGGGAGCACCCCCAGTGTGACAACCACAGATGTCCCCAGACATCACGCGCAGTGTCTCCTGGCGGCAGGACACCCCAGGTGAGAACCCCTGGGCTAGAACATAAATGCTCTTTCCTGAATTCTGCTGTTAAGGAACAAAAGGGGAATCTCAGGGAAGCAGGGATTCGGGTTTTCTTCTTGCAGGTTGTTATTTCCAGGCCACACCCTGCACCAGGGCTGGCTTGGCCCGGTCTGACCTGTGCCCGCAGCAACCGCCCAGGGCCAGCCTGGGAGGACCCCCCACCTCTTCCAGGGGTGCCACTTGGCAAGTTGTGAAGCATCTTTCACACGTGCTTGTCACACTGAACTTCCACCACACCCCAGCAAGGGCGGCTCCCTGGGGGCCGCTGTGCCCATTGTACAGACGGAACCTCAAGGCATATCGGGCTGATATGTCTACAATGATACCCAAAGACCGTGTGCGAGCCCCTGCCCTGAAGTGTAGGTGGGACCGTCACTAAGGTGGGCTGTGGCTCTGGGAGTGTGCCCTGCCATGTGGCGTGGCATGGCGTGGTGGCACAGCTGACTTGAAGAAGACTGCATTGTCCTGGGTGGGGCTGATCTAATCACGTGACCCCTTGCAAGGGCCGGTGTCCTTCCTGACCAAGTGATTCGAATGTCGAAAAGGAGATTGTCGGTTGCTGGCTTTGCAGATGGAGGAGTCAGTGTGGACACGGGGCGTTGTTTGAAGCTGCTAAGCTCGTGGTATCTGTTATGCAGTGCAGACAGCTGACACGCCAGGCCAGGACGGGACCAGCTGCAGGGCTTCCTCGGTGAGCAGGCATCAGCCCTGCACCCTGGGAGGGCTCCAGCTGCTCCCCTGTTTGCTGTCTCTGGGTGCTAGACTCTGGCCTGGGCGTGCTGCAGACACGATCTCTGCAGTTCTTTGGACAGCCGGAGGTGAAGGTTACACCATTAAAACCATAGCAGTTTCCGGGGACTTCGCCATTCGAGGGCCGAAGGGTCCCCGGTGCATCCTGTGACCCGGCTCCTGAGTGCAGCCTGCGTTTGCTCTCCCGACTGCACAGGAGGTCGGCTCGGAGCCAGCTCTGGTGGCTCCCAGGCAGTGTCACACCGAGGTGGGTGCGCTTTTCCAGTCTGTTCATCAAAGCAGCGTGCCTCGTGCTGTGTGCGGGGTGAGTCAGCCCCGAGAAAGTGGCCTTGCAGGGGTGGGCGGGAGCTGGCAGTAGCGACGCCTTGTCTTCCGAGAGAACAGGGACACACTTCATCTGGCTTCAGCGCTTCCGGAACCGGTAGCTTTACAGCTCGGCACGCTCCTGGACTCTGTCCTCTGGGGCCCGGCCATCCCCCCAGCCCGCGCTCTGCCTGCCGCAAGAAAGGGGCGAAAACAAAACCCCAAACAACAAAAACCTCCAGCCAGATCTTGCAGAAGGACAAACAATGCCCGAGAGCGAGCGCCAGCTCTTTCCCCAGCGGAGGGACGTCTGCTTCTGAGTACATGGTGTTCAGAGACAAGGAGAGACGGGGTGTTATGATTTAAGAGGAAAAAATCCAAACCAAAACAAAACGAAGCGGTGGTTTGGGAGAGAAGGCGGCTCTGAGGCGCGGCTGGGAACAAGTTGCCCTCGTACGGCGGCCCGGGGAGCCGGGTTTGCAGAGAGCTGTGTCCTCGGGCACCTCCAGCAACCTCCAGTGTGTGCACCAGGGCCGTGCTCACCTCCCGGGAGACACAGGTGCCTTGGTCTGTTTAACAGCAGCTCCAAGGACACTGGTCCTCAATGGGGGTGAATCGGTCCCCCCCTCCAACCAGGGGACACTGGGCTATGTCCGGGGACATCTGTGGTTGTCATGGCTGTGTTACAGGGGGAGCTCCTGGCGTAGGCAGGTGGAGGCAGGGACGCTGCTCAGCACCTGCAGTGCCCAGGACGCCCCACCCCAGAGAACGACACAGACCCGATGTCCACAGGACCCCGGGGACGGGGACGCTGGTTTGGACTCTCAGAGCAGACGCTGGTCGTCATGGTGAGAAGGCACAGGGTGGGCACCTGCCTGGATGTGTCTCCTGGTGACGAGGATGGACCCCCCCATGCTCTCTGAGCCCCAGCAGGCCCCA
>CM052442.1:109454336-109485933 GCA_028533085.1 Varecia variegata | reverse complement strand
ATATACACACCCTAGTTTAATTTTGTGTCTTAATGTGGATTTACAAATTTACTACAAGTATCCTGAGCCAGGAACACAATCAGGTTTCAGGCCAGTTTGATACTGGCTGTTCTTAATTCTCATATGAGTGTAGGACTTCATACTAAATGTTATGTCAGTGGGACTGTGCTGTCTGTGGAACTTAATAAATTAATCATTTCCTTCAGACTTGAAGGAGAGTGATAACATTTGGAGTAATAGGATATTGATGTACAATTTAAGGATTAAAATTTTTTACTAAAAAAAAAAAAAAAAAAAAAATTCTGCCCTTAGGAGCTTTCTGTGCAGTGTGAGTGGAGGAAGGGAGGAGTTCTTAAGATGCACAGTAGCCGATTGTTCCAGTGTATATCATAAGCGGTAAATAATGAACACACCTTTTCTGTAAAAGGCCAGAGAATAAATACTTAGATGCTGAGAGCCTGAAGGTCTCTGTTAATATGCCTGCATAGGGAGAAACCAGCCAGGGATGGTATGTAAATGAGTGGGCGGGGCCATGTGCCAATAAAACTTTATTTGCAAAAACAGGCAAAGGGTCAGATGTGACCCACTGGCTGTGGTCTGCAGAACTTTGAGCTGGAGAGATGAATGGCCTCTGGAGTGAAGGACTGGCAGTTCCTCAAAAGGTTAAACATAGTTTCCATGTGACCTAGCAATTCCAGCCCTGGGTGTCCGTCCAAGAGAACTGAAAACGTACGTCTCTGCACGGAAACTCGTATGGGAAAGTTCACCGCCGCATGACTCATGGGAGGCAGAAAGTGCAGGCAGTCCAAATGCACATCAACGATGAAAAGATAAGCAAAATGTGGTGCATCCATGCAATGGAATATCGCTTGGCCATGACAAGGAAGGAGGCTCTGACACAGGCCACAGCGTGGCTGGCCCTTGAGGACATCGTGCTCAGTGAGAGACACCAGACACAGAAGGACACACAGTGGGAGACTCCATCTATATGAAATGTCCAGAAAAGGCAGATCCACGGAGACGGGATGTGGATTCCTGGGTGCCAGGGGCTGGGGAGGGGATGGGGGGCGACTGTTGATGGGGATGGGGCTTCCTTTTGAGGGCGATGGAATGTTCTGGTCTGATAGTGGTGATGGTTGCACAACCCTGTGAATATGTTAACAACATTGAATTGCATCATTTAAGTCGGTGAGTTTTGCAGTATGTGAATTATATCTCAATCAAGGAGAAGAAAAGGAGTTAAGGGAGATGTCTCAGTGGAGACGATGTCCCAGCGCACGGGAGAAGCGTGGGTGCCAATGTGGCGTTGGAGGAGCTGCGTCTGCACAGCGGCGTGGGCTGGGACAGTACCCAAGTTCAGGGCCAGGAAGTGGGTGTGGCCAAGGGGACAGAGGCCAGTCAAAAATGTCCTTGCCCACCACGTGCCCTTCACTGGGCTGGGAGGAAGTATCCTCGGTGACAATGATCTGTTCAGAGGGGAGGGGACACCCAGCAGTGCCCCATTATGACATCTGTGGTTCCCCTTCTGTAAAGAAATACTATTTTACGACTGTATTGGTGGAAGGATGAATATGACACAGGCGGGTGGTATTCACGGCTTCTGATTTTAAAAGAATTCGGAGCACTTTGGTGGCCTTCATGGATATGTCAGACCTGAGACCGAATGAGGTGGGGAAGGGGGGGTTTCCACGGCCCCGATCTGGGTGGTGAGAGGTGTGGCAGAGGGGTCTGACGTACGGGGGTTGATCCTGGGGGGAGGGCAGGGGAGGCTGAACTGGGGGAGGGGAAGAGGGGGAGGCCCTGAGATGGGGTGGATTGGGGGTGTCCGTAGGACACTCTGGGCTGCCTGCTCCTGGCGGGGGTCTCCTGCTGGGGGCCCCTCACTGCCCTCTCGGGCAGCAGCTGCAGGGACAATGTCACACAAGTCCTTTCTGCCAAGAAGTCGCTGCACCCAGAAGCAGCAAAGCTGACCTTTGTGCCAGAGGTGTGAGAATCGGTCACCCGACCCCAGCCAGGCCTGTGACACCCAGACCAGCAGCGTCTGAGAGCTTGGTGGGGCCCCATACAGAGGCTCCCGGGTGGAGGAGAGACATGCAGCAGAGGCCGCTGCACAGTGCCCTGCACAGCCCCCCAGACTGTCCCCAAACCCACCCGAGGTCCCCGAGCCTCTTGCTGCTTTACTGGGCCTGCAGGCTTCTCTCCAATTCCTGAGTAGACACTCAGGAACCCGTGGACCCTGTCTGTGTCCACCTCCCCAAATTCATATGTTCAAGTCCTAACCCCCAAATGTGACCTTATTTGGAAACAGGGTCTTTGCAGGTGGATGTAGTTAAGATGACGTCATACCAGAGCAGGGCAGGCACCTAGTCCAATAACTGGGGTCCTTAGATACAGGGGGAGTTTGGGTGGAGACACGCACACAGGGAGAGCGCCACTTGAGGACGGAGGCAGAGCTCGGGGTGGTGCTTCTAGAAGCCAAGAAACGCCAAGGGTGCGCCACTGCCAGAAGCTGGGAGAACCCTGGGACAGACCCTCCCTTACGGCCTCGGGAGCCAGCCCTGTCTACACCTTGACCTTGGACTCCCAGCCTCCAGAACCGGGAGAAGATGAACTTCTGATGTTTAAGCCACCTCGTTAGGGCGACCCCAGGACACTCACACGGAGCTACCATGGACAGTGTGTGAGTGAGTGGGCGTGGCTGCATGCCAATAAAACTTTATTGACAGAAACACACGGTAGTTGGCTGACCCCCAGTCTAGAAGCTCCTTCACTTCAAGTTCAGGGTTAGCAGTGCTCGTTTCCGCAGTGATTTTTCCTAATATGCAACACACCGTCTCCATCTGTAGATTCATTTCTTCTTCAGTGTCTTCTGTTATGTCTTTTTACACATTGTCTCTGGCTGCTGCAAGCTACAGCAGCCGAGGTGAGCAGCGGGGACAGAGGCCATCTGGTCACAATGTCAAATGCTGTGGCTCTCCGGCCCTTTGCGGGAGCAGCCTCCGTTCCTAGACCAGGTGGGCAAGGGTGAGGCACAGGGGACCTGGAAACGCGAGACTCCCCCTTGGCAGCACCAGGTGCCGGCAGGAGACAGAACGATACCCCCAGTGGGGGAGTCACCCATGTGTTCGGGGTGGGACAGCACTGAGATGCGGAAGTGAGAGAAAGTCCTCTCCACTCTGTGGGAACTCGGGCCCTGGGCGTCTGCAGAGCCTTCCTGGAAAATGTGCCTCATGACGCAGCCTGGCTGTCCAGGGATGAATTTATGTGCATGTGAGCACACATGAGTGCACACACACAGGCACACAACATGCATGTACACACACATACACACATGGGACCCTTGGACAACACGGGTCCGGGCTGCAGGGGTCCACTCATCCACGGCTTTTCCTCCACCTCTGCCACACCTGAGACAGCGAGCCCCACCCCGCCCTTCCTCCTCGACGTGAAGATGACGAGAACGGAGACCTTTAGGACGACCCACTTCCGCCTCATGAACAGCAAATCTGTTTTCTCTGCCTCAAGGTTTCCTTCGTTACATTTTCTTCTGTGCAGCACACTGTGTTGTAAGAGCGCAGCAGACACACATGTAACGGGCAAATCCGTGTCCACCAACCGTTTATGTTGTCAGCGAGGCTTCCGGTCACCAGGAGGCTGTTAATCAAGCTTCTGGGGAGTCAGAAGTCATACATGGTTTTTTGACTGTGCAGGGGTTGGCGCTCCCAACCCCATGTTGTTCAAGGGTCAACTGTATACAAATACGCCCCTCCCACGCACACACACCTGCACACACGCACAACTCAGTGACGGGAGGGCCGGGGCATGAGGAGCTGGGCAGGATCTGGTTAAACACAGAACAGAATCAAACCACCTGGAGAAACAGTGGCCACAAGACAGACCATAATTATCCTAATTCTTGAATGAAAAGTGCATAAAATGATGTGCAATTTGATATTATCCTAGAATAGGGTCTCTCCCCCTGGGCGCTGTGGACATGTGTCCGGATCATTCTCTGGGACAGGGCTGCCCTAGGCCCTGCAGGTGCTGAGCAGTGTCCCTGCCTCCACCTACCCTGAGCTGGGAGAACCCCCAGTGTGATGACATGTCCCCAGATACGGCCCGGTGTTCCCTGGGGGGCAGAATGGCCCCCAGTTGAAAACCACTGTACTAGCACAAGGACAAAAACACCTAGAAAATCCCAGAAACCGCCAGCGCAGAACTGAACAAGGTCAGGTGCTCGGGGACATGCAGAGGTCCAGGGGCCTCTGGTGGGGAAGGAAGCTGCCCTCCGGCCACACGTGGGCAGGGCCTGTGTGGGAAGTCGCAGCCACAAGCCTCAACTCTGCCATCTGTACAATAGGCATGTCTGCACCTGTGTGTCTGTGAACTCACTGGGAGCAAAGGAGGCGATAAAACCTTAAGGACCCAGCACTGGACGGGCCCCGCGGGGGGCCGGGGGGCAATGGAGAGAGACAGGCAAGTCTCAGCCATGAGCGGAATGTCCCAGAAGGTTTTCCATTGACAGACAACTTCCCCCCACAGTGGAAAGATGGCAAAAGATGTAAATGTGTACGATTCATACAAGGAAAAAAAAAATCCCCAAACCCCAAAGCCCCGCCAGGTGGCTCGGGGGAAGCTCGGGGGAACCAGTATCCCAAGGTGATGGCGGCTCTCTCTGCCCCGGCGCTGGGTGAGCCCTCCCTTTGCCCAGGGGACCTGGACAGCTGGGCTCACTCCACAATTCTCCTCCCCTGCGCTCGGGTGCCCTCGCCCTAATCCTGCTCATGCCACGGCCCACCCTGGCTGGCCCTGCCCAGTGGAAAGTCTGGGATGGGCCTCAGTTTCCCCCCGTCACACACAGCTGCTCTCAAAGTCGGGCCAAGGTGTCAGCACGCGGGAAGAGCTCCGTGAGTGTTTCCGGGGAGTGCCCTAACACAGTGTCACGAGCTGGGGGCTGAAGACAACAGAAGCGATTCTCCCAGCTCCGGGGGCCGGGGGCCGAGATCCAGGGGTTGGCAACACCGCGCTCCCTCCGGGCTGATGTTTTTGCACGTGCATGTCCAGTTGCTCCAGCACCGCTGGCTGGAATACTCTCTTTGCCCCGCTGTGTTTCCTTGGCTCCCGTGTCAACGATCAGCGACTACATTTATACACGGGTCTGTTTCTGGGCTGTCATGCTGTCCCGTCAATCTATTTCTCTGTTCCTTTGCCAACGCCACGCTGTCCTGACGGCGGTAGCTTCGCGGTGTGTCTTGAAGTTGGGTAGGGACAGTTCGCCTGTGACAGCGCAGTGGCTCTCCTGGGCCTCAGACCTCGCCGCCTACCCAGGGGAGGGTCCGTCCTGCCACTTTCAGCTTCAGGAGGCTCCGGGCGTCCTTGGCTTGTGGCTGTGTCGCTCCAGCCTCTGCCTCCGTCTCCCTGTGGCCGCTTCTATGTGTGTCCTTTTCTGTCTCTCACAAGGACATGCTCCCTGGATTTAGGGCCCACCTGAATCCTGTACGATCTCATCTCAACCCTCACCTTAATCCCACTTTCAAATAAAGCCGCACCCTGGAGTTCCCAGGGCATGTGGATTCTGGGGGGAAATGAGTCAATTCGCTGCATGCTCCACTTCTGCGCCCCGGGGATATCTCCTGAGTGGGGGACACTTCTGGGGAGAGGTGAGTCCTTCCTCAGAGAGACTCAGGAAACGGGCAGGACCCTGGCAGGTCACCTCCCGTGTGGCCCTTCCCTCCTCCCCGCCTGCCCCGCCGGGGAGGTGGGTGGCCCCAGAGCACCCGGCACGTCGTCCGCCCCATACCCTTGTCCTTCCTGACCACAACCCCCTCTTGAAGACCAAGGCTGAGGCTGAGGGTTCCCTTCTCTCTCCTTTCTCACTTTCTTTTTAAATTTAATTTTTTTAAAAAAAAACTTCTAAATTGTGGGAACATATGCATAACGTAAAATATATCATCTTAGCCATTTCTAAGTGCACAGCTCAGGGGCATGAAGCACACGCACGTGGTTGTGCAGCCATCGCCACCTTCCAACTCCAGAGCTTTCTCATCTTTCCAAACTAACGCTCTGTCTCCACGAAACGCTCACTCCCCGCCCCCTCCCCAGCCCCTGGCACCCACCATCCTACTTCCTGTCTCTGTGGATCTGACCACTCTAGGGACCTCCTGTGACTGGAATCTCACAGGACTTCTCCTTCTGTGTCTGGCGTCTCTCACTGAGCACGATGTCCTCAAGGTCCCCTCTGACCTCCCAGAGCTGCGGCCCCAGCGGGCGACTACATTTGTCAGCCTCCAGCAGCTGCTCTGCTTACAGGGGACAACGTTGTCACTGAGCTGTCAGAGAACCAGGGAAAGATTCTCTCTGCTTTTGTTTTGTTTTGTCATCCTTTGAGATGGCTCTGGAAAGCCGCTGGGAAGTGTACGAGGCAGGAGAAAGGACACCTACTCGTGGTGCCTGCACACGCAGGCACACGCAGACCCACGCAGGCACACGGACACATGCTGTACACGTAACCGCTCCCGGAACAGGGACGTCAGGTTGGCGAACTCCGAGACTAAGTTTCCCAACTCACTATGGCCAGGCCGCCCCGGGTGACATGCAGGCCTGCAGCACCGGCGCCCTGGAGGACCACAAGGAAAACAAACAGGCCTGGTGGTTCCAGCAGAGACCCCCACCCCGGGCCCGTTGGACTTTGGACTTGCCAAGCCTCTGTAGCCCATGAGCCAGTTCTGTCCAAGATATCTCTCTCTACGGCTTTTATCCTGTTGGTTCTGTTTCCCTGGAGAGCTGTCACCAACACACCCCGTGAATGACATGGTGGCTCTCGCAGGGTTAGGTCCACGAGCTCTATACACTGACTTCTACCTGCTCCCGGATCTCTGGGCAGACCCTGGAAGTGCCGAGACTCAGACGTAGGTCCCCACCCTCCCAGGTGCCCATTCCCACAGGGTTGACTGGGCAGGGGGCGCTGGCCACGCGCAGTTGATCCCCAAACTGGGCCTTGCTCAGAGGACGAGTTGCAGGGCAAGCCGGGTGAAAAGTACCATTTCCCAACACCCAGTGAATGGAGAGGGATGACTTCTTTTCTTTCTTTTCTTCTTTTTTTTTTTTTTTTGTTGGAGATGGGGTCTCACTCTGCCACCCAGGCTGGAGTGCAGTCGTGCAATCATAGCTCACTGCAGCCTCCAACTCTTGGCCTCAAGTGAGCCTCCCACCTCAGCCTCCCAAAGTGTTGGGACTACAGGTGTGAGCCACTGCGCCCGGCCTCTTTTTCTTTAAAGAATTCAAACTATAGGCCGGGCGAGGTGGCTCATGCCCGTAGACCCAGCACTCTTGGAGACCAAGGTAGAGGATCACTTGAGGTCAGGAGTTCAAGACCAGCCTGGGCAACATAGCAAGACCCCATCTCTAAAAAAAAAAATAGAAAATTAGCCAGGTGTGGTGGTGGTGCCTATAGTCCCAGCTACTTGGGAGGCTGAGGCAGGAGCATCGCTTGAGCCCAGGAGTTGGAGGCTGCAGTAAGCTATGATGACACCACTGTACTCCAGCCTGGGCGACAGAGCGAGACTCTGTCTCAAAAAAAAAAAAAAGAATACAAATTACACAGTTTTATGGAATATGAGCATTAACAAAGTCATTATAATATGTGATTTTAAGCATGCATTGGTAGCCAAATTAATTGGAAGTAGACATAGATTTCATGTATCACTGTAAGAGTTCAACAGTCAAGTCTGCAACCTGAAAGAAAATTTTGTAAAGGATGCTTTCCTCTGGCAAATACCTTGTATTTGATGTGACCTTCCATAGCATGCAATGTTTTACATATTAAAATATAAGTATCATGTAATATGTTACATATTACACATATATTAACATGTATGCATATGCTACACATTTATATAGCATATATTAATATAATATGCATATATCCTACATATTTGTATTGAGGAATAAATCCCAATAAAATAAAATATAGAGCATCTCTATATTAAATGTTATGGTATTTGTCACGTAGCATCACAGTGTCACAGAGCTCAGAGATGACGCTTTGCTGAGATGCAGTTGGAGTGGGACCAAGAGCTGAGACCGAGGCTTTTCCAGGGCTGGGACCCTTGAAAAACTTGGTGGCAGCCGCAGAGTGAAGAGGCAGCGGGAGCTCATTCACCGTGCACCGCACTCGAATCGATAGAGCTATTCATATTTTTCTATTCAGTTGAATCTCTTCCTGAACGCTCGCTGCAGTTCTTTGCAGAATGAGGCAAAATATAAATGAATCAACAGAAAACTGTGCTCCAGTCGCGTGCCACAAAGTGCTCGTCTTTCGGGGCTGAGGGAATTCAGGAGGCATGCCCAGGGGCTGGGCTCCTGACACCAGCCAGGGAACCTGGGCGGAAAAACACCTGTTTGCTGTCCTGTTCACCAGGGTTTCGGCCCCGGGCACTGCGGACACTGGGGCCGGTTGGATCGTTCTCCGGGGTGGGGCCATCCTGGGCGTGGCAGGTGCTGAGCAGGGTCCTTGCCTCCAGTTGCCCCATGCCGGGGTCACCCCCACGGCCAAGAATCATCTGGCTCCAAGTGTTCCCACTGCCCAGGTGGGGAAACTCCATGCTGAAGGATGTTAAGGTCACACATCTGGGGAGGGCTGACCTCAAACCCCTGTCTCCTGGCTCCCGGAGGCCATAGGGATGCGGATCCCAGACTGTCCCCGCCACCCCCCCCATGGAAAACAAGCGGCCTGGCCTCCCGCCAGCGCAGCTTGTCTGTCTGTGCGAGGCCAGGAAACGGCGGGCGACGGGGAAAGGGATGGACGTAAAACGAAAAAACATCCCAAGAATGCAAATTGCGCCTCTCTGCCCCTGGCAGCCAGCTGGTGCCTACCGTGGAGGGACCAGGGCTCCCTGGCATCTGCAGGACTTGTGCTCCCTGGCCATGCAGGTCCAGACGCCAAGGCCCAAGCTGGGGTCGCCCCTGACACGGGCCACGTGGCTTGGGTTGTTTTGAAATTTCACTGTTCCGCGAGTCCCAGCCCTGCTGGCCCCTGTCCGGGTCACCATGTCCTGCAGCTCAGGGCGGTTGGGGCACACGGGAGGGCCCTGGATCACACCCAGACCTCCACCCTGGCCATCGGGCTGGCTTGAGGAGCCAGCTGGGCAGGGGGAGCCGGGCAAACACACCGGTGTCCGGGCGGGTGTGGGAAAGGGTGCCCGGAGGGGACTGGCCGGCGTGGCACGGGCGGGTCTAAAGCCCCCAGTACTCAGCGTGTCAGTTGGGAATTGTTGGGAGTGTTTTGCTCTGAAGTCTGCAAGTGTTTACGGTTACAAGAGGAGGAGGGGATGGGGGCGGCCACTGCCGGTCAGCAGCTCCGCCTGCTGGTCACTTCCTCGGGGACACAGGAGGACAAGCCACCAAGCTGAAGGGCTTCGGTGGAAACGGGGGTGGGGGGAGCAAAGGATGTGCCCCGACAGACAGGTGCTTTTCTGGCCACCAAACATGCAAACGACAGGCATGACATCCCAATTTCTCAGTTACCCTGTGGCTGTGTGTCCTGGGGCAGTCTTAACGAGGTGCCACACAAGAGGGGGCGGGGGGGCCCTTAAACAAGAGACCTTTATGCTCCCACGATGCTGGAGGCTCCAGGGAAGGGTCCTTCCTGCCTCTTCCAGCTCTGGGGGCTCCAAGTGTCTCTTGGCCTGTGTCCTCCTCAGACGCCCTGCTGGGCTCCACGGGGACTTTTAACAATCTTTGCACGGCCTGTCCCCGGCCCAGAGCACACACCATGTAAGGTTTGAGGAGATCCTCAGGGAGTGAGGGAATGGATGTCTGCTGGAGATTAGGGACCAACGCCACAGTTAAGTGTGCCCCGCCGTCCACATCAGCCCCAGGCCCCTGATATCAGCCCCCTACAGCCTGCTCTTCCCGTCTAATCTCTCCCTTCACAGCCTGTCTCAGTAAAGGGACGGGGACAGGATGTGTCCCTGCTGCTCTCTGCATGGTTCTTTTTTTATTTTTTAGTTTTTTGATATGGGGGTCTCACTCTATTGCTAGAGTGCAATGGTGTCATCACAGTTCACTGCAGCCTCCAACTCCTGGGCTCAAGGGATCCTCCTGCCTCAGCCTCCCCAGTAGCTGAGACTACAGGTGCCACCACCACACTCAGCTAATTTTTCTATTTTTCGTAGAGATGGGGTCTCATTACGTTGCCCAGGTTGGTCTCGAACTCCTGTCTTCAAGTGATCCTGCTGCCTAGGCCTCCCAAACTGCTGGCATCACAGGCATGAGCCACCACGACCAGCCTCTGCCTGGTTCTTGAGGGCTTCTCTTTCTCCTCCCACCTTCCCCCCATATCAGGCCACAAGAAAAGTTTGACATGAACCTCGAGAAAATTCCCACTACAGTCCTGTTCATGAGTCATCTGGCCCCTCCCCCAACAGAGTGTGTCTTAAGGACAAAAAGTGCCCAGTGGTCTGGGTGACAATCTGATTGGGGGGTGTCTCTGGGGTGGCCAGGAGCACCATGCTGTCAGTTCCCTCACTTGCAAATTGCCCAGGAGGGGACAGCTAAGCCACAGAGTTCTCAAACCACAGGGGGGTGAGAACCGGCCTATGGCTGTGGGTGGGGCCTGGGGGGCCACCTCGCTAGTCCCTGGCTGCAAAGCCACACCTGCAGCCAAGCTCCTGGCTCCACCCCGAATGCTCACTGATGCAGGGTTTTGTGGCCTTCCCTGTGGGGATGGATTTTCCTGCACCACGTTTATGGTGACACCTCCCTTCTCCATGAGGACAGAGATTCAGTGACAGGATCCTTCCCACCCCTACCCCGCCACAAAGTGCCCCTTTCACTCTGTGTCACTCAACAGATATTGGATCAACTTGTGACCCGTGCTATGGTCTGAGACGCAGGCTTTACCCAAGCTTAGCACAACTTTGTGGAGTAAAATATTGAGGTTTCACAAGGTGACATGTGGCCAGTTGCTCCACTTGTGTTAGAAGAACGAGAATGTTTGGGAGGGGATGGGAAGGTGTGAACAGTTTGTGGAGAGCCCAGCATGAGGCCTCTGCCCCGCCGGGTGCCTGGCACTCATTCTGTCACCCTAGCCTTAAACCAGGACACTGGCATCATCCTATGTCACCTGCCCACCATCTCTTGAAGTCACCACTAAACCAGAAGAGCAAAGTGACAAATACTTTGTCAAAGGTATGAGGGACAAAATGTGGAGGTCTTTAATGCATAAAGATCTCCAACAAATCAATAAAAAGTAAACAAAGCAGTTTAATAAATGTGGGGTCCTGGGTAGAATCATGGAACAGAAAAAGCACATTAATGGGAAAAATGGTCCCATTTAAATCAGCCCCGTCTGTAGTTAACAACATCGCAGCAAGGCTGACCTCTCGGTTCTGATACACGTTCTGTGGTTAGGAAGACGTCAGCCAAGGGAAAGCCAGATGAAGGTTGCAAGGGAACCTTTGCACCTTTTCTGTAAGTCACAAATTTTCTCAAAATTCTAAAAATGAATGGTTAAAAGTGAACACAAACAATCCACAAAAGGCATCAATGATGACTAGGAAATGTTTCAGACTCCCTAACAATCAAAGAAATCTTAGATAATACAATGAGATGTTACTTTTAGTCTTTAACTGGCAAATATTTCTAAAAAACAGACCATATCCAAGGATGGCCAGGGTGAGAAATCATGCATGAACACAAGGGAGGAAATTGGAATAACTGCTCCAGTAGCTCCTTCTGGAAAGCTGTCCTGAGGACGCGACCGTGGGATGTGCACAGGTGCACACCCGACACTTAACTGCAGTGCTGTTTACAAAGGCAAACAAGTAATAAGCAACATAGATGCCCAACCTTAGGGGATTGGTTAAATAATCTATGGTACAACCATAAGACAATATGTTAATTAATAATAATTAATACTAAAGTATTATTTTAATACTAATAATTATGAATAATTAATACTATAGTGTATATATACTATATCTATTTCTCTGTGTGTATATATCTATATTGATACACACACATACACATATCTAAATACAATATATACACACACACATCGGGTACAGTGGCTCACGCCTATAATCCCAGCATTCTGGGAGGCTGAGGTGGGAGGATCGCTTGAGGCCAGGAGTTCGAGACCAGCCTGAGCAAAAGCGAGACCCCGTCTCTACTAAAAACAGAAAAATTAGGCGGGTGTGGTGGTGCCTGTAGTCCCAGCTACTCGGGAGGCTAAGGCAGGAGGATCACTAGAGCCCTGGAGTTGGAGGCTGCAGTGAACTGTGATAACGCCACTGCACTCCAGCCTGGGCGACAGAGCAAGACCCTATCCCCCCCTCAAAACAAAGAAAGAAAAAGGAAAAGAAAATAGGACAAGTGTAAACAGTTGGCATATTCGAGTATAAAGAGTGAACGAAGTTCCTTGTACTAGTCTTGTAACTTTTTTCAATAAATTCAAAACTATATGAAAAACAGACAGAAGAAGACAGCCTGGAAGATATTTTAACAACATTTACCTCTGGATTGGGATTACAGGGAAACTTTCCCTTTATTAAAAAGAAACGGAGACAACCCCATCCCATAAAATTCCCCTCCTTAAAGTATAAAATTCAGTGATTTTTTTCAGTATCCTTTCTTCTTTAAACCTTTGAATGTTTTCTGAAAATTTTGTTAACAATGAGCCTGTGTTACTTTTATACGAGAAAGTAATACCATGTTGATGGTTGGAAACTGACCTCTCGTCCCCTTTGCAGACTGAGGAACTCGGGGCTGGGGGACTCGCACCTCCGCCCGGTCCGACCCTCCCTCCGCTCAAGCTGTGCGACCCGCTGCCTTGTTGGTGCAGGTGCCGGGGCTGCTGGCATTTCCCACCTTCTAGAGTGACTGTCACGCTCCCTGATGAGTTTGCCATCCACTCAGTAGGCCCATAAATTCAAAGCGAGGGCCGCAGATGGGCGCCTGGGATGGCGGGTCTGGCCTGGGGAGTCGGGAGCCAGCGGGGCCAGACAGGCTGCTGGTGAACTGGGTCCGTGAGCTCAGCTAAGCTGGGAGCAGCGGCTGGGGAAGGTGTTTTGTAGGATGCTGCTCGATTGGGTTTGTCTCATGCTCAGGTTGGGGTGATGGGTTCTGGGGGAGCAAGACCCCAGAGGTGAGGGCCCATCTCACCACATAGTGTAAAGGGCACATGATGGCCAATGTCCATCTTGGTCACTTGGTGCAGGTAGTGTACACCACGTCTCCCACTGCAATTATGCCTTTGAGATGATATTTATTCTGCATTCCCACTGAGAGGGGTGTGTGTGTGTGTGTGTGTGTGTGTGTAGATTCTATCTCTTTTTTCATTTAAGGAAATAAATCAAGGCTCAGAGGAGACCAAGAGCCCTTGGCTGCGAATGTCAGGGCTGGGATCTGCACCTGACCAGTCCTCCTCCTCAAAATTGTCCCCAGGCATCAGAAAGAAGACAGTCTGAGAAACTTTCTCAGCCCAGAGGGGCCTAAGGAGAGGTGATGACTTCTTAGGATGGCTGGATAGATAGATAGATAGATAGACAGATAGATGACCGAGACGGAGGGGTGAATGGATGGGTAAGTGGATAGATGAGTGGAGGGATGAGTGGATGGATGGATGGATGGGTGGATGGATGGATAAGTGGATGGATGAGTGGATGGATGGATGAATGAGTGGATGGATGGACGTGTGGATTCATGGGTGAGTGGATAGATGGGTGGCGGATGGATATAGACAGATAAGATAGATAAGATATAAAATAGTTCTAGATGCACACACCCACCTTTACGTATATCTGCACGTACACACCTATGTTTCCATACATACGGTTCATATAAATGCATATATTTTCAAACATATATTTACTAGAACATTCCTGAATTGAACTTTCTCAGAGACATCCCAATCTGAGCTTCCTTCCTGCCTCCTACTTTGCCCTCCCCTCTCTGTCCACAGCAGACCAGTCAATAAATCCTGTCACTTCAGCTTCCACAAGGTGGCGGGGGCAGCTATCCGGTTCCCGTCACTTCCCCCTCCCCACCCTACCAGGCACTAACTTGCCAGCAGCCACAGGAGCTCTCCTGCCTCCAGGTTGGCCCCGCGTGTCCTCACCAAAACATAAGCCTGACCACAAAAGTCCTCAGCCTAATCCTGGCTTTTCCCCCTGGCACTGTGGACACTGGGGCTGGGTTGTTCTCTGGGGTGGGGCGTCCTGGGCACTGCAGGTGCTGAGCAGTGTCCCTGCCTCCACCCGCCCCATGCCAGGAGCACCCCCAGTGTGACAACCACAGATGTCCCCAGACATCACCCAGTGTACCCCAGGTGAGGACTGCTGGGTTAGAGGTTTCACCACAGCGACTTGCGACGGTGGCAGCAAGATCCCGGGAGGGTGCTGGCTGTACATGCGCCGTCAGTCCACTTGGACTTAAGTCTCTGCTCCGACCAAACCATTTCCAGACCGAGATCCAGGGGTCTCTGCTGCCCCTTGGACCTCACCCGTGGGTGTGGGCCCCGCATGGCGTTTCCTGCCCGGGGGAAGCTCCCACACGCTCACAGGGCCTGGCAGGAGGACAGACGGCTCCTCCGGAGGCCACATCTGCTGATGGGAATTCCAGCTGTGGAGACGCGGCTGCAGAGGTCTGGGAAAGTTCCCGGGGCCGGAGAGAGCCGTCAGATGTAACGCCCAGCCCTGGGAACCGCAGGGGACAGGCTAATTACGACAACGGGAGGCACCACCAGCTTGGGGATGGGTTACGCGGCGGCCACCTGCCACAGCCAGGGCTGTGAGTCACTGTGGGGCTCATGCGTTTCACAGAAAGTTATGAACTCGGGGCAGCATCGTGCCAACCCCCCGGCTGGGACGAGGAGGAGCAGAATGGCGCAGCCACCAGGTGGTCCCGGTGGATATCTGACTAACATTCAGAGCAGCCTGGGTTATCCTGTGACTGGTCATTACGACCCACGGACGCCTTCTCAACGGGGGCTTCGCCTTGGCCAGGGCTCTACCCAGCACCGTGTATGGTCACCCTCTGGGGTGGGGCGTCCCGGGCATTGCAGGTGCTGAGCAGCGTCCCTGCCTCCACCCACCCCATGCCAGGAGCTCCCCCCAGTGTGACAACCACAGATGTCCCCAGCATTGCCCCATATCCCCTGGGGGGCAGAATCACACCAGGTGAAACCCCCTGGATTAGGGGATTCCACTGACCCCCAAGAGACTCTGTGTCCCACAGTCACCTGTGCTGCTGAGGTCCTAGGAGGCTGCACACATGTAAATCCACACTTGAGTGGGGAGGGAGAGAGAAGGGGAGTCCCAGGAGCTGGGGTCACCTGGTCTGTGCTGTCTGCCCCATTGGGAGTTTATTCTGGTGTCTGGTGTGAGCAAGGACTGCATTCTATTTTTTTTTTTCCAAATAATTAACCCAGGGTCTCTGCCCCCGGGCACTGTGAACACTGGGGTCAGGTTGTTCTCTGGGGTGGGGCCATTCTGGGTACTGTAGGTGCTAAGCAGCATCCCTGGCCCCCACCGACCATGCCAGGAGCTCCCCTAGTGTGACAACCATGGATGTCCCCAGACATCACCCAGTGGATTGCCCGGTTGAGAAGCACGGCTGGGCGACAGCCCGTCCTCCCCGCAGCCCTGTGAACAGGGTCACAGTCAGGGTTAGACGCATCGAGAATGAAGGCTGGGAGGCTGGTGACCCCGTGGTCTTTAACGAAATACTAGCAAGATGAATCCAGCAATATGGAAAAAGGCTTGCACCCCGTGGCTGAGTGGGATTTGTCACAGGAATGTAAGGTTGGTTTAACATCTGAAGGCCAATTGATGTAATACACATTAGCCACAGGATAAAAGACAAAACCCACACGAGCATCTCAGTAGATGAAACAAAATTCAACACCCCTTTGTGATAAAAACACACAGCCCAACTTGGAATAGAAGGGAACTTCTTCGACGTGATGAAAGGCATGCACCAACACCCTAGTGGTGTAAGTCTGAGTGCTTTCCTCTAAGACCAGGAACAAGACCAGTTTGCACACGCGTGCTATTCAATGTCTACCTGCAAGTCCTAGCCAAGGCAAGTCAGCAAGACAAGGAAATAAAAAACACGCATATTGAAAAGGGAGAGGGCAAACCGTCTCTCCATTTGCAAACAGCATGCGCTCGCGTGAAAGCTCGGTGGGTACACGCTGTACGGCAGCGGCGCAGCTCCAAACAGGCTGCCTAGAAACCTCGTGGGTCTCTAGAGCACAAGCTATTTTCCTAAGCTCGGTGGAGGCGTGGGAGGGCGCCCGGGGTGTGTGACAATGTTGTTTGTGCTCCGCTGGGAGACGGGGAGTCTTGGTGAATTACAACTGGCCTTTACATCCTAATCAGCTCCCGGGGGACAACCAGAAGGGCATCAGATTAAAAAGTTACACGGAGATAAACCACGACCCAAGGGACAGGTAGTAAACAGACCTCTTAAAGCACGTCATGAGGTTTGTTTTTCTTTTTTTTTTTTTTTCTTTAAAGTCAACAGCTGGTGAGTCGCACAGAGCTGGGGCAGGGCAGTCAAAAGGGCTTGTTCCTCCAGCGGGGAATAGGGCAGGAGCCGAGGGCAGCGGCAGCTGGACGCCAGCCCTGCCTGTGGAACTTTCTCCCGTCAGGGGCCGTATTTCTTCCCCATCCTCCTCTGACCTTCATTCCAGGCCACCCTCTGACGCAACTGACCTTGGCCAAGTCGTGAGAACTCCAAACGCAGGGTGACCAACCGTCCTACTTTGCCCAGGACTGCCTGGGTTTGAATTCTCAAACCTGGACGGTTGGTGCCACTGCAAACTCCACCAGGTGGTCACTTTTCTGGGGAAACTGCCTCCTTCTCCCTCCTGACTCTTGCGTGGCGACTTCGTGGCTCCATCTCCTTTCCTGGTTGCTCAGATGTGACATCAGCTGTCCCTTGCGATCCCCTGGCACTGGCCAACTCCCAGGACCCGTCTCCTGCAGATCCTAAAATTCCCGCACAGGTCCCTCGACCTTCCCGCATTGCTCCCGCCTCTGCTCTTTGATCTGTCCAGGCCATGAGGACAGCAAGGACAATCATGCACGGTTTAGCATCCCTGGGCCCTGCTGTATGAGGTCTGTGAGCATTTACAACTTCACAGCACACAGGCCACAGAGGCGGTGAACCCCAGAAACATCTAGCACAGTGAGAGACGCCAGACACAGAACGACACACTGTGAGACTCCGTTTATATGAAATGTCCACAACAGGCAGATCCACAGAGACGAGATGTGGATTCGTGGGTGGGGATGGATAGGGAGTGACTGCTGATGGGGACGGGGCTTCCTTCTGGGGTGATGGGAATGTTCTGGAATTAGATAGTGGTAATGGTTGGAAATTTGTTAAATATACTAAAAACCTTTGAATTGTACACCTAAAATAGGTGAATTGTATAGTATATAAATTTTATCTCAATAAAGCTGTTAGAAAATAAATGATAGGTAACACCATTATCAAAAAGTTGGGCCCTTTATCTAAATGGATTTTCAAATGAATCAGTTTTTAAAAGCATCATTAAAAATAACACTATAAATGCTATGAGAAAAAACACAATAGGTAAAGAGAACAGGATGTTGGTCTTTAATTTTTCTATCGAGCACATAATAATTTATATCTTGCAGACGAAACTGAGGCTTAGAAATGGTAGAATTATGTGAATTATATTTCAATAAAGCTGTCATTTATGTCTATATGCCTACCCACCCATCCACCACCCATCCATCCATCCACCCATCCATCCACTCATCCACCCATCCACCCATCCACCCATGCATCCATTCATCCACACATCCATCCACCCATCCACCCATTCATCCATCCAGCCATCCATCCACCCACCCATCCACCCATCCGTCCATCCATCCATGCACCCACCCACCAATCCATCCATCCATCCACTCACCCATCCATCCATCCATCCATCCACCCATCCACCTATCCATCCGTCCATCCATCCATCCATCTACCCATCCATCCATCCACCCATCCGTCCATCCACCCATCCGTCCATCCACCCATCCACCCATCCACCCATCCACATCCACACACACTGGAAATAGTAGAATTGAAACTAGAATTAAAGACTTGAGAATTCTGGTTCAATATTTTTCTTATTCCTTTAAAAATGTCAATACCTATTTTATTTTTCAAAGTTAAGCATGATTCCAAATATGTTGTTCCCTGGATTCCTGATGCTCTTCGTAACCTAGCAACTCACCGTCTCTCGGAGAACCTTCTCACGCAGTGTGTTCGACTTGCAAACTAGCGTTCCACATCTGAAGGCTTGTGTGAACCAATGATGCGGGAGTTAAAAATAATCACCCCTCCTTGCGGTTTCTTACGAGACTTGTAAGGAATACTCCTACTTGCCAATGCTATTTGCCACCGTACTACCTTGCCTCCTCTCTGCCCTGTTTTCTCTCCCAAAAGATGTCAATGACGCATGTAGGATTATTTCTGTCTCCTCCAAACCGTTTGGTATTTTCAAGATTTCCTAGTATGTCATTGCTTTTGTAATTTGAAAAAAAGTTATTAATTTTTTTAAAGGGAGAGATTACAGGGGACCAAGCAGACAACCTTGAGTTCGTCTCTCTCCCAGTTCCCTGCCGAAGCTCTTCGACTAAAGAACCCAGGGAAAAGTAGGGAAAAGTCTATGCCAAGGCTCAAGACAAAGAGAAGCTGTTTTCTACACACCAGGAGCTTCAGGATGGTGAAGGCCATAAAGCCAATAAAAAGAAAATAATAAACTAGAAAAAACGGTCACAGCATATGTAACAGACAAAGTATTAGTGCCCATCATACGTAAAGAGCATCTAAAAATTAACAACGAAAAAAGTCTCAATAGACAGATCATATACAGGTACTTAGTTAAAAAAAAAAAATACTAACAGCCAGAAAAGAAAAGAAAAGGTGATTAATCTTAGTGATAAGCAAATAAACAAAGATTAAAACATCAAAGAGACACTATTTTTCATATAACTGGCTAGCAACACTTTTAAATTTTGTTACTGACCATTATGGCAAGGCAGTGGGGAAATGAGGCTCTCACTCCCTACTGATAGGACTTCAAGTGGGTACAAACTTCGTGGAAAGTTATTGTCAACAACGCACTGAATTTTAAACACAAATATCCTCTGAAGCAGCATTTCTCCTTTTAGGAATTTACCCCCTGAATCATTCAGACACTTTCACAGAGTTATGTGCACAATGATGTTTTTGCCGCAGCATTATCTGGACATAGGAAAAGAAAATCATTCCAGTACATCCATATACTAAACGCCCTCATTATAAAGAACGAAGTAGACTAATTGCACTGATTAAAAAAAAAGACAAGCAAAAGTAATTGTTAAAACATATTTTTAAAAAGGCTAAAAAGTATCACCACTACTGTTTTTTTTTTTTTTAAGTTTTCCTTTTGTCATAGGATTTTTATTTCTAGCAATATGGGCAGACGACATCGCTTTAAACCTCTCCTCCTGTAAAGCCCGAGCAAGACCAGATTAAAGCAAATTAACACCCTTTTGAACCCTTAGTTGAGGTCACAAAAAAGTCAGAAAACTCAGCACAGAGGACACACTTATAAGACAACTGAGCTCCAGAGTAGCAAGAAGTGACCTGTGGCCACCCAGGTTGAGAGGAAGGGCTTGCCGGTCTCCGTCACCAAAAGGCCTGATGTTGTTGTTTTTAATCTGTCTCCTCAAAATCTAGAGTGGAAAATTTCCAACACATCCTGAAGTAGAGAGGACAGGATGAGGGCTCCCCAAACACTGCCACCTCCTCCAACAGGGATCAACATCTCACTCTTCTTGTGTTGTCCCTTCTTCTCTCCTTATTTTTTCTATTTTTTAGACACAGTCTTGCTCTGTCGCCCAGGCTGGAGTGCAGTGGTATCAGCATAGCTCACTGCAGCCTCCACCTCCTGGGCTCAAGCGATCCTCCTGCCTCGGCCTCCTGAGTAGCTGGGACTATAGGTGCCACCACCACACCTGGCTAAATTAAAAAAAAATTGTTTTTGTAGAGATGGGGTCTTGCTATGTTGCCCAGGCTGGTCTTAAACTCCTGGCCTCGGCCTCCCACGGTGTTGGGATTACAGGCGTGAGCCACTGCGCCTGGCAGAAACAGCATCTAGCTGGCACTTACTCATCTCAGCCTCTGTTCAGCTGTGACCATCAATGCTCCAACTCAGTGCTCACGACAACTCCGTACAATACATGGTTATTATCCCACAGCACGGAGGAGGAAGCGGAAATGCAGGAAAACAAAGCAACTTGTCCAAAAACTCGTAATCAAAATCATCGGGCAGATTTAGACGCGGACTGTTTGTCTCTCCACCAAGTTGGTGATAAATCAATTTCCACCCGCCCCACGCTGTTGATGGTGCTTAATGCTGGGGGTTCCAGAACGGAGATTTCCACTTTCTCACTCCTGCGTGATGAGATTTCCTTATAAATACATTCCCAACAGGGCAAAAACCAGTTCTCGGGGAGGTGAAAAACCATCACGGCAAGTTGTATGGACAGGACACAAACAGATACACAGTATATCTGTCAGGTGCTAATATGTCACAGGTCTTCCATAAAGAGAATGTTCTCTATCAGCTCCCATTACTGGAACTTCAGTTTTTCCCCATAATGAGTCAATGCCCAGCAACCTCCCAAAGTGAACACTGGAAGGTTTTCTTTAAAAGTATTTTTATGAACCCAATGGTATTGAGATATGTGACGTATCTTTTCAAATTGTTTTCCTCTTTGAATTTAATGAGTTTACATTTCAAAAAATGAGGTAGTCATTTCACATTTAAAGGATAAACATCTCGAAAATAGAGAAAATGAAAGGATTTTAACCAACTTTTACACCGCTTTTTGCTGTAGTTTTTAACTACGATTCATGTCATTATATATTACTGCAATGTGCAAATGCCTTCCCACTGCTCCTTGCAATGGTGAGATGAAATTCCAGGCAGTACACTGTGACGGTGGCCCTCAGAGGAAACTGATTTATCTTCTATTAAAACCACTATGAGGCCGGGCGCGGTGGCTCACGCCTGTAATCCTAGCACTCTGGGAGACCGAGGAGGGAGGATTGCTTGAGCTCGGGAGTTCGAGACCAGCCTGAGCAGAAGTGAGACCCCGTCTCTACTATAAATAGAAAGAAATTAGGCAAACAACTAAAAATAGAAGAAATTAGCTGGGCACAGTGGCACATGCCTGTAGTCCCAGCTACTCAGGAGGCTGAGGCAGGAGGATTGCTTGAGCCCAGGAGTCTGAGGTTGCTGTGAGCTAGGCTGATGCCACGGCACTCTAGCCCGGGCAACAGAGTGAGACTCTGTCTCAAAAACAAAAAAAAAAAACAAAAAAAACACTATGGTACACTTTGGGAGGTTGAGTTGGGAGGATGGATTGAGCCCAGGCATTCAAGACCAGCCTGGACAACATTGCCAGACCCCATCTCTACAAAAAATAGAAAAATTAGCCAGGTGTGTTGGTGCCTGTAGTCCCAGCTACTCGGGAGGCTGAGGCAGGAGGATCGTTGGAGCCCTGGAATTGGAGGCTGCAGTGAGCTGTGATGATGCCACTGCACTCCAGCCTGGGTGACAGAGTGAGACCCTGGCTGTAAAATAAATAAACAAGTAAAATTTAAAAACAACACAAAACCCCACTATGGTAGATAACCTTAATAATGCTACTTAGGCACCTTTTTTCCAAAGAATCAGATGTCTAATGTGTCTAAATCCATTGCTACTCTTATTCTTTTTAAAGAGCAATTAGGAAAAGAATGTCTAAAAGGAAGGTAATTGTGGAAAAAAAAAAAAAAGAAGGTTGGGGAAATACTGGTTTATAGCGAGCCAGTATTACTTCTGTGATTTTTTTTTTTTAAGTGAAAGAAATGGAAACTGTTCAAACTTCCAGCTCATTTCGCTTCAAGCTGGGGGAAAAAATCTAGTATTCAGAGGCATCTGCAGAAGTGGGAAGGGAAGTTGCTAGCACATAGCTGTGCTGAGTGCTGGTGAGGAAGAGTTCCCGCCAGAAGAGATCTGGGCACGTCAGGGAGCAGGTGGCCCACGCTCGGCTGGGAAAGTAAATGCTTGCGGGAGGGACACCTGGGCCCTGCAGTTGGGTGCGCGGGACCCCGGGTGTCCCTGTCGTTGCTGCGCTGCACAAACACCATGTGGGGTTGTGCTAGACGGCAGGGCCCTGGCCTGCCTGCTGTCCTGGGCTGACCTCTCTCCGAAAACACTGCACTCTCCCTCCCAGGCTTGGCGAATTTTTGTCTCCTCTGATATCTCCTTGAAGATCTGAGGTTTCCATTCCACCAGAATAAATACTACAATCAAAATAAACCCAGCTGGTTTCAGAGAGCATTTCAAGGGCTTCCGGGGGAACACAACCCCCTCCCCCCCACCCTGCCCATGACTTCCAGGCCGTGGACTGTGGACTGTGGACTGCAACCTGTGGCTGGGCCTTGGGGCAATCCTGCCACGCAGGTGTGCCCTTACCCCTGGGGAAGTTTGGGCATATTGCTAAGGTGTCAAGTTATAATTGCAACCCAGGTTTGGTTCATGACAACAAAACTCGGGCAACATGAGATCTGGTGTATGAAAACCATCTATTAGTAGATGAAGGCAGCTCCTGGGAGGGCCAGGAACAGAAATAAACTCTCTGCCTAGAAATCCCAGATGTGAGGACCCCTGGGGGTGAGAGAGATACGACCACTAGGGTTCCCCTGCTGCTCGCAGATGCCGTGGGGTAGAAACCGTCTAGAGCAGGGTCTCCCCGGGACCCTGTGGACATTCCAGCCCTATCATTCATTCTGTTGAGGGGTGCCGTCCTGGGCACTGCAGGGTGCTGAGCAGCGTCCCTGCCTCCACCCACCCCATGCCAGGAGCACCCCCAAGTGAGACAACCACAGATGTCCCCAGATATCACCCAGTGTCCCCAGGAGGCAATTCACCCCAGTGAGACCCCTGGTTTAGAAGAACTCATCATACACGAGTAAGCAACTGTCCTTTGCTGATGCAACTCAAGGAACGTTTGCTGTGCACCTACTGAAAGCTGATCAGGGGGTTCCCCCTCTGTAGCTGCGTGACCCAGGACAGGACAGTCAACCCCTCTGGGCTCCTACATCTCACAGGGCTGAACCGTCAGCGCCCAGTGCCCTGCTTGCTATGGGACAGGCCCCCATGCGAGCCGTGGGTGGACAAATGAACAAACGATATAGAGAAAAACAGCGTGATAAGGAAGGGAAGTTCTGCTAACAGTCATGAAAGTAATAAACTACGTGCTGGAACAATTTCCACTGCAGCCTCCCAACAACTGATTACCCTGGAAAACCTTCAGCAGAATTTTACAAAAATGAGCAACAAGTGAACCAGAACACTGCCTTCAAGATGGTGATAACATTGAAAATAGCATTTAAAACAGGATCCAATTTGCAAAAATTCAGATTACTGTCACTGGGAGAGGACTGTTGTGTTCTGGGGGGGAGTTAAGATGAGTCCCGTGGGAGCATTCTGTGCCATAAATTCAATGATCATCAGCTGGATGAGAAATAAAACACGAGAAAAGTTTTGTAAACAGAGCGGAGAATTCTACCCACCATTCTGCGATGCCACTCACAGGGTGTGCGCCCAGAGCGAGATGGAGTATGCCAACTTGCAGTTCCTTCCCTCTCTCCCACTCTTCCAGCAAAAAGCCTCCAAAACTCCCCCAGTGTGTGATTACTGTTTCTATTATTATTTTAAACAACATGGCCTCCAAATGTAAGTGTCTGCTTCCCCAGGTGAAAGTACAGCGGACTGGTCTAATACTAGAGAGAAAATTTGACTATATTGGACTCATTGAAAAACAGCAGGCTCCATGATCCCTGGGAACGTTCTGCCTTATCTCAATTTTGATCTCTTAAGAGATAATAATTAGAGGAACAATCTCATAGCAGCTGTGAGCACAGGCTCCAGAGGCAGAAGGCGTGGGTTCCAAGTCTGGGTTCTACTGTTTGGTGGCTGTGGGATCTTGGGAAAGTGAATTTGAATCTGTTTTGGGGCTCCTCACCTATAGTAAGAGGTCAGTAGTAGCATTTGCCCCCAAAAGTAGTTGAAGAATCAGATGAGGCAAAGATCTCCTGAAACTGTTATTCTGCACCAGTGATTCCCAAACTTTTAGGTCTCAGAACTCACTTGCACTCTTAAATTTTTTTTTTTTTTTTTTTTTTAGAGACAAGGTCTCTCTCTGTCTCCCAGGCTGGAGTGCAGTGGCATCATCGTAGCTCACTGCAGCCTCCAACTCCTGGGCTCAAGCAATCCTCCTGCCTCAGCCTCCCAAGTAGCTGGGACTACAGGTCCACCATGCCTGGCTAATTTTTCTGTTTTTTTGCAGAGATGGGGTCTTGCTGTGTTGCCCAGGCTGGTCTCAAACTCCTGACCTCAATGGATCCTCTTGCCTCGGCCTCCCAAAGCGCTGGGATCACAGGTGTGAACCACTGTGCCTAGCCGAAAAGTAACTGTTTAAAAAAAAACCAGGGAGAATAATGACATTGTTTTACATTTTTGCAAATTCATTTCATGTCTGGTTTAATGGAAGACAGCTGGGTTCTCCTATCAGCATCTGCATTCCATCTATTGTGACATCAGACGTCATGCAACCTCTGAAAACTCCACCATCCACGTGGGAGAGACTGAAAAAGGCAAATAGGATCTTAGTGTGATGATGGGAACAGTTTTGACCTGATGGTCGCCCTGCAAGGCTCTTGGGGACCCCTGGATGTCCTGGGACCACACTTTGAGAACCCTTGAGTTCCCTAAAAACCACAGGGCATGAGGAGGTAAACCCCAAATGAACCACTCCTCAATTTAATCCAGCTGCTATCCAACAGCCCTCTAAGTGCCGGGCACCATGTTTGCACCTACCAGGGGACGCAGTCCCTCCAGGCATGGCACACGCGTGTTGCAGGTACACTTGCGTGCTTGCAATATACGTACCTGTCTCCCCCCACTCTAGGATGAGCTCTCTGGGGACAAGGATTGGGCGCTTTTCCACACTGTGTCCCCATAGCTTGGCAGCAGAAAAAGAGGCACCTGCACTTAGAGCCAAGTGCCACCTCCCCACTGCAAGATTTGATCAAGGAAAAAAGAAAAGGCAGTGGAATCCCAGATGGTGCTTAATGCTCCTTCCAGAATCTGCAAGGGCCCTTCGGCGGCGTCCCAGGGAAGGAGGCTGCTGGGCTCTGAGCATGGAGCACTTTAGACCGGGCTGCAGACTCCGTCCTCTGCAGCCCTGGCTTAGCTCTGCCCACCCTGTGCACTCTCAGACAGAAACACCGTCTTCCTGTGGGGCCACGGGGAGACGCTGTCAGTAGCAAAGAACAGTCTGTGCAGGAGCCCCAGGTGACGCCAGCCCTCCTGAGTCCCAGGGCTCATGAATGCAGATCTGCTGCCATGCACGGGCGGCCGGGCGGGACACCCTGGGCCGGGGCCCTGGCGCATCACGGCACGAGCCACTACGCAATCGTAACAGCATGTGCTGCCTTGCCTGGTATTCGGGGAATCTAAATTAATCCCATACGCCGGACTGCAGACCACAGCAGAAGCCAACCCGGCTGGGCAGCCGGCCACCCCATTCTCCTCCACACCCGCCCGCCGTTTCCTTAGATCAGATTTGCCTTTTATAGCCAGGCTGATGTGTAACAGCTGGAGGAGGCTGAAGGACTAGAGGAAGAAGCATTGGGCGTGTCGGGTGCAGGAGGCTTGCGGCAGGTGCTACGCACAGCGGGGCCAGGAGAGGTCGTGGGTCCCGGGCCCCCCCAAGGGTGGAAGGGCAGGGCAGGCTCGGGCACCTGGCCAAGCACTTCCTTCCTTAGGGGCATTTACAGCTCACTGCAAGGCAGGAGGCATTGCCCACCCTTTTCTTATTTAAGAGGGAGGTGAAATATTTCACCTGGTGTCACATAGCACATGGCAGAGCTGCTCGCCAGCAGCAAGAACCATGTTCTCTCCTTCCCACCAGGATGGCGAGCGGGATCTGTCACCCCAATTGAAGGGGGGAGCACTGGGGCCAGGAGGAACAGGCACCGGGCGGGAGAGCAATGGCTCTCGGGGCTGGACATTCCAGGAACCCAACGTCCAAGGGCTCAGAAATGCAAACTCAGGGCCGTGCATTCAGAGCCCGGGCTGGAGACCAACCAAAAGTACGCAGGGCTCACTCTTGCGGGGTGGCGGCTAAATTTAGGAAACCCAGCTATCCCGGGAATGCAAGTGCACGAAGCTGTTAGCAGCAGCCACTGCACTTAGGAGGATAATATGAGTCCATGAGTCTTGGCTGTTCACAGATTCCGTAATTTCTCATAGGATGTTAGAGCTGGGAGGAATTTCAGAGCTCATCTCACCAAAATTCATTTTGCAGGTGGAGAAACTGGGCCCGTGAGTAAGGAGTGTCTCTGTTTGGACATGCTGAGTTTTCTACCCTAGACCTAGAAACAGTGGCGTGAAAACCTCAACCCATCTCTTCCTGGTGCCCGGGCAGCATCTGGGTGTCCCACCACCTCACGTTCAGGGACGAAGTGTGGTTTGCTCCAGTGCTTTTCCCAGACAGAGACATAGGACAGTGATGAGAACAAAATCCAGGTGTGACTGTTTTAGGCCACACGGGCCCAAGAACGTCCCAAATCCAGGATGAATTAGATTCAGTTACTGTGGCTGCTGTAACAGGTCACACTCACTCGGTGGCTTAAAAAATGCCAATGCGGGCCGGGCATGGTGGCTCACGCCTGTAATCCTAGCACTCTGGGAGGCCGAGGCGGGCGGATTGTTTGAGCTCAGGAGTTCGAGACCAGCCTGAGCAAGAGCGAGACCCCGTCTCTACTAAAAATAGAAAGAAATTAGCTGGACAGCTAAAAATATATAGAAAAAATTAGCCGGGCATAGTGGCACATGTCTGTAGTCCCAGCTACTCGGGAGGCTGAGGCAGAAGGATTGCTTGAGCCCAGGAGTTGGAGGTTGCCGTGAGCTAGGCTGATGCCACGGCACTCTAGCCAGGGCAACAGAGTGAGACTCTGTCTCAAAAAAAAAAAAAAAAAAAATGCCAATGCGAAACCAGTCTGAGCAAGAGTAAGACCCCATCTCTGCAAAAAAATGGAAAAATTAGCCAGGCGTGGTGGCTCACACCTGTAATCCCAGCACTTTGGGAGGCCGAGGCAGGAGGATTGCTTAAGGCCAGGAGTTCAAGACCAGCCTGGACAATAGCGAGACCCCATCTCTACAAATAATAAAAAATTAGTGGGGCATGATGGAGGGTACACCTGTTGTTCCAGCTACTGGGGAGGCTGAGGCAGGAGGATAGCTTGAGCCCAGGAGTTGGAGGCTGCAGTGAGCTATGGTTGTAGCACTGTACTCCAGCCTGGGCGACAGAGTGAGACCCTGTCTCAGAAAACAAAACCCCAATGCAAATGTATTCTCTAGTTCTGGAGGTCAGACATCCAAAATCAAGGTAAACAGAGCCTTGCTCCCTCTGGAGGTCCCAGGGGCGGCTCCTTCCTGCCTCTTCCAGACCCTGTCTCTGCTTCCGTCTGCCTTTTCCCCTGTGTCTGTCAGTGTCCTCCGCCTGTCTCTTAGAGGGATAATTGTGATTATGTTTGGGGCCCACCTGAAGAACCCAGGATGATCTGCCTTCTCAAGGGCCTTAATTTAATCACGTCTGCAACCTCTCTGCCATCCACGTAAGGGGACATTCATGGGTTCCAGAGATTCAGGAGCTGGTGTCTCTGGGGACCATTATTCAGCCTGCTGCAAAGTCTCTCTCCAGGGAAACATACGTGCTCACAGGAAATGCCTCCGTGTGAGCAAAGTGCTTTTAGGAGTCGGGAAGAGGGAGGGCGGCCCAGGCAGGGGAGACCGACCACAAGCTGCGGCGGTGTTGGAGCACGTTCCAAAACTAAGCTGGGAAGATTCCCGTTCGCGGTGATGAAAACGTTCTGGAACTAGATATGGCTGGTGGTTGCACAACAGCAGGGATGGACTTAATGCCACTGAGTTGCAGACTTTAGTAAGATGAAAATGGCAAAACAAACAAACAAACAAAAAATGAGAGAGAGAGAGAGAAACATACTAGAATGGGAAGTAAAACCCACCTGGGGTCAGTACGCAAGTCCCTCCCATGCCCGGCACCGGGGATCCTCCCTGAGTTCTCACGGAAGAGGCAGTGCCACCGCCAGCTGTGTGGCAAAGTGGCTTGAGGTGTCAGCATGGACCAGTGGTGAGGCTTTCTAGGGGGCTTGTCCCCGGGACTGCAATACTTTCAGTTGACAAGGACACTGCAGCAAAACTGGTTCCTTCCTGGCAGGGAGCCAGAGACACACTGGCGGACCACACCATTCAGAAAGTTCGGCAGCGACCTAAG
This sequence comes from Varecia variegata, assembly GCA_028533085.1. Lineage (NCBI taxonomy): Eukaryota > Metazoa > Chordata > Mammalia > Primates > Lemuridae > Varecia > Varecia variegata. The sequence continues at coordinate 109,457,500 of CM052442.1, read as the reverse complement.
AGGCAGCTCGCTGAGCGAGATCACGAGATCGGAAGATCAGATGGTATTTGAGAAAAGAGGTTAAGCAAACTGAGCGGGAAGGTGGTGGTGGCAGGGGGGTGGGGGGTTTAGACAGAGCCCGTGGCTGCCACCCGGCGACATAGAACAGGCCACACTGGTTTCAAAACCTAAAAGTCAGAGCAACTTGCAGGTGGTGCGTAGGTGGTGAGGAGGAGGGGTGAAGTCTGAGGGGCAGAAAAACCGAAACGCAACAGTAATATCTGACTCAGCAAAGGTGCCGCCCACACCGGATCGCCCCGGTGAAAATACAAACCCAAACGCCGCGAGGCCTGAGGACTGGGACGGTGGAGATCGGCTAATGGGGGTGGACGACAGCTGCGGGGGCGGCGCGCCACCCTCCCCCAAATGACGCGGGACAGTGATCCAGAGACTGGGAGCTGGCTCACGTGTGCCCAGATGCAGGCACACCTGCACCGCCTTGAACTCTGCGGTCATGAGACCGGGAACTCTGACACCCCCAGGGCAGGGAGGCTGGTGCCTCCTGGGGCAACCCCTCTCCAGCAAAGGGCACGGAGGGAGAGTCTCAAAGTCCTTCCTGGGTGTGGCAGAAACAGAGGACACGCTGGCCCTGACGCCTGCACCATGACCCCGGATGACCCCTGGGGCCTCCCAGGGCTGGGCGACCTGCCTTCTGTGCCCTGGTTTTCAGGGACCTCATCTGCCAGCACCCAGGCCTCCACGGGACCCCTGCATGGCTGCAACCACAGCCAAAATCTGTGTCCGTTCTCCAGAGCCACAGCCCTCTAGACATGTTTTTTAAAAATTGAGGTAAGATTTGCATAATATAAAATTAACCATTTTAAACTGTACAGTTCAGTGGGTTTTGGTGTATTCACAGTGCTTTGCAACCATCCCCTCTATCTAATTCCAGAACATTCCTATCACCCCAAAAAGAAGCCCCGTCCCCATCAGCAGTCACTCCCTACCCCCTCCCCCAGCCCCTGGTGACCACGAATCCACGTCCCATCTCTGTAGATCTGCCTGTTCTGGACATTTCATATAAATGGAGTCACACACTGTGTGTCCTTCTGTGTCTGGCATCTCTCACTGAGCACGATGTCCTCAGGGTTCACTCACGCTGTGGCCTGTGTCAGAGCCTCGTCCCTTTTCCTGGCTGAGTGATAGTCCACGTGTGGAGGGACCACGTTGAGTTTATCCATCATCCGTTGATGGATGTTGGGTTGTCCCCACCTTTTGGCTCTGGTGAATAACGCTGCTGTGAACGTTCACGTACACGCATTTGTTTGAGAACCTGTTTCAAGCCCTTTGAGTGCACACCACGAGCAGAATTGCTACGTCACCCCTCAGATGGCCTAAGCCAGGCCTCTGTGCCTTGCACTGTTGGGGCTGGATTTTGTGAAGTGTCACTATTCAGAATTGGCATGTGTACATCTCTCTGATGGGAGGTCACATGCCCGAGGGTCACGGGAGTGGGAGATGGCTGGTCTTGCAGGACCAGGGTCAGGTGACCCAGGCACTCACCTTGGGCACAAAATTTAAGGGACTGCCAAGAAAAGTCAGCAATCAACATAAATGATATTTTAATGCACTATTATAAAAACTCAAAATGAATATGCAAAACCCACGATGAACAAAACATCGCCGATTTTCAACAAAGATGGTGACAGTGATGTGAGAGACACATCGAGCCTGACGCTGAAGGAAAATCACAATTACCGATCTTGTCTTAAAATTTTGAAATTGGCTTCCTTGTGGATTTCTGCATTGATTTTGAATTTTTAAAATAGAAATAATAAATAGGCCGGGTGCGGTGGCTCATGGCTGTAATCCTAGCACTTGGGAGGCCGAGGCGGGCGGATCGTTTGAGCTCAGGAGTTCGAGACCAGCCTGAGCAAGAGCAAGACCTCATCTCTACTAAAAAAAATAGAAAGAAATTATCTGGACAACTAAAAAAATATATACAAAAAATTAGCCGGGCATGGTGGCACATGCCTGTAGTCCCAGCTACTCGGGAGGCTGAGGCAGGAGGATCACTTGAGCCCAGAAGTTTGAGGTTGCTGTGAGCTAGGGGGACGCCGAGGCACTCTAGCCCGGGCAACAGAGTGAGACTCTGTCTCAAAAAAAAGAAATTTCATAAAATAGAATAAATAATATTACATTGACATTAAATCAAACTAGAATGAATCAGAATATAAAATAGGTTCAGTTCAAATAAAATTAATGAGTTAATGTTTATTTTACATTAAAATATTATTTCTCTTGATCGCTGAGGTTTTTCAGCCCTGCTTGCCGCACCCTGGGAATGGGAACTGCCTGGGATTTGGGTCTGAGTGACAATTGCAGTTTAGCCGCCTCCTCAAGGCGGGACCTCAGGCTCCCTTCTCTGCATCGTGTTTTGGCCACTTTCGGAATCCCAACTGTGCAGAGCCGCTGGGTGGGTTGGAGCGATGCCTGCCCACCTAGCCCCAAGTGCCGCTGCATGGAAAGGTCCCACCTATTAACACAGGCCGGTGCAGCTGGGCTGTCATCGACACTGCCAGGACCTGGAAGGGGCTGGCGCAGCCAGAGCTGTCTAAAGAGAAGCGAGGCACAAGCTGGGGTTCCACTTTCATTTTCTGTTGGTCTTGGGGAGGAGGGACGGGAACAGACACTGGCATAATTTTCTGAACCCCATGTTTTTTGTTGACAAATCTGGGGCAGCGACCGAGGCCCCCATCCCTGGGGTTGTTGGGGGGATGAATGAGGCAGTAAGTGCACTCTTAGCATGTGACAGCCAGATGCACCCTGCCATTGAGGGGTTAAGTGTCCCTCTAGAGACTTCTGGAAACAGTCCTGGGCTGGGGAGGGAGGCAGGGGGGTCTCAGGCCTCTCTGCAGGTGAGCGAGCCTCCTTTGGAGAACTTTCCACCACGCTGTCACCCTACGAGGCTTCAAGGAAGCACTGTGGCACTTTCTCAGAACATTATTTGTTTTGCATATGGCACCGACAGGCACTTCCCTCTGCCACGCCTGGCCCCAAGCCACACGCAGCCAGTGCAGCCAGGGCTGTGTCCCAGCCGCCCTGCTCCTCCCTCCCCCAGCTGGGTGGGATTCTAGCTCCCGCAAAGCAAGCTGGGAGGTGCCACTGAGCACTTGTTTCCAACC
>CM052442.1:109400751-109453836 GCA_028533085.1 Varecia variegata | reverse complement strand
TCCCCCAGCACCTGCCCTGGACAGGCCTGGGTGAGGAAGGGCCACATGCGGCAGCAACGCCAGGGGTACGGGACAAGACTCCTTGGCTGGAGAAGGGCTGAGAATTGTGTTTTCCAGGAATTGGGCAAACAGAAATGTGAGAATCTGGGCTGAGAGCACACACCCCCACCCAGGACACCGGGCCCCCCAGATTCGTCCCACACCCCCCAGAGCCCTGCACAGCGCGCCTGACCCGCCGGTTCCCAAATCATCTCTGTTATTGGACCACAGCAGGGGGTCTCAACCAGGGCGGATTCTGCCCCTCAAAGGACACTGGGCAATGTCTGGGGACGTCTGTGGTTGTCACCACTGGGGGTGCTCCTGGCGTGGCGCAGGTGGGGGCCAGGGACGCTGCTCAGCACCTGCAGTGCCCAGGACGGCCCCACCCCACAGTGACCTTGTTCACTGCGTCTCCAGGTCTCTGCCAGCCCTGAGAGTCCTCGATTCAGGTTTCCCAGCACGATGCTGGGGACGTTGGTCTGTGGTGGGCTGGGGGTCAGGGGACCTGGGCTGACTCCTCCTCTCTCAGAGCTTCCGCACGCCCTGCCTGAACAGGGTGAGGGCTGTCCTCTGCAGGACCCCAGGATTTGAGAGCCGGGGGAGGGGGCATCGTCCTGAAGTTATGTCACCCATTCCATGAAGCCAAGGGGCTGGGTGGCTGCAGCCCTGGCCTCCCAGAGCGATGTCAGCGGAATGTGCTGTGGCTTGTGACTTGGGCTTCTGGGAAACTGACACCCGAGGCCGGGAGGGAGCCCCAGCGCAGCTGCCTGCTTCCAGCAAGCTCCAGGTGGGGGTTGGTGGGGGAGTCGGGGGAGGAGCCCAGGCAGTTACTGCAGTGCCCTTGGCACCCCCGCTGTGGCGGAGCGGGCTGTGTCAGGGAGGGCACCGTGGGTTCTGAGCTGTGCCACGTGCAGGAACAAAATGATGCCAGCTGAGTCAAGGCTGTTCCCAGCAGCAGGCTGGCAGCAGGAGCCTTTCAGAATCTCCATCGGACCATGTGCCTCCCCTGCTCACAAGGCCACCCACCACCCCGCTGCCCCCGCACCCCCAGGAGCAAAACCAGACACTTCACAGTGGCCTGTCGGCTTCTCAGACATCCCTAGCCACTCACCCCCCTAAAGGCATCCTCTTGGCACAGGACATTTGCACGGCTCTGCTAGACTTTCCTCCAATACTCTTACAACCTGCCCTTGTCTCTGCAGGATCTCTGTTCTGATGTCCCCACCTTTCAGTGAAGCCTTCCTTTTTTTTTTTTTTTCCTAAAGAGACAGGGTCTTTGCTGCTCTGTCACCCAGGCTGGAGTACAGTGGCATCATCACAGCTCACTGCAGCCTCAAACTCCTGGGCTCAACTCAAGTGATCCTCCTGCCTCAGCCTCCTGAGTAGTTGGGACTAAAGGCGCCACCACCACCATGCCCAGCTAATTTTTCTATTTTTTGTAGAGATGGGGTCTTGCTATATTGCCCAGGCTGGTCTCCAACTCATGGGCTCAAGTGATCCTTCCACCTCAGCCTCCCAAAGTGGTGGGATTACAGCATCCCTGGCCTCCACCCACTCCATGCCAGGGGCAATGCCCTTCCCCTGGGTCACAGCAACTCAAAACGTCCCCAGACTTTACCAAGTGTCTCGTGGGGGACAGAATTGTCCCCAGATGAGTTAGAGGATCCCATCCCCTCCCTGCCAAGACTTTACATCCCATAATCACCTCACACAAAATGTAGAGTTGGAAAGTATGTCATGGACACAGCCAGAAAGTACCCAGCAGGTCAGGAGGTGTCCCTGTAGGAGACCCTCTGAATCAGGGATGGGCAGACCAGTGTCTGTGGGCCGCCTGTTTGTGTAAATAAAGTTTTATTGGCAAACAGCCACACCCAACCCTTGACACGTTGTCCATGGTGGCTTTTGTGCTACAATGGCAGAGTCAGGTAGTTGCCAGAGACCATCTGAGGCCGGAGGCAGAGCCAGGCTGGCCGCACCCCAGAGAATGATCTGGCCCCAATGTCCATGGTGCTGAGGGGGAGAGACCCTGATTTAACTATTTGGACAAGAATCAAGTTCAATCCCTAGCTCACACTAGACACCAGAATAAATTCCCAGAGGGTCAGACGGTGGCGAGGCCGTCCTGGGCACTGCAGGGTGCTGAGCAGCATCCCTGCGTCCATCCACTCCATGCCAGGGGCACCCCCAGTTGTGACAACCACAGATGTCCTGAGACATCACGTGGTGTCCCCTGGGAGCAGACCTGTCCCAGTTGAGAACCTGGTTTTTTGGGGAGGCTAAGCCCACCAGCCTCGAGGGGTCAAGCCCACCTGAGTCCCTACAGCTCTGACCCCATCTCAGGCTGCGAGTCCTGGGGACCCCATTGGTCTGACCAAGAAGCTACATGAGACCCACCCAGACCCAGGACGTCCTGCAGGACACCTGGCCATGGTGCCTCACGACTGTCCACATCCTCCTCACCACCTGCAGCCCTGCAGGGTCTGTCCCCGGCTCCCTCCTCTGCTCCCAAACTCCCCCTCCAGGGAGCCTTCCCCCCTGCCCTCCCCCCTGCCTCCAACATCTCCCTAGAGACAGTCTCCCCCTTCTCCTCTCAGCCCCGCCCCATCCCATTTCCTTGTTTTCTAAGACTCTGTTTCGTTTTCTCCCGTGCCTGGGTGTGACGTGCTGTCCTGCGCTGGAATGGACGCAGGACAGGACTTTATTCTGTCTGAGTCGGGCTGGTCTCTAGCAGCTAGACTGTCGCTGGCACACAGTGGGTGCTGTTGAGTTAATATCTGCTGACCCCCGTCCACCCTCTACCCACTGGCTTGTCCATCTTGCCGACCCCTGGGCACCGGGCACCGAGGACAAAGGTCTCGCCCTCCTCTAATGGGGCTCTCAGCAACATTTCTTTCTTCTGTTCTATTTTTTAAAAAATAAACATTTTATTTGGAGTAATTTTAGATTTACAGGAAAGTTACAAAGATAGTATAGAAAGTCCCCGCCTATGCCCCGCCAGCTTCCTCTTGAGGTGACATCCTGGTCACAGCTGAGTAACGGACACGGGCACATTACTATTAAGCAAACTCCACACTTCATTCAGGCTTCCTCAGTTTCCCCTCATGCCCTTTCCTGCCCCAGGGCCCTGCCCAGGATCCCATGTGGCATTTAGTTGTCACAACATCTAAGGCTTCTCTGGGCTATGACAGTTTCTTGGTCTTTCCTTGGCATTTCCACTAATTTTCTTGTTTGTGTGTTTTGGAAAATAGTTACTTTCCATGTAAAAAAAAAAAGTGTCATTTTTGTTACCCTAAGAGTTTATTATTGTTATTTTTTAATGCATTAATACATATTGCACATTTCCTTGGTTTTAATTTCAAATACAGCAAATATCGATAAAAATAACCCACATAAACAAAAGCTCTTGGGAATCTTCAGGACCAGAAAGTTTGAGAAACTTTGTCCTGAGCCAGGAGTTGCCAAACTGTGGCCCGCAGGCTGCCACTGGCTCACTGGTGTTTTTGTAAATAAAGTTTTATTGGTACACGGCTGAGCCCATCTGTTTACATGTTGCCTGTGGCAGATTTTCCACTACAGTGGCAGAGACTGCCTGGTCGGCAAAGACTGAGACTTCCCAGGCTGGCTCTCTGCAGAAAAGTTTGCTGCTCCAGGTCTAGACTATAGCAATGTTGCAGCAAGGGCTTGTCTGTAATTAGCCAAACCATATCCACCGTGCAGCACCCACAGACATCAGACTGCCACTGCCACGTCCATCATGTCCTACCTGCTAAAGCAAACGCCACCACAGAGTATCACTCAGTCAGGAAAAGAGATGAGGCTCTGATACAGGCCACAGCGTGGATGGACCTTGAGGACATCGTGCTCAGTGAGAGACGCCCCACACAGAAGGACACACAGTGTGTGACTCTGTTTATATGAAATGTCCAGAATAGGCAGATCCACAGAGACGGGACAGAGAGTGGATTTGTGGGTGCCAGGGGCTGGGGAGGGGATGGGGAGTGACTGCTATGGGTCTGTGGCTTCTTTTGGGGTGATGGAATGTTCTGGAATTAGAAGTGATGGTTGCACGACACTGCATGTGCTAAAAATCACTGAATTGTACACTTTTAAAGAGTGAATTTTGTACTTTGTGAATTATATCTCAATAAAGCTATTTTTTTTTTAAAAAGAGAGAAACATACTTGTAAAATAAAAGTGGGTACGCCTGCATTTTGGCTCCAGGATGGTCACTGCTCCCCCATAATCCCACCACAGCCAGAGGAACGGCCTTCAGCTTGTCCCCCAACACCCCAGAGCAGTTCCTGTGCACCAGGAAGCCTGCCACCCAAGGGGCCGCTAAGCCACTAGACCAACAGGATATTTAAAAAAGGTGAAATGGTAGAATCCTTTCCTATCAAAACAAGTTAGAAAGATCTCATGCAAGAATCCAACATTTTCGGGCAATTAAAAGCAAAAGCACCAGCCTGAGCAAGAGCGAGACCCCGTCTCTACTAAAAATAGAAAGAAATTATCTGGTTAACTAAAAATATAGAAAAAACTAGCCGGGCATGGTGGAACATGCCTGTAGTCCCAGCTACTCGGGAGGCTGAGGCAGTAGGATTGCTTGAGCCCAGGAGTTTGAGGTTGCTGTGAGCTAGGCTGACGCCACGGCACTCACTCTAGCCCGGGCAATAAAGCGAGACTCTGTCTCAAAAAAAAAAAAAAGCAAAAGCAAAGATTTCATTGAAACATCCCAGCTGTCAGTGGGTTTCTTGGGACCACATGGCTGGTCACGCTGGGGGGCTGGGGGTGTGCACATGCCATAGGCTCCCCAGCCAAGCCCCCCCTGTCCTGCAGAGAACGGACATCCCGGGGCTGGAAGTGCTGACCTGATTCAAGGCAGAGTACTGGGACCCTGGGTAACCCCCCCAGCCTGGGCTTCCAGTTTTGTTTATAAAAGCGGTGACATGTCCCCTCCCGCAGGGCACTCTGAAGGCTGGAGGTTACACAGAAGCTGCATGACTCGCGCAGCCTTGAGCAAACAGGGGCCCCGTCAATCGTCACCTTTTACCTTTTTCTGGGTTGACCTCCCCTCAACACGACCCCAGCTGCTTACTGAGGACTGAGGACAGCCCAGCTCCCCTGCAGAGGGTGGGACCCCAGAAGGTGACTGCTATGCTCTGACCTCTGTTCCCTTAAAACCCATACGTTCAAGCCCTAACCCTCCCAACACATGCGACTGCATTTGCAGATGGGGTCTTTAAAGACACTATGAAGGTTAAATGAGTCATAAGGGTGTTTTTATAAGGACGCTTGTCCTTTTAAGAAGAGGAAGAGACAGGGGAGTTGCACACGCACAGAGAAAAGGCCACATGGGAACACAGCGAGGAGGCCGCCCCCTGCAAGCTGAGGAGAGAGGCGTCAGGTGAAACCCACCTGCCCACACCTTGATCATGCACCCGCAGCCTGTGCTACGGCGAGGAAATGAATGTCTGTTGCTGGAACCTTACTTGGAAAGGGGGCCTCTGCCCTTTTTGCAGATGTCACTGGCTAAGGCGAGGTTGTGTGGCGGTAGTGTGGGCCCTACGTCCAAAGACAAGTGTCCTTGCAAGAGACAAAAAAGAAGACAGAGGAGGCAGAGACTGGAGTGATGTGGCCACAAGCCAAGGGACACCTGAAGTCCCCCGAAGCCGGAAGGGGCAGGAAGTGGCCTCCCCTGGAGCCTCTGGAGGGAGCTTGGCCCTGAGACACGTTAATTCGGGGCGTCTGGCTTCCAGGACTGTGCAAGGAGAAATGTCTGTGGTTTTAAGTCCCCTTGGTCTGTGGTCACCTGTCACAGCAGCCACAAGAGACTCATCTGCTCCCCGCTCTCCCCTCCGGACGCTGTTCGCCACTGAGGAGCAAGTTCAATGCACAAAACCCCCTCCGACGATTTAAAGGTCACTTCCTCCCCACCCCCGTCCCCACGAGCATTCAGGCTGCCCTTCGGTAATCGCCACAGGGCACCTTTCCCGGAGGGTCCCTTCTTCTTCTTCTTTTTGGTGGGGCAGATTATTATTAAACTGCGGCTGTGCCCTGGGCAGGCTGCCAGGCACTCGGGCTGCCCGACCACAGCCCTCCCCTTGGCGCCCCCTCCCCCCGGGGGGAGGGTTAGGCTTACGAAGGTGGGAGATGTCTCCCTGCAGAAATAATCAGTCAGAAATGAAGGCTAAAAGACCCAGAAACTAGTTAATCCACTTGCTTCCGGGAAGGGGAGCCCAAAGCCGGCAACCCAGCAGGGAGGGAGGCTTTGCTGTCACTGCAACACTTGCACGCTTTGCGTTTTTATGCCACGGGCACAGCCACAGCGGCACAGCGCTTGCTCAATGCAAAGCCTTTGCTCCTCTTCCTGGGACCCAGGTGAGGGGGAGCTGCTTCTTGGCCCAGCTCCTGGACTCTGAGGCTCAGCCTGGGTTCCCTGCTCTCCCGGGAGGGATGGAGGTGACCACAGGCTGGGCCGAGGTGCCAAAACAGGGCAAAAGGGTGTTCCATACGCAAAGGAACCGAAAGCAGAGACCCAGGCACATATTCGCACACCACGTTGTCAGCAATGTCACGCACGAGAGCCATAAGGTGTGTGGCGGATGGATAGATGGACAAACACAACATGGTCTGTCCACACACCGAATATCACTCAGCCACAAAAAGGGACGAGGCTCTGACACAGGCCACAGCGTGGAGGGACCTTGAGGACATTGTGCTCAGTGAGAGACGCCAGACACAGAAGGACACACAGTGTGAGACTCCATTTATATGAAATGTCCAGAACAGGCAGGTCCACAGAGACAGGAAGTAGGATGGTGGGTGCCAGGGCTGGGGAGGGGGTGGGGAGTGAGTGTTTCATGGGCACAGAGGTTCAGTCTGGGAAGATGAGAAAGTTCTGGAGATGGAGGGTGATGACGGTTGCACAGCAACGTGCATGTGCTTAATGCTACTGAGCTGGGCACTAAAAAATGGTTAAGATGGTAAATTTTATGTTACATGTGTTTTACCACAATTAAAAAAGAGTCCCTCACCTCTGTCTGGCTTTGTTCCTCCTCCCCAGCAGCTGTGAGCAGCACCGGCCTGGTGGCCCTGCAGGCAGCTGTTCCCAGCAGTGTCCCAGGCCCCCTCCCTCTGCAGGAGGCCAGGCCTGGCAGAGCCTTCTGGGAAAGGCGGGGGGCGGGGGGCCTTTCCTAATGACCCCCAGGCAGTGGCAGGCAGGCAAGAGCCTGGAATTCTCTGCTCCGTGGGCCAGGCTGCTCCTGCCCCGGGAACAGGAAAACCAAGGTTGGCTCAGGGCATAGAAGCCACTGCCCAGCTGTCATCGTTCCCGGGGGACACAGAGCCGGGGATCCCCAGGCTGGGGTGGACTCTTTTTGTTTACTCCCCGGGGGACCCGGGCTCTGTGCCAAGGGGTCACATTCTGTCCCTGGGGGTCCCCAGAAGTCTTTCTCCTCCTTGGGCAAGGGCACAGACACCGGATCAGGGAGCAGGGGACCAGGGTTCCGACACCAACCTGTGGGCCACCCACTCACTTCCTGGTGTTTCCATGGTTACCAAGGAAGCCAGAAAAGGAACAGTCTTCGGGAAGGAAGAGGACAGGGCCCAGAGAGGGGAACGCAGGGAGCGAGAGGGCCCAGCCCTGCTCGGGGGACAGGACGCCTCCAGGAATGGAGACGGACGCTGAGCACTTCATGTTTCCGAGATGCCCTCCCTGTGCGTGGGTGTGGGACAAGGACCTCATAGCTGATTGCATCATTTATCCCTCACACGACCCTGGGCGGTGGGGTGCTTATCACCCCGATTTTACCAAAGAGAAGCGGAGGGTGCGAAGGAGGCTGGAGCCAAACCAACTGATTGTTGTCATGGGTGGGGCTGGAACCCTCCATGGCTCCCTCCTGCCCTTGGGACCTGTGGCTCCTTGCTCCCTCCCCCTCACTGTGCCTGAGGTCCTGGGTCCAACTCCTGTGTGCCCTGTCCCCTCTCGAGTCAGTTCCAGAGTTCTGTCCTTACTCAACTGAGATGTCACTTCCTCCAGGAAGCCCTCCCTGAAGCCCCACGTAAAGCCTGTTGCGTGGGCACCTGCTTTCATCCTCGGGCAGTGCTGTCTTCATCAGTTCACTCGATTAGGGTCTCAACTGGGGCAATTCTGTCCCCTCAAGGTGACACTTGGCAGTGTCTGGGGACATCTGTGGTTGTTAACAATGGAGGGAGGGGGAGCTCCTGGCATGGAGTGGGTGGAGGCTGGGGACACAGCTCAGCACCCTGCAGGGCTCAGGACGCCCCCACATTAACGACGACAAGCCCACCCCACGGTGCCAGGAGGAGGACCCCACTGGTTAATGGTTTGCCAGGGGCGCCCAAGGGTGCGGTTCCAGCCCCAAATCCCTGCTGCCACCTCTCTTCCCGCCTCCTCCGTGTGCCTTGTCCTCTCTGCACCTGCTTCCTCTGGCCCCAGCTCTCTTCAAGGACGGCCACAGCTGGCAGCCTGCACGGCTTGAACACCTGTCCTGGAGTGCCAGCCAGCCTGGCTTTCTGTCCCTGCCAGCTGCTCCTGGGTCCCCATCTCACGTGGGGCAGAGAATGACTGGCTCAAGGCTTGCCTGTCATTACGAGCAAAGCTCTGAATCAGACAGAGTATTAGTCAGGGAGCCGGGGAACAGCATGTCACATTCCGGGAGGCTAATTAGCTCAAACCTCAGCTCCGGCAACTGACTCAGCCCGGGTGCTCCATGTGATCGTTACTCCTTCCGGGGCCACGACAGTTATGTTCTGGAGGTTTCACTCACTGTCCCACGGTGTCACTGGTCCTGGCCACAGACTCACCTGTGTGCAGGAGGTCAGGTGAGGCTATGTCCCAGATCTTTCATTCTTTCCTTCTTTCACTCACTTGCTAAACATCTCACAGGGACTTGGACCAATGCCTGATCTTAAAGAGCTGACGTCTGGCCCCAGGTGACAATCACGAAACAGTTGCCATGTGGCCCTGGGCACGTTACTTAGCTTCTCTCCGCTACTATTCTTGTCATCTGTGAAATGGAGACAATTTGCTCCACTGCAACATAGTAGGTGTATTAGTCAGCTATTGCCGCGTAACAAATTGCCACAGACTTCGCAGTTTAAAACAATACCCCTTTGTCATTTCACAGCTTCTGTGTGTCAGGGGTCTGGCACAGCTTCTCGGGGTCCTCAACTCAATCTTGTAAGATTTCAGTCTTGTAAGCCTGGAATCAAATCAGTATTGGCTGGGCTGAGTCCTCACTGGAATGTGGGGTCCTCTTCTAAGCTCCTTGGGGTTACTGCAGAATCCGTTTCCTTGCAGCTGTAGGAAAGAGGTCCCTGTTTTCTCATGGCTGTTGGATGGGGGGTGCTCTCAGCTCCTAGAGGCCACCCTCGGGTCTCTGCCACATGGCACCCTCCACAGGCCACTCTGTTTGCTTTCTTTAGGGCCAAGAGGACTAGAGCTGCTGCTTCCCTGGGGCAGCGAGGAGGAGGAGGAGGGTGCGGGTGGGGGCAGAGGTCCTGGCAGAAGCTCCTGTGGACGTGTGAGAGGCTGCTGCTCGCTGGGGAAAGGGGGAATCTTTAATCAGTAGTGCCAGGAAAACTGGGTAAGTGCTTGGAAAAGAAATGAAATTTAGATCCCTGGCTTATGCTGTGGGCTGAAATCAATTCTGGGTGACTGCAGAGTTCAACATTGAAACATACAGACCCAGACATAGTCACAGACACACACACACAACCATGCATGTGCACACACATGTGCACACACAGACACATGCACATATGTACATGAGCACCCACACAGACATGCATACACTCCCCCCACACAAACATACACCCGCACACACAAACACATATAAATACATATACACAAGCACCCATAAAACGTGCATACACTCCCACACAAACATACACCCACACACACACGCACACTCACACAACACATTCACATACACATGAACACACAAACACATGTACACACATATACAAGCAACAACGCAAAGATGCATACACTCCCCCCACACAAACATACACATGTACACGTGTGCACTCACATATACACATACACAAGCATCCACACAAACATGCATAAACTGCCCACATACAAACATACATACAAACATAAATATGTACATACATGTGCACACTCACACACACATGCACACAGGTGGATGTCTGCTGACTAAATCGATGAGGCAGAGGGAAGGAAAAAGAATCCCAGTGCCCACACCATCAGTGACCACGGCCAGGTGGAATCACACTGGGGGCCGGTTGGCAGAGCCATGAAAGGGCCCTGGGGGATGTGGCGACCCCTTGGGCCCACCGCCAACGAGGCCCCCTCCGGCCCCCACTTGGCTCCCCCATCTCCCCCGTCCCCTGACTTCTCATCATACATGAGTGTCACCCCGGTGTGTGTTTTGAGTCAAAGGCGGCCGAGGTCGGATGACTCCGCAGTGACCGTGTTTGCAGCATCCCTCGCTCTGTGGGAGGCTGACTGTGCAAGCGGTTGCTTAGCAACAGGCACGCATGCGCACTGCGGCTGCCCCACGGAGTGGTCCCCTGCCCGGTCCTTGCACACCGGAGCCTCTTCAGGTGTCCAGCTTCAGCTCGGGAAAATTGGGTGGTGACAGTCACCGACCCTGAAGAAGGACTGAGAGGACATCTGTGACAGGCCTTGACCTGCAGGGCTCCAAAGGGTGGGTTTGTTTGCTGGGGCTTGAGCAGGAACCACAGTAAGTCGGTCAGGCAGAGAACAGACAGAATGATCTTGACTCACCCCCGAGGCAAGGTTCTCAGGCACCAGGGTCTCACCCAGGGCACTGTGGGCATTCGGGGCTCATCCCTCCCATGCATGGCAGGATGCTGAGTTGCATCCCTGGTCTCCATGCAGGAGCACCCATCAAATCCAGACACCCAAAAATGTCTTGGGGACAAAAGTGCCTCCAGCTGAGACCCCCTGAGTGAGGGGATTTCACAGGCCCCAAGAGACTCTGCGTCCCACCATCACCTGCCCTGCTGAGGTCCTAGGAGGCTGCACATGTTTAAATCCACAACTGAGTTGGGAGGGAGGGAAGAGGGGAGTCCCACGGGCTGGGGGTCCCCTGGTCTGTACCATCTGCCCCGTCAGGAGTTTACTCTGGTGTCCAGAGTGAGCAGGGAATGGACTCAGTTTGTCCCCAAATAAGTATTAATAATTCAGGGTTTCCCTCCCCCCCTGCACTATGGACAGTTGTCCGGATTGTTCTCTGTGGGGGACCATCCTGGGCACTGCAGGGTGCTGGACAGCATCCCTGGCCTCCACCCACCCCATGTCAGGAGCTTCCCCTAACCACGACAACTACAAATGTCCCCAGACATGGCCCAGTGTCCTTTGCGGGGGGCAGGATCACCTCCAAGTGGCCCCTGCTGTAAAGGGTCAAGGTTGTGTCCAAGCTCCCCTGCCACCTTGGGAAGCACCACGTGTCCCCGGCTGCAGACTCAGTGGCAACAGGGTGCAAGGAGGGGGTTTCAGGCACTGGGGGCCGTGGCAGAGCCCCCCGGGGGGGTTCAGCATAGCACCCCCTAATTACATGTCTACTGTATAGGTTTTTTTGTGGGGAAGGCAGCAGCGGCAGCCTGTGACCTTCTGTGAGCAGAACATTTTAAGGTTTTGACGGTATACTTGGCAGTTCTTTCAGAGGAACAACTTGTCCACGGAAAAAAACTGATAATGATGTGCATTTCAACATGCCCAGGACAGGCTGAAAGCCGGGAACCAGCCGGGGGGAGGAGGTGCGCCGTGACGGGCAGGCTGGGGTTGGAGTTTGCTCACCGCACAAGGGCCGCTCTCAAGATAAAAGGCTCCGGTAATGCTCTTGGCAGAAATGCTGAAAAACTCCCAGGGAGAACAAAGGGCTATCAGAAAAACACATGCTTCGATTTGGAGGTCACAGAGTTCTTTGTACTGTACGCAGTGAGCAAAGAGGACAGCGAAATGCTTATGTTGGGACAGGGACTGCCACCACGGCGCTGTGGACACTGCGGCCATCCTGGGTGCTGCAGGGCGCTGAGCAGGGTCCCCGGTCCCCACCCACCCCATGCCAGGAGCACCCCCTTCCCCAGCTGTGACAACCATAAATGTCCCCAGACACCGCCCAGGGTCACCCCTCCAGGTTGGAGAGGCAGAATCACCCACCCCCTGAGACCCACTAACAAAGTTAAATTTCAAACAGTTCAAGATTTAAGTGTAGCACATGCAGCCAGTACAGAATACAGATGAATTTTTTTTTATAATCTTAAAATCTGGAAGAGTGCCACACAAAACAAAGGCAAACACTGATGTATGAAAAACATTGAAAATCCTCTGTGGCAAAAGCCACTGTAAGCAAAGTCGAAAGACATGCTCGGAAAAATATTTGCAGAGTTCAAACAAACGTATATAAAGACTTCAAACAAATCGAGGAGAGACAGAGACCTCAGCAGAGAGGTCAGCAGAGAACACGTCGGGCGACGCGCCCAAGAGACACCTGAGAGAGCGGGCGCTTGCACCCGCAGCCCAGGAGACCCAAACAAAACAGAAAGGAACTGTTCTCACTTGTCAGGTTGGCAAAGATTTAAAGACTGTAGTTGGGAGGGTGGAGAAATGGGCACTCCTGGTGGGAAACGGGACATTTCTGGAGGTCATTGTAGTCCAATGTCAAAAAGTCAATCACATACACACACACAGAGCATGGCGAGTCTATGTATAGGGGTTTACAGGAAACCACAGCCATCCAAGGGTTTACAAAGGTGGGGAGAAGAAAGAAAGAAAGGAAGGGAGAAAGAGAGAAAGAGAGAAACACTTCAGAAGCCATCAAGGGAGAATCACTTAAATAAATTACAAAATCATTTAAAAGGGAATAAACGGCCATGCCTTGTCACACGGAGTATTAAGCAAGCCTTAATAACGATGACAGAAATCTAGTTATTGACAAGAGGCCCATTCATCAAAAGGAGCACCTTGAAGAACAAAATCCTATTCACCTAGAATCGTACGTGTGGACGTAATTCACAAACACATCCCGGGACGTGCTCACGGGGACGGGAACAGCGGTCACTGTTGGGTGGGTGGGGAGGGCTTGGCGTTCCTCTTTGTACTTTTCTTCGTTCATTTTAATTTTTTTTTTTTTTAACAAGAACTCTGTCTGACTTTGACTTCGAAGACGGGGTGGGCAGGGCTCCCTCGTTTCTCACGCACACACGCACGCACGCACACGCACCCCACATGCATCCCGCCCAACAAACACTGAGATCTGTTTTGCACCAGGCTGAGCATCAACAAGCCTAAAGAGACCAGGACTCCGGTCCCAGCTTTGCTGCTAACTTGCTCTCTGGCTTTGGGGACAGCCTGTCTCTTGCGTCTCTGTCCCAACAAGTCTCCCTGGGGCTGGGACCTCCTTCCTCAGCCCGACTCACTTGGCAGGGTCCTGCTCTTGCCCAAAGACCTGGGAGGAAGGTCTGAGTCGGAGGCAGGTGGTGCTGGAATGCCATCCTCTGGGCCCCCTGGTTCCCCTCGAAGATGGTGACCAAAACTCCAGGCTGCTGCCTCAAAATTGCCCTGTCCCCCGTGTGGCCTTGGGGCCGCAGTTTGCAACCCCTGAGCAGGCAAGCTGGAGAGGGAAGGAGCTGCCCGACTTGGAAGACATACTCTGTGGCCTGGGGGCAGACGGCTTTATGACGGCTTTCGTGTGAGACAGAATTATAAACTCGAAGCCTGAATTACAGCAGCGCAGTAGCCTGTCCTGTCTTAGCCCGGCGGGTGAGCCGCAGCCATGCCCACTCCGGGCGCACTGCTGGCTCTTTGCGTGTGTTCACTCGGAGCTCTCACCTTGCCCAGACCGCTGACCTAGCAGAGCATGACACCAAACCCAAACCAACTGCTCAGAGAGTTTCGATCTCGCCAGGGATGAAATACCTTCGGGTCAAGTTGCTGTGCATAGCTTGATACTATGAAATCATGGAAGTTATTAATGATGAGAATCAATACTATGAAATTAAGGACAGGTACCCCAGCAATTGGCAGGTTTCCTCCCGACCCCAGGGTAGTCCCAAGAAGAAGGGACCCGGGTATGGGCAACTGATCCCTGTGGTCACAGTCCCGAGAGACCCAGCCCCAAGATGGCTGGAGTCACGCCTGGGGGACCCCCGCTGCAGTCTCCCTTCTTGCTCCTTCAAATCTTAGGGACGTGTGGGATCAGGCCAGGGGGGAGCCCAGCTCAGCTCACACCTCCAGCGGGTTCCACTCCAGCAGAGGGAATAACAGAGATGTCCAAGTCCTAATCCTCGGAATTTGTAGATATGTCACCTCACATAGCAGAAGGGACTCTACAGATGGGATTAGGTTAAGGATCTTGAGATGGGAGGTCACCCTGGGTGACCTGGGGACCCAGTGTCAGCACAGGATCCTCCCACGAGGAGGCAGGAGGGTCGGAGGCAGAGAGACTGGAAGACACTGCGCTGCTGGCTCTGGAGGGGGAGGAAGGGCCCTGAGCTGAGGGATGCGGGCGGCCGCTAGACGCTGGGAAAGGTAGACGGGTTCTCCCCTGGAGCCCCCAGGAGGGATCAGCCCTACTGACAGACACCTTCATGTTAGCCCAGTAAGGCCCATTTGGACTTCGGATGATAGCTGTGTGTGGTAAGCCATTCCAAGTTGGTGTCATTTGTCATAGCCAATACAGAAGACCCAACCACTGCCCGTGCTCTGTGTATCTGGGAGCTCTAACCTGAGCCTGGCGGTGTGGAGGCAGCCCCTCCAGCCGACAGGCCTGCCCACCAGGGAGCTGTTCTCCCTGACACCCCAATGGGAGACACTTGTTACAGGGACAGGTCTCAGAGGACAATGACCCCATCAAACAAGGTCATTCCAAGAGACCTGTGGGAGACCAGAAAGCCCAATGCTTCTCGCCAGGGACTGCTGCATTTAGCCTTGAAGGCGCTGTTAACTTCTGCAGCCAGTGGCGTTTCCCTATCAGACTGAATGTTTAAAGAAGCCCAACACTGGCCGGGCGCGGTGGCTCACACCTGTAATCCCAGCACTCTGGGAGGCCAAGGTGGGAGGATCACTTGACGGAGTATCAAAGAGTAAGACCCTGTCTCATAAAAATAAAATAAAATAAAATAAAAAAGCCCAACACCAAACACCTGTGGTGTGGCCAGCCCCAGCGAGTTCCTGGAACTTTTCTTTTTTAGAGACAGGGTCTTGCTCTGTCACTCAGGCTGGAGTGCAATGGCATCATCACAGCTCACTGCAGCCTCGACCTCCTGGGCTCAAGTGATCCTCCTGCCTCAGCCTCCTGAGTAGCTGGGACCATGGGCATGCGCCACCACGCCTAGCTAATTTTTCCATTTTTTTCTAGAGACAGGGTCTCCATATGTTGCTGGGGCTGGTCTCGAACTCCTGACCTTAAGTGATCCTCTCGCCTCGGCCTCCCAGACTGCTGGGATTACAGGCGTGAGCCACTGCGCCCGGCCACCTGAAACTTTTTAACACCTTCCCGGCTCTGCCTCGCCTTCCTACTGTGGCGTTGCCATCTGTTCTCTTTCCGACTGAGCTTTTTTGTTTGTTTAACAGCCTCACTGGGGTAAGATTTACACGTCCAAAGACCCACCGGTCTTTAAGTGCACACAGTTGCAAGAGTTTCAGTTAATTTATACGGTTGTGCAACCAGCAGCAAAATCTCATTACAGAACACTGTCATCGGCCCCAAAAGCTGTTCCGATCCCACCCCTGGCCCTCAGGCAACTGCTGATCTGTAGCTTTTTCTAGAAACTTCCTATAAGTGGAATCATACAATATGAAGTCTTTCACACTTTTATATTTGGATTCTTTTATATATATATGAAAAGCTTTTTATATCCATGCTTTATATGCATAAAACAGCTCTCCATATACACACACATCAACTTTATTGAGATACAAATCATATGCCACACAATCCACCCATTGAAAATAGACAATTCAGTGGCATTTAGTATGTTCAAAGAGTTGCGCAACTGTCACCTCTAATTCCAGAACATTGTATCACCCCAAAAAGAAGCCCCGATCCCATCAGCAGTCACAACTACCCTCTCTTTCTCCCCTCGAAACCACAAATCCACATCCCCATCTCTGCGGAGCTGCCTGTTCTGGACATTTCATATAAATGGAGTCACACACTGTGTGTCCTTCTGTGTCTGGCATCTCTCACTGAGCATGATGTCCTCAAAGTCCATCCACGCTGTGGCCTGTGTCAGAGCCTCGTCCCTTTCTGTGGCTGAGGGATACTCCAGTGCGTGGATGGATGGCTCTATTTTGTCCAGTCACCCCTTGACGGACACTTGAGTTCTTTAACTCATTTCTATATGTGTACATATCCTTTTCTTTGTAAGTAAGTCTGCTCTGGAGTTACTGCCCATGACAACGGTGGCTTGTCACCGCTGCCAGGGAGGTGAACACTAAGATATCTGCTCAAAGCTTAAAAGACGTCTACTACGGACGAGACCAAAATGATTTCTATTGGGCTGAGCTAAAATATCCATGTTTTAACTTTACCGAGGTACAGTTTACATGCCATACAATTCAACTGCAGTGTGCAATTCAAAGATTTTTTATGAAGTCCACCGAGTCATGTGGCCACCCCTGCCACACAGTTCTGAACTGTTCCATCACCCCCGAGAGACCCCTGGGGCATGCAGACAGCCCCCACCTCTGACCACCACAGATCACCTATCTGTCCCTACAGATCTGCGTTTCTCGGGAATTCTGCCTTCTTCTCTAACTTGCGTGTGTGTGTGTGTGTGTGTGTGTGTGTGTGTGTGCGCGCGCGCGCGCGCGCGCGCGCGCGCGCAAGTGCTTGCATTTACTTCTTTTGTGCACAAAGTAAAGGAAAATAATTTATTTTTAAATAATTTCTTCCTCCTACATTTTAAAAGCCTTTCAAAACCCTTCAGAGGCAACCATACAGAGGACAGTTAAGGGACCAACATCGGAGTCTCAGCTCTGCTCCTAACTTGTTCAAAAGAATCTTCACAGATGATATAGCTGGTGGCAGATCCCTCAGGAGTGGCGTGGTGCTATCCTTGGGGTAATGACTGGGTTTTTGCTCTCTTAGTCCTGAGAGAGCTGATTTATAAAAAAATAAAATAGAAGAGCTCAGCACCTCCTCGCCCCGCCCCCACCCTGCCTGCCTTCCTCCGGCCACTGACACCCCTGCTTCCCTGGGCTTTCCTCCGTGAGCAGAGGCAGCCTGCGCCCCTCCCCAGAAGCAGGTGCCGGCGCCACGCTCCTTGCACAGCCTGCAGAACCTCGAATCAAATAAACTTTGTTTTTATACGTCACCCAGCCTCGGGTATTCCTTTACAGCAACGCAAATGGACTAAGACACACTGGAGCATCCCCAGGCTGCCATCGCGCCAGAGTGGATGGCGCGTTTCAGACACATACGGCATCCAGAGACTCAGCTCTGCCCTGGGTGGGGACCATCGACACATCACCCTCCATGTGATCGGGCATAGGGGTGAGGGCTGAAGCTCCTTCTGCAAACCCCTAGGATGGGAGACCGGGGACAGGCAGGGACACAGCCGTGCGCCTCTCCAGCACTGCGTACCCTGCTTCGAGGGCGGGAAATGAGCCCTTGGTGGAAAAGACAATCTGTGGACACACAACTATCAAGGCCAACGTGCCCGCCCCAACGGCACCCCCACGTCCCAAGGAGTCAACTGAACACCAGCGGCAACTGTGAATGTGGAACGAAGGAAAACAACGTGGCACTGACCTGTGCACAAGGCCTGGCTGTCCCCAGCACCGAGAGGCTCGGAATCCAAGCTTTGCTCCCTGGAAGAGAAACACAGCATTTTAGGTCAGTGTGGCCGGGGGGGTGGGGTGTTGGTCGGGGTCAACATTGAAGGACAGTCCCCTGCCCGTGACCAGACACGGTAGAGGTCATTTCGGGGAGTCCTGCCTTTTCGTTTCCAGCCAAACTGTGGGGACAGCACGGAGGCAACACCAGAGAGGTTCCATTCAAGAAGGCAAGACATTGGAGATTCACCACGTTGTTCCTAATACGTTTTCCAGGTGTTTAAAAACTGAATTAAAACAAGGATTGATGTTTACATGACATTTTATAGTTTATAAAAGATGTTTATCTGTGTCTTTTGAGCTCCGTGGTCCCCCTGGGAGGAGGAGGAGGAGGAGGCTGAGTCAGTGCCCTGTCCCTGGTGCCCACGGGTGGCCAACTCATCCGGGTCTTCCTGGGACTTCCCCGGAGTCAGCGTGAAAGTCCTGAGTCCCGGAAACTCCCTGGTCCCGGCTGAACTGGGACAGTCGGTCTCTGAGCAGAGCACAGCCCCAGCGCAGGCCTGGGGCTGTGACCTCAGAAGGCGCTGGGGAAGCTGCCCTCGGGGCGTCTGGGAACCTGGACGGGGCCCCCCCACCTCACGGACAGCAGGGGCGGATGGGCCTAAACCGCTCCTACAAACACTGAGGTCTATGCCCGATCTCTGGTTTCCTCTGGGGTCTGGAATTGCAGCACAGGCCAGGCAGGGGACCGCGTGACCAGCCCCCAGGGACAGCTGGGCGTGGGGTCTCTGCAAGCTTCCCTGGGGACAACACTCCTCACGTGTCATCACTGCTCCATGCTGGGGACAGAGTGTGTCCTGTGTGACTCCACAGGGAGAGGGTCTAGAAGCTGGGCCTGGCCTCCCCGATGCACCCCACACGACATTCCCCTTTGCTGACTCTGCTGTGTCCCTTTGCTGTCATGAACCACGGCCGCAAGGACAACCACACACTGAGTGACCGCACCTGGGGGTGCCTTTGGGGACCTCTGGTCAGTCAGCAGGTGAAGCCTCATCTCTCAGACTGGACACCCCCACACTGAGGGCCCCAACTCTCCTGCCTGGCCCTTGCTGAGGGGCCTTTTGGCTCAACTGGACAAAGCTGGATCTGTCACCCGCAACGCCCCAGATCCCTGCAGCCCAGGGGGCCGGCTCAGTGTACTTGACCCTGCACTAGAGAAGTGAACCAAGACACCCCAGCTGAGCCAAGGTTACACCTGCCTTTCCTGGTTAGGTCCAAATGGATGGTACCCGGACAGGGAGGTCACCCTGCAGGCCACGCCAAGACGCGTCCCACCCTCGAGCTGGAACAGCCCACAGAGAAGCTGCCGCAGATCAACAATACTCTCCACATGCACCCCTGCTCTAGCCTGTGTCAAGCTTCATCCCTTTTCACGGCTGAGTAATATTCCATCATGGGGATGGACCATGCTTTGCTGACCCATCGCTCACCTGTTGAGGGGCCAGCAGTTGTCTCCACTTTTTGGTAACTACAAATCACGCTGCTACAAATGTTTGAATGCACATCTTTTTTGTGGACATATGTGGCCATGTCTCTTCACCCTCCCATACCAAAAGCCCCTTTAAAAGCTCTAAGAGACTGGAGGGTTTTCAATGCCCCCCCCTCAAATAGCCCGGCGCTGGTCTCTACTGTTTATCAATACACTGACTAACGTAAGGATGCATGCTCAGCAAGGCATGATGCTGGGGCCATAGTGGACCCCTAGCCTGCCCACAAGGGGTTCTCAAAGTCACAGGCCAGAAAAACAAACCATGGCCCCAGGTATCAACAGAGAAGATTCAGGTGGGCAATGCAGCCATCAGGAGATCTGAGAGTGACCTGGCTGCAGGGTCCTCACTGTGCCTCACGGGATGGACAGTACTTCGAGAAGAGAGGAGGATGTGGCAAACGATGTGGCACCATCACCCAGCATGTGCCCAGCTGGCCAGTGAGGCTGGAAGTCCAGGGCTGCCTAGACAGGGCTGGGGGGCTTGGCTAACTCAAGGTCCCCCCCCGCCCCCCGGGCACTGTGGACATTAGGCCTGGATCATTCTCTGGGGTGGGGCATCCTGGGCACTGCAGGTGCTGAGCAGAGTCCCTGCCTCCACCCACCCCATGCCGGGAGCACCCCAGGGTGACAACCACAGATGTCCCCAGACACTGTACGAGGGCTCCTGGGAGTGGGATCATCCCCGGTCAGACCCCCTGGTTTAGCCCCATATATGGTGTGAAGTCACCCACTAGGGAAGGACATGGGGCCTCCCTGGGGACAGAAGTTGGAGGCCCCCAAGGCTTGCAGCCTAATGACAACAGAGTCGAGTGGTAAAGGTAGCTAGAAATTTAGTGCCAGAGGGCAGGAAACATGGGTTTGTCTGTGGAAAACTGTCCTGAGACTGCAGCAGCCCGAAAACGCAGCCGGTACGGGGACAGTGGGGGGGTGGTGGGTGGGCAGAAGCCCCTAGGCAGGGACCACACACAGCCCCTCCAGCCCTTTCTGCGGATTAAACAGGGTCACTTTTACAAGGCCTTTCACATACAGCTGGCACTCGATAAGTGCTGGCTCCCCCCTATATGATATGACGAGAAAGGCGCCTCACTCCTAGGACGTTATTCCTGGAACCCACAACCCCCGTGTCATGGTGAGAAAACTCCAGACACACCCCGGTCGGGGAACTTGTGCGGGACACCTGGCCAGCCCCCCTCGAGACTGTCAGGGTCAAGGAAAACAAGGAAAAACTGAAAAACTGTCACAGCCCAGAAAAAAGGAAACCCGAGATGGGGTCCTGGGACCAAGAAAAGGACATTAGGGGAAACGAGTGACACTGGGATCAAGAATGGAATTTGGCTACAAGAAACGTACAACGTGGGTTTCTTGGCCATCACAGATGGGTGGAGATTGTGTAAGGCGCTAACACTGAGGGGAAACTGGAAGGGGGCAGACGGGAACTCTGGCTTTCTTTGCAACTCTTCCAGAAACCTAAGGTTATTCCAACATGAAAAATTTGTTTAATAAAGCAACTGATTTTTTTAAAAAATTTAATGTTGGTTCCCTTTCCCTGAAGCTGAAATAAATCCCCGCCGTGCCCTGCAGGTGGCGCCCCTGCTGCAGGAATGCCCTGAACGTCCTTGGGATCCGAGAGCTGCAAACCAGGGTGTCCACCCAGGACAGGTGCTGCCCAGGCCTCAGTGGCCGGCAGGGATGAGAGGTGAAAGGGCCGGAGCCACATGCCCACGCGGCTGCCGGAGGCCGGGACTCCCGCCTCCACCTTGCAGGGCTACCTATGCCCATGATGCTTCAACGTTGGATGACTGAATTGATTGAAGACTCACAGGGGATTTCAAAAATAGTTTGGAGGGGTCCCACGTGCCTTTCATCCAGCTGCCCTGATGGTGACAATTTACACGACGAGGGGACATTATCAAAGCCAGGAAACTGAGGCAGGGCCCATACGCTCCGTGTACAGACCCACCACTGAGAAGCACTGTGTTTTTAGACAGCCTTACTGAGATATAGTGCCCACATCACACAATTCACACATTTAAAGCGTACAATTCAGTGGTTTTAGTTACCTTTGCAAAATTGGGCAACTAGCACCTCTATCTAGTACCAGAACATTCTATCACCCCAAAAGGAAGCCCCGTCCCCATCAGCAGTCATCCCCTCCCCCAGCCCCTGGGGACCACGAATCCACATCCTGTCTCTGTGGATCTGCCTGTTCTGGACGTTTCATATAAACGGAGTCACACACTGTGTGTCCTTCTGTGTCTGGCGTCTCTCACTGAGCACGATGTCCTCAAGGTCTATCCACGCTGTGGCCTGTGTCAGAGCCTCGTCCCTCTTCATGGCTGAGTGATGTTCCACGTGTGTGGAGGGACGGCATTATGTCTGTCCACTCACTAATTGATGGACATGGGGCTGTTTCCACTTTTTGGGGACTGGGACTCTGCTGCTATGGACATTTGTGTCACATGGACCATTTTTAAGCTGGTTTCTCACTTTCTACCTTCACAGCTACAGACTGCAAACCTCCCCGTCCCAAACCCTTTAACCCCAGCTGATGGCTGTCCCCAAGCCTTCGGACATGACAGCGCAATGACCACTGCAGACGCCCCTGCTCTCAGCACAAGGAGAGTGCAGTGTGGGTGAACCGCGTCCCAGCCACTCTGTCCTCTGGGCCACGAGTCACAGCAGCTGGCGCCGGGCTGTCTCCGGCGACCTTCACTCGCTCACTCAGCCGGACAAAAATGCTGGGCTTTCACGTTCCCTGTCTGTATGAATTCCACCCCCTCCCCTGCCTCGGGGGCGGTGGCAGTGGAGCAGAGGAGAAGGGACCTCTCCACGGGGACCACCACAGAACCTGCAGAGCCGGGGGCAACATGAAACCGTGGGGCCCCTGCTCACAATTAGCAGGAATTTCAAGGGACCGACAACAGCATTAAACCCAGCCCTGCCACCCAGCAGGGCAGGTGAGTCTCAGATAGGCAGCGAACACGCCAGGTAGCCGGCGCCAAGTGCTGCAAGGGAGAAATCAATCGTGCTCGCTCAAGGAATAGATGCCATGTCCGATGGTGGCGGTCAAGGGACACCCCCATAGAAAGGGCTGCCACCTCCTTCCAGGGCTCCCACACCCCCTGTGTCCCGAGACATGCATCGTATGATCTCCCTTCCCCACCGTGTTCACAGTTTTCTGTTTCTTTCTCTCTCTCTCTCTTTTTTTAAATTGAGATAGTCACACACCATAAAATTCACCCTTCTAGAACCTAGAGGACACATTGCTAAATGACACGTGCCCAGACATAGAGAGGAAAATATGGCATGATCTCACTTATATGTGGCCTCTAAAAACAAAACAAAACACAAAACTCAAAATACACAGGAACAGAGAGTTGGGGACAGAGGCAGGTGGAGGGGGGAACCCGGGAGACAGAGTTCAAAGGGCACAAAGTGTCGCCTGTGTTGGACACATTAGCCTGGAGCTCTAACCACGGTGTGCCAGCTACGGTTAAAAATAGTGTCTTGTAGGCCGGGCGCGGTGGCTCACGCCTGTAATCCTAGCACTCTGGGAGGCCGAGGCGGGCGGATCGTTTGAGCTCAGGAGTTCGAGACCAGCCTGAGCAAGAGTGAGACCCCGTCTCTACTAAAAATGGAAAGAAATCAGCCAAATAACTAAAAATAGAAAAAATTAACTGGGCATGGTGGCACGTGCCTGTAGTCCCACCTACCCGGGAGGCTGAGGCAGGAGGATTGCTTGAGCCCAGGAGTTTGAGGTTGCTGTGAGCTAGGCTGACGCCACGGCACTCACTCTAGCCCGGGCAACAAAGCAAGACTCTGTCTCAAAAAAAAAAAAAAAAAAAGTGTCTTGTATTCTGGAAATTTGCTAAGAAAGTATCTTTTGGGGATTTTTACCATGCACAGAAAAGGGTGACCATGTGAGATTGACTGAAATGCTAACTTTCTTGGCTGTGGCATCATATCACTCTGTTGATATTGTATCAAAACATCGTGTTGTACCCCTTAAATATATGCCATAAAAAACAAGTATGTAAATTCACCCTTTTAAAGTATACAATTCGGTGGCTTTTAGGAAGGTCACAAGATGGCGCAACCATCCTCTGTAGCTAATTCCAGGGCATTTTCTTCTGCCCTCTAAAGGGACCCCGTGTCCACCTGCAACAGATGGTTTAAAGCCCAGGTTCCCCCAGGAGAGGGGAGACCCCAAACGGCAGGGACTGTGGGGGTTCGCTTTGCCACTGTGGCTCAGACACCTCCCACAGAGCCAGGCCTGCACGAGGCGCTCGATAGATAATTACTGGGATTTGGCTCAATCCAGCCGGTGCTGCTGAGGGAACAGCCCAGTTCCCCCTCGGGGCCTGGCCTGTCAACCGGGAGTGACATTTGGAAGCCCTGCTGCATTCCTATAGGACGGGTAAAGGGGAACACTTAGCAGAGGTTTGGCCAGGGCAGGACACTCAAAAGATGCCACAGGCTGAGGCTCCTGCTGGCCCCACACAGGGGGAGCGAGGCCCAGCTGTGGACTCCAGCTGTGTCGTTTGTCACATTGAAAAAAGGAAAACAAAAACCAGATCTCACCAGCAGTATTCACGGAGGATCTTCCGGGGTTACTATGTTGGCTGCTGGTTTCTATTTTGCTCGGAAGATTTCACAGCCTAACGTCCCTAAGCAGTGCGTGGGGACACAAATGGCTGGACCCTCAGCCCCCGACCCTGGGGGTTTTGCAATGACAAGAACAGAGCAGGAAAATTCAGGGGCAGGGAAGGAGGTGAGGATTGATCTGCCTCCCACGGTCCCCTGCCCTGCTGAGGTCCTAGGAGGCTGCACACGTCTAAATCCACACCTGAGTGGGGAGGGAGAAGGCAGGGGAGTCCCAGGGGCCGGGGGTCACCTGGTCTGCACCGTCTGCCCCGTCGAGAGTTTACCCTGGTGTCTGGTATGAGCAGGGAACGGACTCGATTCCTCTCCAAATAATTAACGCAGGTTCCCCTGGGGCACTGTGGATATCGGGCTGGATCATTCCCTGGGGAGGGGCCGTCCTGGGCACTGCAGGTGCTGGGCAGCGTCCCTGCCTCCACCCACTCCATGCCAGGAGTGTTCCCGGTTGTGACAATCACGAAAGTCCCCAGACATCACCCAGTGTCCACTGAGGGGGCAGGATTGAGCCGAGGGGACAGGAGGGGAGAGAAACTCCTCCAGGGAAGTTTCTGGAGCTCCTCTCTGAGGCTCCAAGACTGGCCCCAAGAGTTTGTGAGCTGTGGCCACCTCTGAGCACCCTGTCCCCTCTTGGACAGTAAATCCTGTCCACTCAGAGCCCTGGCGCCAATGCCATGAGCTGGAGGAGGGGAAGGGGGAGTGGAGGACACACAGGATGTCGCCGCGAGCCCTGCAGGGTGGATTCCACTGGCTTTAACCTGCCAGCCCCGCAGCCCCGGGCCCCGGGTAGTGTTCAAGACGCATCGGGGAGCCCCAGATAGAATCCACTCTCTAGAGCAGCAGAGAGAAAGAAATGCCGTTCTCTGTCACTAACACCAAATATAAATTTATTCAAATCACGTGTTTTCCACAGGGTTAAAACACATGATTGGTTTTTGGAGCAAGGCAGGAAAATCTTAAATATCCAGTGGTTTGTGGCCCTACTTAGTTCCCAGCACACACAAACATACACAGCATAATCATGGTATTGACATTTCCTATAGGCTGGGCGTGGTGGCACCTGCGGTCCCAGCTACTCGGGGGGCTGAGGCAGGAGGATTGCTTGAGCCCAGGAGTTGGAGGCTGCAGTGAGCTGTGATGACACCACTGCACTCCAGCCTGGGTGACAGAGTGAGACCCTGTCTCAAAAAAGAAAAAAAAAATTTCTAAAGACATTCTGGCAGGGGTGGGGGAGGGCGATGGCAGATAAAGACAAAAGGTTGATAAACCTAGGTTTCTTCTGCGGAAGGACAACACCATTCCTTACTTGTTGCATTGCAGCAGTCACTGTCGATTCAAGAAAACCAAGGAGCAAGTAGACAAGTGTCCAAATCCCAGCCACGGCGCCTGCCGCCTACGTGGGTGACGCACCTGGGGCTCCACGTCCTGACTGTCTACTTTGTCCGGGTTGAGAAAAAGGCTAAAAACTGACCACAAACATTAACACAAATCCCCCTGCACACAGCAGGTGCTCTGAGAGAGCCACGCCTGTAACCGGGAACAACAATGACAGAAACGCAAATATCTCAACAGCACGAAAACAAATAACCCGATTGAAAAAAAAAATGGGCAAGTGACCAACATAGACATGTCTCAAAAGAAGACATACAACTAGTTAACAGATGTATGAAAAAGCTCTCAAGATCATGGCCGGGCGCGGTGGCTCACGCCTGTAATCCTAACACTTGGGAGGCCGAGGCGGGTGGATCGTTTGAGCTCAGGAGTTCGAGACCAGCCTGAGCAAGAGCGAGACCCCGTCTCTACTAAAAAAATAGAAAGAAATTATCTGACCAACTAAAAATATATATAGAAAAAATTTACAATGCGTGGGATAGCAGATAAAAAGAAAAAAGAAAAAAACAGAAAAAATTAGCCGGGCATGGTGGCGCATGCCTGTAGTCCCAGCTACGTGGGAGGCTGAGGCAGTAGGATTGCTTGAGCCCAGGAGTTTGAGGTTGCTGTGAGCTAGGCTGACGCCACGGCACTCACTCTAGCCCGGGCAACAAAGCAAGACTCTGTCTCAAAAAAAAAAAAAAAAAAAAAAAAGATCATGATCATAGGAGGGGAGGGGAGGTGAGCTTAAAAAAAAAGAGAGAGAGAGAGAAAAGGAAAAAAAAAGAAATAGAGATCGTGATCATCGGGGAAATGCAAATTAAAACCACAAGGACATACCTTCCTACCCCAGTTAGGATGGATGGCTGGGACTAGAAAGGCGACAGGTACCAAGTATCCGTGAGGATGTGGGAAAGGGGAGGGACCCTCACACGCTGCTGGTGGGAATGTGAACCGGCACAGCCACCACGGACAACAGCACGGAGGCTTCTCAAAAAATTAAACATAGAACCACCATATGATCCAGCAGTCCCACTAGCGGGTATATATCCCAAGGAAAGGGAACAGTATGCAGAGGAGACATCTGCACCCCAAGTTCACCGCAGCACTGTTCATGGTAGCCAAGATACGGAATCAACCTAATGCCCATCGTCGGATGAATGAATAAAGAAAATGCATATATATACACAACGAAATACCATGCAGCTTTTTAAAAGGAGGACATCCTGTCATTAGTGACAACATAGGTGAAACTGGAGGACATTATGTCCAGTGCAATAAGCCAGGCACAAAAAGACAAACACTGCATGACCTCACTCACATATGTGGAGCTCTCCCTCTGTCACCCGGACTAGAGTGCAGTGGCGTCATCACAGCTCACTGCAGCCTCCTACTCCTAGGCTCCAGTGATCCTCCTCCTGCCTCAGTCTCCCGAGTAGCTGGGACCATAGGCGCCACCACGCCCAGCCTGGAAGGACTTTCTTAATTCTGCCTGCAATTCTCCTTTTTAAAAATCTTTTGTTTTGGAATAACTCTGGATTTACAGAAGAGCTGCAAAGCTAGTACAGGTTCCCAGACACCCCTCAGCCAGCTTCCCCTCAGGTTAATGTCTTACATCAGGGGTTGGCAAACTTTTTCTGTAAAGGGCCAAACAGCAAATAGTTTAGGCTCCGTGGGCTGTAGGATCTCTGTTGCATCTTCCTCTTTGTTTTTCTTTTTTTACAACCCTTAAAAAACATAAAAGGAATTCTAACCCCTGACTTTTATAAAAGCAGGCTGGGGATAAACAAAACATGGTACATATAAACCACACCAAAGTGTGCACCCATGTTCACGGCAGCAGCATCCACAACAGCCAAAGGGCAGAAGTGACTCAAGTGTCCATTGACAGATGCATGGACACACACAACGTGGTCCATCCACACACTGGAGTATCACTCGGGCATGAACAGGGACAAGGCTCTGACACAGCCCACGGCGTGGATGGACCTTGAGGACATTGTGCTCAGTGAGAGATGCCAGACACAGAAGGACACACACTGTGTGATTCCACTCACAGGAGGTCCCTAGAGAACGCACCACACCCAGAACAAAGCTTAACGCAAACTGCTGACTTCAGTTAACAATAGTGTATGGATACCGGCTCACCAGTGGTGACACATGCAGCACACTGACAGGGCAGGTCAGAGAGACGTCACAGCAGCCACAGGGGAAAGTGCATATGCAGGGACAGGGGATAGATGGGAACTCTCTGCACTTTCTGATAGATTTTTCTATAAACCTAAAACTGCTCTAAAAGTAGTCTATGAAAAGGGGGACTTGAAGACACAAATTGCAAGAGTTAGGTCAAGAACCAAGAATTCTGATTTAAGAGAGAGGGAGGGAGGGATGGAAGGAGGGACGGAAGGAGGGATGGAAGAAGGGAGGGAAGGGACCCACGCTAGACTACATGATCTCTAGCACTGACATTTATGAGCTGATTCATTCAACAAGCTGTTTTGAAAAGCCCCAGGGAGAAGCCTGGTCACTCTCCCGGCCAAGCGGATTTTTCTCCATGTCCCCAGAGTCCCAGTGAGTATCATAACGACATAACACCAAGAGGATCAAAACCGCCTGCCTGCTCAAGCCTGGATTAACCCACACTGGAGCCATCATCTGCACCTGGGGGCCATGGGGGCCCCATGAGCGGATCACAGAAGAGTCCTAATGGAATCAGATCCAAATGACAGCCCGTCGGATTACCCATGAAACAAGCTGGCCACTGGGAGGCAGATTAGCCTGGGATGCATGTGCAAATCCCATTTGGCACAAGAAAGCATATTCCAGCAGGCGATTAGCTTATTTCTGCAAGATGGCATGAGCAGGGGACAACCTCGTGTCTGTTCTCCCGTCACCCCAGCAAGACTCCATGCAACCGACCCTGAACCTTGTCCCCTTCCCTGCGGGAGAGACACAATTCCCTCCATTCCTGCTTTGGGCAAGACCAGCTTTCCCTCCTGCTCCAACACCACGTGGAAGGAGAACTGAACATACGATTTCCATCTGTCCACCCTGTTTCTGTTGTCCAGGGTAAAAGGGGACAAGCTATAAAGTAGCTGAAATAAATGGACAAAAGGCATTCCAGGGATGGTTCTAAAAACTGCAATTCTACCCAGAGCACCCTGGGAATGGAGTGGGCTAAAAACTCCCATATTTATCACTTTATATAACATTTCTTTTGAAGGCAGGTGGTTTGCCCCTCCCCCCTTTTAGGGACATTGGGAAAATAAGTATATTAATGTGTCCGTCTTGGCTGATTTCAGAAATACATTTTCCTGCTGTGGTGGCCTGTCCCTGAGAGGACCCCAATGGTCCCATCTCCTGGTAGTCATGCCCTTGTGTTGTATCCTCCCACCTTCTATCGGGGTTGGTCTGTGTGACCCACAGAACATGGCAGAGTGATAGCGTGTCACTCCCAAGACTGAGTCATAAAAGACACAGTGGCTTTGGCTTGCTTTTGCTTGGATCATGTGCTCTGGGGGAAGCCAGCCACCATGTTGTCGGGAAGCTCAAGCAGCGCCGTGAAGAAGCCCACATGGCACAGAAACGAAACCTCCTGCCAAGAGCCGTGTGAGGGCACCATCTTGGAAATAGATCCTCCACCCTGCTCGGGCCTTTAGGTGATACAGCCACGGCCATCACGTGCTTAGCAGCCACATGAGAGACTTTCAGCCAGAACCACCAGCTAAGCTGCTTCCAGATTCCTGACCCCTAGAGACTGTGGGGTAATAAATGCTTACTGTTTGCACTAAGCATGGGGCTAATCTATTTACAGCAAGAGATACCTGGTGCACCTGCCAAGGGAAGGAAGATCGGATTCACTTGATGTCTCCACGTTGCGATGGTTTGAATGTGTCCCCCAGAGAGCGTGCTTAGGAAATTTAATCCCCACTGCCACCGAGTCCAGAGGCGACCAGGTCAGGAAGCCTCTGCCCCCATGAATGGAGGGAGTGGGTTACTCATCTCTCTCTTGCCTTTCAGCAACAAGAAGGCCCACGCCAGATGCCGGCACCTTGATGTTGGACTTCCCAGCCTCCAGACCCACAAGAAGTAAGTCGATACTATGTATAAATCACCCAGTCTGTGGTATTCCATTCTAGCAGCACATGATAGATGTGTAGGCAACCGTTACATTTTTCTAACAGCAGGCAGTGAGCAGCACGGGACCTTTCATTCACTCCTTTCCCTGACATCTGTCACCCTGACAACCTGGTGAGACCCTAGACCTAGCCGATGCCATACATTCAAAGGGAGAAGATCGGAAGAACAAGCAGCTGGGAAAATGAAGCATTTGGCCGTTTCGAAAATTACCAAGATATAAACACCAGCGTCAGTTTTTAAAACTGAACAAATCCACTGGCTAATCTGTTTCCCACTAAAACAGGGTCTCCCCCAGGGACTGTGGACATTTGGGGCTGGATGTTTCTCTGGGGTGGGGCTGTCCTGGGCACTGCAGGTGCTGAGCAGCATCCCTGCCTCCACCCA
The DNA here is from genome assembly GCA_028533085.1 of Varecia variegata. NCBI lineage: Eukaryota > Metazoa > Chordata > Mammalia > Primates > Lemuridae > Varecia > Varecia variegata. The sequence goes on along the minus strand of CM052442.1, from coordinate 109,423,900 downwards.
CCCCATGCCACGAGCACCCCCTGTTGTGACAAACACAGATGTCCCCAGACATCACCAAGTGTCCCCTGGGGAGTAGAATCACCTCGAGTTGAGACCTACTGCTCAAAGGCACGTCCCTCAAGGACAGGGACAGTCAGGGACCTGGCGTTTGGTGACAGGCATACCCGCCCTCAGCCCCGGCTGCAGTTCCCCCACCCGGGAACGGGGTGGGCGGGACAGGCTGTCAGAGCCCCCTCTCCTTCCCACGCTGACATCCGCCGGCACGTGGCAGCAGCGTCTTGTCTCGTTGGAGGCTGGATATAGAAACACAGCCCTGTCCTTTGTGCCATTGCCGAAGTTGTCAACCTCAGCCTTCACTCATCACCACGGCAACCATCTAAATATGTCACCAGTGGAGTGCTGATTGCAGAGGGAGCGCAGGGGCCTGGGTGACGGGCTTGAGTCCAGGTGCGGGTGCAGGCTCGGGGGAGGCGCAGGGCCCAGGGTGGTGACATGGCTGCCCTACAACCACATGGCTGATCTCGACCTGGAACAGGGTCCATCACACCCCGGATCAGACGGAACAAAGGGGCAGTCCTGCTTGACCCCTGGGGCTAAGGGTGCGAGGACGGGGAGAGGATGCTGGCACTGTCCTGTCGGTTCTGCATCCCTGGAGCTTTTAAAACGCTCCCAACCTAGTCCTCTAAGTAACACAGGGAGGGTGGCCGTGGCTGGCACCGTCTGCTCCATCAGAAATCTATTTGGTGCCTCCTGGGAGCAGGGAGCAAAGCCCACCTTTTGCCAAACAACGAATGCAGGGTCTGCCAAGGGCATTGGATGTTGAGTCGGATCATTCTATGGGGGGAGCATCCTGGGCAGGGCAGGTGCTGAGCAGCGTCCCTGCCTCCACCCACCCCATGCCAGGAGCTCCCCCTGCAACCCGGTCATGATAACCACAGATGTCCCTGGACATGGCTCAGTGTCCCCTGGGGGGCAGGATGACCCCGCCATGCTGGGCAGTCCACACCCACCACTTGGAGTTGTAATATGTGGAGAGACAGGCAACGGCGATTTGGGAAGAGGGCCAGTTCAAGACAGAAATGAAAGAAAACATGTACAAACGGATTTCTTTTTCCACTCAAAATTAGAATAGCTGTGCTGTGTCCCGGGGAAAGCGTTGGGTAGGGGCACACACTCTGGCGGTGCCCAGGCAGAGAACCGGCCGAGAACCGCTGTGTCCTGGCCTCACGACCCCGCAGCCGGGTGACTGTCACCACTTCCTGCCTCAGTTGCTGAGTCTGTAAAATGCAAGTAGCAGCAATGCCTACCATGAGGTTGTTCTGGGGTCTAAATAAATATCTATAAGATGCTTAAAGCAGTGCCTGCGACATTGCTCATAGTGTGTAAAATTTGTTATTTAGAACTTGGATTACCTGCTCTAGTGACTGGATCAGCACTCAGCAAAGCGTGTCTGTAGAGGGCCAGACAGTAATTTTTTTTTTTTTTGAGACAGGGTCTCTGTCACCCAGGCTGGAGCTCAGTGGCGTCATCACAGCTCACTGCAGCCTCCAACTCCTGGGCTCAAGCTCCAGATAGTGAATATTTTCAGTTCTGAGGCCATATGTTCTCTCTTCCAGCTCGTCAGCAATGCCATCGTTTCTCGAAAGGAGCCGTAGACTGTGCAAAAAGAGATGGGCGTGGCTGTGTGCCAATAAAACTTTATTTAAAATACCTGGATTTGGCTGGATTTGGCTGATTGGCTGTAAAGTGTGAGACCCCCGCCTGAAAGACCGTCTTTGAGAACACGGCACTATTTCAGCCACTACAGATGTCATCCGGGCAGCTTTCCAATTTTACACCCTGAAATTAGACCCCTGTCCACATGAAAAAGCTCTAGGTCTGATCCTCAATGCCACGGAGCAAAATCATGAAAGCATCCCTTGACGCAAAACACACATTCACAACCCCAAGGTTTTACTTCTTTTAAACGCAGAAGAGGCCATTGTTTTCCTTATCATCTGTCTTGGTTCGTGAACACCTCGACTTTGTCTGCTGGCTTCAAAACCTTGGCTGCAAACGGCATTCAAAATATCTGTGGAGAGCAAAATGTTCATCTTGTTCTAAATAGGACAGTGTGAGACCTGCAAAATCACCGCCAGTAGCAGCCCCTAATGAGCTGCCCCCAGCGTGAGAAATGGTTTTTGCATACAGTTGCAGGATAAACTAGACACCCCGTTAAATGTGAATTTCAGACAAACCACAAATAGATGTCTAGTATAAGTATGACCCATGCAGTAGTTGGCATAGACTTATACTGAAAAAAATTTTTTCTTTGTGGTTTATCTGAAGTTCACATTTAACTGGGCAACCTGGATTGTTTTTTTAAGAGACAGGGTCTCGCTCGGTGGCCCAGGCTGGAGTGCAGTTGCGTCATCATAGCCTACCACAGCCTCCAACTCCTGGGCTCATGTGATCCTCCTGCCTCAGCCTCCCAAGTAGCTGGGACTACAGGCATGTACCACCACGCCCAGCTAATTTTTCTGGGTTTTTATAGAGATGGGGTCTTGCTATGTTGCCCAGGCTGGTCTTGAACTCCTGGGCTCAAGCAGTCCTCCCACCTCAGCCTCCCAAAGTGCTGGGATTGCAGGCGTGGGCCACCGCACCCAACCAGCATCCTGGAATTTTATCTGGCAAAACGATCACTGGATTTCTGCATCTCTGAGTTTTGCAATGTTAAAAAGCAGAGGGCATGTCTTGGAGGTGGTAGGGGTTCAGGGGGAGCAGTGGTGGCCCATCCCTCCCACCTACCCAAAAATGTAGGACTGAAGACGTGGCAGAGCCCCACTGCTCATGTGCAGGCTACCCACAGTGATGTCCTTCCAAAGGGGACAGTATGCAAAGTGGGGAAAAGAGTCACTTTGCAGGAGAGATACCTGACAAACACACCTCAGCCAGGTGACCGGGGCCAGTGGGTCAGGTGGATGTCCTGCACCCTTGACGCTCGACAGGATGGGACAAGAAGGGCCTTCACTTCTGTGGCCTTCCTCCCCTAAAACCCACCACCCCAGCTTAACCGTAAGAAAAACGTCACACAAATCCCAGTGGGTGGACATTCTACAGGACACCTGACCAGCCCCCCTAAGATGGTCCATCAGAAACAACCAAAGTCTGAGAAACCATCACAGTGCGACGTGATGACTAATGTCACATGGGATCCGGGACAGGGCCCTGGGACAGAAAGAGGATGCTAGGGGAATATAGAAAACCCGAATAAACACGGACGTCAGTTAATGACGATGTAGCAACGCCGGTTTGCTAACAGTGACGGTCGCCCCGAGCTAACATACGACGTGAACAACAGGGGCAGCTGGGTGTGGGGGGCATAGGACTCTCTGTTCTATGTTCCCATTTCTTTCTCTGAATCTCAAACTATTCTAAAATGAAAAGTTTATTTAAAAAAAAAAGGAGGAGAGAGAGAGACGACAGGCAATTAGCTACTCATGCTGGAAAAATGCTCTAAAATGTGATTGAGGGAACATTAAGTCCCCGTGACAGCATCTAATAATGAGATGATTATGTAAAACCTAGAAAAGAAAGACGCTAAAAACGGGATATGCAAATCGGCAGGGGAAGTTTGCTCTGATGAAAGGGGTGGGGGAGGGGAGCAGGTGGCTGAGTGACTCGTGCTGTCTCCTGCTCCCCTAGCTCAGAGGACCCCAACCCAGCCGGGCACGGGGGGCTGCAGAAAGCCCTTGGAACATGCGAGCCTGACCTTGGCGATGCATTGTGGAGGCTGTGGCACCCAGGCGGCACGCAATAAATGCCCACTGAGGGTGGCAGTTTTATGGATGGAAAGTTCTAGAACTTGTTAGACGTTTTCAGGTACACTGGGGGTTCTCCGCCTTGGTGCTGACATTTGGGGCCAGATAATTCTATTGTAGGGGGGCCGTCCTGGACATTGCAGGTGCTGAGCAGCATCCTTGGCCCCCACCCACTCCATGCCAAGAGCAGCCTCCACCCCCGTGTGACAACCAGAAATGTCTCCAAACATTGCCAAGTGTCCCCCAATGAGAACCACTGTCCTAAAATATTCAACTCAATCTGCCCAACCACTCCATAAGGATCTGTATTATCTTTACCCTATAGATGTGGACCCTTAGGCACAGAGAGGTGATAAAACCAGCCCAAGGTCACCAACCTGGGAGGAAGCCCAGAGAAGAAGGGGGTGGTGACCTGTGTCAAATGCTACCTTAACATTGAGGGCCTCCGAGTTGGACAATGCTAATCTAACACAGCAGGGGGCAGAGGACTACAGCCCACCCACCACTTGTTTTTGTCAATAAAGTTTTATTGAAACACAGCCATACCCGTTTACCTGATGACGGCAGAGTTGAGCAGCTGCGATAGAGACCGCCTGCCCCTCGGAGCTGAAAGTATTTAGTCTCTGGTGCTTTACCGAAGAGTTCTGTTGACTTGTCGCAGAGAGAGATCCTACCTCACCACTCTAAGCCCTTGACTGCTTTCCTGTCAAACGCGCCATTTGCGTGCTCCATGACTGTTGTGTTGAAGGAACAAATGAAGCAGAGGCAGCCTCTCCAGACAGTGAAATGGATTCTTCCTGGTCTGGCCAAGGCCGGGCTGGCGGTTTGCACCCTCCCTGCTCGCCTAACCCCCAGCCTGGTGGGGGTGCGCCCACCCCTGTCCCAGGAGCAGCGACTGGCAGCTCGCCCGCCTCTGAGGCCCCATGCTTGGCTCTGCTGTCACCTCGACCCCGCTGTCACGTGGAGTGGTGCTGAGGCTTTGCTCCCAGCTCTGGTATCTGCAGGGACACATGTCAGCCTGACTCCACAAGGTCAGCCTTGCCGCCCCCACATGGCCAAAGTGACCAGCCTCATTTCCCAGACAGGAGCTGCCTCAGGCACGGCTCTGTGTCTGGGTGCCAAGTGTCACAGAACACCCTTTAATCTGAAGGTCACCTTGGCCCAGGGTCTCCCCCCACCCCGGGCACTTGGACTTTGGGGCCGGATTGTTCTCTGGGGAGGGGCCGTCCTGGGCCCTGCAGGTGCTGAGCAGCGTCCCTGCCTCCACCCATCCCAGGCCGGGAGCTCCCCCCTCTCTCAGCTGTGACCACCACAGATCCATCCCTGTCTGGGGGCTCAGCTCTGTCTGATCTCAGACAGCCGCCTCCCCACTCCACAGAAGCTCATGAACTGCTGACCTCTGACGGCCACTGGGGGTCTGGAGGAAGGACCCCCCCACCAAGCTCCCCCCAGACACTGGTGGCTCTGAGCCCTGGCCTGGGCTCAGTTGTGTCCATCACACCAACTGCAAGTACCAACTCCTGAGCGCTGCTGTAGTTAAAGTGAGGGAGGCTTCAAAGTCACTTTGTCCTCCTGCGTTTGCCTCCCCGAGTCACAGCCGCCTGGAATGAGCCGAGCAGAGGGACATTCGCCCTCAAGGGCCAAGGAGGAGGGCTGGCGGGGCTGGCCAATTGCCAGTCCGGGGGTCAGGAGTTTGAGGTCGGCCTGAGGCAGCCAGGTGCAGAGCTGTGGAACCTGCAGACACGACACCTGGCTCACTCGAAGGGACACCGCTCCTGGCCCCAGGGGACATAGCCCAATGTCGTCAGCTCTTCGAGTTATTCTGAGAGAAGCTGGAAGATTTCATAGTGTAAAATCTCCCAATGTTTAAACATCAGCAATAATTCAAAGTTTAAAACCACTGGGCTGGCCAGGTGACTGAGGTTGGCAGCTCATGGAGAGCCCACACCCCTGCAGTGTCCCTCCCCAGAATCCTGTGCCCCGGACTGTTCAAGGGGAGACATATTTTATAACACTCCTGCCCAAGCCCCCTCAGAACCACCTTGTCACCAAAAACAAGTCTGAGAAATGGCCCATCTCAGGAGATGCACCGAATAAATGTCACCAGGGAGCCTGGGTGGGGCCATGGCACAGAAAAAGGACCTCAGTGCAAAAACTAAGAAAATCTCAATCAAGTATGAACTTTAGTTAATAACAGTGTATCGGTATTGCTTCAATAATTGTGGCAGGCCGGGCATGATGGCTCACACCTGTAATCCTGGCACTCTCGGAGGCTGAGGCAGGAGAATTGCTTGAGCCCCGGAGTTAGAGGTTGCTGTGAGCTATGATGACGCCACGGCACTCTAGCCAGGGTGCCAAAGCGAGACTCTCACCATCTCACTCTCTCTCTCATCCCACCCTAAGTCCCCCTCCAAACACGCAGAGGCTGGTCTCTAATTCTCCATGAATACTCAAGGTGACTAAAGACAAGTAGCTGGGTAACTAACAGACACGATAGAATTACGTAGGCATTCTTCCCTTCAAAGAGTCACTTTGAAAAACGACTTCAAAGCAATATGCCATCTCATGATGTTGCAGCATGCATCCTCTGAAACCACCTTCAAAGAGTAAAAATTGGATGATTAAGAAATATAGCCCCACAACCTGGCAGTAATATCCTCGGTCCAACCAAAGTCTACCCTGTTCCCATTGGGCCATCTGTCTTTCTGACCCCCGAGTGACCTGTGACAGTGTGCAAGACACCCTAACATGGTTCCCCAGGGAGCCCCAACTCCTGGTCTCTGTGCCTTTTGTAATCCCCTCCCCTTGACAGTGGGCAGGACCTGTGACTTGCTTCTAACCAACAGAATATGCAGAGGTGACGGGCTGTCGCTTCTGTGAGTATCTCCCATGGGGATGTGACTCCCGTCTTCCTAGCAAACTCCTCTGCTGGTTTGACGAAGCAAGTTTTCCGTGTTGGGGAGAGACTCACATGCCAACCGAGAACTGAGGGAGTCTCCATTGCGCCAACAGGAAACTAAAACCTGCCAACAGCCACGTGAGCGAGCGTGGAAGCACACCCTTCCCCGGGTGAGTCTTCAGATGAGATCACAGCCTTGGCTGACACCTTGACTGCAGCTTGTGAGAGCCCCTGAGTGGAAGACCCAGCTAAGCCATGCTGGATTCCCAACCCACAAGACTGAGAGACAACAAACACCTGTCATTTCAATCCACTGTGTTTGCGGTGATTCCTTATGCAGCATTAGCTGACTGACTCGGGCTTTTTCCAAAATTCAAACCTACCCTCCAAAGATAAAAGTCTAAAATACATTCAAAATATACAAATTTGTATGTTTGAAATATACAGGAGCAGCCGCAGCCCATTTTTGGAGGGAATCACAACTGCGCCACTGTTGGAAGTGCAAGGTCTCTGTTCTAAAACCGTGCGGACACCTGCTTCGATGCGAAATCTGGGGGTGTTGGGAGAAAACAGAGTTACCCTTATTTGATGTTCATAACTCTGATTTTCACACTCAATCACACAAGCTACATCCGCCAGTTTTTATACGTAACCAGGCTTGGAAACTGTGCTGTTGTGCATCCCTGAACATTGACTGGATTAGAAAACAATGCTACATCGTTCTGTATACCGTACTAGTTTTCTTAAAACGGAACTGTTATAACGCCTCCCCCTCCGGCTGAGACTAGAATAGACAAAAAGTCCAGATTTTCACACACTTGGGACGGGTAATGTTTTAACACATGGAGAACGCTATGGGGTTACAGACTGCTTTAAATTCTGCAAACAAATGTGCAGCCGTGCCAACCACTCCTCACAGTTGGACGTGTTCGTAAGTGAACCCAAACAGATCACACTCCCGGAGACAGATGCGCGCCGGAAACTCATGTTGTCCCCTCAAAGAACTAAAGGGTCTCTCTGCGGCACAGGAGGATCGTCAAACCCCAGAACCATCCGAGGGCACGGCAGCAAGCATGAGGGTCCCGTAACGGGGGTCTGGCTTTCAGGAGAACACGGGCAAGGGGCGGTTCAGTGGCTAAGCCCAGTGTCATGCACAGAAAACCTGCAATCACAAAACCCAGGAAATGCCACCAGGAGCAGGAGAGGTTGCTCGGGGGTAGAGAAGCTGGGAGTGTTATTTACCAAACCCGGCTGTTGAAAAGCTGGTGAAAATAGCTGATGTCACGGCCCCTCTGCGGAGGACAGTTCTGAAGGACAGCGATGACCTAAATCGGCTCATGTGAGGGACCTGTCACACAAAGAACTGCTGGGGAAAACATTCCCCCGGATCTTATAGGATACAAAGGAAAACACATAAAAGACACATTCCTTACACAGGGGTAGGGGCAGAGGAGGGGAGGGGATTCTGTCCCCAGGGGAGATTGGGCCATGTCTGGGGACATTTATGGCTGTCAGGACGGGGCGGGGGGCGGGGAAGTGGAGCTCCTGGCATGGGTGGGTGGGGGCCAGGGATGCTGTTCAGCACCTGTAGTGCCCAGGACAGCCCCACCCCAGAGAATGATCCGGGCCCAGTGTCCACAGTGCCCGGGGAGATAGACCCTGAGTTAATTACTTGGAAAAAAAAGTTTTGAGTCAGATGCCTCAGAACGGGGCCTTATTTGGAAACAGGGTTTTTGCAGATGTAATTAGTTAAGATGAAGTCACATAGGACTAGGGTGGGCCCTAAATCCAATAACTGATGTCCTTATAAGAGGAGGGAGATTTGGACACAGACATGCGCAGGGAAGGAGGCCATGTGAGGACGGAGGCAGAGACTGGAGTAGTGTCACGGCCAGGGCATGCCAAGGATGGCTGGCCACACAGGACGCTGGAGGAGGCATGAAGGATCCTCACCCCGGAGCCCCCAGAGGGAGCACAGCCCGGCTGGACTCTGGGCTGCCAGAAGGCCCGAGAGAGAAATGACCTGGTTCTCTGATCTGCACTCTCCCTCCTAGACAGGGTCGAGCCCCACCCGGGGGCCTGGGGGCTCCTCATTTCCAGAGAACCTCAGAGCAAGTTCTCCGGGCTCTGATTGGACCCTCATGTCTCCGGAGACACCTCATCTTTATTACAGACCCAAATCTGTGTCAGCACCGTGGAGGGAAGATGCCACTTAATTACACTTCCGCGTGCCTGCCAAGAGTTCTTCCAGGGAATAGGATTTGGGGACGTGCCCTGGAGATGGGACCTTCCAAGCAGTGCTGAGCTGGTATCAGAGCAAGGGGTCTGATTCTAATCTAGCAACAGGATATCACAGAGCAGCAGAAAATGCCAAACAAATTTGCTTTTGCTTTGATTCTTTTTTTTCTTTTTATCTTTTTTTTTTTTTTTTGAGTCAGAGTCTTGCTTTGTTGCCCGGGCTAGAGTGAGTGCCGTGGCATCAGCCTAGCTCACAGCAACCTCAAACTCCTGGGCTTAAGCGATCCTACTGCCTCAGCCTCCTGAGTAGCTGAGATTACAGGCATGCCCGGCTAATTTTTTGTATATATATATATTTTAGTTGGCCAGATAATTTCTTTCTATTTTTTTAGTAGAGACGGGGTCTCATTCTTGCTCAGGCTGGTCTCGAAATCCTCACCTCGAGCAATCCACCCGCCTCGGCCTCCCAGAGTGCTAGGATTACAGGCGTGAGCCACCGCGCCCGGCCTTTATCTTTTTTTTGAGACAGAGTCTCACTCTGTCACCCAGGCTGGAGCGCAGTGGCATCATCATAGCTCACAGCAACCTCCAACCCCTGGGCTCAAGCGATCCTCCTGCCTCAGCCCCCCGAGTAGCTGGGACTACAGGTGCCACCACCATGCCCGGCTAATTTTTCTATGGTCGTTAGTCTGGGCTTGGCAGCCTTACGAAGACAGTGTGCCCTTCCCTTGGTTGGGTCCACACCTGTGGTGTCGGTGGGGAAAAACAGTAATATAATAGTAACGTATACTATAATATTAATATTAATATACAATATTTTGAGTAATGTTAACAGTGATTACAGCAATAGCAGTGACAACCATGGCCACCACCAACCCCAGGTCACAATCTTGTTCACAATCTCGACCCTTACGATGACCCTAGGAAGTGATTCCTATCCTCTTTGGAATCTTCCTCGGGCCCTTCCTCCCCCTTCAGAGCCAGCAGTGCAGCGTCTTCAGGTCTCTCTGCCTCCGACCCTCCTGCCTCCTCGTGGGAGGACCCTGTGCTGACACTGGGCCCCCGGGTCACCCAGGATGATGTCCCATCTCAAGGTCCTTAATCCCATCTGCAGAGTCCCTTCTGCCACATAAGGTGACACATCCACCAGTTCCAGGGATTAGGACAGGGACGTCTTTGGGGCCGTCAGTCTGTCTCCTACACCTTCCTCCAGGCCTTTACCTAAACCAAAGTCCATTTCTTGCCGCGCACCGAGCACCTGCTACATCCTGTACATACATTTTGTGTGGGCTTCTCAGCCGCTCTTGAGGCAGGAGCCTTTTTTACAGGCAAAGCAAAGAAACAAACAAAACCCGACGCTCGGACTACAGCATGTGTGAGGTTCTGCACGGACAGCAGCGGGGAGGTGGGTGGGAGCCCAGTGGCATCGAGGTGGCACCGGAGTACACGGTTAACAGAGACAGGGAGACGAGACGGGCACAGAGGGCGAGAGTGCAGTGTTGTCAAAGCCTGAGCAGAGGGTGTTCCGGGTGACACGGAGAACAGGACAGAGACCCCGGTAGAAGGGGGAGAAACGTGAACTGTGTCATGAGCAACTGCGCGCGGGCAGGGACAGGCTTGCTGCTGGCAGGTGCCCGTGCAGAAATCAGGGGGCAGGGGAAGCTCACGCCAGGCCAAGAAGCTGATGGACACGATCAGCTGGGGGAACTCAAGTCCTTGCAGAGCCCCGAAGGGCTGAGCTGCAGAAGGAGCCGCAAATGGACAAAAACCCCACTGGGCACAGAAGCGAGGACCAACAAACAGTGTGTGGGTTTAAAAATAGACGATGGGTCCTGAAATGCCACTCCTGGGTGTCTACCCGAGAGAAAGGAAAACCTACATCCACAGGGGAAACCTGTCCCCGATGTTCACAGCAGCGTGATTTGCAACAGCCAAAAAGTGGACGTAGCCCCTGAGGGGTGGGTGGCTGAACACGACGAGGTCCGTCCACACAATGGGATATTATTCAGCCTTAAAATACAAACACCGGTGAACCTTAAGGACGTCGTCATGCTCAGGGAGAGAAGCCGGACACAGAAGGACAAATCCTGTGAGATTCCAGTCACAGGAGGTCCCCAGAGTCGTCAGAGCCACAGAGACAGGAAGTAGGATGGTGGGTGCCAGGGGCTGGGGAAGGGGTGGGGAGTGAGTGTTTCATGGGGACAGAGCTTCAGTTTCGGGAGATGAGAAAGTTCTGGAGATGGAGGGTGGTGATGGCTGCAGAACAGTGTCAATGTGCTTAATGTCGCCAAACTGTGCAATTAAAAATGGCTAAGATGGTACATTTAATGTTGTATATAATTTACCACAATTAAAAACAAAACAAAGCAAAACAACAACAACAAAAACAAACAAAAAATAAAACAAAACCAGAGCAGGCAAGAGAGGAAGTGGATCGGGGAGGAGGGCGAGGGCAGGGCTGGGAAGTCACACGGCCCAAGTCCGGTGTATGCCAAGTGCCCGGTGGGTCCGAGGTCACGTCCAAGCCCACCAGGTCTCCCCCTCCCGAGATGAGGCCCCGCCGGCAGGCACAGCCCTGCACACCCAGTGCCCAACAACACCCTGTCGTGTTTGCCGAGTCAAAAGAGGCCATGAAGAAAAAAGCCTCCATGAGACAAAAGGCCCCATTCACTGTCCCCAGGAGCGGAGAGCCCATCCTCCTTCTCCCAGCCCAGTTTCACTTTTAAAGGGCACACCAAACACCCCGACATGCAGATATCCTGGTTTCCAGCAATCCTCTCTTTTTGCCCGTCACGCCATCCGTGAAAGAACTTGGACCCAAGGTGTGTCACCTTGGTCCCTGGAGGCCGGAGGGCAGAAACTGACACTGGGTCAGGTGGTTCCTCGGCCTTGGGTGGTCTGTGTCTCAGATCCCCCTGCGGATCTACATATCCTCCTCCCAGGCCCAGCGGTAGCTCACGCTGGTAATCCCAGCACAATGGGAGGCCAAGGCGGGAGGATCACTTGAGGGCAGGAATTTGAGACCAGCCTGGGCAACATAGCAAGACCCCATCTCTAAAAAAAATTTAAAAATTAGCCAGGTATGTCGGAGTACACCTGTGGTCCCAGCTACTCAGGAGCCTGAGGCAGGAGGATCACTTGAGCCCAGGAGTTGGAGGCTGCAGTGAGCTGTGATTATGCCACCACATTCTAGCTTGGACAACAGAAGGAGACATTGTATCTTAAAAGAAAAAATTTATAAATACAAAAATCTCCCCCTTCCTTTTTAAAAAAGGTGGCAGAGCTGTGTGCAACAGTCTAGGCCAGCTTATGCTTGTTTCAGTTTCCAACACTGGGATCCGGGCCAAGCCCCTCTCCCAACACATTTGGGACCAGCAGGACACATATGTCTCAAATCAGAAGGGAAATGTTTCTCCGAGGTGTTCTTCAGCGTTTGCGGCCAAGACAGATAAGACAGTGGGATTCTGAGGCCCCAAAACCATCTCAAGGAGCATAGCCTGTGTTGAGTGGGGTGGAAAGTAAGTTTAAATCATGATTCGAAGATCAAAGACCAAGTTCTCGGGACAGAGGATGGAGCATGCCAGTGTCGGTATCGTGGGGAGGCCAGGGTTCCCACAGCAGGTTGTGGCCTCAGAGGCCCTGGCAGGTGGGCAAAGGCTACCTGCGCAGGAGCTCATGGTTAATGTCACCAGTGGTGCGTCTCGAGGGTATCACGCACCCCTGGCAGGGAGTAACCAAAAGGGCCCCTCGACTCTGTGCATCTTCCTGAAACCCATAACCCTGGTCTGACCATGAGAAACACATCAGACAACCCCAGGCTGGAGGACGGTCTGCAAGGTGGCCAGCCAGGCCTCCTCGGGCCCGCCCAGGTCACGAGAGACCAGGAACGTCTGAGACACTGTCACCATGGACTGTCGTGGGATCCCAGATGGGTCCCTGAGGCAGAAAAAGGACATTAAGGGGAAAACGAATGAAATCTGAATAAACCATGGAGCTTAGTTCATAAAAATGTCCCCATGTTAACTTCTTAGCATGATAAATGCACCAGGGCACTCTAAGACGTTAACATCCAGGGAAGCGGCATGAGGGCTCCACGGGACCTCTCTATACTTTCTCTGCAACTTTGCTAGAAATCTAAAATTATTCCAAAGTAAAAAATTTCTTTAAAAACATCAGGCCTCAGAGCTCAGTCCGATATCTTTGTCAGAGACAACGTGCAGGCTAAGGGTGTCCTGTTCTGTTTCAGGGGCGAGGCTGCTCCGATCAACAGAGTGACAGTTATGAAGATGACCTTATCATGGGACCCATTTCACAGCTGGGAAACGCAGGCTGAGGGCAGGCGCAGAGCCCAGACCAGAAGTGAAGGTTCTGGAATCCTGGTTCCCTGCCCTTATGTGCCCCAAACCTACAAACATGTGTCTGAGTTTTGCGACATGCAAACCAGCAGCCTTGGTTTTCTTTACCCAGACTGAGAGCCTTCTGGAGCCCAGAGAGACAGAGACAGAAAAAAGCAGAGGAGACAGAGAGAGAGAGAGAGAGAGAGAGAGGTACACGAAAAAACAGCCAAGCGATCCACAAAGTTCCACAGAGCCCCATGTCCTCCCATCCCCTCTTGCCTTTGGAGCATCGAAAATTCAGGTTGAAAACAACTGTACATTTTCATAAGCTGCAATCTGCAAAGAGAAAACTCCCAAATCATAAAAGCCAAACCACCATTTCTCTCCCCTGCCTCGAATATTTTTACATCGGCCTCCACCGCTAAGCGCTAATGGTTTGTCAGTTCTCAGCCTCGAGAGAACAGTGGGTCTGAGTTCAGCTGGTGTTGAAAGAGAAAACTGTCCTCTGCTCCCAAGCCAACAAAAGGAAACATTTGTTTTCACTTAAAGCCGTCACCGTTTTCAAATTTCGCTGTGGAAAATTTTGCCAGGCTAATTGCCAGGATTAAAAACATCATTCTTAAAAAACACCCATCCCGTGACGTTAAAGTTGTTAATCTGACTATGAGTTTGAATAACCATTGCTTCACGTGTTGCTGTTTTGATTTTATTTACTCTATATACTTTTTTATGGTTTAGTATGATAGTTATAAGCTCAAGATATTTTACACAGTTTTGTGCTTGTACATTGTTGTTTTTTTTTTTTTTACTTAAGAGACAAGGTCTCGCTCTGTCACCCAGACTGGAGTGCAGTGGTGCAATCATAGCTCACTGCAGCCTCCAACTCTTGGGCTCAAGTGATCCTCCCGCCTCAGCCTCCCAAAGTGCTGGGATTACAGGTGTGAGCCACCACACCCGGCCTGTTTGTACATCTTTAAGTAACATAATAAAGATCATCTCAATTGAAAAATGTGATATATTTTTGAGTTACCAACTTTCACAGTTGATCAAATCTAAGAGCCCATTATTTCTAAGATGTACTGTTACATTTGGGGACACTAAAGGAAATATTTGTCAATTAAAAACAAATACATAAATAAGAAAAAATAAGTTAAAAATAAAAACAATGCCAAAAAAATAAAAGAAAGAAAGAAAACAGAATGCCAATCATACTATGTATGGTGTAATGCTACAGGGGAAAAAAATCATTCTATACATTTGTTCCGAAATCATTAAACCCTGCTCGTAAATGAGATAAAAGATCCTCACAAGATTGTATTTGGGACAAGTTCTCTGAAGGTGACTATTAGGGTTCTACCAATACAGAGGCCTAAATGAAGTGATAACAGCTAAAATATGAACTCCCCAGAGCAAGTCCCAGCATAACCACTAACTCATGAAACCTCTGGGCTTCAATTTCGTCATCTGTAAAGCACTCAAGCCAAGGGGTCAACAAACTTTTCCTGGACGAGGCCAGATCATCACTGCTTTGGGCTCTACGGCACAGTCTCTATGGCCACTACTCGACTGTGCGTTGTAGCAGAATGCTTGAAGCTGTGTGCCAATAAAACTTTATTTCCAGACACTGAGATCTACACACCATATAATTTTATTGTGTCATGATCTTTTTTCTCTACCATTTAAAAATGTGTGTCCTGGCGCCATGGCTCACGCCTGTAATCCCAGCACTCTAGGAAGCCAAGGCAGGAGGATCAATTGAGGTCAGGAGTTCGAGACCAGCCTGACTAAGAGGGAGACCCCATCTCTACTAAAAATAGAAAACATTAGCCGGGTGTAGTGGCACATGCCTGTAGTCCCAGCTACTTGGGAGGCTGAGGCAGGAGGATCCCTTGAGCCCAGGAGTTTGAGGCTGCAGTGAGCTGTGATGACACCATTGCACTCTAGCCCGGGCAACAGAGTGAGACTCTGTCTCAAAAAAAAAAAAAATAAAAAATAATAATAATTAAAATAAAAATGTGATAACCATCTTAGCCCACGGGTCACATACAAAAATAGGCTATGAGTTGGGGTGGCCCAGGGGCCATGGTTTGCCGACCCCAGGACCAGACAATCTCCGGGGCCCTTGGTGAACTGACGTTCTGAGATTCTCTGATTCTAAATCCACATAAGTTTCTCAGCCCATCAGCTCAGTTCCACCAGAACAAAGCTGCGTGTTCCCTTGTGTTGACCTACACTCTGCCTCCAAAATAGCATCAATGTGCTTTTTATAATATTTAATGCACTGTAAATCTTTCAACCCTCATTTTAGCAAGCAATGAGTAGACTGGCTTTTTTCCCCTTTGGAAAGTCTTGACAAGTACTTTCTTGGCGTCCGGCACCATCCCTCAGCAAAGCAAACAGTTGAGTAGTTCCAAAAACGACCACTGCCGTGTCCAAATGTGAAGATTCGCGCACGCGCCTTCAGACATGTTATTTTCTCCTGAGACTTTCCCTGTTACTTCCCAGACCTGCGCTTCCGGCACGGCTGCTGCTGGCCTCAGGTGCCACCGAGTGCTTGAGATGTGGCTCCTCCAAACTGAGATGGGCTCTGGGTGCAAAACACACACCTGACTTCCAAGACTTAGCAGGAAAGGAAGAATGAAAAAAAGCTCGTTCATGCTTTCTTTACATTGAACGGCATGCTGGCATAATATTTTGGCACTCTGGGAGGCCGAGGCGGGAGGATCACTTGAGGCCAGAAGTTTGAGACCAGCCTGAGAAAGAGCGAGACCCCGTCTCTACTAAAAATAGAAAAATTAGCGGGACATGGTGGCGCATGCCTGTAGTCCCAGCTACTCGGGAGGCTGAGGCAGGAGGATTGCTTGAGCCCAGGAGTTGGAGGCTGCAGTAAGCTGTGATCGTGCCACTGCACTCCACCCTGGGTGACAGAGCAAGACCCTGTCTGCAAAACAAAAAAATATTTTGGATCCATGGAGTTAAGAAGAATGCATCATTAATATCAGTTTCACCTATTTTCATTTTTTGAATATGGCCAGTAAAAGGTTTGAAATTATCTGTGAAGCTCCTGGTTGTGTTTCTACTGGACTGTTTATCAGAATGGGTAACACAGAAGATAATTCATATAAAACACTGTAGTATACAAAGGTACGTCCTTCCCAACAGGCATTCAAGGTTACTATGTTGGTCTTATCTCTCTTTTTTTTTTTTTTTTTGAGACAGAGTCTTGCTCTGTTGCCCTGGCTAGAGTGAGTGCTGTGGCGTCAGCCTAGCTCACAGCAACCTCAAACTCCTGGGCTTAAGCGATCCTACTGCCTCAGCCTTCCGAGTAGCTGGGACTACAGGCATGCCACCATGCCCGGCTAGATTTTTTTTTATATATACATTTTTAGTTGGCCAGATCATTTCTTTCTATTTTTAGTAGAGACGGGGTCTCGCTCAGGCTGGTCTCGAACTCCTAACCTCGAGCGATCCACCCACCTCGGCCTCCCAGAGTGCTAGGATTACAGGCGTGAGCCACTGCACCCGGCCGTTGGTCTTATCTCTTTGCCCATAAAAACACAATACCAAGGAGGGAGAGGGATGAATACTAAGAGCACAGAGGATTTTTAGGGCAGTGAAATTATTCTTGTTTTGTTTTGCTTTTTTAAGAGAACAGGTCTTGCTCTGTCAATCAGGCTGGAGTGCGGTGGCGTCATCATAGCTCAATACAGCCTCCAACTCCTGGGCTCAAGCGATCCTCCTGCCTCAGCCTCCCAGGTAACTGGGACTACAGGCACCACCATACCCAGCTGATTTTTCTAAATTTTTAGTAGAGACGGGGTCTCGCTCTTGCTCAGGCTGGTCTTGAACTCCTGACCTCAATCAATCCTCCCACCTTGGCCTCCCGCGTTGCTGGGATTACAGGTGTGAGCCACGGCGCCCGGCAATTCTGCAGCATACTCCAATGGTGGACACATGTCATTGCATATTTGCCCAAACCCATAGAACGTTCGACACCAAGAGTGAACCCCAATGTCAACTGTGCACTCGGGGTGACAAGGATATGTCACTGTAGGTTCACGGGCGGGGACTGTACCAAACGTCCCACTCTGCTGCTGGAGGCTGACAGTGGGGGAGGCTGTGATTTGGGAGGAGCAGGTGCATATGGGAACTCTCTGTACGAACCACTCAACTTTGCTGCGAACTGAAAACAGCTCGAAAAATAAAGTCTATTAAAAACCCAGACATATTTTTTTATTTAATGCAATCACTGAATCAGGAAAATACTATTAGAAATAGTTTAGCCCAGTGGCTGTCAACTAGGGGTGACTCTGCCCACAGGGGACACTGGGCGATGTCTGGGGACAGTTGTGGTTGTCATGACTGGGGGGTGCTCCTGGCATGGAGCGGGTAGAGGCAGGGACAAGAGCAAGAGCGAGACCCCATCTCTACAAAAACATAGAAAAATTGACCAGGTGTGGTGTTGTGCACCTGTAGTCCCAGCTACTCGGGAGGCTGAGGCAGGAGGATCGCTTGAGCCCAGGAGTTGGAGGCTGCAGTGAGCTATGATGATGCCACTGCACTCCAGCCTGGGTGACAGAGCGAGACCCAGTCTTTTAAAAAACAGAACAACACAAAAGAATAATTTCACCCACCCAGAGAGTGATCTTGCCCCAGTGTCCAAGTCTAAGAGACCCTGGTTTATTCAAAGCCCAGCACTTTGACAACAATACTGTTAATATTTATAGAGCGTTTTAAAATTCCCACCGCATCCTTCCGTGTGCTGCACATCACCAGAGTAGGACATGGTGGGCAGTTTTCGGGGGGTACCCAGTTCTCCATTTCGTGTGCCGCGCTGCACGGTTTAGTTTCTGTGTTGTTGGCAAAGGCAGAAGGAGGAGGGAGAAGCAGGAAGGGGGCTCAGCACCCAGACCACAGTCTAGGGAAATCCTGAATCTCATCACACGCAGGGGATCCACCGCTTTCTAGGTGTTGGGGGTGCGCTGTGCCCCCGGAAAAGATCTGTCCACAACCTAACCCCCTATACACGGGAATGGAACTTAATTTGGAAATAGGGTCTTTGAAGATGTAACAAGATGGGGTCACCTGGAGTAGGGTGGGCCCTGATCCTGTGACAGGTGTCCTCGTAGGAAGACGGACACATACATACACACACACAGGGAGACCGCCGTGTGACGACAGAGGCAGTGATTAGAGCGATGTGGCCACAAGCCAAGGGATGCCCAGGACCCCCGGGGATCTGGGGGAGGCAGGAAGGCTCCTCCCCGGAGGCTCTGGAGGGAGCAGCCCTGCCACCCCTTCATCTCAGGCGTCTGGCCTCCAGGACTGCAAGAGAATACATTTCTTTTGTTTCAGCCACCCAGTTTGTGATCATCAGTGACAGCAGCCCCAGGAACCTCGTGCAATTCGGCGAAGACAAGGCCTGCAAGGCCTGGGCCTTAGCTGTGCGCCCAGGACGGCCCCAGCCCACAGGGACTCGGCATGTCACCGGTGTCCAGGCTGAGCACTGCATGAAGGGGGAGACCCAGCCGCCTCTGTGCACACGGAGATGGGGCGCTCTCCTCCCACTGTCCCCTGCCACACGTGTGTTCAGCTCAAAGCTTCCTTTTGGCCTCTTCTCTGGACCTTCCTGGCCCCGGCCTCACCCCACCTGCCTACCCCTCCACCCCTAGGAGACTTCTTACTGTGCCTGCGGGGGTGAAGCTCACAGAGTACCCAGGCTGAGCCCCTCTCCCTGCCACCCCCAGGGACCCTGCCTCCCGGTGCCAGGGCAGGCAGCAGGGCTCAGGCACCTCCGACCCTGGCTGCCACCTCCACGCCCCCTGCACCAGCACACAGGCGGCTCATTCACGTGGCGCTCCCAAGGCCTGGCACAAGTTCTGAGGCTTAAAATAGGCACACAACGGGCCTTTGTTGGACAGAGGAAGGAAGGAAGGAACATTTCAGACAAAGGAGACAGCAACGGCGGCGTCCAGGAAACCCGGGGGGCAGCGGGGAGCTGGATGGGGTGATGGGGTGTGGGGGCCTCAGAAGGGTCAGGTGGGGCCAGCTCGAGCAGGGCCACGGAGGCCACGTGAGGACCTGCGATTCCGGTGGGGACGATGAGCTGGTGGAGGTGGCAGGGAAGTCACCATCTGATTGGCAATGTAGGGAGCTTACTGGGGCCTCGCAGGGTCCAACCAGTGGAGTGACAGAGATTGGAGTCCGCTTTTAGCTCAAGGGGGAGCGTTGGGGTGGGAAAGAAAGCAGACAGAATTGAGGCAAAAACGCCCTTTGATGAACACCCCAAGCTTCAGTCAAGTGGGCCACCTGTGCCCAGGAAAAGCCATTTACATACCAGCTCTACGCTTCAATGCCAAAGGTGGACATACCCAAATCCCATCCACAAATGAATGGACACACACAACGTGGTCCATCCATGCAATGGAATATTACTCAGTCAGGAAAAGAGATGAGGCTCTGACACAGGCTGCAGCGTGGATGGACCTTGAGGACGTCATGCTCAGTGAGAGATGCCAGACACAGAAGGTCACACAGTGTGTGGCTCCATTTATATGAAATGTCCAGAACAGGCAGATCCACAGAGATGGGACGTGGATTCGTGGGTGCCAGGGGCTGCGGAGTGGGGTGGGGGGTGACCGCTGATGGGGAAAGTTCTAAAAGGGGTTTACGGGGATGGTTGCACAACTCGATAAACTTATTAATAAAAAAACTAAATGGTAGGCTTAAAAGAGTTGAATTTTATGACATGTAAATTATAGCATCCATTTAAAACAATAAAAAGCAAAAAGATTTTCCTCTCTGCAAGGTTCTCGGGAAGCACCAGCAACCGTTTCTGGAAGAGTCTTGGAGTGGCCCACAAGCCCACCAGTGGCCAGACCAGGCAGGAGGTGAGGACCCACACAGGGACACAGAGAGAAGGTGGCCCACCCACGCCACAGGACAGGTGAGAAGAAGGACGGATGTGACATGCTGGGGACCAGTGTGCCACGGAGAACAAGTCACTCCATCTCCTTGGCTCTCACATCAGGTCTGCAGTGCCAGGTCTCCTGGGTGACACGGACCATGAACGCTTTTCTCTAACCCTTAATGGACACAAGCCAGGCCAAAGGGTGCAGCAGCAAGAGGCAGTGACAAGTGAGGTCGACGACAAATGTCAAAATGAACATCGCTGCTCAGAGGGAGGCGTCATGACACGGCCAAGGACGTGGCCACATTGCACAAGTCCACCGTGAAAGGACATGAGCATGTGGCAGAGCTGAGACAAACCTTCCTGGGGACAGAAACCCAGCTCGGGCAGTCACCCCCAGGGCTGCCCGTGTCATTTGAGACACAGCAGCCCACAGGGGATGAGAAGGCTGTGCTACCCTGATCCATCACACAACTGGGGTAGTAACCAGCCTCTCTGGAAAGCACCAGAAAGTTCCAAAGCCACAGAGGCCAGGCACGACCTTTTTGGAAGAAATCACCCCAGATCTTCAAGACTACGAATGACGTAGTTAATATGATTTTAAAGGCCATCCCTGTCTGCAGATGCAAATGAGACAAATCTGCAGTAACACCTTGAATGGGGGAAAAAGGGAGTTTTTCACGCTTTGTTGTGGTGGATGAGAAAAACGCCTCCATTTGGTAAACGCCGCATTGTCTACATGTGAGGACGGTTCGTGTTTACTTGTCTTTCCCTCCCACGGCAGGGCCCCAGGGTTTCTTAAGTATGAAACAAGAACAGAAAATAATGGCATTGGTCAAAGCATATGTTCTCACTAAAGCTCCTCTGTGGACCAGCACTCACCTGAGGAATTCATTCAAGCCACTGTCGGGACCTCACACTTGACGTTAAAACAAAGGAAGCAACTCACAAACTCGCCACCTTCCCGTGCCTGTGACTGGGAAGTGCGTCCCATATTCAAAATCCATTTGAAGTAATCAAAAGTCACACAAAAGCCCCACCCAGAAATAAGTCGGCATTTCCAAAATTCTCTAAAAGGAGCGATTTTTTTTCTTCTCTCCTCTCAAAACAAGAGCACTAAGTGATTTAATAAAGGAGAATCCCTTGTTCGGAATGGCCACAGTTCCTAAGGCGCAAAGGTAAGAGGAGTGTCTTTAAACGAGAAAATAAATCAGTTTTGTCTATAACAATGGTTTTCAACTGGAGTGACTCTGCCCCTACAGGACACTGGGCGATGGCTGGGGACATTTGTGGCTGTCACGACTGACGGGTGCTCCTGGCATGGGGTAGGTAGAAGCCAGGGACGCTGTTCAGCACCCTGCAGTGCCCCGGACACCCTCACCCCAGAAAACGACCCTGCCCCAGTGTCCACAGTGCCCGAGGGGTGGAGAGACCCGAATGCATCACATAAAGTCAAGCTGTAAAGCTCATAAATTTAAAGAGCATAAAATCGGGCGTGGGCACACATGCCCGGGGCACACATTGGAACGGTTCCTTAGAGGGGACACCTAGATCCCAATGACTCAGACAATCTTCTCTCAAGCACATGCACTTGTCCTTTGACAAGCCTTCAGAAGCTCCTGGTGCCAGGTCCAGATAGATTCTACTTCCTTTTGAGTTTTTTTTCTCACTTTTACTAATATGGAGACTTTTTTTTTTTTTTTGCAGATTATCTTTTAAAGCTCCTAGGGTGACCTTTATGTGCACCCCAACGACTAGAGTTACTGCTTTCTCTCCTTGCCTTTAGGCCAACCCAGTCATTCTACTCCCCCACCACCACCCCAGCACCCCAAGAAAAACTCCATTTAGAACATTATCCTCAATGCTTCATGAACCTTCAGGGCGCGCCAGGAAGTTGTATTTGGGGCAGGGATTCCCCCGTCGGATGTTGCAAGGACCCTACGAGGCACATGCTACTGTATTTATGATTCCCGCTTTTCTGGGGGGCAAACAACATCTCCGAGAGGTGACACTGCCAAGTTGGCAGCTCGAGGCAACCCATCTCCCTGAGCCCCTTGACGCTCCATCTTGGCGAGACCAGACCGCAGACCCCTACGGGCGTGAGTGCGTGAACCTGGCACTTGCCTCACCGACACCTAGCAACAGTTTCAAGACTCCTCCCTGGGGACCTGCTGCTTTTCTGCTGTCAAGCCTGTCTTCCACCGCCCACCTCCCAGCCCCTAGCAACCCCCGCTACCCAGGAAAAATAAAGTGCCGCCCACGCCCCTCAATATCATCGTCCCAAAAAACTCCCACTTCAGTTCCTGAAAAATTCAGTCACCAACATGAGCCTTTCTGCTTCCTAAGGCATCTCCTTTGCACCCTATATCCTAGAAATAGACCTCGGAAAGTATTTTGAACTCCCATCTCCTGCTGCTGCCTGCTCCCCGGGGACTTCTGCCCGGTGTCCTTTTCTGTGACAAATGATCAGTCCCCCCAAAAAGTACCGGGGGGTTATTCCAAATTCCTTATAACTGATTCCTACCAGAGACCCCCCCATTACCTCCTGGTCAACCTCTAGCAAGACACCTGCCCCTGGGGTCTCTTGGCCCTTACCCTACACCTTTCTCACCACCCCACCCTAATGTCCTCCGCCCACCCCATGCACTTCAAGCTCTCCATTTCTCCCCATATCCCTGGGACCCCTTCTGGGACAAGCCTGACCGCTGCCTCCATCCCCCAGCCCCTCCCTGGCCAGCCCCTGACTTTGTCCCTCTGGCCTTTCCCCAGATAACCCTAACCACAGGGTCCCTCCATCCCCCTTCTCAACAAACTATACCCCTCAGCCCCCTCCCCTCCCCAGCTAAGCCCAGCCCCTAACTCTGTCTGCAGCCCCCTCCCCAGAGGAACACACTTCCAACTCCATCCCCGATCCCCTCCCTGGCTACCCATGACTCTCAACTCCACTCCGAAGTCCCTCCTCAAA
>CM052442.1:109380511-109400251 GCA_028533085.1 Varecia variegata | reverse complement strand
CCAGGCCCTGCACGCTCAGGCCAGGGCCATGGCCGTGGGGCTCCACGTAGAGCGCGTGGCCCCGCGAGGCCCCCATGAAGGGGCTCTCGTACTCCGAGTCGCTGCCCACGTCCGAGCCGGCGTTGAAGGTCTCCAGGTCGATGAAGGATGGTTTCTCCTTGCGGAAGGTCAGGACCAGCTGCTCCAGGAAGACCGTCATGAAGAAGCCCAGCAGGAGCAGCGTCTCGGCCAGCGGGTAGTCGGTGCTGATGTGCGCGGCGCTCAGGACCTTCTGGAGCTGGGGTGGGGACACGCGCAGGACAGAGACACTTCACCGTTTGATCAGAAAAGCACACAAACGCCTGATTCACACTGAGGTTAAAAAAGAGCGGGGGAGGGAGGGCTTGCCCGTGATGGATTAAAAAACAACCACTGTGAGGAACCCTGAGGTCTTACGTCACATCGAACCAACGATTTTAAGGTACCGCAGTGGCTTAACTGGGGCTGCCAAAAGATATGTCCACGCAGAAGCTCAGGACAAGACCTCATTTGGAAAAACTGAAATGTGATTAAGGCGCTAGAGGCTGAATCGTGTCCTCCCCGAGTTTAAACGTCGAAGTCCCTCAACACCCAGTAGCTCAAAATATAATATTTGGAGATAAGGTCTTTAAAGAGGCGAAATCGTGTCCTCCCCGAGTTTAAACGTCGAAGTCCCTCAACACCCAGTAGCTCAAAATATAATATTTGGAGATAAGGTCTTTAAAGAGGCGATTAAGTTAAAATGGGGTATTGGGGTGAGGCCCTAATCCAATAGATGTAATAGGACTGGGATTTTTTTTTTTTTTTTTGGTAGAGACAGGGTCTCCCTCTGTCACCTAAGCTGGAGAGCAGTGGTGTCATCATAGCTCACTGCAGCCTCCAACTCCTGGGCTCAAGTGATCCTCCTGCCTCAGCCTCCCCAGTAGCTGGGACTACAGGTACCACCATGCCCAGTTAATTTTTAAACTTTTTGTAGAGGGAGAGTCTGACTATGGTGCCCAGGCTGGTCTCAGACTCCTGTCATGAGCAATCCTGCCACTTCTGCCTCCCAAAGTGCTGGGATTACAGGTGTGAGCCACCGCGCCCGGCCCAGGACTAGTTTTCTTATAAGAAAAGGAGGAGACACCAGGGACAACCGTGTGAAGAGGCGGCAAAGACAGAGGCTTCAGAAGGAACCAGCTCTGCCGGCTCCTTGATCTTAGACTGTGGTGTTTCACTACAGCAGCCACAGGAGGCTAACACAGAAGATGAGGTCACCCTGGGTTCCCCGTGACAGGCACCCTTACAAAAGGCAGAAAAGGAGAAGTCGGGATGGCTGGATACAGCCTGTGTGACTTCCCCGCATGGACTGGGCAGACATGCGTAAAGGACGCTCTATCAGTCATAGCGGGACCCCATGGAGCTGGCGCCTGCTAGCCCCAAACCAGTCAATTAGAACTCCCCGCGGGAAACTGGCTTGGGTAATGCCCTGGACCCAATTAAGGCTTCAGCGCACACGTCCCCTGAGGTCCCCTGAGCCGCTCACTTGCTCTTGCTCTCCCTCGCTCCCTCCACCCGCCAGCTGAGTTCACCGCCCAGATGCCCCCCCTCCCCCTGGGATCTGGGACTGGTAGCGCTGCTCCTGCTGTCCCACAGGTTTCTTGTGCTGTCCCCCCGTGTCTCACTCAACTCTCTCCTGGTCAGGGCTCCCCTAAAGAGGGGCCATTGTGGTAGGAGCAAACTGCACGTGGGTCAGATAAGAGCCGCAAAGGTGTCTGCATCACAAACAAGCTTCCTGTGAGAGGGATGCCTGGTCACTTAGGCACCAGGCCTTCAGGATAAAGAAGTGTCCCAAAGGAGTGCACATACACACACACACACAGACACACACAGTGGTTCTCAACTGGGGTGATTCTGTGCCCCCAGGGGACACCTGACGATGCCTAGAAACATTTTTGGTTTTCATGACCAGGCTGGGGACAAGGTGCTGACATTTGAGGCCAGACTGTTCTCTGGGGTGGGGCTGTCCTGGGCCCTGCAGGGCACTGAGCAGCGTTCCTGCCTCCACCTACTCCGTGCCAGGAGCACCCCCAGTAGTGACAACCACAAATGTCCCCAGACATGGCACAGGGTCTTCTGGGGGCAGGGTCACCCCTGGGTGAGAGCCCACCTGCAGCAGAAGGCTGTTTCTGTAGAGAAGCCATTTGACGTGCTCGCTAGGGATCTGCTAGAGGCCTCCCACGAGCCTCGCCTGGGGACACGCAGCTCACGAGGAAGTCCAGGTACACCCAAAGGGACAAACTGATCAGGACAGATGAGACACACACAGAGAGCCTCGAGCCAGGTGCCCTTTTCCAAGGGGTGTCTGTGAGGCTGTGGGGTCCAGAGGAGGGACTACACCCTTGAGGGCAGGGGCGTGGCAGGGGGATAGTTTGGGGAGTCCTGAGAAGGCCGTGTATGAGGAAGGGGACAGGGAAGAGCGCGGACTGGGGATGACATGACGGGTGTGTGGGACAAGGGAGGCTGGATGTGGCACTTGGGGTGCAGAACACATCAGAGACAACTAAGTTCTTTCATTTTTTGTAGAGACAGTGTCTCGCCATGTTGCCCAGGCTGGTCTGGAACTCCCGGCCTCAGCAATCCTCCCGCCTCGGCCTCCCTCCCGAGTGGCTGGGATTCCAGGCGTGAGCCACCGTGCCTGGCACAACTGAGATTTTTACCCTCATTGGTCCCACTGTTAGCTTTCGATGCTTCTTAACAAATGAACACAGACTTAGCGGCTCCAAACAACTCAAATGCATCGTCCCAGTTCTGAACGTCAGAAATCCAGGCACAGGTTGGCTGGGTCCCCTGCTCCAGGTCTCGCTGGGCTGAAACCTCATCTGAGGCCCTGGGTCCTCTTCCAAGCTCACTGGTGGTCAGCAGAATCCACTTCCTCAAGGTTGAGGTCCCCATGTCCTTGCTGGCTGTTGATGGGGACAGCTCTCAGCACTGAGAGGCCACCCTTGGGTCCTTGCCTGTGTCTCCCCTCTTGTACACCGTGGTTTTTTGCTTCTCCAAGGCCAGCAAGAGGGTGACGGGCTTGCCTGATTAGGCCACACCTCCTAGTCACTCTCCCTTTGGATTACTCGATGTCAGCTTATTAGGGGCTGTCATCACAGCTGCAAAATCCCTTCTGCTGGACGAAATGGTGGTGGGAGTGACACCCCACCGTGGTCCCAGCCCCACCCAGAGGAGAGGGCTAGTAAACTCGGAGCTTCCGTACCTCGTGGGGC
The DNA here is from genome assembly GCA_028533085.1 of Varecia variegata. Taxonomy (NCBI): domain Eukaryota; kingdom Metazoa; phylum Chordata; class Mammalia; order Primates; family Lemuridae; genus Varecia; species Varecia variegata. Next base: position 109,396,979 of record CM052442.1, on the reverse strand, counting down.
AGGGGGGAGAACAGGCGGTCCTCACATCTCCACCAAGCATGTAGTCCAACGCAAACCCAACCAGCACATCTGGCATTGGCTCAGAGAGAGGAAGCAGCTCACCTGGGGTTCCCCAGAAGCACGGCAATGGCCTGTCCGGCTGTGACCGTACAAGGGCCCCTGATGTCATTGAGCTCAAGGACCGGGTCATTTTAGGAGTTGGGGCAGACAGACTCCAAGATGGGCTCCAGTGATCCCTGCAGGGTCCTCACCCCTTGAGTGTAGGAGGGACCTGGAACTTGCTTCCAACCAGCAGAACACTAGGGCAGACAGGAAAGGACACCACTTCCGTCACTATGATACACAAGACTGTGACTTCCATCTTGCAGGCTGGCTCTGTCTCCTCTGCTTGCAGATGAAGCAACTGACCACCCGGGTGAGGCCCACGAGGGAAGGCACCGAGCACTGCCCCTGGCCGACACGACAGTCAGTGAGAAACAAGGGCCCATGGTCTGAAAACCGGCAAGGAACTGAATCTGTCTTACAACCATGTGAGCTTGCAAGCCGACCCATCCCCAGTCGAACGTTCAGATGAGACCACAGCCAGGAGACGCCTTGACTGCTGCCTTGCAAGATTCTGAAGCAGTGCCCAGACTCCTGACCCACAGAAATGGTGAGATAATAAACATCTCTTGTCTTAAGACGCTAAGTTTCTCATAACTCATTATGCAGCAATAGCTGACTAATATGGGAATGGAAGAAGAAAGGCCACCCTTTCCAGCTTCTGGACAGAGTGTGTACTACCTGGGGTGGGTGGTCTAGTTTGAAAATTTATCAGGTGACGACCAACAAGCCCACCAGTTGGGAATCCCAGGCCTAATCCAAACCCCTTGTTTACCAGGTAAGGCACAGAGAGGGAGAGCAACCAATGCACAATCACACAACAAATTCATTGTCTACCTCTCATCACCCCCACTGCATCAGGGCCCCCACTGAACTTGGGATCAGTGTTGAAAACGCATCACAGCCCCTTGTCCATAAGGTGGCCATGGGCTGCCACCACTCCCCAGGGAGCTCGTACCTTCTCCCTCACGGCAGGCAGCAGAGCATTGAAGCAGGTGGCCAGGAAAACCCCACCTCCAAAGGTGTTGCAGAGAGAGAGGATCTTTTTCGAGCGATGGGCCTTCTCAAAGTCCGTCTCGATGATCTTCACGGGGACCAGAGAGCCCAGCAGCATCAGGAAGAACACGCCCACCATGCAAAGGATCTTGGCCACCAACAACTTCATCGTGGTGGCGGCCTGGGCTGCTCCGGTCACCGCAGGGCCCAAACCATGTGCAGGCGCACACTCCGCCCCACACTGTGCTACCGGGCCAGGCCACTCGGCTGGAGGCTCATGCCTCAGTCCAGCAACTGTGAACGTGAGGGCCAACCGCGTTAGCTGTCCGATTATCTAACCAGCTCAGGTGACCCAGGCTGTCACACCAAAGAACTTCACTCCATTCTCAGGCTTGGTACATGTCACTGCCTCCTACAGAAAATTCTCCAGGGCTGTGGCATCTACCTGTGTGTGTTTTTTTAAGTTAATTAAAATTAAATAAAATCTAAAATTCAGCTCCTCAGTCTGGTGGGCCACTATTTAAGTGCTTGGTAGCCACGTGAGCCTAGTGGTTACTATGTTAGGCAGCACAGACGGAGAACATCTCCATGGCTACAGAATGTTCTACTGGATGGTGCCGCTCCAGTGGCTTCTCACCGCCCTGACATAAAATGCCAACTCTTTATCCTGAGCCTGGAGCTCTAGACAGCGAGAATGTGCCAAGCTTGTTTGTGCCTCAGGGCCTTTGCACGGGTTGTTCTCTGTCTGCCTGGAACATTCCACACACCCCTTCCCCCACAATCCAGTGATGTCTTCTTCTTATCTTTTGGTTCACTGCCTCTAGGACCCCTCAGAAGGGCCCCGTCTGGCTGACCTCGGCTCTAAACCGTGTGCCTTGTACCTGCCACAGGAGAACTGCTGGCTGAACAAATGGGTGAGCTGAAGTGTGTGGACACTGACCAGGGCCTCTTTATGTGACTCAATGGGCCAAAGTGGGGTATATGTCACCCTGGGCTCCAAAATGTCATCATTATTAGGAGGAATCTCGGCCTCTCCCCTGTCCTTGGGGTTTTCCCCCAACCTCAGCCCCCTAGCCCTTCCCCTAGCCCGCTCCCTCTCTTCATTCAGGTCTTGAGATCTCTGCTCTGAGGTCGCCGGTCAGAGAGGCTCCCTGCATCCCCTTCTCTGTCGTTATTTTCTTCTACCCTGTGCTACACGGGGAACTACATTATTTAAAGTTGTCCCTCCCCCTACGCTGTAAGCTCCGCGGGGACAGGGTGGCTGCTCTGCTCAAGCCCGGCAGCACCCAGCGCAAAGCCACAGAGGCACACAGTAGGCGCCCAATAAACGCGTTAGACAGCTGGATGCCCCAGTCTGTAGAGTAGGGGTGAGGAAGGCCTGGACGATCTCAAACTGGAGGCTGATCGGGACAAGCCGCGGAGGGGACGGGCTCATTCATTCATTCAGCACTTATTGAGCGCCTCCTGTGTGCCTCGCGCCGTCGGACGCCGGAGCCGGGCCTCGGCTAACGAGCGGGCAGAGTCCGCCAGGCCACCGGCCGCCCAGCCGCGCCCCGCCGCCCCAGCCTCCCACTCCCCGGCCCGCACCTACCGCCGCCGGGCCCCTCGCCCGCGGTCCAGCGCCGCCCGCCGCCCAACCGCCCAGCGGTCCAGACCCCACAGCCGCGGCCTCCGCAGCAGCAGCACGGCGCGCCGCTGCCTATGCCCCGCCCATGCCCCTACCCATTGGCCTCTCCGAGCGCCTCCTGCCGAACTCTCCGCGCCATTGGCTACTAGGGCTGCCACTCACGCTGCGACTCCACCTCTTCTACCCGCACGGGAAAGTAGTTTCCTCCCGCGGAGCCGTGAGTGCAGCCACCAAGAGGCTCCGGCGGGAAACGCGGACCTCCGAATAACAGTTCCGGAGGGGGTTTGGCTCCCAGAGCTGTCCAGGGGCGCCTGGTGCTGAATCCTGCTGCCAGGGACGCTTGGCGGGGGACGAGAGGCTATTTTCTACACGGGAGAGGGCTCCTCTCCGAGCGTCCTCGCTGCTGATGCCCTTCCCCACGGCTAAGAAGCAGATTCCTTTACTTATATTATTTATTTATTTATTTATATATATCCATGGGGCCTAAGTACAACTTTGCTACATTGATATATTGCATTGTGGTGCAGTTGGGCCTTCAGTGCATCCGTCCTAAATGCACATTGTACCCAGGAGGCACCTCTCATCGCCCACCCCTCTGAGTCTCCACTGTCTGTTGTTCCACACTCTTCTCCCACGCGTGCACATGACGAGCTTGCAAGTGAGAACATGCAGTTTCACTTAAGATAATGGCCTCTAGTTCCACCCATGTGGCTGCAAAATACATAATTTTGTTCTTTTTATGGCTGAATAGTATTCCATTGTGTATATATACACCACATTTGCATTATCCAATCCTCCATTGATGGACACAGGTTGATCCCAAATCTTCGTTATTGTGAATAGTGCTGCAATTAACATACAAGTACAGGTATATTTTTAATATATTGATTTATTTTCCTTTGGGTAGATATCCAGTAGGAGGATTGCTGGGTCATAGGGTAATTCTATTTTTAATTCTTTGAGAAATCTCCATTCTGTTAAGAAGCAGATTTAGCCAGGCACAGTGGCTCCCACCTGTAATCCTAGCACTCTGGGAGGCCAAGGCAGGAGGATCATTTGAGGTCAGGAGTTTGAGACCAGCCTGAGCAAGAGTGAGACCCCGTCTCAACTAAAAATAGAAAAATTAGCTGGGCGTGGTGGCGCCTGTAGTCCCAGCTACTTGGGAGGCTGAGGCAGGAGGGTCACTTGAGCCCAGAGTTTGAGGTTGCAGTGAGCTATGATCACAGCACTGCACTCTAGCCAGGGCTACAGAGCGAGACTCCATCTCAAAAAAAAAAAAAAAAGAGTGCTAGCTGGTGAGTTCCTATTTCAAATAAGATGCTCAGATATATCTCATTGAGAGATAATTGAGAAAAGACTTGAACATGGAGAAGTTAGTCGAGTGGGTATATGAAGGCAAAGCATTACACACAGAAGGAACTGCAAGTGCAAAGGCCCTGAGGCCAGGAGTGTACAAGGCTACCATGGCCAAAACAAAGTGAAGTGGGGAAGCATAGTTGGAGATCAGGGAGACAGAGCATGAAGGGCCTTAGAGGGCACTGAGAGACCTTTGAGGGAAATAGAAAGCCACTGCAGAATTTTGATCAGAGATGTGATAAATCCGACTTATTTTAATGGAATCATTTTGGTGGTTGTGTTAATGCTGCTGATAGGTCAAGTAAAATCAAGGCTGATTATTAACAATTAATCTTTTTTAGATCAATTAAAAAAACTGATTGCTCCACAGCCCCATCAAAGCAACCAGACTTATGGAGGAGAAGACTCGACTCCTTTGTTAGCCAAAATCTTTTTGCTGGCCTACCATGAGCTCCACATAAGAAGGGGCGCTCAGTGAAACAAGCCAGTCAGAGAAGGACAAACCCTGCGTGGTTCCACTCACAGGAGGTCCCTAGATTCCTCCGATCCACAGAGACAGGAAGTATGATGGTGGGTGCTAGAGGCTGGGGAGGGGGTGGGGAGTGAGTGTTTCATGGGGATGAAGTGTCAGTTTGGGAGGATGAGACTGTTCTGGAGATGGAGAGTGGTGATGGTTGCACAGCAATGTGAATGTGCTTAATGCCACTGAGTTGTGCTCTAAAAATGGTTAAGATGGTAGATTTTATGCTATGTCTATGTCACCACAATTTTTAAAAATAAATTTTAAAAATTTAAAATAAAATGGCAGAAAAAGCAAAGCCCCTGCCCTCACAGGTTATGGTGCAGTGAGAGAGACAAGTATGAATGAAGTAATAACATACTGTGGCAGGCAGACTTCTAAGATGTCCCAAATGATCCCTACCTCCTGGTATTCCTGCCCTTGTGTAATTCATTCCCTCTCTTTGGGTGTGGCCTGGACCTAATGAAGAAGAAGACCTGGCTAAACTGCACCTGGATTCCTACCCCACAGAAACTGAGATGCTACATGCCGCTTCAAGCCACTCAGTTTTGGGGTCATTTGTCATGCAGCAATAGGTAACTAATACACACACGTAATAGGAAAACTATAGGTTGGACTTAAGCACCGTGAAGAAAAAAAGTAAGAGAGGCTGGGCGCAGTGCTCACGCCTGCAATCCTAGCACTCTGGGAGGCCGAGCCGGGAGGATCGCTTGAGCTCAGGAGTTCGAGACCAGCCTGAGCAAGAGTGAGACCCCGTCTCTACTAAAAATGGAAAGAAATCAGCCAAATAACTAAAAATAGAAAAAATTAACTGGGCATGGTGGCACGTGCCTGTAGTCCCACCTACCCGGGAGGCTGAGGCAGGAGGATTGCTTAAGCCCAGGAGTTTGAGGTTGCTGTGAACTAGGCTGACGCCACGGCACTCACTCTAGCCCGGGCAACAGAAGGAGACTCTGTCTCAAAAAAAAAAAAAGAGAGAGAGAGAGAGAGTTCTTTGTGGGAATTAATGAAGTCAAGTGTGCTGAGAAGTGGGGATAACAGAGAGGACAGTTGGTGAAAAGGTGGAAAAGGGTTTGCCGTGTTTGGGGAACTGGGACACCAGCCTGGCCAAACGTTCTGGGAGAGGAGAGATAAGGACAAGGCTCATAGACTATGTTGCAGAATTTGGACTTTATCGTAAGTGCAGTGTGATTCATTGAAGGGTTTTAAGCAGGTGAGGGTTGTAATCTAATTTATGTTTTAAGATTATTTTGAGTCTTGTGGAAAGAAAGGCTGAATTATAGGGAAGCAAGAATAGAAGCAGAGAGGCCAGTTAAAAGCCACTTCAGCAAGAATCGATGGCAGTGTCGATGAGGAAATTGGCAGGGAAGGTGATGGAGAGGGGGTGAATTTGAGAAATATTTTGGAAGGTGAATAATTGACAGGACTTGGCACTGGTTTGCCCGTGTGGGCTGCAGGGGGGAGGAGGTGTCAGGGATGACTTCTAGCCTTCTGGTTTGAGCAATCTGATGGATTCTGGTGTTGTTCCCTAAAATAGGAAAGGCTGGAGGAGGCACAGAGATTGAAGGTGTCAAAAGACTGAGTTCAGTTTCGCAGAGGTTATGCAGGAGATGTCTACGAGTTCTTAGCATTTAATGCCATGTTCCGCCTGCACGGCACGTGCTTCATCATGCGGAACACACAATATGTGGGTAGCTATTTTTATTATGAGACACCAAGTGACTTGATTCTGTTTCTGTTTTCCATAATTCACAATAAGAAATCCCTCGCAATACCAGCACACCAGGGATGATTCCTTCCTATGGAAGAATTCATAGTGTGCAATATTTATTCATAACTATTTGGAGAATGAGGCTGTTCAGAGAAGGAGGTGCATACGCTGTGGGCTTTTATTCATTCAATACATGTTTCTGAAAACCTTCTAGGCACCAGGACCTATGTATGAGCAAGCAGGTATGTTCATAGTGAGATAGAAAAAAAAAAAATACTAACAAATCTGACTGCATCAAACAGTTCCAAAATTTTCTTTCTTTCTTTCTTTCTTTCTTTCTTTCTTTTTTTTTTTTGAGACAGAGTCTCACTCTGTTGCCTGGGCTAGAGTGCCGTGGCATCAGCCTAGCTCACAGCAACCTTGAACTCCTGGGCTCAAGCAATTCTTCTGCCTCAGCCTCCCGAGTAGCTGGGACTACAGGCATGTGCCACCATGCCTGGCTAATTTTTTCTATATATATTTTTAGTTGTTCATATAATTTCTTTCTATTTTTAGTACAGACGGGGTCTCACTCTTGCTCAGGCTGGTCTCGAACTCCTGAGCTCAAACAATCCACCCACCTTGGCCTCCTAGAGTGCTAGGATTACAGGCATGAGCCACTGCGCCTGGCCCAAAATTTTCCATAGTAAAAGACACTGTGAATGGGTTTAAAATACAAGTGACAGGCTGGGAGGAAATGTTGATAATCTATGAAAGCACTTGAGAGAGAACAAATGTCTTGAAATAAAAATGGGAAGAGAGATGAAATGGACGATTCACAGGAGAACAAATATAAGAGATGAATAAATACAAGAAAAGATGTTCAATCCATGAAGATAATCATGGAGATACAAAATGAAACAATGTGAAATAGGCCAGGAGCGGTGGCTCACACCTGTAATCCCAGCACTTTGGGAGGTCGAGGTGGGAGGATGGCTTGAGCCCAGGAGTTGGGCTGAGGTTGGTCAGCTGCGTACACACTTGTGCGCTCATGGGAGCAGGACATCGCTGCTCAGGGGGACGTTTCCTCTGTGACATTCTGAAAGGAGAGCCAGTTCTGAGGTCTGCACCTGGGCTCCAGGTTGTTTTGGGACCAGTCACCACACCCTTCACCCTCGCCTGGATGCTCCAGCCCGCAGGTGCAGGCGCAGGTGGGTCCGGCAGGACAGGCCGCAGCGCGCCTCCTGGTGGCCCCGAGCGGCATCGCCCTAGCTCCTCGTCTACTGGGGCCACCTCCTGTTGCTTGCCCTCCGCTCAGATTTTGAAGTAACAGTTTGAAATGACAGATTTTGCTAGATGGGGAAGTGGACTTAGTTTTGGGCTCTCAAGTTACCCAGTTTGGCATGAAATATTTTCCTTCAAAGATAAAGGGACACTTGAGAGCCAGTGAACCAATTTTTTGGTGGCAAATTGGTTTGGGACATTCATTTACTGGACATGTGTATCTGGGGGCTACTGTGGGCCAGTAATACTGCACGGCAGGGTCTCTCGCCCTGGGTGCTGCAGACACCGGGCTGGGTCATCCTCTGGGGTGGGGCCGTCCTGGGCACTGCAAGTGCTGAGCAGCGTCCCTGCCTCCACCACCCATGCCAAGAGCTCTCCCTCTTCCCAGCTGTGACAATCAAAAATGTCCCCAGACATTGCCAAGTGTCCCTGGGGAAGAAAACTGCCCCCAGTTGAGAACCTCTGCTCCTGTGAAAGATACAATTTGTTTCCTCCTGGTGTGTCATGGGACTTAGTCTGGTAGGGTTTGGAATCCCGGTGGGGTCGGGCTGCCGGGGAATTGCACACCCAGAGTGCAGAGGCAGCAGAGCCTCCTAATCCCTGATTTCAGATGGTGGCGGCTGTTTTCTGTTTCAAGGCTCAACGTACTCCTGGCGGCCCAAGTCACGACTTAAACTCGATCCACGCCTAGTTGCCGTCCCTTTGCTGAGCGCACCTCTGACGGGAATATGCAGAAAGATCCTATTTCTGACGCGTGTGGGATCGAACGGTAATTATCTCTGACACAGTTCCCATCAAGTCACACAGAGGAGCTGCTGGCTTCTGGGATGAGATGTTGACAGCTCCTCCTCCCCGCCCCTGTGATTCCAGAACAGAAAGTTCCTGGATGCGTCCTCAGCACTTGGGCTGGGTTTGGAGAGAACCTGGAAGAGGCTGTGCGGGTTCCCCTGGCGGTGGACAAAGCAAGGTGGGGGAAATGAACCGAGGTACCTGGGAGGACCTAACAAGGACATGTAGGCTGCTTGTGGGACATGCAATGCACAGTGTAGCACCCACTGGTGTTTCTCAAAGTGGGGTTCTCCAAGCAGGTGTGCCAAAGACACCTGGGCTGCTTGCTTAAATGAAGCCCCAATAGGGAACTGGGCTAGGGGAACACACGGACCGGACCAGGGCTTCTCACGCTCTGGTGTGCGTTAGGGCCACCCAGAGGGATCGGTGAACACACTCGACTGGCTCCACCTCCAGAGCAGGTCTAGGGTGGGACCAAGACTTTGCCTTTCTACTGAGGTCCCATGTGACACTGACACTGCTGGGCCAGGCACAGTTTGAAACTCACGGCCCTACCCTAGGTGCTCTGCTCCTCAGCAGCGTGGACACTGGGGCTGGGCCATTCTGCATTGGGCCGTCCCCAGCCTCCACCCACTCCATGCCAGGAGCTCCCCTCCCCTGCAGTTGTTGACAGCCACAAGCGTCCCTAGACACTGCTGAGTGTGCCCTTACCGCCCAGGTGAGACCCATTGCCTTAACCTGAAGAACCCTGCCCACCTTCCAGCCGTGGCCCAGGCCTCACCTCCTGCCTTCCCTACGGGACCGAGTGCCCCCTGGGGTAGCTGTTCTCTCATCATTGTTATCTGTGATTTCTGGGAGCTGACAGTGGATAATGGCTGAACCTGAACTTCACCCCTACAAATCTCGGTTCTTCCTGACCGGAAGGCTTGTAAAGGCCAGGCACCTAAGGGACGGCTGACACGGGGTCTCATGCTCCGGGCACTGAGGTGACTAACTCACAATAGCCTGGGTGGTCCGCAAACTCCGTGCTGGGGGGGTTCCTCGAAGTTTGGGATTGAGGGGGTGTCGGTGGTGCTCAGAGGTCAACACAGAGATGGACAGAGATCGCGACGTTTATTTATTCCCACGTCACGCTCTGCACCACGGTTAGCATGGGAGTCAGCACACGTCTGGCTGCCGTGGCCAGTGGTGACCCTTCTTCCTACTGGTTACCTACAACACATGGTACTGCGTCTACATGGCCCGAGACTGCCAGGGAGCCTCAGGACGCGCCAGCTGACAAAACTACTGCCGGGACAGCTCACCTCCCTCCCCAGCCCTCAGGAGCCAAGGCCACGCTTCCCAGCTCCGGTGGCTGTTTCAGGCCCACGAGGACTCTGGGCCTGTGCCACACAGGGGCAGAACAGCGGAATGGGACACACAAAGATGGACCTCTGCCCGAGACAACGGGCCACGATCACGCCACTGGCTGTCAGCCATGAGGACTGGAGAGGGGGGGAAGAAATGGAACACGTGTCTGTCAACATGCTCAGCTGGAAGAGAAGTCACAGACGCTGGTCCTGGGCACTGAGGATGGCTCCCGGGCCGGGGAGGCGTGGGTGATAGCAGTCGTCTTTCAGGTGTCTGCAGCTAAAGAGTTCCTCATGCAAAGACACCAGGCCTGTGGGGCACAGGAGGACCCTGGCGCCCAGGCCTTGGCTGGCAGTGAGCTCTCCCGGGCAGGCAGGTGGCCAGGGTGGCCGGGCGAGCAGAGAGGTCGACTTAGAAGGTGGCTTCTCACAGGACAGGAAAGTTCTTGAAGACAGACCCAAGGATGAGGGGCGGGGGTGGGGAGACTATAAAAAGGGCTCCTGGAGCCATGGGAATGCACCACGTGGCTCGACCCCAAACCTGCCACTTCTCCAAGGGCAGCCTGAGACACACCCCCAGAGTTCTAGAAAATACTTTAGTGACCAGGCTTCCTGGGGGCGGAGGGGAGACGGTTGCTGGTCTGCGTTCAGCTTGCTGGCTCTTGTTTCGAGAGGGGTCTGGAGGATGTAAGGGAGTATAAAAAGGGAGGGGCAAAGGAAAAACAGGGAGAAAAATCCATCTTAACATGCACATCCGATTTCTTCTTCTCTCTTGAGCGGCCCAGCAGGAGGAAGTGGCAAAACATGAGAATGCTTCCAGTCGGCCGGGAGGATGCGGTCGGGGCACCTGGAGGGAGAGACACGCGGGCTCAGGGCCCAGGACGCAGAGGACTGTCCAGGGAGGAGAGATTCCAGGGCAGACAGACCACATTCATGTGGTGGCCACGTGTGGCTGGGCGCATTGTATCAGTGCAGAAAGAGAACATGGCCACTATCTAGAAGGTTCTACTAGTATAGACATGAAAGTGTTGGTGAAGCTACTTTAGATATAAGGTTATAACAGTGTAAAATTGATCTGGAATTATGTTTAAAAATAAAACAGAAATGTAAAAGCTTATTAAAAACGAGAAGAGCCAGGTGTGGTGGTTCACACCTGTAATCCCAGCACTTTGAGAGGCCAAGGAGGGAGGATCACTTGAGCCCAGGAGTTCAAGACCAGCCTGGACAACATAGAGAGACCCCTTCTCTAAAAAAAAAAAAAAAAAAAAAAAAAAAAAATTAGCCAGGCGTGGTGGTGGTGCCTGTAGTCCCAGCTACTCGGGAGGCTGAGGCAGGAGGATCACTTGAGCCCAGGAGTTGGAGGCTGCAGTGAGCTGTGATACCATTGCACTCCAGCCTGGGCGACAGAGTGAGATCCTGTCTCTACAAAAAAAAAAAAAAAAAAAAACAAAGAGAAGAAGAAATGGTGCCCAAAATATTAATGCTGGCTGCTGCTCTGGGCAGAAGGATAAAAGGTTACTCTTAATGCTTTTTAATGTTCTGTCCTTTAAAATTTTCTAGAGTGAGCATGGTTAAAAAATTTAAAAAGTGTGGGTATGTGTGTGAGGGGAGATGATGGCAAAATAACAATAGGTCCCATCAAAGCAGAATAAAACATCTCCTGGGGAAGACAGGGGGCCACTTGCCACCCACCCCAGCGAGTCAGCGTTGGCTGGAGACGAGACAGAGTCCAGGAGCCTCTGGGGACGGAGTATGGCCACGGGGCCCTGAACCCACCCGGGACATCTGGGCATGTTTTTAGGCAATTGTAAACGTAACACCTGCTCACAGTGAGAAAACATCAACAAAAGAACCCCACAAAACGCAGGCAGACCAGTCGGGAGTGGATGCAAAGGCAAGTGCTCAGCCCTGGTGACCTCACTGCCACCTCTACAGTGGCTGTCCTGACACTTGTGCACAGGGCCCGTGGGAATCAGCCCCAGGCCCCCCCACAGCTCCGATCCAGGGGAGGGTCCTGAGATCTGAGACCTACCCCTGGCCTCAGTGACTCAGGGAGGCCCTCCTGAGCATGGCTCCCGTGCCCCCTGCTGCCCCGCCGGGGACTCACGTGGCAGGTCATTCCTGCTGGTCGTCGTTGCTGGCACTGGGGGTTCGACTTCGGATCTGACTCCTGAGCTGCTCTATCAACTCTGGGTTCTGCTGCTGCATCTGCTGAGCGAACTGCTGGCCACTGTGGGGAGGTGTCGGGGCTCAGCCGGGTCCCAGGAGGAAGGTACACACCTCCCCACTTGGCCCTGCTGACCCCTCAGGTGGTTCTGGCCACCCGGAGGACGCCGGGTCCTTCTGTGTGCCCGCCCTGCCGCCTACCCACAACCTCCCCGAGGGGACTACTCACGCCTGGATGAGGCTGGCCAGGTCGTTTTGCGAAGGGCTGGTGCCTGGCGTTCCCAAGGGGTTGTGGCCACCCGAAATCATCCCGGACATGCTGCAAGGAGAGAGCCTGTGACGCGCAGACAGGACAGCAGCTGCCCAGCCCCACTGTGGCCTCTCATTGATGGCCTGGGAGCGAATTCCTTCTCACTCCTTCCCCTGCCACCTGTCGGACCCCTCAGGTCCCAGACCCACCCTCCTCAGGCTCTGTGAATTTTGTCGGCTTTCCCAGGAACATCCTTTTTTGGCAAAGACACCAGTTCCCAGCCGGGGTGATCCTGCCCCCAGAGGACACTTGGCAATGTCAGCATTTAACTGTCATTACTGGGGCAGGGGCAGCTCCTGGCATCTGCTGAGTGGAGGCAGGGAGGCTGCTCAGCACCTGCAGGGGCCAGGACGCCCCCGACCCAGAGGATGCTCCGGCCCCATGTGCCGGCAGTGCTGTGGCTGGGCGACTGTGCTTTGCAATCTGACCACGGAAACAGGCTGGCAGCTCCCCAGGAAGTTAAACAGTTACCTGTGAGCCAGCAATTCATTCCCAGGGACACATCCCAGATCACTAAAAACAGGGACTCAAAGAACAACTTGTGCCCCAGCATTCCCGGCAGCACCATTCACAAAAGGTGGAAACAGCACGTGAGCACTGAGGGATAAGGACACACAAAACAGTCCGTCCACACACTGGACTATCACTCAGCCATGAAGAGGGACGAGGCTCTGACACAGGCCACAGCGTGGATGGACCTTGAGGACATCGTGCTCAGTGAGACACGCCAGACACAGAAGGACACATAGTGTGTGACTCCATTTACATGACATGTCCAGAACAGGCAGCTCCATGGAGACGGGACGTGGATTCGTGGGTGCCAGGGGCTGGGGAGGGGGTGGGAGTGACTGCTGATGGGGACGGGGCTTCCTTTCAGAAGTGATGAAAATGTTTTGGTACTAAAAATACTGGTGACAGTTACACGACATTGTGAATGTACTTGATCCACTAAGTTGTACACTTTCAAAGGTTAAAATGTTGAGTTTTATGTTACGTGTATCTTGCCACAGTAAAAAGACATTTAGCCGCAAGCAGATACAAAGGAGAATGGTTGTCACTTACAGCTGTTGAACTTGGGGATTGTTCATTAGGTTTGATGCCTGAAGAAAAGAACAGCTTTGTCAGAAAAAGCAAGCTTCCACGCACATTATTTTCTTTAATTAAAAATCTTTATCTTGCAGGCTGTGCTCAGGGCTCGAATGCCTCGGTGAGGCATGCATCTCCTGCAGTGCTCCTCCAGCTTGTGCTGGCTGACTCCAGGGTTGTAACAAAAATAAAAGAAATCTTCAACTTAATCAAGCTTGGCTCTGTAACCCAAGCACATGGAACACCAGCAGGAGCTGGGCATTTGGTCTTTTCCACCCTTTTCCCATGTTCTGCCTCTCCTTCCTCATGAGCTGGGACCTCACAGTTACCACTGACGTCCTGTTTGGACACCTGTTTTGAGCAAGACCCCACAGTGCCACGTCACGTTTCCGCTGGCAGCTCAGGGTTGGCTGTGCGGATGCCTTTCCGTTCCTGACACTGTAGGGGGCTTGTCTGGTTTCCAGCTTTGCTCTGTCAGGTGAAAGTGCTGTCCTGGGCATTTCCTTGGACTAACTTGCCCATTAGGATTACTCCTTGGGATCTACTTAAAGTGGACAAGTAGGAACTTAGCAGGGGTCACCAGCTACAGGGTCTCTGACCACACTCAGCTCTGCCGCTGTATTGTTTATCTGTATCATATACCTGAGCTGAGTATGGATGGGCGTGGCCGTGCCACTAAAACTCCATTAACAAACCCTGCAGCGGGCTGTAACCTGCCCACCCTGCGTGCCTGACCTCAGAAGCAGTCCGGCCGAGATGCCCTTTGAAGGGCCAGGTCCCGCCGACCCTCCCGTCTCTCATGGAGACAGGCCTCCGGGTGGCCTGGCCAGTGGCCTAGGCCACAGTGAACATGGCAGTCTCTGCTGATTTATGTGGCTACACGCTCCGTGCTCTGGCGAGGACACTTCTCTGACTGCCAGTGAGGGCGGAGGCTTTTCTCTTCCTCACGGTTTTAGGGGAGTTGCGGCATCCCGAGGCCGTGGTATCCAGCAGATCAGCTGGAGGGTGGGAAAGACCACCCAGGAAATGGACATGTGTGGGGATGGCCCTCTGAGGGCCCCAGCCAAATGACGTCCCTTCTGTGGCACCAGCATCCTGGCATCGGGAGGGGGCCTGGGCGCCTGGTGCCGAGTTATCTCATCTGCACCTCAGGAAGGGGACGTGGCTGTGCCGTCACCACTGGCCCCACGTTGCGAGGGGGAAGCAGGCTGGTTGGGGTGCGGGTTTTCATTTTCCTGGTTATTCAGCCAGGAGGGGAAGGATACTGTTTGTCTGCCGTGCTCACTTCTGGTGGGCTTTGCTTGGCGTGGTCCTGGGGACATGTGACACCAATATCTGGCACATTTTTGATCATCACAACTGAGGTGGGGGAGCCCCTGGCACAGAGTGGCTGGAGGCCGGGGGTGCAGCTCAGCTCCCTGCAGCGCCCAGGACACCCCCAGCAAGTGAGAATCATCTGGTACCAAAGGCCGACAGCGGGAAGCCCTGGCCCAGGCAGAGCCACGACTCGGCAGATGAGCACCTGCGTCTTGTGGGGACACAGAGGGGCGAGAAGGGGGGCCCCGTGGAAGGTGGGAGGCCGTTACCAACCATGCTCATGAAGCTCGGGTTGTTCAGCAGGCCGGCGATGTCGAAGCTGCCAACGCCTCCCGTCTGCGGGTGAGAACAGCACTGGTTAGTGACGCCCGGACACAGACCGTGACAGGCAGGTCCCCGGGAACTGAGAAACAACGTCCCCCACAGGGCTCGATGCTCTATCCACCTGAGCCAGTCCCCAACCGCCAGAGAGGGCGCTGTGAAGGCACGAACCACGGGGCTGATCACTTTGGGAAAAGCGTGGTATGTTATCCACAGTCTTTTTTGCTGTGTTCTGACGCTTTGACACCTTGGGGCCTTGCAGACCTGGGAGAGCTGGCCCCTCCCAGGGGTGGCTGATTCCTAGATAGCAAAGGGCCGGCCCAGAAGTGCACCCTGCAGATGCAAACCAGCTGGCCCAGAGCCCACACCTCCCTCACTGGGCACCCACGCTGGGGGCCAAGATCCGTCTGCCCTAACCGCCAGGGCCAGCTGACGTGATTCACAAGAGCCAACCCGAGTCTGCTCACACTGCCTTGCCTGCAAAGCCACAGTGAAGGCTCCTGCCCACGTGTGCCCCCAGCCCGGCCTTCCCGGGTGGCCCTGCCTGCCTCCTGCTTCTAGGGACCTAAAGGCATGAACGGCTTCCCTACAACAGTCACTCTCGCTCTGGGTGTCTCACCACACCTAACCGAAACACTCCCACGGAACCTCACAACACACAGGCCAAGCCTCGGGCCAGTGAGAACACCCATGGGCTGTCCTCGCCTCCCCAACAGACTCACGGGACTTGGGGCCTCTCTCAGCTTCAGCTCTGCGATCTTGAGATTCGACTTGTACGTGTCATTGTCGGGGTCCAGCTCCAAGGCCTTCTTGTAGTAGGCCACAGCCTCTGCATGCTTGTTCAGACTGGACAGCGCCAGGCTGCGGGACAGAGATGGCCCCAGGAGGCGGCCTGTCCCTGTCACCCCAACTCCACTGGGCCACTCTTCAAGCCCTGGTCCCTGTGGGCCCCAGCAACCCCCAAACCACCAGGGATGGCATCACCCCTGCCTGCTCATGGCGCCACACACAAAGTACTTCCCAAGCCCAAAGGTGGGGCCGAGCGGAGGGAGGGGTATGTGTGGGTTAGCGAGAAATGTGCATTTGGTCTCCACCCTGGCTCCCCGCACAGGGCTCCTAGAACCCCTAGAACTTCCTGAACCACAGGAGTATCTCTTGTCTCGCAGCACCAGCCCTGGAAACCCTCACCTGAGTTGTGTGAGGAGGTGACTGGTGGGGCAGAGCCCTGGATGGAGCTGGTCCCCAAAGGAGCAGATGTGGAGCAGAGAGTGGACTCCCAGCCCACCCTCCCCGACCCGCAAGGAGATTCGGTCATAAAAACCCTGGAGCGATGCAATCCGGAGAAATCCTGCAGGGACCAAGCTCACTCTGGAGTTAGTGTCAGGACTGGACTGGGGTCAGAGAATCGGTCATAGGAGTGGAAAAACCACACAAAGTGGGGGTGGCCCAGACTGAGAAGACGGGCGGGACAGGCGCTGGGCAGCACTCACCCCATTCTGCCATAGGCCTTGCTGTAGGCCGGGTCTATGCAGATGGCCCTCTCGCAGTCCTGCAC
>CM052442.1:109333467-109380011 GCA_028533085.1 Varecia variegata | reverse complement strand
AGGCGGGGGCTTGTGTGCCAGAACACTCAGCAACGGGATTTTTCTCTAAGGCACGGGTTCTGGCTGGCGGGAGGGGGAAGGCTGGCCCAGACCCAGCTCTGAAGACACAAACCCGTTTCCCGCTCCCACCCCATGACCCCAATTCAGGGTCAGGCGTTAGGGAGATGGGCTCTGCCTGTGTTTTTAAAAACAGTTTTGCTGATACAATTTACGTACCATAAAGCTCACCCTAAAGTACAATTCAGTGGTTTTTAGTATATTCACGTTGTACCACCATCATTGCTATCAAATTCTAGAACATTCCATCACCTCAAAAGGAAGCCCTGGCCCCATCAGCAGTCACTCCCCCTCCCTTCGAAACCACAAATCCACGTCCTGTCTCTGTGGATCTATCTGTTCTGGACATTTCATATAAATGGAGTCACACACTGTGTGTCCTTCTGTGTCTGGCGTCTCTCACTGAGCACGATGTCCTCAAGGACCATCCACGCTGTGGCCTGTGTCAGAGCCTCGTCCCTTGTCATGGCTGAGTGATACTCCAGTGCATGGATGGACCACCTTGGGTTTATCCATCACCCATCCATGGACACTTACGTTGCTTTCACCTTTGACTGTTGTGAACAACGCTGCAGTGCATGTTCATGGTTGAGCTGTTGTGGGAACACGTTCCCAGGTCTCTTGGGCGTGGCTCTAGGAGTGGGATTGCTGGGCCCCATGGAAATTCTGTTCAACCCTTTGAGGAACCACCAGCTGCGTACGAGGGCAGAATCTCTCCACGTCGTCCATCTGTGTTCTCACAATTGCCTCCCCCAGCCCCAGCCCCAGCGGCCAGCTTGCTGCCCCTGAGGTGTCCCCAGGCTGGTCTGGACCAGGTGGCTGCCCCCTCTCCCACGGCCCCCCACATCCAGGCAGTTACTCCTGCAGGGACAGGGCGCCCCTCCCTCACCTTCAGTCTTGAGGCGCTCTGCCTCTGCCGAGTCCTCCTCGGAAGGCGGGGTCCGCTCGGGGCTCCTCAGGTCCTGCGGCATCTCCTGGCCCCGGGGCAAAGACGATCTCTGTCCTCTCTCTCCAGCCCAGTGGCCTGTGACTTCCAGGGCCACCAGAGAGGGCAGCCAGGCTCCGAGGGACCTGGAGGCTCTGCAGGGCACTCCTGGCCCCTGTGCCTCAGGCCCCACCTCTAGGACGAGGACAGCCAATCGCTCCTTGTGGCCCGAGGTTCCCAGTCCCCGAGATGATGCAGGCGGAGCACCCAGGCCCTGCGGATGCCACCCACTGTTGCTGCTCTTAACTGGGGGGCAGTGGCTGGGGGAAGCCTAGGGGCTCACCTTGCTGGCGGCAGCCGCTTCAAATATCTCCGGCAGGGTTTGAGGGAGTGCAAGGTCATTGTCTTCCACTGTCACCCCAAAAGCGGTCTCCAGGCACTGGATTGCAACTGGAAGGGGGGAAAAGTCACCCAGAGGTATCAAACGCAATCCCAAGCTTACTTTTCAGGGCCCAGAGGGCAGGGCTCACGGGTACTCTTCTCCAGCTGTGCTTGTTCTCAAAGACCCCAGGACACACTGGGCACATCTGTGCCCCTAAAGGCCCCTGCTTAGAATTCTCCTTCCTTCCCAAGCCTCAGAAACTGGAGACAGATGGACACGCCCTGCACACCCTCCAACAGCGGGGGAGGCCACGGGCAGAGTGGGGCCCAGGTGGTGACCTCCGGCCTCTGTGGGGTCACAATGCTGGGGCCACCTGGCTAAGGGGCGGTGGGGGCTCAGGCTGTCCATGTGTGTTGGGGGGAAGGTCCCCGGGGATGCTGTCAGACCTCCAAGGGAACCCGGCTGGAGGAAGAGCTTGAAGCCAGCCCCAAGGCAAGTCCTGCATTACTGGGTTTGTCCCAGGGGCGTTGGTCCCAGGCCCCACACTGGTTTTCTATGCTACAGAGGCCTGGCAGGACCCAGACAGGAGCCCACTTGCCTCTTGAGGGCACTTTCAGAGCCTCCTCTCCCTGAGATTTGGGATGAGGGGACAGAAGGAGGGTGGCGGGAGCCCACCTACCCTCCAAGCTCTCCTGGGCGTCGGACGAGAGCCCCCCGTGCCGCAGCTGGTCATGGAGGAACCGGATGATGGCGTAGGCCAGGCGCTTCTTGTTGTCCATCCTGAGCCGGGAGGAGCAATGCTGGCGGGTCCTCAGGATCTTCAGGGCCAAGTTGGGAGCCTGAGTGCTGGGGGCACAGGCAAGTCCCTTGCCCCACTGTGCCCCTTTACGGCCCACCACAGACACCCCAGACCTGTCCCCTAACTCGCCCTGATAGAGCCACTGTGCTGGCGCTGGCTCATCTCACTCGAGGAGGAAATGTCTAACTGTGCCCGTTCGCAGATGGGGACCCGAGGCTCCGGAGTTCACTGATCCGCCCGTGCACACAGCCAGAAGAGATCGCGGTCAGCAGGTAGCTGGGGGCTTAGCTGCACTCCCAGTTCTCCTGACTGCTCCTCCTGCAGCACCGAGGCCTCGTGGGAGCCCAGCCCTGCGACACCTTCATTTCAGACCTCTGGCCCCAGAGACAGGAGAGAACCAGTATCTGTGGCTTTAAGCCACCAGACTGTGGTCATTCAATGGCTGCCCCAGACCTGGCTAAGGCACAGCCCTTGCATTTGAGGGAGGACCGGGGATGTTTTGGGGCGGTGGATCACAGCAGTGTGACTCGAGAAGCAGGGGCCAGGGAGCCGGGTGACCTGGCCTCTGAGCTCCCAGGACCCTTGGGTGGGTGACTTTGCCTGTCTGAGCCTCGGTCCTCATGTCTGAAAAGTGGGAAATGCCCATTAGGGCCGCTGTTGGGACCATGGCTCTCGGGGACCCTAGGCGTCTGCTGTTAATATCACAATTCCTCAGGGTAAGTGGCGCAGCACAGACCTGGGTTGGCCGTTTTTGACTGTGTGATCTCAGGAAAGCAACTCTGAGCCTCAGTTTCCTCCTCCGTCACCTGGGAAGGTGACAGCAGATCCCTAAGGGGTGGGTGTGAGGAGGAGGAAAACACGGAGTACACATGCTAGGTGTGCAGCCCCGTCCTGGCAGGCGCTGCGTGGTTTTAGGAAATTTAAGCCCTGGGTGGAGGCTCTTATTGAACATGCGCTAGAAGTGCCCCGATCAACACTCGCTGTGGCTATGCCAGAAACACTTCTGGATTGAGCGATTCTGCTGGCAGCAGTGGAGGGTTCTCCTGGCTGAAGGTGGCAGTGGAAGGGCTGCGCTGGCATCAAGGTGTGGCAGGGCAGCATGCCCAGGGAGGCCCTCGTGCAGGGATGGGCCCCCCACTCTCTGAAGCCACCACAGTCCCCTTGGCCGGGCCTCCCTCCCACCTGCTCCACCCAGGCCGGGCTGCCCGCCTTTCCTGGAGGCCTTCCCGCCCAGGGCCCCAGGTGTCTCCCTGAGAGGGGCTGCCTCCTTCCGCCACTGGACTGGCGCACAGGGAGAGAGAGGCTCAGCTCAGCAGGCCACCTTTTTGGCTGTGGCATGTGCCCTGGGCGACCGGACATAGAGGGAAAGGGAGAGGCAGCCCTAGGTCTCTAGAGTGGGGACCTGCTGGGATCTGGTACAGGGGCTGCGCTCCCCCCTCTCGGGGGAGATCCTGAAACGCAGGCTGGGTCGGACGCGGCCTGGCCGAGCGGACCGCCAGCCTGGGGCTGAATGAGGGAAAACACCGGGCTGGAACGAATTTCACATCTGCTTGTGACAGCTGCTCTGTAATAATTTGTTACTCTTCTGTGCTTTGTGTCCGGATCCAATTTCCAAAAGGCGACTAAAATAACAAAAACCTAGACGGAGAAATGCTGTCCCAGGACCCAAGTGGCTGACGTTCTCCTCTTGAGCTAATGTGGCACAGAAACAGCACACCCAGGGGTCTTGCCTGCCAGATTCTACCCCGAGCTGAGCGCCAACGACCCTCTGTGCACACACAGTCACACAGACAGGAGGCTCCATTCGCTGAATGCTGTTACGGACTGTGTCCCCCAAAATCCATATGCTGAAGTCCTAACTCCTGGGACCTCAGAATGTGACCTTATTTGGAAATAGGGTCTTTGCAGATGGAATCAGTTAAGATGATGTCATACCAGAGTAGGGTGGGATCCCAGTGCAATAACCAGTGTCCTTATAAAAAGGGGAAATTTGGGCCAGATGTGGCAGCTCACGCCTGTAATCCCAGCACTTTGGGAGGCCAAGGCAGGAGGATCCCTTGAGGCCAGGAGTTCGAGACAAGCCTGGGCAACACAGTGAGACCCTAATGTCTACAAATAATAGAAAAAATTAGCCGGGCATGGTAGCGCGCCTGTGGTCCCAACTACTCGGAAGGCTGAAGCAGGAGGATCGCTTGAGCCCAGGAGTTCCAGGCTGCAGTGAGCTGTGATGAGGCCACCGCACTCCAAGCCTGGGTGACTGAGTGAGACCCTGTCGCAGAAAAAAAGGGGAGGAGAGGGACACAGACAGGAACACAGGAGGATGCCGTGTGGACCAGGGCAGATGTTGGGTGAGCACCCACAAGCCAAGCCACGCCAAAGATCAACAGCTCCCACCAGAACCTGGGAGAGCCCCGGAGGGTCCTCCCCGCAGCCTCAGGGGGCACCAGCACCACCGACACCTAATCTCCGACTTCCGTCCTTCAGAACTGCGAGTCCACACGTTTCTGCTGTTTAAGCCGCGGGCTGGTGGCACCTTGTTCTGGCAGCCCTGGCCCACAAACAAGCGCACTGTGAGGCAGGCCTCGTGGTAGAGAACCACCTCTACCCTTAAAACACCCCAGCGGGCAGGCAGCGCCTGTTTTTAGATGCGCTGACTCAGGCAGGAGGGCTTGGTAGTCTGCCCAGGGCTGAGCGGCCGTGAGGACGACCAGGCTGTCACAACACAACACGGAAAGAAGCAATGACTGCTGTGTCCACCACAACGGACGGTACCAAGGGACAGAGGAGGGAGTGACCAGCAGTGCTTCGCCACTGTGCTGGGGACCGGGAGCTGGCAGCCAGAGGGGCAGCTCCTCCTTCCACAAGAAAAGGAAGCTTTGTATCCTTTCTACACAAATGTCCATTTGAATTGTAAGTGTCCAGATGTCTGATGGCTCAAGACACACAGGTTAACACACACGTGCGCACATGGAAGCCGTCTGGATACAACCACCCACGCACCGGCCCCATTCAGGTAAAACTGGAAGCAGAGCCCCAAGGACCGAGAACACAAAGACCACCTGTCTGATCTGCTTCCCCCAGATCTAAAACATCGACATTGTGTAATACCTGCATGGCTACCTTGGCAAAGGAGGGGGCACCTCCGGAGAATTTTTAATAAACTGATCTCCCCTAAAACGCAGGCTTCATGTTCTAGGAGGGCATACTCCAGGAGCCCCATGGATGCTACTTACCCATGGCCGCCACCTTCTAGACTGTTTAATGCCCACAATGTTGGTGCTCAGTGGGTGTGATGCCCCAGGGGACACCTGGTGAAGTCTAGAGACACACTCCTGGCACAGAGTGGGCAGAGGCCACGGTCGCTGCTCAGCACCCTGCAGTGCCCAGGACCCTCCCCACCCCCACTAAGAATGACCTGGCCAATGTCCAGGGTGGAGGGGACAGACTCTGAACTAGAATAACAGGACAGTGTGAAGAGCCTGTGGGTCCCTCTGCATGGTGACCTACAAGGTAGGCACTGTGACCCTTTGAGAGAGGATGCAGGCTCAGACTGGGGATGGCAGTGTCTGCCCAAGGCCACGCAGGCAGTGACAGGCGGAGCTGGGGCCCAAAAACCAGCAGCTGCCTGACCTGCCCCCATACCCCAGGAGAAATCGGGGCTGTTTAGCGTCTTAGTCCCCTTAAGGTGCCCCAGAGGGGGTGAGGAGCCTGTGCCCCAAAGAAAACGAGGAGTGGGCCCCCTGACTACATCCTCGTTACCCGACACTCGCCAGAGGCAAGCAGGTCAGTGACCCTCCAAGGCTTTAAACGCCGCTGGCATCAGACTCAGATTACGGAGGCCACTCGGTGCTTAGAAGTCAAAACACGCAGGGTGTGCTTGAAGTTGTTTCCATTTCAGGGAAAACGACAACCATCGATAATTATTTTTTAAAAAAAAAGGGAATGAAAGAAGCCAGACACAAAAGGCCACATGGTATATAATTCCATTTACATGAAATGTCAGAAGGGGCAGATCCACAGAGACGGGAAGTGGATTCGTGGTTGCCAGGGGCTGGGGAGTGACAGTTGATGGGGACGGGGCTTCTTTATGGGGTGATGCAATATTCCGGAATAGGACGGTGATGATGGCTGTACAAGTCTGTGAATGTACTAAGAGCCACCGAATTTTATGCCATGTGAACTATATTCTCAATTTTTTAAAAGAGAAAGGCCTAAAAGAGCTGTGTTTCGTGCAGCTGGACAGGAAGTTATGGTCTCCCAGAAAGCTCCGTGGGGATGATGAGTTTTCTTCCCCCATCTCTGCACACAAGGGAGAGCCCACACCTCCGAGTTCTGGGATCAGGAAAGGCCAAAGCCTGACAGGCCAACAGCTGGCCCAGAATCTGAGGGTTTCCTGTGCAACACAGCAGGGTCCACTGCACACAGGAAAGTGCAGCCACAACGGTCAAGTCACCTGCCCCGGCTAATGGGGTTCAGAGAGCAAACTAGTCAGATCTGCTGACCCCAAAACCCAAGGAAAACAGACACATGCCACCCAAGATATTTTTGATTTACAGAGTTCTTTTTTAAAACAGATATTTGTTTTGACTGACAGAAGCATGATTCGCAATAGCCAAAAGGTGGAAACGACCCAAGCATCCACGGACAGGTGAGTGGACAAACACACCTGGACCATCCACGCCCTGGAATATCACTCAGCCATGAAAAGGGATGAGGCTCTGACACAGGCCACAGTGTAGATGGACCTTGAGGACATCGTGCTTAGTGAAAGACACCAGACACAGGACAAGTCCTGTGTGATTTCACTCACAGGAGGTCCGTGGAGTCGTCAGATCCACAGAGACAGGAAGTAGGATGGTGGGTGCCAGGGGCTGGGGAGGGGGTGGGGAGTGAGTGTTTCATGGGGACAGAGCGTCAGTTTGGGAAGGTGGGAAAGTTCTGGAGATGGAGGGTGGTGATGGTTGTGCAACCATGTGAATGTGCTTAACATTGCTAAACTGCACACTGAAAAATGGTTAACATGGTAAATTCTATGTATTTAGAAAAAAGTTTCTTTTCAAAGTCTGGGGTCCTTTGGAAAGGAACCTCTGTGACCTGTGTAGCTTGATTCTTTTGTACATTGTGTTCTAAATCAGGCTCGAAGGTCACATCTGGCCAGGTGTCCATTTAGTGCACAAAGGTTTCTGCATTTCTTAGGAGGTCACACTTTAAATGATTACACCACAGGCTGAACCAGGTAAGGCTCCCATGAGGCCATACCTGACTTACCTACTTCAGGTCTGGAACAAAGCAACAGCAAGTCACAGAAACCGGTCCTGCCTAAGTTCTCCCACAAACCTAGAAGGGTGGGGGTCACCGCCACATCTTACAGAGGCGGGTGACAGGTCCAGAGGGGTGGTGAGTGTAAGATCATACAGTTAACAGCTAGAGCTTCGTGTTCAGGCACCATTTCTGAGGACTGTTCCTCTGTCCGACACCCGGGGCCCAGCAAGACCCACGCTGGGCTCTGTGGGTGCGTGCAGGGGGGTATCTGCATTGCGTCCTTGGGAACTAATACAGAACAAAGAAATCTGTGAGAATTGAAAAGGTGGCTACTGACCTCCTGAAGGGGTCACTGAGGGATCAGAAAATTGAAAGAAGTCAGACTCATCTCTGGTGCTCTCTGTTCTTCCGATCTTTCCCCTGTCCACCCCTGACATCAGGGCCTTTGCACATGCTGCCCCTCCTGCTGGAACGCCCCTCCCTGCCAGTGAACTTGTCAGCCTCAGTAGGGCAGACTGGGTGGTCTCTGTCCGCTCTCCTCTTCTCCTCGTTCCCCTGGGGCAGGGACAAACTACTACCAGTCGGCTGTTTTTGTAAATAAAGTTTTCCTGGCCCACAGCCATGCCCGTTTGTTGCTGGTTTCATGCCTCGGGCAGAGTTGAGCAGAATTGCCCCAGGTGAGACCCCCTCCTGGTTCAGGGGAGTCCACTGACCCCCAAGAGACTCTTTAAGTCCCATGACCATCTACACATTTAAATCCATAAACTAGGCAGGAACCTTCAGGCCTGGGCAACATAGTGAGTCCCTGACTCTAAAAAAATAATCCACACTGAGTGGGGAGGGAGGGAGGCGGGGAGTCCCAGGAACTGGGGGTCACCTGGTCTGTACTGTCTGCCCCATCGGGAGTTTATTCTGGTGTCCACTGTGAGCAGGGAGAGGACTTAATTTTTTCCCAAATAATTAATGCGGGGTGTCTCCACCTTGGCACTATTGACATCTTGGGTGGATGGATAATCCTCTGTCCTGGCCACTGTAGGTGCTGGGCAGTGTCCCTGGCCTCCAGCCACTCCGTGCCAGGAGCACCCTCAATCGTGACAACCACAAATGTCCCCAGACATCACCAACTACCCCAATTGAAAATTACTGACAGCCACCAAATGGGAAAAGGAAGGTTCCAGTCAGTACAAGTCAGCTTTTTCTGGCCAAATAACTCTGCTGTGAACTTTCAGAAAATCTGTTTGCAGAGTATTCTGGGTTTCAGAGCTGCAGAAAAGGGACAGTGGATCTGTGGTTGAGGGCCACTACTTACCTAAGGTAAGTACAGGGCCTAGCCTGTCAAGTGATGCGGGTCTGTGGTTCTAGAACCTGCTACATCTCTCCCCTCACCAAGCCGGGAGGACACAAGATGGTTCTCAGATCTTCCTTCAACACCTGGATCTTCACGTAAAAAGTTTTCTGCTCTTTGGAGCCAGATGCAGCAAACACAGGTAGGCATGCTCCTTCCTCAACTGCAACGAGGCACACCCGGTGTCTTTTGAACAATCACAACTTGTGGGATTCTGGCTGCGGGACAACATTCCCAGAGAAGGCCCACTCTTTCTCTGAACAGTGAGGGCTTTATGAGCGCTCAGACACCACCACCCGGCCTGGTGTGAGAGGCGGAGGACGCAGCAGTGAGAGTGCAAGGACGCTCGCTGGTCCCAGCGCCAGCTCCTCTCAGTGGGCTTCAGGATCCCTTTCAGCTCTGAGTCTATCACTATATATCACCTTTTCATTTTCTCACTACCATAAAAATAAAATGAAAACAACAGCCTCTATTCCTGTCTTATTTCCCTGCCAAGAACAGATCATTGAAAGGGAAAAATGGCACACTCTACCAACATGATGTCATTTTGCCTCCCTACACCCTGGGAAGGAGAGGTATCCCCTGCTCACCCCCATCCTAAACCCACAGCAAAGGCAGGAAAGCTGGCTGCTCCGTCTCCGTTCCTGCCCCCATCTTGGGACATGTGAGTTCTACCTCAGTCCTGTCCACTCCCAACATGAAAGCCCTGTTTTCTTCTAAAATGCCACCAGGATGTCATCGTGCACATAAAAATCCTCCACTGCTCCCTGGAACCTCACAAGCGTGCAAGGAGGCCCCTCACCAGCCGGCGTCATCTGCAGGGCCCACTCAAACTCAAGCGCTCACCTCTCCTCCAACTCCCCTGGGAAAGAAACTCACTATTACAAATCCTGAGTCCTCATCCTACCTCTGTCTGGCATGTCTTACCAGGTTCTATACCCCTTTATGGGGCCTGTCCTTCCTTTGAACCCCTGCACCTGGCAGTGTTTAACCTGTGCGGACTAAGGGACACATTAGATCATTGGCAAATTCAGAGCCAAATGATCGAGTTCTGTGGGGATATCACTCCTCTCTGGGTCTTGGCTTCTTTCTCGGTAAAAAACAAACTGTCCCACCCACCTACCAAAAATTCCTTCAGCTTTTACTGAGCATTTCCTACCAGGGCCAGTGTTGGGTCTTGGCAAAAAAAAAAAAAAAAAAAAAAGTAGAACTGAGTAGACTACAGCTCTCAAAGATTCTACGATCTGGGGCAGAGCTTATGCCTGTCTAGAGTCATTCTCGCTTCTAGGAAGATTTAATCATGAAACCTCTGCTCAAATCCTTGGCGTGCTCAGGACTTTCCAGGCATCCAGCTAAGTGCTGTGCATGCAGTGGCTTATTTCAGGGGCCAGCAAAGGTTTTCTGGAAAGGGCCAGAGGAAAAACTTTCATCTCTGCAGGCCATAGGTTTTTCGTGGCAACTACTCAACCGTGCCCTTGTAGCTCAAAATCAGCCACAATGTGTAAATGAAGGAACGTGGCCATCCTCCCAGAAAACTTCATTCACAAAACAGGCCGCAGCTGGATTTGACCTTCTGCTCACAGGTTTGGGTTGGTTTGTTTTTCTCTCGTTCTGTGGCCCAGGCTGGAGTGCAGTGGCACAATCACAGCTCACTGTAGCCTGGAACCCCTGGGCTCCAGGGATCCACCCGCCTCAGCCTCCTGAGTAGCTGTGACTACAGACGTGAGCCTTCACACTGGGCTTCTCTGGTCAGTTTGCTGAGACCTTGGGTAGTTTCATCCTCACACACCTGAGGTGGTTACTATTACTATCCCCATTCTACGAAAGAAGAAAACGAAGGCTTAGAAAGATGGGGGCCATCCAAGTTCATCCAGCTGTGACAGTGCAAATCAGGAGTTCTGAACCCAGGCAGGATGGCTCTAGAGCCTAAAATCCAAAGTGCCCTTTCCTCTCCCTACACAATTAGGCACACACACAAAACCCTGCACACAATTTCCTGGGCTCACACACCCCCTGCTGCCCACACTGGTGAAGAATCCCTGGTCTAGGGTAGGGTTTTTAACAGCAGCATTATCGACATTCCAGGAGCATCATTCTCTGTGGGGTGGGGGGGCATCCTGGGCACTGCAGGTGTTGAGCAGCGTCCCTGACCTCCACCCACCCCATGCCATGAGCACCCCCCAACCCAGTCATTACAACCACAAGTGTCTCAAGACATCGCCAAGTGTTCCTGGGGGAGAGAACTGTCCCCAGCTGAGAACCACTGGTCAACGTAGAGGAAAGACAAACAAAACAAATAATCAAAACAAAACAACAATCAAAAGCCAAATAACCAAAAGAAAACAGGAAAATCTTTCAGCCTAAGGGATGCACACTTATTTTCCAACACCTAAGAACAAAAATAGTGATTCTCAAGCGAGCTATTATCAAGTTCCAAGCACCTGACTAAAAAATTTTTACCGTACCCTCCAAGGCATATACTTTTACAACTCCTATTCAGAGAGAAGGAATGGGATGCTCAGAGAGGGAAAGCGACTTGCCCAACTTTACACAGCGGGCGCGACGTGGTGGGCCGGTCATCAACCCCGTATTTCCCACCACCTCGAGTACGATATGCCGAAGACCCTAAACGCGAAATAAGAGAAGCGACTGCAAACCCTCTGCAGTTTTCACTTTGCGCCGGGCCCTGCGGCTCTCAGCCTGGGAAGCAGGGACTTTGACAACGCCCATTTTACAGAGGAAGAAACAGGTTCCAAGAGGCTGGCCACCGTCACCCAGGCAATGACTGGCGGCCCTGGGACAAGAGCCCCGACTTGAGTCCCCACAACCGGGGGTCCCCGAGTCAAAGGGCCGTGTCTCCCGGCAGTTAATAAGAACGAGGGCAGCAGCGAACACTCAACTGCATGCGGGGCGCTT
Organism: Varecia variegata; assembly: GCA_028533085.1. Lineage (NCBI taxonomy): Eukaryota > Metazoa > Chordata > Mammalia > Primates > Lemuridae > Varecia > Varecia variegata. Next base: position 109,368,325 of record CM052442.1, on the reverse strand, counting down.
TCGCCTCCCATCGACCTCGCCGCCAGCCTGCGGACCAGCGATTCCAGGGGCCGGGAGACGAGGGCCCGCCGAGGCCTGCCCGACGCTGCCCGGCCTCAGTTTCCCCTCCGCGCTGCCTACTCACAGGACCCGGGGGGTCGTGACGACCCCAGCCACTGACCAATCTCCTCTTATGAGCTCCGAAGCCCCATGAGCCCCAAGCCACAGACCCCAGGCCCACCCGGTCCAGGACGGAGCCCCTCACTCACCGCTCAGGCGACCGAGCCCCGACCCACCGACGGCTGCGCCTGCGCACCACGGCGCCACCCGGCCCCGCCCCCTGGGCGCGACGCCTGCGCAGGATGAGGCCGCTGCTGTTTGCCTTCATTCTGCGCAGGCGTGTCAATGATCAAGGCAGGCCTGGAGGGAAGTGACGCACTGTAGAGGCGGGAACAAGCTGGTCGTTAGGGCAACTGACCTCTGTGACTAAACGGAGGCCGGAAATCAAGGCTCAATTGCCCTGTAGAGCGGGAATGCAGCGGTGCATGGTGGGACAGTGGCGGACTGGAGCGAGCCGGCAGAGCCGACCACGTGGTTGAGAGCCGGCCACGTGGTGCTGCTGCCTTTGGGCACCTGGCGCCCCGAGCGTCACAGGCTCGCAGAGAATGGGAGTGTCTGTTATGCACTCACTCTCTTTATTTACTCACCCACCCATCTACCCACTCACCCACAAATGCATTCTTTCAGTCGATCTGTGAGAGGGGAAGGAATACGGAGTTATTTGCAGACAGCAGGTGCCTAATCTTCCATTCAACAAGTATGTATTTCAAACCAACCGTAAAGACCAGCAAAGTGTCTGCTCTCATTACCTGGTATTAGGGTAGCCGGACTGTAAACTAGTCCATAAATAAATAGGAAATTGCACGTCATGGCAAGCACTATGAAGAAAAATTGAGGCGACGCGGTTGTGATGGGGAGCCATGTCACATGGGATGGCCCCCTCCCCCAGATGTGGCCTTGAAGGATGTGAAAATCCCAAAAGGAGAGCAACTCAGGCCCAGGGGACAGGGAAAATGAAGACTGATGTAAGATTAAGCCTGGTGTGCTCAAGAGACAGAGATCAAGTGATGTGAAATTCCCTAGGACCACGGAAAACCGACCATCTTCGGAGTTAAAGTTGCCAGAAATGTCCTCCCAATTGATTTTCATCCTCTTTCAAGGACATCCCTGCACCATTAATGCCTGGATTATTTAAATTTGCTTTACAGAAAAAAAGGATGTGGGTTGTGGGTTTTTGTTGTTGTTGTTTGGTCAGTTTAATTCTAGTCATTTTTTTTTTCTGGGTACCTTAGAAGGTTCAAGTTTTTTGTTTGTTTAACCGACGACTGGATGTAGGTCAGGCTCCTGCCCTGCTCCCAAACACCTGTTATCATCTGAAGTCCTGGGTCCGTTTACCGAAGGTTTCTTGATTGTACTAACCGGCTTACGTTTCTGGGTTTTTTCTTTTTCTTTTTTTTCTTTTGCAAGCTGTGGTTAATTTAATCGATTTGCCGGATTCAACTCTCACATGTGGAGCACCTACTGTATGCATCAGATGCTAGAAGCCGGGCAGGATGCTGGGGAGGAAATAACCTACAAAAAGCGCTTGGGATACAGTAAGCGATCGCTCACGTGAGGCCCCTAAGTGAGGGAGAAAACCTGTAAAACTAGCCCAATACACAATTATAAATAAGAAAGGAGGCGCGTGCACGTTAACACGGAACCCTGAAATCCCGGCAAAAAGAGCCGAAGACACCGGAACTCAGAGGTGTCAGCGGTGTGCGGTTACCGTGGAAACGGTCTTTCCAGTCTCCCCCTCCCACACCGGCTCTCGAGGGGTGGAGCCCCATAGCTCCGCCCACCCACCGCTGAGAGCCAATGACGGGATGGGAGGGTTGCAGCGCGTGCGCAGAGGGTGTCAACCTCCCGGCCTGCTTGCCCCCGGCGTGGGTGGAGCTTGGGAGCGCGTGCGCCCCGCCCTCCCTGCGCACGCGCTCTCCCAGGATGCCTCGGGCGCGCGGGCGGCGGGCCCCTTATTCTGCGGGCGGCGGCGGCGGCGACTGCTGAGACCCAGCAGGGCGATCGCGGCGGTGGAGGCGGCTTGACGCGGACCGGGTGGAAGGAGAGAGCGGGCCGCCGGTGCACAGCCGCCCGTCATGAAGCCCCCCGCAGGTAGCGGCCGCCCTTCGATGCGACCCCGCTGGCTGGACCCGGGCGTCCCCAGCACCCTCACGCCTCCCGGGGTCGCGCCTTGGGCCTCAGACCGGAGCCCAGTGACCCTCGAGTGACCCTGGGCCTGGGCGGGGGGCGGGGGGGCACGTGGAAGACTACGGCCCCTCGTCTGCGGAATGAATGGTCCAGATTTTCCAGCACTTCATTCATTCAGCAAACTTGATGGTGCTTCCCCTACGGATGAGTCGGCCCCTGGGGTGCACTTTGGGGAGACAGTGATTTAAGGACCCCGGTCCTCCCGGAGTTATAGAGCCAGAGAGAGACGTTCGGCAAGTAAATGAGCGAAGCTCTTAGATAGGGGTCCGTGCTGGGGGAGCAGAGACACGAACAGGGCAATCTTAGGAACTCTTCTTTGGAGAGGGTGGCCCTGGACGGCTTCTCGGAGGAGTTGAGCCGAGACTTGAGGGGGAGAAGCAGCTGTCCTGCCCAGACCTGGGGGAGGAGCATCCCAGGGGGAGGGAAGCGGGAGGAGGCAGGAACACGTGTAACCTGTTTGGAGAGCAAAAAGTCTAGAACGTTGTCAGCTGGGGGACCTTTTTTATTTTAAGGGCAAAGGGACGCTGTGGAAGGGTTTTCATTAGGGGAATGATGTGACCTGTGTACTGTATTTTAGAAAATTCCTCGGGTTCTTGTGTGATGCCTCCTTGCTCCTTATCTTTGAATTCTCTATCTTGCAATTTTCTCTTTCCCATTCTCCCTCCCCTCGAAGTTCTTTGTCCAGCACATTGCAGTGAGGATGATAATTAGGGTTGTTCAAGCTTCAGGAAGGCAGAAATGTTGTCCACCTTGTTTGCTGCTGGGTCATAGGCGGAAATCAGTAAATATTTACGGAGCGAACTGTTGGCAGCAAGTTTTTCAAATCCTGCTCAGAACTTTCTGACAATTCCACCGCCCACGGGTCTCCCTCTTTCCTGAACTCCTGAAGCCCTTCTTTAGCACAAGGTTTAATGTAGAGCAACAGTCCCTTTTTTTTTGCAGTTCTGAAATCCAAAATACTCTGCCAATGGGAGGATTTGCTTTAAATTTGCAGCAAAGTCATTTGGCCGGAAAAATCTGACCTGTACCGCCTGACTTAGAGCCTTTCTTTTTTCTACTTAGTGCATATCAGTGGTTCCGCTGGGGTGATTGTGCCACTCACTGGGGAATATCTGGGGACATTTTTGGTTTTGACAATTGGAAGCTACTCCTGGCATGGAGTGGGTGGAGGCAGGGACACTGCTCAGCACTCTGCAGTGCCCAGGACGGCCCCACTCCAGAGAATGATCTGACCCCAGATGTCAGCAGTACTGAAGGGGAGAAACCCTGGTTATGTTCCGACATTTCACTGCCGAAGGAGTAATTTGACTACAGGGTGCTGCCTCGACCACCTTTGATGTTATACGATACATGGCATTTGTACTGTATTACCTTTCCAAAGTAGAGGAAAATTCTGAATATTAAAACATCCCTGGCCCCAAGTGTTTTTGGATGACTGTGGTCTACAGTAACATCTGCCACTAGAAAACTTGCTCTCTGATGGTATTCAGCATGCAAGATGTTTTGCATTTATTCCCTCATTGAATTCTTAGTTGTGTACTCAGATTGTGGCTGCCATTTTACAGATGGGAGTCCTTGGGTTTGGAGAGTTACAGTTTCTTGTGAAATCCCACAGCTAGTGAGTGGCAGAGGAGGGCTTCAAACTGGGTGGTCTGACATTAGCATCTGCATTCTGAGCTAGCATCCTTGCCCCCACCTCTGTGCCAATGTACATCTGGTTGTCAGGCCGCCTGTCCCATTCCTGTCCTGGTCCCCTTCCAGGGCTCCACCCTGCACTTGTGATTAAAGTTCAGATCTTTATCATAGTCTACAGCAGGGGTTGGCAAACTACGGCCTATTTTTGTATAACCCATGAGCTAAAACTGATTTCTGGATGGGACAGAGACCATATGTGTCCTGCAAAGCCTAAAATATTTAGCCCTTTGCAGAAGCATTGGCTGACTTCGGTCTACACTGTACAGACTCCACTGGGTCCCGCCCAGTCAGGTGTTGCTGGGTGGTTTTGCCAACTTCTCTGGGCTGAGCCGCACTACCTTTCTCCAAGAAGTGGCCCTTCCAGCAGGTAGTTCTGCCTGCCGGGAGCCCCCACCTGCCAGTTTTCCTTCACAGCTGCGTTTACTCACCCCCTTCTCTGAGCAGCCCTGGAGTGGATGGGCCAGGCCCTCATCACACTCCCATAGCACCCATGGGTCTTAGACGGCCACGCCCTGTCCTGAATCGCATGCCGAGTTAGTGAATGGGGCCTGTGTGTTCCCTGGGTGGGTGTCAGTGTGGATTAAGGCAGTAGAAGAGGGGGCTTCTCTTGGACACCCCACTGTGCCTCACTTTTTTTCACTTCCCCGCTCTGGCATAGCAGGATTTGAGCAGCGGCAGGGTGGACTCCTCCTCTTTGTGAACACGGGGCTCTTTGCAGGATCCTGCTGACAAGGGGACCTGCTTGGTGTCTCTAAGGCAGGATGTATTTTGAACAGTGGCATTATCTACATTGAGGAGTGGATCGCTCTCTCAGGCGGGCTGTCCTGGGTGCTTCAGGGCATTCCACGCATTCCATGCTGGGTGCAGTCCCCACCTTGAGTTGTGACAACCACAGATGTCCCCAAACACTGCGCAGGATTGCCTCCTGCTCTACAGGGTTCGTCAGTGTCATCCTGCCAGGTGCCCGGAGCTCGTGTACCTGGGTGGGGAAGCGGGCGATTCGCTCCTTCCCCTGCCCCCAAGTGACTCTCACCCAACTCAGGGTGTAACACAGACCCAGTCGCATCATGCTCTGTCTTCTCTCTGCCCAGCATGCGCGGGAGATGTCCTGGACACGGCGTCTCCGTGCTCCGTCATGAACTACCTGCGATGGGACCTGCGCGCCCAGCAGATAGAGGAGCTCACCAAGGAGCTCATCGAGCAGACCAAGCGCGTGTACGACCAGGTGGGCTCCCAGAAGTTTGAGGAAGTGTCGTACGAGAGCACACTCAAGGCTCTGGCCGACGTGGAGGTCACCTACACAGGTATGTCCAGGTCAGGGTGAGGGCGGCCGTGTGGCAGGTCAGACCCCTTGACCCTGGGCTCGGGGCACCACCGCCCACTCCCCCAGGGTGGTGGCCATGAGTGGGCGTGATGACCTGGGCAGAGGCACCAACAGGTGCTGGTCGTCGGAAGCAGCCAGGAGAGGCGGCTCCCTCTCCCCGCCCGCCTGTTCAGAGCGCTCACGGGTTCCGTCATCTGAGAGCCCGAGACAGGACACATGTCTGTGCAGCACACCTCTCCGGGAGCCAACTCGGGTGACGGCCTTGAAACCTGAGTCCCTTCTGACTTCTTTCCCAGTCCCAGAGGATATTTGTTTTCTCTCTAGTGACTGAACTTGACCCTTTTGGTTTCCTCCTCCCACCTGCCACTTTGGCCTCTGCCCTCCGGTTTGGATCGTGTCCTCAAGCGTCCTCCCTGCCCCCAGCCACGTCCTTCTTTTCCTGAAGGTCTCCCTGCTCACTGTGGGGGATGAGGTGCTGGTCAAACAGATCATGCCCACCGCTTCCCAGAGCTGCCCCTGGAGAGGGTGACAGTGTGCACATGTGCCCAAAAGGCTAGAGAAGTCCCTCGGCAGAGAACTCCGAGCAGGGACACTCTGTCCTGCAAGTCTCCAGCAGAAGGCTTTTGTTCTGGAAACCACCGAGAATCCTTGAATTCAAGCTGAGAGCTTGTATGTCTCCAGGTGTCACTCCAATGGACTGGCCAACCCCTGGCCTGTGCCGTTCAGACTACAGAGGGTCTGCTACTGCTGAGGAGCAGGCAGGCAGGCCTGGGGCTGGGAGCAAGGCTGCAGCTCAGAGAGTGGCCCTGCATCTGCACACCTGGCTTTGACTCCCAGGTCTGCCTCCCGCTGAGCTGGGGCCTCAGTTTCCCCCTCCTGCCAAGTGGTGGCTCCTTCCCTCTCTTCTCTCTCTCACAGGAGTCTCATGAGGCTGGAGTGACACTAATTCCCTCTTACCCAGTGTGACTGTGCCAGGTGTCATTCAGCCTCCCCCAGTCCCCGCCTCCCCCTGCTGCGGCCTTTTATTTCCTCCTCCACATGGTAACCAGAGCGATTTTAAAGAAAACGAAAATCGGGCCTGGTGCTGCCCCCATGTCCCCCTCAGTGCCTTTCCACTGCCCACGGGATGACAACCAGTGCCCTTGGCACCCTATGCTGCCTGTGCCCCGCCAGGTGGCCGCCTCACACCTCCTGGAGCCTGACACGCTCCCCCATCTCGGGCCTTCCTGCCGGCCCAGTGTTCTCGCTTCACTGTGCAGAACGCCAGGCTGCTGTCTGATTTCGGGTTAAGCCCACCGCGCCCAGGGCCCTTCCTGTCCCTCCTGCCACACCAGCGCCTGGATTTGTCCACACACCTGTGTGCAGCTGGTTGTCACACTTGGTGCCATTACAGTTGCTTGTGTAATCGGCAGCCTGTAAATCCCAGGAGCACAGGCCCATTTCCTGTTCCCTCTTCAGTGCCAGCACCCGCTGCTGTGTTTGCTGCAGCCGGACTGCAGGGCGGGTCCCCTCCCAGGCCTAACGAGGAGGGTCTCCACTGCATGGTTACCCACACCAAAGCCTGGGGACGTTTTCATTGGCCCAGAATTGTGCCAGTGACCAAACTGTGATTTGAATTCAGGTGTCTCTGACACAGAGTATATGCTTTGTTCTGTTTAAACGGCTGTGTTGAGAGAAATTTGCATAGCACGCTATGCACCCATTTAAAGCATATGTCAGTAGTTTTTAGAAAATTTGCAGAGTTGTCCCACCATCACCACTCTTTAATTTTAGAGCATTTTCATCACCCCAAAAAGAAACTCTGCCATTTAGCAGTCACTCCCCATTTCTCCTGCTTCCAGCCCCTGGCACCCACAAATCCACGTCCCGTCTCTGTGGATCTGCCTGTTCTGGACATTTCATATAAATGGAGTCTCACACTGTGTGTCCTTCTGTGTCTGGCGTCTCTCACTGAGCACGACGTCCTCAAGGTCCATCCACACTGTGACCTGTGTCAGAGCCTCATCCCTTTTCGTGGCTGAGCGATATTCCAGTGTGGATGGACCACGCTGTGTGTGTCTGTTTGTCATTATTTCCATTTTGTGGCTGTTGTGAAGCATGCCGCTGTGAACGTGTGTGTGTGCAGGTTTCTGTGTGGACGTGTGTGTTCATTTCTCTTGGCCACATGCCTAGTAGTGGAGTTTTGGGGTCATGGGGCGACTTCACCTTAAAGCTTATGTGTTTAGAGCCACTGACACTTCCTCTATCAACAGAGGGGATGTGCTCTGGGATTTACAAAGTGGCTTTAAAATACAGCCATCACCGGCCGTGGCTCTTTCTACAATGGGGTTCTGTCAGCCCCTGTGTCTTGTCATACCTCTTCCCATTAGGGTCCTTCCTGGCTTGGAGTATGGTGAGTTGAATCTGTGTTTTTATTTGGACTGTGAGATCCCCGAGGACACCGGCGACAGGTCCTTGTGTCTGCATCTCGGCACCCAGCCGGGCCTGGCGCGGTGTGTGTTCACGGAAGGATTCAGCAGATATGCCTGGGCTGGGGGTCTGGCTGGCACTTGCCAGTTGCTTCCGGGGCCCATTTTCACATCTGTCTCGTCGTCTCGCCTATTGCAGTTCAGAGGAACATCCTTGACTTCCCCCAGCACGTGTCCCCCTGCAAGGACATTCGCACGGCCAGCACAGAGGCCGACAAGAAGCTGTCCGAGTTTGACGTGGAGATGAGCATGCGGCAGGACGTGTACCAGCGGATCGTGTGGCTCCAGGTGAGGGGAGACAGCGGGGAACACAGCACCCGGGCCGGCTGGGACACGGCTGACGTGGCACAGGACTGGGCAGGCTGGAGGTGGGAGACCCGGCAGGGCTGAGACTCCCTGGAGGAGCAGCAGGGCCGGAACCTCTTTAGAACCGGTGACTCTGCTCTGGGTTCTAAACCGTGTAAAGAGAACACCGTGGGAGGTAGATGGTGGCGATGGTTGCACAACAATGTGAATGTGCTTAATGCCACTGAATTCTATGCTAAAAACGGTTAAAATGGTAGATATTATGTTACGTATGTTTTACAACAGTTTTTTTTAAAAGCCATTAAAAAACAACAAACGCAGATGGAGAACGACACCAACAAAGTATAAAACACAGGGGCCTCTGGATCCTTCCTTACACGCACAGCTCCATGCCACGTCCCAGCCACCCTGGGCATACATGTGGGGTCAGAGAGGCCAGTGACAGGGGCAGGGTGGTGTGGCCTCTGCCCGGGCTTCTGCCTCCCCCTAGACACTCCTCCTGGGGCCTTTGCTGTGACATCACGTGGTCAGGAGGGGAGGACCACAGATGCTTGTCCTGCTGCTGTGTCTGTCCTCTTAGGCGGGGACCCCCATGAACACACGTGTGCCCTGCGGTGTCAGAACACAGCCGGGTGCTTTATTACAAACACAGGTTGGGAGAGCAGTTGGATTTTCTTTTCTGAGTGAAGTCTTTTATTGTGACACTTGTAAGAAGCAATCAGAGCGTGGCTTGGTGCGCTTTGCCCGGTTTCCCCAAATGATGGTATTTTGCAAAACTCAGGATAATCTAATGACCGGCCTTGGTACAGTCCAGAGATCTCATCCGGTTTAACCTTCGCCCTGTTAGAGGCCTCGGGGCTGGTTCCAGTTTGGGGCTGTTCAAATAGAGTGAGCGTCTGCACACAGGTGTAGTGTGGACAAAGGTCGTCATTTCTGTGAGACGGTGCCCGGGAGTGTCATTGCTGGGCCACAGGGGGTTGAATGGTCGGGTTTGTGTTTTTGGGTTTTTTTGTTTGTTTGTTTGTTTTTTGAGACACAGTCTTGCTCTGTTGCCCGGACTAGAGCGCTGTGGCGTCAGCCTAGCTCACAGCAACCTCAAACCTCCTGGTCTCAAGCAATCCTTCTGCCTCAGCCTCCCGAGTAGCTGGGACTACAGGCATGTGCCACCATGCCCAGCTAATTTTTTATATATATTTTTAGTTGTTCAGCTAATTGCTTTCTATTTTTGGTAGAGACGGGGTCTCGCTCTTGCTCAGGCTGGTCTTGAACTCCTGAGTTCGAATGATCTGCCCGCCTCGGCCTCCCAGAGTGCTAGGATTACAGGTGTGAGCCACCGCGCCTGGCTGAATGGTCGGGTTTTTAAGAAGCTGCCACACTGCTCTCTGGAGCGGATGTGTCATCCCACGTTGCCACCCGAGATGTATGAATGATCCAGGCTTTGCACACCCTGCCCGGTGTGTGGCACCATCTCTATTTTTTACATAAACAATGTTTCGATTGTGTTTTCCAGGAGAAAGTTCCGAAGGACTCGCTGAGGCCGGAGGCGGCGCGCTACCTGGAGCGGCTCATCAAGCTGGGCCGGAGGAACGGGCTGCACCTCCCCAGAGAGACGCAGGAAGTGAGTGCCCAGCTCGGCCTCGCGCGGGGGGAGGGGGGGCGGTCCCGCGCCCCCACCGCCTCAGAAATTGTCCTCCGTTCAGGGCTGAGTCCGCCCATCTTTCTGCTGCTGGAGCATCTATACTCCAGGGAGGTGGATCTACCCAAAATGGGAGTCAGGGCCCCCTCGGCTTGAAAGACAGCGAGAGACCTCACAGGTGGCAGCTGGGACCTTCCTCACCCATCGTGTCAGCCCTCTCTATGGCCTGGTGTGAGGGTGTCACCCGTTGTCTGGCTGGGAACTGGGGCTGGGGGAGGGCGGCCACTCATTCAGGTCCTGTGGTTCGAAGTGAGGGTGTCAGTGTTTGTGCCCCTGTCCCTCTTCTCTTTGCTGTTCCGGGTGCGGAGCTGCAGGGACAAGGCGGCCCTCCTCACCCTGTGCCCTCCGCTCAGTGTCCATGGCGCATGTGGTCTCGACGGCAACGTAAGACAGCCTGTGCAGAGCTCAGCGCGGTGCTGGAGTCTTGTGTGGTGTGTTGGTAGGAAACTGAGGTTCATCAAGCCTGAGAGGGCAGGGGGCAGCCACTGCTGGAAAGATGTTTGCCACAGTTCCCAAGAGGAGGGGGCAGTGCCTGGCCAGTTGCATGGCCCTGTAGGGAAGAGCAGGCCCTGGGTACAGGGCTGCTGGGTTGTCTGGTACCACCCTGGAGTGACTGTGGGTGCTGGCGTCCCAGGGCGTGCTTTGCAGGGGAGGGTGTGCCTGTGCTCACGGTTCACTGTCTCTAGGACCTGGTCCCTGGGAGGCTCCAGACATCCAGGCACCAGAACACACACAGGCTCCTACTTAACATGTTACAGAGGTGCGAAGGTGATGTGCATTCAATAGAAACCACACTTGAAAGTTTGCATTTTGATCTTTTCCTGGGCTAGCGACATATGCTGGACTTCCCTGTGGTGCTGGTGGTGGTTGGAGGGTGACCCACCAGTACCGCACAGTGGCATGCTGAGTTCAGTGAATCTCGTAAGGGAGTCAGCATTTCACTCTGCATTAAGCTTTGTGTCAGGTGACTTTGCTCAACTGTGGGCTGACGTGGTGTCTGAGCACGTGTGGCTCAGCCATGATGTGCCTTTGGAGCATTAAAGACATTTTCGACTTAACAACGTTTTCAGTTTACGCCAGGTTAGTTGGGATGTGCCTCCCCTCCCAGGTCGAGGAGCGTCTGTGCAGGAAATAGGAGGCATGGTTGGTGCAGTGGCCAGGGCTCCGTGGCTGTGGCTGCCCTGGTTAGGTGGGCATTGCCACCTCTGGTTGAAGAACCCAAGATGCGGAGAGGGGAGACGTGTTTGTCCCTTCAGGCCAGTGCTGGTGGTGCAGGGTTGGATTCCATCTCTGGACTCTGGGACCCCTGAACCCCGAGAGTGGGCTCCCAGGAGGGGCGGGTGCAGGTTCTAGTTCAGCCACAGCTGACAAGAGTCACAACTATTTTTAAAACTCCCTGAGATTGTTGGAAGCGCCGTGGCTGTGTGCACGGGAGAAGCTAGGAGACTGTCCCTTGCAGACCTGCGAGTGAGGAGGGAGCAAGGACGGCCCAACTCGGAGGACACTAGGGGGCGCGGCGTTCTAGCACCTTCCCTTGGGCACCTAGGGCTGCCACTGTCTCACTCTGTCTCTAGAGCCTCGCCTGGTGCAGCTGGGCTGGCTGGTGTGAGGCGCCAGTGAGGGAAGGGGACCTTCGGAAGCGCCCCGTGTGGGGCCTGCTCCCAGGAGAGGCCAAGCACGCCTGGTTGAGACCACAGTCCTGCCTGCCCCCGCCCACCCCTCTGTCCTTCCGACGGGCACTTGTGCTCCAGCCCCGGGGAGCAGCAGCATCCTCATGCCGGGGGGCAGGGACCGGCCGTCTGAGGACTCCAGACCAGCCTGGGGCAGGTGGGTGGGTGGCTCCCTGCACCTCCCTGCATCTCCTCTGCCAGTGGGAGATTCTAAGTTGAAGTCCAGCTCTGCTGCCAGCCTGTCACTCGTCATGCAGCCCTGAGCGAGGTTCTCATCATGCCGTGGTCACCTCTCCTGGATGGCAAAGGGGCCTCTCAAGAGTCGCTTCCTTAGCTGGGACCTCATGTTGCCAGGGCTGGTTTTTAACTTTCTAAAAACCGGATTTACCAGATAAAGGGTGAAAATTTGTCTCTGTTAAAATGTCCAAAAGCAGAGGCGGTTCCTGAGCGCAGGGGCTCGGGCCTGCTGGGCCCTGCCTGGCGGGTGGGCACAGCCCTGAGGTTGCCAGCGCAGCAGAGAGTCACGTTTAGATCCACGCTTCGAGGACAGTCTTGTGACCTCCACGTCTGTCTCGAGTTTGTTTTCTTTCTGTCTCGATTTTTTTTTTGCTGTTCCCACCCGGCTTGTCTCTTCTCCCTGCCGGGGTCACGGGAGGAAACCCCTCAGCCCCGGCTTTGGCGGGAACGGCATCTTCCCGCTGCTCTTGTGACACACGCTGCTCCAGTCTCTCCCTCCTCCCACGACTGTCATCTTTCCCTCAGAAAATCAAAAGCATCAAGAAGAAGCTTAGTCTCCTGTGCATCGACTTCAACAAGAACCTGAACGAGGACACAACCTTCCTGCCGTTCACGCGTGAGGAGCTAGGTATGGGCCGGGGCCTGCCATTCCTGAGGTTCCACCATGGTCCTGGCCAGGCCCTTGGGGGCCGCTGCTTCCTGCCGGGGGCTTCTGCAGAGGATGGCGGGAGGCATGGTGGAGGCGGAGATGGGGACAAGGATGTCTTCACCTGGAGAACTCAGGGCGTTTTAGAACCGAAAGCTCCAGAATCCCGCCTTGGGGAGGGCCGAGGTCTATCCCAACAAGGTTCCACCCCGGACAGATACACCCCAGGCAGCAGCAGGAGGCCGGGCTAGGACGGGCAGTTACGGGGCTCTCAGCCCGGCTGCCAGGTTAGCCAGAATCTCCCATCGGAGACCCCACACACCCGCCACCTTTTTACTCTTGGAAAAATGAAGGGGGTAGACCGAGTCCGGAGTGCGTGTTGGAGTGCAGAGAGCTCGGGACGAGGTGTCTTTCTTCCCCCCGCCCCGCCTTTCCCTACTTCTCCTTTCCTGAATGTTTGGTTTTGCGAAAGTTACAGGCACAGTGTGATGGAGAGAGAGGCCCTGTGCACGTGGCCTCGGCTCCCATTTGCAACCTGCTCTGGCTTTGCCTGCAGAGACACTTGGCATGTGTGTGGTTTTTCCTGAGCCATTTGAGAGTTACTCAGGGGCTTTGTGACAATTCGCCAAGAGTACGGCCACCCTCCCACGTGACAGCAGCGTTGAACCTGGTGGTGTCTGAGGACACAGGCAGGTCCCCTTTGTCCGGTGACGGGCTTGACGACTGTGCTTCCCTCCGCACTGGCACCTGTTGGGCTTCAGCATCCCGGGCCTCCCTAGGGTCCTTCTGTCCTTTGGTCTTTCCCGTCGTGGATGTTCTTGAAGTGCCCAGGCCTCGTGCTCTGCAGCCGTTGTCGGCTGCCTTCGCGGCTCCACCAGGGGATTCAGACGGGGCCCAGATATTCCAACCGGCTGTGGCCGTGATCTCTGGCTCTGGCATTCTGACTGCGGTTGCCTCTGAGGGGGCCGGCGAGGAGGGGCCGTGCTCGGCGGACGCCTCCCAGGGCAGCTTGCTTGTGCAGCCACCTGGGTGCGCGTTTTCCTACGTGCCCACCCATCAGACACCGCTAAGCTATCCTTGCCTCCTGCTCAGCCATCCCGCATCTCGGGCAGCACGTCCCACCACTCAGCCCCCAATACCTAGGAGAGACAGTGGCCTTCAGTTTGCTCTAAAGCTCCCTGTCCCCAGCCAAAGTTGCCTGGCCTCTGCTGTCCTGGGACACGCTGGTTACCCACAGCACCCTGTGTGGCTGCTCGTCCAGCCCCAGGCCTCAGCCTGGCCTCCCACGCGGGCAGCTGGGAGTCCCTGAGGAACTGACGGTTGTGCTCCGTGGATTAGGTGGTGGCCCTCTCTGCTGCAAAGCGCCTCGGTTTCTCTTTGTGGTCACTAATTTGTCAGTAGGTGCTTCGAGATTTCAGTCTGTTTCGTGTTGCTTATAATAAGAGTACCTGAAACTGGGCAGTTTAGAGAGAAAAGGAATTTATTTCTTACAGCTCTGGAGGCTGAGAAGCCCAAGGTCGAGGGGCCGCATCTGGTGAGGGTCTGGCTGGTGGGGGACTCTCTGCAGAGTCCCAGGTGACACAGGCACAGGCGCTGAGCATGCTATCGCGCTCGCTCAGGTCTCTTCCTCATCTTACAAAGCCGCCGTCCCACTGCCGGGATCACCCCTTGATCCGGGAACACATTAATCCTCGATTCCACCCATGGGGGCAGAGCCCTCGTGACCCAGTCACCTCGTAAAGCCCTGCCTCTCAGTCCTGCCACACGGGCTTAACTCTGAGCATGTGTCTTGGAGGGACAGACGCTCAAACCACAGCGAGGCCAGGCTGTGTCTGTCGCTTGTCATGGCAGTTGCCGTGTGGTAGCTACGCAGTTGTAGCGTCCACAGATCTAGGTTCCCCTTGCGTTGTCCTCTCCACGTGCGCTAGTTCTGCTGTAAGTCAGAGCTCTGCCTCCTCTGGTCACTTGTCGGTGTGTATCCATGTGGACCCAGAGGCTCCTGTGGGCTATGCTCTGTCACTGTTGTTATTTATCTCAATGCTCAAACTGTTCCGCTCTGACTGTCGGAGCCCCTTCCAGCTGTCCCTGTGTCCTTTGGACGTGTCTGTTGCTCTCTGAGTGCTCTCTAACTGTTGGACACATGCTCTAGGCTGGTCCCTCACGTGCCCCGGCCTGGCCCTGGCATCGGCTGTCTCTCCAAGGGGCTGGGTCCCTGGAGTGGGGAGTGATGTGTAGTAAGCAAGATTCAGGTGCCAGGTGTGCGTGTTGCTACCAGGGAGCTGCTATTCCTGGGCGCCCTCAATAGACAGCTAGGAAATAGATGCGTATCTCCAGGTCGCACACGGACGCACACATGCTTTCATCTGTGGTGATAATCCACATGTGCACATTGACACCCGTGACCAGTCCAGCGCTGTGGGGCTCCCCCCACCATCTCCCTCACTGGGTTTCAACTCAGCTGGGCACCGTCTGCACCCAGGTGATGAGCCCCTTCCAGGTGGGGAGGTGCCGTGTCAAGGCGTGCAGAACCCCGCGGGGGGACATTCTTGGTACTGCTCCTGCTGACTGCCGGCCCACAGACCCCACCCGGGTGTGCGCAGCTGGGTGCTTCCCCTGCCAAGGCACCAACCGACGTTTGTCGGGCCTGCGCCAGTACCGAGGGGGGGGCCTCAGGTCACAGGAATCTTGGCTCCTCCCTCACCGCCCACACCCCACAGGCCTCCTGAAGCGTCCCCATCCATTACTGCCCCCCACATCTCATCTCTTCTCACCTTACCATCCTGGGGGTCCCAGGGTACCAGTCTTTGAGGGGCAGCAGCCTTGGCGTCTGCCAAGCCGACAGCGATTTCAGTCCAAGGTGGTGCAGCCCAGCTGCACCCGGCCACTGTTTTCATCTTTGACGAGAACTACCCTTGAGTTCATTTTACCTTGGCTCCCGAGGGTGTCTGCGCGTGGCGGCCTGGCCACCCTGCCCACTGCCCTCCTCCTTGCACACTCGGGGCAGAAGCTCCTGGAAGCCACACTGTTGGAGGCTTGAGCTGGATTTAGCTTTTCGTCCCCGAGGGTGTCCCAATGAGAACAGAGAGCCCACTGGGGGCCCTGGAGGGTTTCCTCGTGGGGTAGAGAGGAGGAAGGTGAGTGGGGCAGAGCTGCAGAGAGTGGTGGAAGGCTACGGCTGCTCCCTGCAGCCCCCCCCCCCCGGCCTCCCACACAAAGGGGAAGCCCACCCTCTTCCCACCCGCGCCGTGTGCTGGCCTGTGGGGTCCTTTCAGAGCTGCCCTGGCCTTGTCCCCGTAGGAGGGCTCCCCGAGGACTTTCTGAACTCGCTGGAGAAGACAGAGGATGACAAGCTGAAGGTCACCCTCAAGTACCCTCATTACTTCCCCCTGCTGAAGAAGTGCCACGTGCCCGAGACCCGGCGGAAGGTGGAGGCGGCCTTCAACTGCCGCTGCAAGGAGGTGAGGCCTGCCGGAGCCCCGGGCCGTGCTCTCCCGGGCGTGGAGCCACCTCCAGCTCTGCCCACAGAGGGTCTTGTGGTCGCGCCTGGCCGGGTTCAGTGACTGGCAGAACGGTCCGTGCCTGGCCTGGCCCTGCCCCTGGGGCCACTACCTGGCGTCTGGTCCCTCCTCCCCGGGCTCTGTAAGTGATGGACCCTGAACATGTCTCCGCCCTCCGTCTTCCCAAGCCAAGGGAGGCCCCTCACGCGCCTCCCCCTGGGCCGATCTTTCTCTCAAACGGTAGAGCCTGGATCCACACTCGCCCCTGTGGCCTCGGCCTCAGACGTCCACTTGCACACAGATGCATATGGTGTCCCCACCCCCGCCGTGTGGCCAGGTGACCTCTGCGCTTTTCCCGTCCAGCATCTTGGGAAGGTGGGGCATGGGGTGGGGCCCCCCGGTCTTCCTGACAACACCAGGGGGGCTCACACGGCTGGCAAAGGAGCCACCAGCCAGAGGCCTGTAGCAGGTGGCACTGTAGGAGCAGGTGGTAGAGTCCTGTGTTTTCTGCTTCCATGGGCCGAAGCAGACACCTCAGTCTCACGTAACCCAGGGTTCCAGGGGAAGCCCCACTGTAGGGCCTGGGGTGTGGCCCTGGAGGCGGCCATGCACCGCCTCAGAGACTGGGGCCTCGGGTTCAGGTGGGGCACATTCTGCCCTCCAGCCCGTAGCTGTGAATTCCTGTCGCTAAAAGCCTTTAGTGGGCAGCTCCGTGGGCTGGTCGTGTCTCGACCTCCCCAATGCCCTCTGAAGGTTGACGGGGCAGGCGTCAGGGCCTTGGGGGAGTCATCCTGAATCCCACCGAGCCCCTAGGCAGGTGTCACAGCGAGATGCGTAGCCAAGAGGCAGGGCGTTGCAGGCCAAGGGGACACGGAGGAGGCCAGGCCACACCTTCCCGGTTCCAGTCGGGTGTTTTGTGGGCCCCTCATGCTGAGGGTGCATCTGTCCCGAAGGGGCCTCAGTATCTCCATGTAAACGAGTAAGATGGGTTTTGTGTGGTGCTCAGCCCTGCACCCCCAGAGCTGGGCAGGGCCCCTGAGGCTGGGGACCAGGCCCTGGATGGTGGGGCGTCCCCAAGTGCAGCAGGGATGCCCTCGGAGGCTCCCCCAGCAGCCCCTACCCGCCACTCCACTTTCTTTTCAAAGCCTCGGAAGCACTCGAGCCTCACGCCCTCTCTGGTTCCGAACAGGAATCAAGTCCACGCGGTGTGACTGGGCGGGGTGTGGAGACCTGCCGGGAGGGGCAGGAGGCCAGGCCGAGCCCCTGGCTGACCGCGTGGTGCTGTTTACAGGAGAACTGTGCCATCCTCAAGGAGCTGGTGGCCCTGCGGGCCCAGAAGTCCAGCCTGCTGGGGTTCAGCACGCACGCGGACTACGTACTGGAGATGAACATGGCCAAGACCAGCCAGGCCGTGGCCACGTTTCTAGGTAACCGCCGCTGCCCTCCACTGGGGACCCTGCAGGGGGACTGTGCTTGTCTGTGACACGGGGTTACCTTGAGTGGGACTTTGGAGCCCCCCGACTCCTGGTCTTGGCTGCAGGACCCCAACGTGCCTGGCCCCTCAGGGTGCTGGGAGGTGCCACCAGCGCCTGCCACGGAGTCGGGGACAGTGAGAGGCCCCGGTGGCTCTGGCCTTCCTTCCGGGCACGCATCGGGAGCCTGCTGCAGCGAGGTGGTCCCGCCTTTCTGCCTCCCCGCAGACGAGCTGGCGCAGAAGCTGAAGCCGCTGGGGGAGCAGGAGCGGGCCGCGATCCTGGAGCTGAAGAAGGCAGAGTGCGAGCGGCGGGGGCTGGAGTTCGACGGGCGCATCCACGCCTGGGACATGCGCTACTACATGAACCAGGTGGAGGAGACGCGCTACCACGTGGACCAGAACCTGCTCAAGGAGTACTTCCCCATGCAGGTGGTCACCCAGGGGCTGCTGGGCATCTACCAGGAGCTCCTGGGGCTGACCTTCGACCTGGAGGAGGGGGCCAGCGTATGGCACGAGGACGTGAGGCTGTACTCGGTGCGGGACGCAGCCTCGGGGGAGGTGATCGGCAAGTTCTACCTGGACCTGTACCCGCGGTGGGTGTGGGGCAGGGCCTGGCGGGGGGAGGGATGCGCTCAGGCCCCAGGGCTTCTGTGCACCCAGCTCTGCCTCCATGGACGGGGAGGAGGTCTGCCGCCTGCCATGCTGTAGGCATTAAATACGCGGTGGTCACTGTTACTACCCTCTGGCTCAGCCACACGGACAGGGATACCAGAGACGGGAGCCATGACCTGGTCCGTGGCTCTCACGCTGCCCTGCAGAGCCAGGCACCTCAGGAGCTCTGCCCAAGGAGCGGGGGCCGCAGGGCAGCACAGGGGTCCTTCAGACCCCCGCACCGGCTGCTCCTCTGTTGGGAGGGAAGTTTAGAACCTGAAATGTGTCGGGCGGTCTCGGCTCTCAGGTGGGCTAAGGGATGTGGCATCGGGGAGCGTCATCGTGTCTCTAGTCCCAGGTAGGGCCTAACCCCGCCTCCCTCCTCAGGGAAGGGAAGTACGGGCACGCGGCCTGCTTCGGCCTGCAGCCCGGCTGCCTGCGGCAGGATGGGAGCCGCCAGATTGCCATCGCGGCCATGGTGGCCAACTTCACCAAGCCCACCCCTGACACCCCGTCCCTGCTGCAGCACGACGAGGTGGAGACCTACTTCCACGAGTTCGGACACGTGATGCACCAGCTCTGCTCCCAGGTGGGTGCAGCTGCGGCTCCGCCAGGCCCCGGGAGGGGCTGGAGTCGGGTGCCTGGGTGCTGCCTGCTGCCGCCTTCATGTGATACAGAGGTGGTGACGCTCCCTGGTGTCAGTGTCCTTGGACTGCCACAGGAAAGCACCACAGGGTGGGGGCTTCGGCAACAGGCGTTGATTTCCTCATGGTCCTGGGGCGGAAGCCTTGAGACCAAGGTGTGGGGAGGTGGTTTCTCCTGGGCCTCTCCTTGGTGTGTAGACGCCATGTTCTCCCTGCGTCCCATGGGGCCGTCCCCTTGTGCCTGTCTGTGTCCTCATCTCCCCTTCGTATGAGGACCTGTCGTGCTGGCCCAGAGACTCACCCTAATGAACTCTTAAAGACCCTGTCTCCAAACACAGCCACCTGAGGGACTGGGGCTCAGGACCCCAGTGTCTGAACTTTAGGGGGACCTGTGTCAGCCCATAATGCCTCTCAGAGCTGTTGGGCAGAGAGAGTGGAAATGGCACATGTCACTCGCGGGGGACGGTGCTTGGCGCAGAGGCCCTGCACCCTGTTGGTGGCATTTGAGCCATGTGGCCCGATGACTCTGTGAAAGTCAGTGGTGGGCATAGGGTGAGGGCTCCAGGGGGCTCTTACTGGCCAGGACGGGCCTCAGCCTCATGTCCTCATCCCGGGATCCCGGCTGTGCACATGGACTTGCTCTCGGGCTCCTGCTGGCGCTCAGGACGCCACGCCCGCTCTCCTGGTGGTGGGAACATTCCTGGAGACTCCCCGGGCATGTGCAGGCCCCGGGTGCTCGTTGATTTTAGTAAATTTGCCAAGTCGTGCCACTGTCACCACAGTCCAGCTTCAGAACATTCCCATCGCCCTGAAAAGATCCTCCGTGCCCCATCAGCGGTCGCTGCCCCCTCTGCAGCCCCAGCGGCCGCTAATCCGCTTCCCGTCTCTCCGGATTTGCCCACTCTGGACATTTCGAGTACGGGAGCCCCTCGTCTGCAACCACAGGCAGTGCCAAGCCGCGCAGCTGCGGTTCTGCTAAATGTGCACCCCGTGATGAAGTTTAACTCAATCAGTTACGCACAGGAAGAGATTAACAGCAATAACTAATAATAATATAGGACCATTATAACAGCATGATAAGTTACGTAAATGTGGTCAGGGTGTTTTTCTCTCTCTTGCTCTCTCTCTAAATACCCTGTTCTGTGCTCACCTTTCCTGTGATCTGTGGGTTTGATAACCGAGGTGGCCGTTTAGTGCCTGGCAGCTGGTGGCGGCCACAGTGTGGATGTGATGGACAAAGGGGCGGTTCGTGTCCCAGGCGTGATGGAACAGCACGGCATAAGCACGCGTCACATGACTCAGAATGGCGCATGATTTAAAACTTAGGAATTGTTATCTCTGGAGTTTTTCATTTGATATTTCTGGACTGTGGGTAATTGAAACCACAGAGGGCGAGACCGTGGGTGAAGAGGCCTCGTGTAAATGGAGTCACACACTGTGTGTCTGTCTGTGCCTGGCGTCTGTCACCGAGCACGATGTCCTCAAGGTCCATCCACATGTGCTTCTGTTGAGCAACGCCTTGTGGAGGGCATGTCGTTGCTTCGTGAACATTGAACTCAACACCAGCAGCCCCGTCCCTGGGGCCCGAGTGGAGCTTCTCCCGCACACGCGTTTCCTCCGTGAGGCTCGTTGCAGCCTCCTGGCACCCAGGGACCCCAGATAAAACTTCAGCACCACACAGGGCAGCATTTTAAACAGCAAAATCTCCAACAAGCAGAAAAATGCAAAAACCGTGGCTCTCAGTGGAACAAAAAAAGGACCCTTGTTCACAGAATGAGCTGAGAGGGGGCAGAGCGTCGCTTGGTCACTAAGAAAGTACCACAGGTGATGATGTGAATGTTGTTACAGTGGGTAGGCGAATTGGAAAATATGGAATCCACAACGAGGGCCTGTGTGTGTCCTGCCCGGTTTCCCTGCCGTGCGTGCTCTGTTTCTGTAGTGCTTGCCCTTGGCATGCGTGCCTGTGCACACACGTGGGTCTGCCATGTCCCCCGACTTCCCCGGAGCACAAGTGCTGCTGTTTGGTTGAGTGTTGGGGTGGCAAGTGCAGCCATTACGAAGTGCTACTTGCTGCGAGTCCCCTGCACCCAGAACAGCGCCCAGCACAGGTGCCTCCATGCCCATTTGCTGTTGGGACAGGAGCACAGTTGCACGGTCCTTGGCATGGAAGAGCCTCTGTGCTGTTGAGAGGACTCTGCAAGGTCACTCACGAGGCCTTTTGGCCCACAGGCTGCCAGACGTGGCTCTGGCCAGACTGGATCAAGGGCTGTGCCTTGAGGGGAAGATTCCAGACACAAGTAGGGAGACGCAGCGTGCCTTCTGACGCTGGCACCCAAGGTCACCCAGACCCAGCGGTCCCCAGCCCCTTCCACACTGCCTCCTCTGGCTCTTTGGGGCACAGAGCTTTCGAGGAGCACTGGCTCCATGGACAGGGCGGAGGAATGTGGGTGGCTGGCAGGGACAGGTGCGTGTGGTGGGCATCTTAGGGTGTGTCCTGCTGGGACAGGTTACCCAGCGGAAGCCCAGGGCCCGCCCCCGTCCCCGTCCCCGTCCCCGTCACTTTCCAGGCTTTGCAGTTGGGGGGTGGGGTGGGACCAGCAGGTTACCTGCCAGCTGAGGTGTGCTGGGGAGGGTGGCCCAGGTAAGGCCAGGCCCTGGGGACTGCCAAGGCAGGGTCTGGGCACTGGCGAGGCTCTCCACCCCCTGCCCGCAGGCAGAGTTTGCCATGTTCAGTGGGACCCACGTGGAGCGGGACTTCGTGGAGGCGCCTTCGCAGATGCTGGAGAACTGGGTGTGGGAGGAGGAGCCGCTGCTCAGGATGTCGCGGCACTACCGCACGGGCAGCGCCGTGCCCCAGGCACTGCTGGAGAAGCTCATCGTGTCCCGGCAGGCCAACACAGGTGCGGCGTCCCCTGCCCACTTGCGTGCTATCCGGTCACCATGGTGGGGAAGGGGGCCTGTCACGGGGGCATCCGCGGTTCTCGGGGCCCCGTTGCCCCAGCAAGTGCCTGGCGTGTGCCTGGGGGTGTGGGGACGCCACGCGGGAGCCCAGAGGCCAGCTGCTTCCCTCCTTCCCAGGTCTCTTCAACCTGCGCCAGATCGTCCTCGCCAAGGTGGACCAGGCCCTGCACACGCAGACGGACGCAGACCCGGCCGAGGAGTATGCCCGGCTCTGTAGGGACATCCTCGGGGTCCCCGCCACACCAGGTAGCTGCCCCGAGCCGGGGCCACCTTAGAACCTGGGGCCAGCCGTTCCCCTGGGAACTCAGAGGGAGCCCCTGCGGATGTTTTACTTCATGAGTACAGAAGTCTCTGCTGGGGGGGCCACAGAGTGTGTCGGCGCTTCTCGGGGCGGCAACAGGATGGCAGCCCTGGCTGGGACGCGGCTGCAGGCCGAAGTCGTGGTGGGCATGGGATCCCGGCCTCCAAGGAGGAACGTGTTCTCTGAAGCCTTTACTTTAAATAAATAGACAAGCGGAACTATTGTTTTCTTGATCCAAAATTATAATAAGTGCTTTGTAGAAAGCCTGGGAAAGTAGAGAAAAGACTAGTAATCGCAGATCCTGAAGGCGACACGTCAGTGACACCCTTTACTTGTGTGTAGACGTGTAGGTGTGCTAAGGGAACTGGGATCTTAACCTGTTGTGTCGTACTGGTTTGATAGTTCATGAATACTTAAAAAATCTTTCCAGAGTCTCTTACGCAGCACATAATATCCCGTCGTGTAGGCAGGTAGTCTCCTCGTGGGGAGTTAGGGCTGCAGCAGCTGGTGCCACCTTTAACTGTGCCCTTGTCCTTCTGCGGTGGGTGGAGATGTGTCCCCTAGCCCTGCTCTCGCTACTCGCCTCCAGGCCTGTTCCGGCCGGGGTCGGGGTGGGTCACTGTCCCCTGGGGGAGGAGGTGGGTGACGGGGCTGCGGCACTGACCTCACTGTGTGGCTTTCCCAGGTACCAACATGCCTGCTACCTTCGGCCACCTGGCGGGCGGCTACGACGCGCAGTACTATGGCTACCTGTGGAGCGAGGTGTACTCCATGGACATGTTTCACACGCGCTTCAAGCAGGAGGGTGTCCTGAACAGCAAGGTGAGGGGTCCGGGGGCTCATGGGAAAGGATCTGGCACCAGCCACTGGCGGCCGAGTGACTCTTCCACTGTCCAGGACCAAGAACAGCACGTCCTTGGCCTCAGGCCCCCGTGTGTGTGGCCAGCCCTGGGCCGAGCACCTGCTGCTCTCCCGGGCGATGCAGATGGCCCCTCCCACCCTGCAGGAGGCTCCTCCCTGTGGGGCCTGGGGGTGGGTGCTGGGAGCCACATGTCTCCCCTGACCGGGCTTCAGAGCCTCGGATACTCAGTGGGGACAAGGCCATTTCTTCCCCTCTCTGACCCCCAGCTTGTTCCCCTGTGACGTGGGGACGGACGTTAACACCCACCCCAGGCTCGTGCCTCCTGCTGGCCCGGTGCGTTCCCAGGCTTGGGAGCAGCTGCCAGCGTCTGTCAGGAGAGACAGACGGATCCCGGCTGCACCGAGGAGCCTGCCCCGGCCGGGGGTCCCTGAGGAGCCTATGCAGCATTGCCCAGGACAGGCTGCGGGTGCCTCAGGCCTCCAAGACCAGCTCGTGGCCACCCCCTGTACAGACATGGGAGGCTGGGGCCTGGAGACGTGACCCCCTGGCGCAGTAGGCGCCTTGGCACAGCTGGGAGCCGTTTGCTTCCTGCACCAGCCCCTGGCAGCCACGGCTGCACTTGGGGCCCCCTCTGAGGACAGGACAGCTGTCACGCCCTGTGAATCGGCTGTGAGGGGCTGGAGGAGCAGAGTGTCCCCAAGGGCATGGGGCCGGCTGGGGATAGTGGCCGCCTGGCTTTGGAGCCTGCAGTTAGTGTAGGGACCAGTGACGCTTGAGGGTGTCCTGAGCTCCTTTGTGGCTGGGACTGTGCTGGGTCCCTTGACTCCTTGGAGCCAGTGCCAGCCACCTCCTGTCCTGTCTGTGCTGTGCCCAAGCTGTGAATGGACTCGGGTGTGCCACCGGCCAACACTTGCCCAGAGTCCCGCAGCTGTTTTGGGGAAGGGGCAGGATGGAGCCGAATGTCTCCGCCTCTGCCGCTTCTGTCTTTGGCTTGGCCAGGGATTCCAGTCCCCTGTGCAGGGAGGAGCCGCCCGGGGGTTTGTGAGGACCCCAGCTCCTGGGTACGCACACAGGGCCCTGAGATTGGGGTCCCAGGCGTGCGCACCACTCCTGCGCGATGTGATGTGGGCAGCCTATGCTGGGGAAGGGGTTGCTCCAAGGGCCACGCAGGGGGGGCCCTGCAGACCCCCTGCCTTCTCCCCCTCCTTCCCGGTGCCCTCTCAGCCCCAGCCCCTGCGTCCCCTCACAGGTTGGCATGGACTACAGAAGCTGCATCCTGAGACCTGGCGGCTCTGAGGATGCCAGCGCCATGCTGAAGCGCTTCCTGGGCCGCGACCCCAAGCAGGACGCCTTCCTCCTGAGCAAGGGGCTGCGGGTGGGGGGCTGCGAGCCACAGGCCTGCTGACGCCCAGTCCCTGACTGCCCCAGTCCTGCCCACACCCCGGTGCCTCGGCCTCCAGCTGGGACGGCGCAGGTTCCAGCACAGCACCAGGCAGGACACATGTGCGGGAGGGGCCGTCTCTCACCCCTGTGGTCCTCACGCCCCACTGAGGTGGCCCTGTCAGGTCTCCCGCTCCAGGTGTCTGGAGGGCCCAGGCGTCTGCCCAGGGCCTCATCTTTGTTGCACTAACACGTCCCCTCCTGGGAAATATTCCATGTTGAAATGTGTTCATTAAAAAAACAAAAACAGGAGAGAGGCTCCCAGCCTGGTCTGTGGCTCCCGCCCGTTCTGTCCTCGGGTGTTGGAACGTGGTTTGCTGCACGTGGACTGGAACGTGGTGTTTCCGTTGAACCCTGGGCTTTGTCAGGGCCCAGCCCTTGGACCTGCAACCCCAGCCTCTGCATCGTGACGTGCTTGGGTCCCTGGGGATGGCTGAGCTGTCGGAGGAAGTGAAACCCCAGGGGCTCAGGAACTCTAGGAGGTCCCCTGTTCTGTCCGACCAGGCTGGGGTGCTCACAAGAGAGTTCTGCTTCCCGAGCACATCTCACCTGGCATCATTCTGGAAAATTCTGCAAAATGCCTCCCCCTCCCTGTTCAGCTCTGGAGCGCCAGGACCAGGCCAGAGAGTCTGGGGAGCCAAGGCAGCCCCATCAGTGTGCGCAAGAAGCCGAATCCGCAGCTGCCGCCCTCGCGGCCCGGGGAGCTCTCCCTCCTGGGCGTGTGCAGGGAAACCCGGCTGCTCTGGCTTCGTGGCCAAAGACTCTGGGTTTACTTGACACAAGCTGGCTGCCGACTGACCAGTGCAGCTGCTGGGAGCTCCGCCGTGGCCTCTGGCCAGGTGACTAGGCCGGCTTCGGCCCAGAGACACCCAGTGCCCTGTCCTCGCCTGACCCTTAGAAACGCAGCAAAGCCTTGGCCAGGCATGGGCGGACTTCCTGGATCCTCGGATAAGTCCTCAAAAATGCCTCGGTGAGCTGCTTGGTTGGGTCCCTGAGCCCTTGAGCAGGACGGGAGGGGCCCCCCCTTCTCCTGTCTGTGAACACTGACGTTCCCTCCCCTGCTGTGAGCCACCCCCACCCCCACCCCAAGTCCTCTGCAGAGGAAGCTGGGCAGTGGGACCAGTGACATTCATCACCCCAATCCTTTTTCCCAAGGCCGGAGCAGGCGGCCAGACAGCCACCTATGCTCACTACCTCGATGGGGACGGGATTCCTGGGTCTGTGCCATCTGCCCATCCCCTTTTCCCTGAGCCCGGGCCGGCCCAGTACCCTCCTGTGCACCCCGCTCTGCTTTCTGCACCCACTTCTGTCTCTTAAACTCGGGGGACAAAGGTGAGTGTTCTCTTGGCAGAGCTGGTGGGCTTACCGTGGGGGCAGGACAGTGTCCTGGAATTGACAGTCACAACAGCTGTTGCTGAAAATACCTGGGGCTGGAAAGACAAGACAGAAAGCAAGAAACCGCAGCAGGGCTCCCTGCAACAGACAAGGGGCAGAGGCCTTGCTCAGTGCAGGGAGGCGGCGACCCTGGGGGTGCCCTCACCCTCCCCTGCGCCAAGCCTGCAGACTGCCTCCGCCTCCTCCCCGTGCAAGAGGCAGATGTGCCGGAGCACCCCCATGTGGTGACCTGGGCAGTTGGGATGGGGTCACAGCCTCGGGCGGCTGGACCGCCTGTCCCCCGGAGCTGCCTGGCCCTCTTAGCCTCTCTGCCCCACGCCTGTCCAGGGTGCCAGCTGTGGGCTCAGAGGACAGCCTGGTGCGAGGCTCCCCTGCCGGTCCAGCCTGCCATTCTCCTCCCAGCCCCCACCACTGTCCTGAGAGAAAAAAAATAAAAATTAAAAAGAGGTCCGCACCTGTATGTCTCCCAATCTTTGCAATGTTTATCTATAAACTCGTTCGTTCATTGTGGTTTCTCCCACAGTCACCTGCCACCTGTCCAGCCCTGGGGCCACCTGGGGGGGCTCTGGCTCTTGTCCCTGGGATTCCATCCATGCCTCAGGCCGCCACCAGCGTTAGCAAGTATTTCTCACCGAGGAGAGCTCCGGGGTCTCTTTGGCTGTGGCCCGGGGCAGACTTCCTCCTCTTTCCTGATACAGGTGGGGCCGCTGTAGGACTCTTACCAGCAGCAGGTGTGCCTGGCTTCCAGCCCGGGCAGGCGCTGCCTCCTCACCGCCCCACAGCGTTGGTGTCACCGTCCCTGTGTCTCAGAGCGGGTCTCAGGATTGGAGCTCATGTCCACCTTCCGATGAGCAACACCCGTTGAAGGCCACAGCCTCTTGGGGAACAGCCCATGGGGGCCTCAGCATCTAGGGCCTTTGCTAGTTCAGGAGACAAAGGGTCTGTTCATGAAACTCAAGTTCGATGCAGACACATGGGCAGCTTGAGGGTGGGGCGAGCCCCGGGCTGGGGGCGGGAGGCCTGGGTTCAGCTCTTAGGGTAGGGGGAGCTGGGGTGGAGGTTCCAGCATGGGCTGGGGACAGGTGGCTGCCCGAACAGCTTCCTGGGGCCTGAGCTCACCGTGGCTGTGCACCGAGTGTGGGCCCTTCCAGGCTAAGCCCTTCCAGGCTGTCACGGGTCAATGTCATGGTGTCCATACCCAGAATTTCCTTCAGGCACTCCCACCTGCCCCATTCTCAGCCTGCAGGGTCAGGGAGGTGCGGCTCTGTCCTAAAGGGGGTCATGTGCCCCCAATTGAAAGCAGGTGGAGTGGGCCATCCACCCCCACCCCCCGGCACTGTTTGTTACTGCTTCGTGGATGGGTAGTGATCCATTTGGGATCATTTGAATCAGTGCAGTCTGAGCTGTGACTTTTGTTGAGCCCATTAGAGAAAAGAATTTTATTTTCCCTTGAACTTGAACTGGGAGGGAATAAGCTGTTGGCACATGGAGCCACTTGGAGTTGGGAGCCGAATGACACAGGGACACCGGGGCTGTGGCGGGGGCCTGCCCTACAATGTCACCCAAGTGCTGCGATCCCAGCCCACATAGGGGGCCGATCCTGCCCCCAAACTTTGCAGAACCAACAAATTCCCATGTTTTTGCTTAAGCCAGTTGGAGCAGTATTTGGTCACTCGCAACCAAAAGGGTTCTGTCCTTCACCACGTCCCCTCCGACCCCACCTGAGATATTCAGTAGCTGAAGCTGAACTTGGCAGAATGGACCGAACCTGGGAGCCCCCAAGGACTGGCTATCACTGCTGTCCGAGATCGGGGATGTGGAAGCCATGGAGGCTGGGGGCAGATCAAGGTCCTGGGGAATGTCGTGTTGGTTCTGAGAGGAGGCTCAGACCAGCCATCGCTGGTGTCTTGTGTCTACTTTCCCGGCTGTGCCAACCCTGATCACACCCCACAATGACTGGTAAGTCTGAGAGAGATTCTGCAGCCACCAGCCCCCCTTAGCAGGGAACACAGGTCAGCAGAGGGGACATGCCTGAGACTACAGCACGGCAGGACCGGGGCTGGACTAGGAACCCAGGGCTCCTGCTTCCTTGGCCAGACTTTTGTCACAGAATCTCAGAACAATTACTAGGTCAGGAGGTGGGTGAGTGAGGATATATATTTTTAACAACTTTATTGAGGTCAAATTGCCATAAAATAAACTACACACATTTAAAGTATGGACAGGTGTACACACTCATCACACACCACTACTGTCCCTCCCAGCCCTCCATGTCCCCTGTCCCCACCCAACCATTGATCTGCTGTCATTATAGATTCATTTTCATTTTCTGAAGTTTTACATAAATGAAATCATATAGGATATACTCTTATTATATATTTTATTTTATTTTTTAGAGATAGGGTCTTGCTCTGTGGCCCAGGCTGGAATGCAGTGGCGTCATCACAGCTCACTGCAGCTTCCAAACTCCTGAGCTCAAGCAATCCTCCCCCGTCAGCCTCCCAAAATGCTAGGATTACAAGCGAAAGCTGGCAGGGCACGGTGGCTCATGCCTGTAATCCTAGCACTCTTGGAGGCCGAGGTGGGAGGATCGCTTGAGGTCAGGAGTTTGAGACCAGCCTGAGCAAGAGTGAGACCCTGTCTCTACTAAAAATAGAAAGAAATGAGCTGGACAGCTAAAAATATATATAGAAAAAAATTATCCAGGCATGGCGGCGCATGCCTGTAGTCCCAGTTACTTGGGAGTCTGAGGCAGAAGGATTGCTTAAGCCCAGGAGTTTGAGGTTGCTGTGAGCTTGATGCCACGGCACTCACTCTAGCCTGGGCAACAGAGCGAGACTCTGTCTCAAAAAAAAAAAAAAGCGAAAGCCACCAGGCCCAGCCTTGCATCTACCTTTTTTTTATCTGCCAATCTCTGACTTTTAACTGAAATATTTATGCCACTAACATTTAATGTGATTTTTAATAGGGTTACGTTTGAGTCTATCATCTTGCTGTTTATTTTCTATTCACTCCATTTTCCCCTTTTCCTTCTTTTTCTGTTTTCTTTTGTAGTGATCAAAAAATTTTTTTTTCTGAGACAGAATCTCACTCTGTTGCCCAGGCTAGAGTGCCGTGGCATCAGCCTAGCTCACAGCAACCTCAACTCCTGGGCTCAAGCAATCCTCCTGCTTCAGCCTCCCGAGTAGCTGAGACTACGCATGTGCCACCATGCCCAGCTAATTTTTTTCCATATATTTTTATTTGTCCAGCTAATTTCTTTCTATTTTTAGTAGAGATGGAGTCTCGCTCTTGCTCAGGCTGGTCTGGAACTCCTGGGCTCAAACGATCCACCCACCTCGGCCTCCCAGAGGTGGGATTACAGGTGTGAGCCACCGCGCCCGGCCTGATCAAATATTTTTAAGACTCCCTTTTATTTCCTGTTAACTTCTGAGCTTTAACTCGTTGTTTTGCCATTGTGTTTGTTAACTACTTTAAGTTTTATAGCATGCATCTCTAACTCATTAGTTTATCCTTATGTGATACGATACCCCTTTGTGCACAGTATAAGAACTCTTCAATAGTGTGTGTCCATTCTACCCTTCCAGAATATATTATGAATCTTCGTGCAATTGTTGCCACGGCTTTTGCTTTGACATTTGTTACAAACTCCTCAACACACTGCTGTTATTTTTGATTAAGCTGAGGACTGTCAGTCTGCAACATTAGGTCCTTCCATCCAGAGTGGGGGCTCTGGGCAGCACAGCACATCAGCCACATCACAGACTAGGACGGAAAAAAACGGGTTGAACAGGTTGGGTTGGAGCATTGTTCAACACGTGTTTATTACTGAGCTGTGCCTAGGCCACACATGCCACAGCTTCATCCACACACCGGAGCCTCCTACCTGATCTGCATTAAAGACTAGATCCCCGATCTAGGCTTGCAACAAACAGGATGTAACTCTGGAGAAAGGGTCCCATTCATTTTGCCTGGGCATCTGTTGATCATATGACAGAGTCACATTCACAATGTTTATAATTATACATCACACAGCACATCATCTCAGGTGTCAAAAGACCATTAGTGGATGTTGAACTGTAATTGGGGAAGCACCGTCAGTCCCTGCGTTTCCCTCGGGGCCTGCTTCTCCGCTAGAAAACAAGCCGTGGAGGGTTTGGGCCCCTGCATAGACAGCATGATATATAGAGGAAAAAAGTGAGAAAGAGAAATAAATAGTACTGGGGGAGAGAGGTAACACATATCATGGTTTGGTCCAATAATAATAACTTAAATATATACAATTTGTTATGTATTTATATAATTTATCCCCAGGTGTGGTGACCTATGTCTATAATTCTAGCTACACAGCAGCCTGAGGCAGGAGGATCACTGGAGCCCAGGAGTTGGAGGCTGCAGTGAGCTGTGATGATGCCACTGCACTCCAGCCTGGGTGACAGAGTGAGACCTCATCTCTCAAAAACTAAATAAATATAATTTATCAATAAATAACTCATTTAAGTATTTAACAAATAATTATTAAATATAATTATTACATAATCATATTTATCATGTTATATATTAAATATCATTTAATAAACAGTATGTTAATATAATATATAAACATATATTGATATATGCCTAATATATATCACATGTTAATATATTCCATAACGAATATATTAATATGTAGCTAATATATTTTATATATTATATTTATTATGGTATTATAACGTTATATATAATACATATGAATATATTACACATAAATTGCATATGTAGTGTTATGTATAAAATTATGTATTATTATGTCACTAAGAATATATTATATATCTTATATATACTATTAATAATTTATCATTAATAACATCAGTTAATATGTTATTATTAAAGAATAATTATTTCTGGTCATGTCAAACTTCTAAAAAAGAATAATTATTAAAACAATCTTAACAGGTATAAATGCGTCATATTTATATAATTTGTTAGTACATAATGATAAATGTTTAATGGCAAACCTTTGTGTGTCAGGCTTTGTGCTAAATAAATGACTCGCGTTTTCTCGCTTCTTTTCCACAGGAGCCGGTGTAACTGGGTACCCCGCTGCACGCATCTGACAGTCGCGGCCGGGCCGGGCGTGAATGGGTTGCGCAGCGGGTTCAGCCCCGGAAGCTGCGGGTTTAGGATTAAGGCTCCGCCCAACTCAGAACACCCCAGGCAGGTGCGGGCGCTGGGTCCCGCGGTCCTGCGAAGACACCGCCCGGTCGCAGGGGGCGCTGTGAGCGAACTCGTTGCCCCGGAGTCCCGGGAGCCCAGCGCCGCGCCCCGGAGCCTGCTGGGACTTGTAGTTCGTGGGCTCGCGGTACGCAGGCGCAGTGCTGATCCGCGTCCACGCGCGTCCGCGAGCGACGGCGGGAGTTCACACGGGCGTGGCGGGGGCCGTCGCTCGGAGCGCGAGAGGCCGAGCGGAACGGGGGTCCCGGGACGCGCGGGGAAGGCCGTGGGCCTACGCAGGCCGCTTCCGCCGCGGGGCAGCTGCGCGGCGCCCCGACGGTCACCCGCGCGCACTTGGGGCCCGCAGCGCCGTGAGTGGCCGGGCCGAGCTCGGGGGCAGCGCCGGGCGGGGCTAGCGGCGGGGACGGTCCCGGGTTCTGGGTCGGGTCTGGGACGACGCGGGCGAGGCCGGCTGGCTAGCGCACAACCCCTGGCCCGCCTGGCCAAGTGGGCGACAGACCCTCGAGGATCTTTTATCGTGAAGCCTTCGAGTATAGATTGAGTTGGGCTCCTTTTTGGGGTAGGGGTTCTCAAGTGGGGATGATCTGCCTCCAGGGGACACTGAGAGATGTCTGGGGACATCTGTGGTTGTCACACTGGGGCTGCTCCTGGCATGGGGTGGGTGGAGGCAGGGACGCAGCTCAGCACTTGCAGTGCCCAGGACGGCCCCACCCCAGAGGATGACCAGCCTCAAACGTTCAAAGTACCGAGGTTAAGAAATCCTGCGTTCATTATTTGGGGGAAAAAATTGAATTTGATCTGTCTTCACACTAGATACCGGAATAAACTCCCGAGGGGGCAGACGGTACAGACCAGGGGACCCCCAGCTCCAGGGACTCCCCTCCTTTCTCCCTCCCCACTCAGGGTGTGGATTTAAAGGTGTGCAGCCTCCTAGGACCTCAGCCGGGCAGGGGACCATGGGACTCGGAGTGTCTTAGGGGTCCATGGAATCCCTTAGCCTAGGGGATCTCACCTAGGGCAGCTCTGCCCTCCTACCCCCAGGGACTCTGGGAGACATCTGGGAACATTTGTTGTTGTCACAACTGGGGAACGGGTGCTCCTGGCATGGGGTGGGTGGAGGCCAGGGTTGCTGCTCAGCACCCTGCAGTGTCCAGGACGGCCCCACCCCAGAGAACGATCCGGTCCCAGTGTCCACAGTGCCCCAGGGAGAGACCTGGCTTATGCCTCAGTGTTGTGGTCCCGGTGACAAGGTGCCAAGGGCCCATTCTGTTTGTCCCCATGCATACCTGCTGAGGAGTGAGGAGGCAGCTGGTCTCCCAACACCAGGTTCTCTGCCTCTTCCCTGCCTGGGCTTGATTTCATGTTTCTCTTCAAGGAAGTCCTCATCCGGCCTTTCTTGTGGAGCAAGCATGAGTCTCAAGGGTCAGACCTTGGAAAGGATGCTCCTGGTCCGGGTGCCCAGGTCTGGGAGAAGGAGGGGGTCTGACGGGGCTGCTGACGTCACCCAGGAGGGAGGAGGGTCCCATGAAGCACAGGAGGGTGGGAGAGAATTGGTCTGCAGGAGCTAAGGGGCCAGAGGTCCTGTACCCATTGCCATGAGCTGCAATTCAAGGTCCCACAAGCAAAGAAGGAACCTTACCCCGAGTGGGAGGCAGAGGGGAGCCTAGCAGGTTGCAAATCTTCAAAGGCACTTGAAAGGATCCCCTGGGGCCAGCTCTGCAGTGGCAAGGCTGAGGGGTGAGCAGGGAGCGGTGTCTCCATTTGCCTTTGGTCCTTGTGTGAGTGTCCTGCACCTGATGTCACAGCTTACCACAAACTGGATGGCTTAAAACAACAGAAACTTATTCTCTCCCAAGTCTGGGGGCCAGAAGCCCGGAATCAAGGTTTGACAGGAGAGCCGTGCTCCCTCCAAGTCTCCAGGGTAGGATCCTTCCTGCCTCTCCCAGCTTCTGGTGGTGACCGGCAGTGGCTGTCATTCCTTGGCTTGCACCTGTGTCACTCCAGTCTCTTGCCTTCGTTACCACACAACCTCCCCTGTGTCTGTCTCTCTCTCCGAGAAGGACACCACTCATGTCACCAGAAGCTGAGAGAGGTAGGAAAGAACATCCCCTTGCTCTGGAAGGAACATGGCCCTGCCGATGCCCTAGTCTCGGATTTCTGGCCTCCAGAACTGAGAGAGGATAAATTCCTGTTGTTTGAGGCCACTGGATCTGTGGTTCCTTGTTAAGGCAGCCACAAGAAACTCACAGGGTGCTTCACTTCGAGGCAGAGCTCGTATGTTTTGTAAACCCCAGTAAGATGGTTGCTTGCAAGGGCTTCTGTACCTCTGTCCATCAAATGGAGCCTTTAAGGCCCCTGGCCTCGGTCCTGGCTTCACTCTACCTCCCTCTGCATATGGGGGTTGCCCTAGGTGGTGCAGGGGTCTCTAGCCAAGGATTCTGAGACCTGGGGACTGGCCTGGGTCTGGTCTTCACAGCGCCTCTCTCCTTGCTGCAGCTCTGCTGGCCCCGGAACCTGCTTTCCCCAGGGTCGAGAATGGCAGCTGGGTACCTGCCCCCCTGGTCCCAGGTGAGACATCCTCGTTCTCCTGAAAGGTGCCCAGGATATCTGGAGGGAACAAACTCGTCAGAATGTCAGTCACTGTTAGAGAAGGAGCCCCCAGCTGTGTGGGAAACGCAGGAGAGTGCCTGTGAGTGTTTGGTTCTAGTACTCGCGCTTCGCCCAAGTGTAAGGAGCAGAGCCCCTGGCCCTAGGGTAGAGGTGGGCTCTAGCACGGTCCCCCATAGATCAGGGAGAGCTGCCCAGAAAAGCATCCTTTTTATTGAGGGGTGGGGTGGGGTGGGCCTTCCTGCCACCCTCTCTGCCCTGAGAGAGATTGAGGGGCAGGCAGGGCCCTCACTGCAGCCTCACACTCCTGGGCCCAAGTGATCCTCCTGCTCAGCCTCCTGAGTAGCTGGGAGTACAGGTGTGCACCACCACGCCCCACTAACTTTTCTGTTTTTTGTAGAGTCAGGGTCTCGCTATGTTGTCCAGGCTGGTCTTGAACTCCTGGGTTCAAGTGATCCTCCTGCCTGGGCTTCCCAAAGTGCTGGGATTACAGGTGTGAGCCACCATGCCCGGCCCCCACAGCAGGAGATTCTCAAGTGGGAATGTCATATCTTCAGATCTAGAAGTTAGAATAAACAGTCCAATAAGAAATAGGCAAAATATTTCATTCGGACCTGTGCATGGGTCCTCCTCACTGTGTTTACAGCAGGCCGAGAGTCTGTATGGTCCTCTGATTGTAAACCATGGACAGGTACCCACAGGGCAGTTGGTAGAACCCAATGTCAGCACTTCGCTGACTTTTCTGAACTTCCCTGGTGCCACCATCCTCACTTCTCCTCTTGGGAACGTGCATGGGGACGGACGCATCTTGAATAGAACTGCTGTGATATTTTAGGAATTAGTCACCTTCGAGGATGTGGCCGTGGACTTCTCCCCGGAGGAGTGGGAGTTCCTGGACTCTGCTCAGAGGAAGCTGTACAAAGAGGTGACGCTGGAGAACTACAGGAACCTGGCCTCCCTGGGTAAGACAAGCACCATTAATTCCTGGGCTCATAGATGCTGCATTTATCTCACATCCACTGTTGTCAGGCGCCATGCCAGGACATGGGGATTTATCAGTGAATAAGACAGATGTTGTTTCTGGCCTTGTGGCTTTCACAGTCTCCTGGTTTCTCTGACAGATCAGATGATCTTATTCCCTCAGTACGAGATAGCAAGAGTGGCCATTCAATTGCATGTCTTAGTTCAGCCACAGATAACGTCTCTGATTCCTCCTGGGTACGGAGTCGAAGTATTTGTAACTCTCTCTGCCTACGTAAAGAGCCATAATTTTTTTTTTTTTTTTTTGAGACAGAGTCTCGCTTTGTTGCCTGGGCTAGAGTGAGTGCCGTGGCTTCAGCCTAGCTCACAGCAACCTCAAACTCCTGGGCTTAAGCGATCCTCCTGCCTTAGCCTCCCGAGTAGCTGGGACTACAGGCATGCGCCACCATGCCCGGCTAATTTTTTCTATATATATTTTTAGTTGGCCAGATAATTTGTTTCTA
>CM052442.1:109287293-109332967 GCA_028533085.1 Varecia variegata | reverse complement strand
CCATGCCCGGCTAATTTTTCTATATATATTTTTTAGCTGTCCATATAATTTCTTTCTATTTTTAGTAGAGACGGGGTCTCGCTCTTGCACAGGCTGGTCTCGAACTCCTGAGCTCAAACAATCCGCCCGCCTTGGCTTCCCAGAGTGCTAGGATTACAGGCGTGAGCCACCGCACCCGGCCCTTTTTCCTCTTTTCTGAGCTATAATTTCTCAGTAACTTTGTTTCCATGAAAATGCACAGAGAAAAAGTAGAAACTGAGCCTATGATAATTATTACACACATAAGTTAAAATGAGTACTTCTCTAAAAGTATGTTTTCATTCAGCCTATTAGACCTGCAGTTCTATAAGACACTATGGCTCCCTGGCCCTTGTTGCAAGTTGGGTCCCCTCAGGCCCCTTGGCCTCATGTTTGGTGAAGGTAACAGAAAGGAAAGTTCCCAGTCCTAAAACTTCATTTAAGTTTGACCCTGTGCTGGATGTAGTGCTGAGTGGTGTGTGGTGTGCAGCAGGGGAGGACTGAGATATTTTGTGTCACAAGGGATTGATGGTAAAATGCAAATGTCTGTCATTTGTATAGCATTTGTTTTATATTCCCAGTGTGGTCTGAACCCTTTTGATAGGAGTAATTCTTGAGTTGGTCACAGTAAAAATGTAGAAATACATTCAGGGTATTAATGGTGCTGTTAAATCTATGAGGAAGTGCATGTAGACACACAGGAAGAATTTGGACAACTGAATCACAGAGTAGATGTTGGGATAACACAGAATCTTGTATGAACTATATGTGAATTGAATACAGTGCTCCCATGCTGTCAGTCTCAACCATCCTCCTGTAAACATGTTTGATGTTTTAGGATTCAGTGGTCTTTGAGGATGTAGCTGTGGAGTTCACCCTGGAGGAATGGGCTTTGCTGGATTCAGCTCAGAGGGACCTCTACAGAGATGTGATGCTAGAAACCTTTCAGAACCTGGCCTCAGTAGGTAAGGATGACATCATTCCTTCACTTAGTTATTTAGAGAACAAGTATTTCTTACACATCAAACCTGTTCCAAAATTTGGAATGTGGAAAGGGAAAACATTGGCAAATAAGACAGACATGGTCACAGCTGTCATAGTGCTAGAATCTAATAGTTTTCCCATGAGAATGAGAATCTATGTATTAAACTGAATTTTTCGTTCTATAAAGAAAGCTCCCTTTGTGTCATCATTGTGGATATAGGCTTCATGGGCCCAGTGAAGTTTGTTTTTGTAACCCAGTGAAAATTTTATTGTGTTTATTAAATTGCTTGCCATTTTGACACCTTGTGCTTGATGAAGTCCTGAAATAGCTAAACTCCTCAATGTCTTTTTTTGGCTAACAGGTGCATTTTTTCTTACAAGATTGTTCACTTTTTGGTTACAGATGATGAAACTCAATTTAGGGCCAATGGATCAGTTTCTAAGCAGGATGTTTATGGAGAAAAAATACTCGAGGAACCTAAAATAGCAAAATTCATCAGAAATGTTTCCTGGGCCTCTATTTTAGGAAAAATTTGGGAACACCTTAGCCCTGATGATCAGCACACAAACCAGGGAAGAAATCTGAGGTGAGTTGTACTTACAAGATAAAGTAGTATTCCAGAAAAGAATCTTAGTGTATCAAGAAATTTAAAAAGCAAGCAAACAGAAAACTCATATATGCCTAGTTCCAAATTTGTTTATCCACAGCAGAATTTTTACAAAAAATATTTCTTTAAATGTGACTTAGACATTGAGCATGAGAAACATAATTCAGTTGGAAACAATTATCAAGAAACCCCACATATAAGAAAAACCTTTAATAATGGCAATGGTCAAACCCTCTTCCAGAGCATTGTGTTTATTCTATTTTGAAACAATTCAGAAAGGGGAGAAAACCTACACTTTCACTGAAGATGGTTAAAATGCAATTCTAATAAATATTAATAGATCATTATTAATCAAACCATTAATAGCATGCTTCTCATTTTTAATAGAAATGATATGGTGGAGAGACTTTGCGAAAGTAAAGATCAGTGTGGAGAAGCCTTCAGCCAGATTCCAAATCTTAATCTCTACAAGAAAATTCCTACTGGAGTAAAACAGTATGATTACAATGCATATGGAAAAGTCTTCATGCACCGTTCGTCCCTCAAGAGTCACATCACAGTTCACACTGGACACAAACCATATCAGTGCCAGGAATGTGGGCAAGCCTACAGTTGTCATTCACACCTAAGAATGCATGTGAGAACCCATAATGGAGAGAGACCCTACGTGTGTAAATTATGTGGGAAAACCTTTCCTCGTACTTCTTCTCTCAATCGACATATGAGGATTCACACTGCTGAGAAAACCTATGAGTGTGAGCAATGTGGGAAGGCTTTCATTGATTTTTCAAGTCTTACTAGTCATGTGAGAAGTCACACTGGAGAGAAGCCATATAAATGCAAGGAATGTGGGAAAGCTTTCAGTTATTCCTCAACTTTTCGAAGACACATGATAACACACACTGGAGAGAAGCCATATAAATGTAAGGATTGTGGGGAAGCCTTTAGTTATTCCTCAACTTTTCGAAGACATATGATATCACACACTGGAGAAAAGCCACATAAATGTAAGGAATGTGGAGAAGCTTTCAGTTATTCCTCAGCTTTTCGAAGACACATGATAACACACACTGGAGAGAAACCCTATGAATGTAAACAATGTGGGAAAACCTTCATTTATCTCCAATCCTTTCGAAGACATGAAAGGATTCACACTGGAGAGAAACCCTATGAATGCAAACAGTGTGGAAAAACCTTCATTTATCCCCAGTCCTTTCGAAGACATGAAAGGACTCATGGTGGAGAGAAACCCTATGAATGTAACCAATGTGGGAAAACATTCAGTCACCCCTCATCCTTTCGAGGACATATGAGAGTGCACACTGGAGAGAAACCCTATGAGTGCAAGCAATGTGGGAAAACTTTTAATTGGCCAATATCCTTACGAAAACATATGAGAACACACACTAGAGAGAAACCCTATGAATGTAAGCAATGTGGGAAAGCCTTCAGTTTATCTGCTTGCTTTCGAGAACACGTGAGAATACATCCTGAAAACAAATCCTATGAATGCAGGCTATGTGGGAAAGCTTTCTATTGCCACATATCCTTACAAAAACATATGAGAAGGCATACAGCAGAGAAACTCTATGAATGTAAGCAATGTGGGAAGGCCTTCAGTTGGCCTGAACTTTTGCAACAACATGTGCGAACACACACTGTAGAAAAACCTTATGAATGTAAGGAATGTGGGAAAGTCTTTAAATGGCCATCATCTTTACCAATACATATGAGACTGCACACTGGAGAGAAACCTTATATATGTAAGCACTGTGGGAAAGCATTTAATTGTTCTTCATCCTTAAGAAGACACATGAGAATACACACGACAGAAAAACACTATAAGTGTAATATGGGACCTCCTCCTGCAAATGAATTCATGTACAATGCTTCAGAAAATTCACATCAAGAGAAAGAGCTTATAAAAGTTGTAAATATGGTATTGCCTTTATGAGTACCTCATCCTTAAAGTGAACATATAAGGAGTGTATTTATAGTCCATTTACAAATAAATAGGTGAAAAATAATTCTCTAAATACTGTTAGCTGTAATACATATGTGTGGGCAGGTAGGTTTTTTCTCTTACAATTTGGTAAATAAAACTTTTATCTTTACAGTTTGTTGGATTCATGGATGATTTGAAGTGTATTTTAAATATGCAAGTAAGTTTAATTTTTACTTAGTTTCTTAAATTGTTCTCTAAGGAGTTATTGGCACAAAGACACTTTGGTATTTGTTGGGATTTTTTTTTTTTTCTGACTTAGTGTAGCAGGTATTTGATATAACTTACCTATTATATGTTCAACCTTTCTTATTGGGAGAATCTTTATTTTATTTATTTTTATTTTATTTTTTTATTCCATTTTTCTCCTAAGAAGTAGTTAGCAGAAATTTGTAATTATGCAAAATTCTTCAAAGAGTATAGTCTCAAGTGAATTGTTACTTTCAACATTTGCCATTTACTGTTTGTCCTTGCTTGTGATTGTGAAGTGGACAATAGGCATTGACTTAAGAGACACTTGTGATATGACAATGAAATCTAGAGTTGGAGATAGTTCTGCTAGCTTGTGGTATGTAAGTGGGTGTAATGTTAGGAACTGCATTTGCCAGAATCCCTTCCCTTTGTGGTTCCATCTTTAAATTTACCAATAGCCTAACTTGCACGAGATTTATAAGGAAGATGTAAAGAAGTCACTATTGAGTTTTTGAGGGCCACAATAAATGGAGACAGATAGATGCATAGCGGCATTGTGGATACCAGCCTTCAGCTTATTTTCCAGATTCTTGGCCCTGCCAGTCAAAGAGTATCATCAAAACAAACACTAAGTGCTTGATTTCCTTTTTGTCAGAGGTGTAGTCTTCCACAGACATCTCCATGAGCTTGGTATCAAGGGTACACCTGTGTGGTCAGGCACCCACAGTTTGGATTTTCCTGCAAAACCTACATGACCTCGAAACCACTGATTCAGACTGTTATGGTTGGCAATCTCTGATGTTCTGATTCTCCTTTTCTCTAGATCTTAACACATTTGTATAATGTCTAATTTGTATAGTGAACACCTTGTTCTCTTAATACTTCTAGTGGCTCTGTGATCCTGGTTGCACCACAAGGCTAAAATGTTGTAGCAAAATAAGAAAACAACACATGGACTTTGTCACCCTTTTGTATTTTTAGGTGTGCTTAACCAGTCCTATGTGAGAACAAATACCTTCCTCATCTATTAGATTTGGGGAAATTTATGTTACTCAAAGCTGAATGCAGTTCCTTGATATGCCTTTAATTATTGTTTGATTGTGTGTCATTAAAAATAATGTGCTTTTTTTTTTCAAGGAAAACTTTCTAGAGATACTTCTTAGAAATATTCTATTTACTGTGTTTTCAAATCAGTTGTATACTGACTGTACTAGTTTCCTAGGGTTGCCATAACAAAGTATAAAGACTGGGTGGGCTAGGACAACAAAGATTTTCTGTTACACAGTTCTGGAGCCAGAAGTCCAAAACCAAGGTGTTGGCAGGCCCATTCTCCTTCTGAAGATGCTAGAGAGGGAGCTGTTTCAGGCCTCACCTAGCTTCTGGTAGTCCCTTGACTTGTAGCAGCATAACTCTAATTTTCACCTGGCAGTCTCCCTGGTCTATCTCTTCAGATGGTGTACTGGTCTATGTCTTCAGATGGTGTTCTTTTTATATGTATATCACTCATATTGGGCCCCACCCAACTTCATTATGACCTTATCTTAACTAATTATAACTGAAAAAAATTCTATTTCCAAATAAGTTCCCATACTGAGGTACTGAGGGCTTCAACATATAAATTTCAACCTGTAACAGTAACAAATGTTGTCTTTATTTTTTATTTACTGAATTATTAATTATGTATTTCAAATCAACTTTGTAATTTTGTTAATTTAAGCATTATACATTCCAAATCAATATCACCACATGTATACAATTTTTTTTGTCATGTAAATTTTATTTCTTGTTATATACCTACATTTACCCTTGAAATGATTTTTTATTCATTGTTAAAAATAATAAAGAGCCTAAATAATGGTGTTGTCAGTGTGCTTTTGCCAAAATCCCACCAGGATCCTACCAGGATCAGACTGGTAGTCAAAGAAAATTGGTTGTATTGAGTTAAAGCAATTTGAACACATGATGAAGAACTGTGGGTTACATGAGGGTGTTTTAAAGGATTTATTATCAGATTTGGTCTTGTCTTTGGTGATTTTGGTGAGAGTTCAAGGAATTCAGGTTTTGGTCTGGATTGGATTCTCTTACGTCATGAATATAATTCTCTCTGGGAATCCTACATATTCCTCTCTAGAAGGCAGAAAATGTTAAGTGGAGTTGAAAACTAATTGGTAAATCAGCAGCAGTCAGTCATATTGGGGAGAAGAAGGGGATGCTTGGTCATTTTTGTGGTTTGAAGGTGAGTTCCAGAACGTAAAGTATCAATTTGAGTAAAATTTAATAGAAAAGAAGACATTTTTGACATCCTGAAGCAGGAAAAAATTTAATGTGTTTTACAGGAGAACAAAGTAGGAGCGTTTTGTTTTGTTTTGTTTTTACTCCTGCTGTGCCAGTGAGAAGCTCTTTCTTTTAATGATCCACAAAGCCCCAAAAGCCCATTTAACTTTTCACAGGTATCATTTCCACTTCTGTAGACTTCCAGCACTAGCTAGGGAAGAGAAAAAATGTAACACCTTGGTGTTTTATTAAACAGCAAACAATACTGAATCTTTCTGCATCATTTTCCAGCTAACTTAGATTTTCATAGCCCCCAAGCTCATCATATGCCTCTTCCCAACGCTCCAGGGCA
Source organism: Varecia variegata (assembly GCA_028533085.1). Taxonomy (NCBI): domain Eukaryota; kingdom Metazoa; phylum Chordata; class Mammalia; order Primates; family Lemuridae; genus Varecia; species Varecia variegata. Next base: position 109,326,537 of record CM052442.1, on the reverse strand, counting down.
GGTATTACCAAATGCCTCACCGTGGTGCATGCGCACTTCCCGGGAGGCGCCCCACCGCGCAGAGCCCCAGCCCATTGGCCTGTGGGAAAGGTAGTTCCCAAGAGAAGCCCCTCCTACACCAGGAGCCCCGCCCCGCGGATTGTTCCCAGGATGCAACACGGGCTCGCGTCTAAAAGAGCTGTGCGCGGGGAGGGGGGGGGGTGAGTTTCCACCTTCGCTGAGGTTCGCAGGCCCACTTACCGGAAGTGGAGACCTTGAGGAGACAAGAGCAAGAGCGGTACCGGAAGTGGTGGAAGCCCTTCTCTTCCTTCCCCTCAGATTCCGGTGTGATGGGTCCCAGATGTTTCATGCCTGTTAGGGGTAGACGGTGCGTGCTCCAGAGGCCTCCATCATTTCATAACAGCAGATGTACCTCAGCCGTGAGGTCTGACGGGGAGGGCCCCTGACCGTCCGAAGGACCCTCAATGGTGGATAGAAGAGACTGGAGCAGATATGGTGGCATCAGGGGTGACTGCAGAAGACGACATGGTGGCTGAGCCAGGGAACAGATACCAATGATGTCCTGAGCTACCTGGAACTCATTCTTAGAATTCTAGAGCAGCATGAGAGGTACAGCATCATAACTCTTGTCACGTGGGGCTCCCACACTCAGGGACTCAGGCTCCTCATTCTCAGGTTTTCATGTGGACAGTGAGGGCTCACCCCACCAAGTCACCAAGAGCCACCCGTCTTGGTGGCTCTTCCCCCACCAACACGGCTCAAGCGAAAATTCTCTGATGTTCAGGTGGATGTGGCCCTATGATGAGATTTATGCACAAATCGCTGAACGTGTTTTTGTGTTGAACCTGAACATTAAATAAGTATTTCTTGATGTTCTCCTGTGTAACATGTCATGTCGTGGGTCCTGCAGTGAACAGAATAGACACAATATACCTGTTCCCTTAAAGCCAACATTCTCAGAGACTAAAAGCAAGGGATGTGAGTAAAATACACATTGTATGGATAGTGGTAATTCCTAAGGAGCAAAACCAATCTGGGGTCAAGGCGCACAAAGGGCCTGGGGTATGTGTGTCTATTACTGCTTCTGGGACCAGCATACCTTAGGATGTGTCTGTGATGTGTGTCTGGGTGTGTCTACTTGTTTTTTCTAGTGACAAAGTCTGGATGATTCTGTGAGGCCACATTGGTATGTCTGGGAGGTTTCATGTGTCAGTGGTCCTGTGTCCAGAAGAAGTATTTGTGTGTCTCACTGCATGGCTGTGGTGTTTCTGTGTCTCTGTGTGTTCCCTAGTCTTTGGGTAAGGAAATATAAAGGCCTAGTAGGCTGAGAGTTACAAATTAATTGCATTTAACCTTCAAGAGGCAGGTAGTTATTGTATTATTACATTCTTCCAATATATACTAAAAAATAAAAAGTTTCATAATTTTTAAAGTGAGTTTGTTATTGAATGAAATAGAAAGGTTGGGACCAAGCTAACTTTTTTGGTTTATTGAGTAATAACTAAAACACAATAAAATGCACATATATAGAGTATATAATTTGGTAAGTTGTGACACACATATATATACACGAAGCCTTCCTGTGATCAAAATAATGAACCATGCCAGGTGTGGTGACTCATGCCTGAAGTCCCAGCACTCTGGGAGGGTGAGGTGGGAGGATCACTTGAGCTCAGGAGTTTGAGACCAGCATGGGCAACATAGCAAGACCCCATGTCTACAAAAAATAGAAGAATTAACTGAGCATGGTGGCGCATGCCTGTGGTCCCAGCTACTCAGGAGGCTGAGGCAGGAGTATCGTTTGAGCACAGGGGTTTGTCGCAGTGAGCTATGATGATACCACTGCACTCCAGCCTGGGAAACACAGCGAGACTCTCTCAAAAAAAGAAAAAAAAGGAGCCCAGTGTTTTGTAGTTTGAGAAATGAGTTAAGCACCTTGGTCACTGTCAGTAACACCTGGAACCCCAAGGAGTAAGGAGTGTCTTGGTGAAGCCTTGTGGCTTCAGTAGCCTGTCGTGTGGGATGGGTAAGTAATATGCTCATTTAAGTGTCTACCATGATCAGGGTATCGGGGACAGACTCTGTAGAGGTGGACAGGGACACTATAAATTCTATTTGCCATCGGCCTTAGGGACAGACCCCGGGGACTATGCTCCCTCTGTTATATATTGGTATGCATCTCAGAAACTCTAGCCATTTTATCTGCCTGCACATTGAACTGAGCCTCTGGAGTTGAGCTTTAGTAGGTACAGAGATATGAGTGATGTTGATTTGTGTTGGGGTAACTGAAGCAAGGTATGCCTAGAGTTCTTTACCTCAGAGTGTTGACCTAGGATAAGTAGTTGCTGCCACCGTGAGGACCATATGGCTAGACCACAGTTGATGGCTTCAGGAATTTGCACAAACGTTCAGATGAGGCTGGTAGTTGGCCAGGGCATCCTCTGGGGGTAGGAAGTTCAGGCAATTGTGCTGGCCCCAGTTAGGGGATGCAAAAGCTTGCTTTGATCACTCACTTGATCCCAAAGGTTTCGCCGGGTGCCTGGCTACTGGTCAGGAGAGAGGGGACCTCCTCCAGCTTAATGCTCAGACGAGGCAACAGACGAGGACAACAGACGAGGACAGAGGAAGCTGTTTCCTCCTGTAGGTGGGGGACCCCGAAGGGCCCCAGTTTGCCTCTAGGTAAGTACTATTTTTCATTTCAGGAAGGAGACCACAGGATGGGCTGGCCCTGAGAGCAGTCCAATCAGGGGAGCTGGGGCGGGGCCTGAGGACTGTCCCATCAGGGGAGCTGAGGTGGGGCCAGAGAAATGTCCAATCAGGGGACCTGGGCCGGGCGGTGTAGGCTCCAAAGGGCGGGGCGTGCAGGGTAGGGGTCAATATGTCCAATCAGGGCCCCAGGGACGGTGCTCAGAGTGCTGTCCAATCAGAGGCACCACCGAAGCCTCTGATAGCGTGCAGGGGGTGGAGAGTGCCCAGCGCATTGTCCGATCAGCGCCCGGGGCCGGGGTGTCGCTGTCCTCCAGGCAGCGCACGCGTTCCCCTCGCCAAGCTCGGCCCCAGACGTCGTAGTTCCCCGAGCGTTCGCCTGCACTGGCTGCGGGGCCGCAGGGAGCCCGCCCAGGAAAGCCCAGGAACGGGTCCAGGACATGGTGAGTGCACAGGGCCGGGTCAGGATCTCAGGGTCAGGCTCGGGGTCAGGGTCGGGGTCAGGGTCACGGTTAGGGTCAGGAGAGTCCCGCGAACGGCAGCCGTGGGTCATCCCCCCGGGAGGGCGGGACAGCCTGCGGGCTGGGCGCGCTGGGGACCCCGGGTGCAGCCTCTGTCCCCATCTAGTCCCGGGGCGGTGGGCGCGGAGAGTCCGTCCCGGCGTCGGTTTTCTTGCAGAGACGTTGCCAGCTGACGAGATGCTGGTCCCGAAGAGGGACACGGAAATCGTTCCTGCCCCTCGGCCGGGGAGAAAAACTAACCCGGAGCAAGGCAAAACGCGCTGTGGTTTCGCGGCGGGGACACAGCCAGCGTCCCTAGGCCTGCGCTTCGGGAACAGGTGCAGGGTGGCCGGACCTGACCCTGGAGTCCGTGTCCCGCTCAGCCCTGCCCCTCCCTGGCTTTGTCCCCTTCAAAAGATTTATTTGGTGACTCAGCCTCAGATTTTTTTTTCCAGTAAATATAACATATATATAATGAATAGAGCTTGGAAGATACACTATTTCCAAAGAGGCAACTTAAAGGTGAATTTCAGAAAAAATAGTCTTACATTGCATTTGTTAAAAATACATCTGTGTCTTTTTTCTTTTTTTTTCTTTTTTGTTTTAATTCTCCTGTTGTCCCTTTTTGCCCTTGTCGTTAAGTTCCTCACATCTGTTGTTTTCCTTTCCGTGACGACAAGTGCGATTCCAGGGCTTAGCCTTGAAAATACTCCCGGGGAAAGGAATCTCGGAGAAATAGAATAAATCCCTCTTTCGTTATGACGCCCCCAAAATCAATGCATTTCCACAAGAAAAATACATATTTGGTGCATCAATTGGTGAATTAAAAAAACTCGCTGAACTATCAGTTATTCACCTTTTGCAGGGTGGAGCATTTGTGACAATGGATAATTCTGTTCTCTTTTATTATCTGAACTTCAGAGATGAATGCAAAATGCTATGTCCTGAAACTTGCACCACCTAGAAGTTTTGAAATCTGATTGTTTACAAAGCATTTTGTTATCACAGAAATAATTGAGTGACCGCTTTATTTTCTCAAAGGAATAGATGCATGTGGGTTTCCTTCTTGAACTACAAGAAGTACTTACATTTTCTTCCCTCCTTGAATTCTTCTCTTCCGTCAAACGCTGGGTTTGAGTGATTTGCTGGATTCTTCAAACACTGAGTCTGTCTCATTTAAAATATCCAAGGGAGTCCAAGCAGCAGGGGTCTGGGGCCAGTGACTCCAAGCTAAGGCCAATGGGGAGCTTCCAAAGGGGGAAAAATGAAGCTGATTCTTCTTGGGGCGCCTCCCCTTGCAGGTGTCCCAGCCTCTCACACCCTCTGCAGAAGCAGCTGGTTACACCGGATACAGATGTAGAGCGTTGGGAAGCTGGGGACCCACAGGCAGATGTGGGTGGGGCACGATGTCCTTTCTGAGGTCATAATTGCCATTGTCTTGGGCTTTTTTCTGCTAGTAGGTTTGGTTTGGCGTCTACAGCGTTCGTGGGGTCTGAGTGTCATTTGTGCAAACTGAGACAGTCTATCAAGGTCAGACTGAGAGAAAGACTCTTTTGGGTTCTGGCTTCTGGAGAAAGGGATGAATTTGAGTTTTGGGGGGTCAGAACTTTGACTGCAGCTAAGAGTTTCCTCGTTAGTGGGAATTGAAGTCCTGCGGGAGGGAGTGTTTCCACACTGTGAGGAGGGGAGAGGGCCCTGAGTTCCTTCCTGTGGCTGCTCAGGTCCCCCTACCCTCGATCACTGGGGACTGACCCACTCTAGGGGTTATATTTTTGCAGCGAGAGTCTGGATGCCAATGTTGGGAATGTGTTTCAGCTTCTGAATGTGGGTTTTCCTTGCAAACTGTGGGTGAAGCTGGTTGCTTCGTCTGAGCTGATGGAAATGTTTATTTGCTTCCCTTTTCATTCCTGTGTCAAATATTGCTGCCAACTAACTCCAGTTTCCCTAAGCACTTGGTAATTTTATCTCCTTGTTTGAATGTGTAAGATTTTTATTTTTGTGGGTGAAAATCTAAGTGGATTGAGAGATAAAATGTAAGATGATAATTCTGGAATTATTCTTCCTTTTTGGCAAAAGAACCTTGAGATATGATAGGGTGTATTTAAATTCTCAGGTTCATTGTTCATGTTTTTACATCAATAATAGTCCCTAGAGAGTTCTGAGATTTAAAAGGCTGTACTATTCCTAAGACAATTCCTATTTTAGCTGACGTGAAGACATATATCCTTTTAGGATATATAAAGCCTTGAAAATTGGAGTTCCTTTAATGGGTTATGCCTAGACCCCTGAGGCATTAAATATGTTACTCATTTCTGAAAATACTCAGAGATAGAGTAGAAATACAAACTATGATGTCACTTGTCATTTTAGTTATCAAGAGATTTGAAAATATTTCATTTCTTATTGTTTGTACTTTTATAAACTTTAGTGTTTAGAGAATTGAATCTTAAAATGGTTTCCTATGTAGAAAAGTGGCTTCCAAATAAAAATAAAAACGATTAAAAAGCAAAATATGATTTATGTAAATTTCTCTCAATTTAAAGTAAATAATGCATGCAAAGTTAAAAAATTCATAAAGTGTTTTAAGTTTAACTTAGCCCAGCATAGCCTGGTCTGCTGCAGTGTTCTTGCCTCAGCCACCTCGGACAACCAGTTTTAATTATTTCTTGCACATTATGTTAGTGTTTCTTTATATTAAAACTAGCCGTTATGAGTACATATTTTTCTTCACCCCTTTGTTAAAGGAAAGGTAACATTCACAGTACACTGTGCTTATTTGTTCTCTTGGTAACTCCTGCAGATCTTTTCATATCGATACCTGCTGGTGTAGATTTTCATAAAGGTGCTTCTGATGAATTTATGCAACCAATTCTCTCTATTAGACACTTGCCCTGTTTCCAGTCTTTTGCTACAAAAGACTGTGAACAAAAGCTGACATAGTCACATTACATGGTGCAAGAAACACATAAAAATTATATTTTTTCAACCTTAATTTATGCTTTACATTTTTATGTGAAATCTATCATAGTCACAAAAGAAGGTATAAAATGTTTCATGCGAGCTTTAAAAAAAATAATAACTACAAGCACATCTGTGGACTGTCCGTCAAGGTTCACAAATGGCCTTGGGTAGTTGGTAGGGTCTCTGGAGGTGCCTGTCCCTGCACTCACCGCCATCTTGCCACATCAGTGACCACTGATTCTTTGCTTATTCTTCACACCTTGACCTTCTACTATTTTTCTCTAAGCAGAGTTCTGTTTAGTTTTGCCTTTTTAGAGCTTTCAATGAGTGAATATTCTGAGAATTCTTTGCACATGCTGGTTTCTGAGGCTGTGGGCCATCCCGTTCCCTCTTCCAATGTGTATGGCACTTGGGTTTTTCAAGTTTTTTTTTTTTTTTGCTCTTGTGAAAAAGCTGCTTCTGTGATTCTGGTTTCAGTCTCCAATTGCAATTACAAATGCACAGTAAATTCTCCACCTATTGGAGAAAAGTTGCTGGGTTCTAGATCATGGCCAAGTCCAAATTTACCAGGAAGCTCCAATAGAGTGTACTAGTTGATTGTTCAAACACCTGATCATAACTGCTTATTTGTTCACTAGGTCACCAACATGGGATTATCTAATTTACTAATTTTTGCCCTTCTTATTGGTTTGTAATGGTATGTACTTGAGATGTTTCTATTTGTTCATTACTAGTGAGGTTGGCTTTTTTCATCTTTTGTGAGATGTGTTTGGGTCATTTTCCCATTTTTTGAAATTCATTTGTCTGATCATTTAATTTTAGTCTACACATTCATATATATATATATATATATATATATATATATATAAAATATCTTTCTCTAAGTTTGTGGTTTATCTTTTCATTCCCGTAATTTTTTTTTTTTTTGAGACAGAGTGTCACTCTGTTGCCTGGGCTAGAGTGCCGTGGCATCAGCCTAGCTCACAGCAACCTCAAACTCCTGGGCTCAAGCAATTCTCCTGCCTCAGCCTCCCGAGTAGCTGGGACTACAAGCATGCGCCCGGCTAATTTTTCCTTTCTTTCTTTCTTTTTTTTTTTTGAGACAGAGTCTCGCTTTGTTGCCCGGGCTAGAGTGAGTGCCGTGGCGTCAGCCTAGCTCACAGCAACCTCAAACTTCTGGGCTTAAGTGATCCTACTACCTCAGCCTCCCGGGTAGCTGGGACTACAGGCATGCGCCACCATGCCCGGCTAATTTTTTTTTTATATATATATTTTAGTGGGCCAGATAATTTCTTTCTATTTTTAGTAGAGATGGGGTCTTGCTCTTGCTCAGGCTGGTCTCGAACTCCTGAGCTCAAACAATCTGCCTGCCTCGGCCTCCCAAGTGCTAGGATTACAGGCGTGAGCCACCGTGCCCAGCTGTCTTGATTTTTAATAAGGTTGGATTCATCAATCTCTTCCTTTATAGCTAACACTTTTTTTGTTATATAAGAAAAATCTCCCTATTCTTATGTTGTAAAAATATTTGCCTGTACCTTCTGAAAGTGTTCTAGTTTTGTCTTTTGTATTTAAGTTTACAATAAGTTGATTCTTATCCATGGAATAAGTGGGAATTCAATGCATTTTTTGCAGTTAGATACCAATTTCTGCCTTCCTTGTTGTAGTAAAGTATACATCATTCTGAAAAGCCTGCTGTGTCATTCAGATTTCCATATGCAAGGGTCTATCCAGGACTCTTTACTTTTCCATTAACCTATTTGTTTGCCCCTCTGCTAATACTCTCTTGTCTGGACTTTCATAGTTTTAAATTCCTTGCTGCATGTTATTCAAGCCCCCATTTTGTCCTTCAGACCATTTTGGATTTTTTTTTTTTTGACACTAGTTTTTCCTATTAAGTTTGGAAAAAATAGTTTTTATGATGTCATAGAAAGTCAGGTTTGGGGATTTAATGCAATTTTATAATGTCTACAGGTCTCTTTTGGGGGAGCTGCCATCGTAGTGTCATTGAATTCTTTCTATTTATTTCTTTCAGCTTTTATATTATCCAATAAAGTTAAATTCTTTTCTAAAAGTTATGACTATTTTATATCCTTCAATAGATTTATTTATTATGTGTTAGCTTTTAACAACACAGCTTTATTGAGATATAATTCACATACCATACAGTTCATCAATTTAAAGTGCATAATTCAATGGCTTCAATTTATTCACAGGTATGTGCAACCATCTCCACAGTCAATTTTAGAACATTTTCATCACTTCAAAAAAAACTTTGTGCCCTTTAACTATCACCCCTGTTGCCCCTCCCAGCCATAAATAACTGCTAATGTACATTCTTTTTCTATAGATTTCCTTATCCTGGACATTTCATATGTGTGGAATAATATAACTTGTAGTTCTGTCTTCCTCTAGTTCAAATCTACTGTTGAGCCTCTCTAGTGACTTTTTCATTTCAGTTGTTGTGTTTTTCAACTCCAGAATTTTTACTTGGTTCTTTTAAATATATATATAATTCTGTCTCTTTATTGGTATTCTTTATGTGATGCAACATTGTCATCATACCGTCTTTTACTTCTTTAATTATGGCTTTTTAAGTTTTCAAACATTATTATGGTTACTTTGAAGGCTTTTTCTTCAAATCTGACTTCTATTTGCTCTCATGAGCAGTTTCTATTGCCTGCTTTTTTTTTTTTTTTCCTGATGTAAGGAGTACCTTTTCCTGTTTCTTTGTGGGTCTTGTCATTTTTTATTCAAAACTGGGCATTTTAGGTAATATATTTTAACAACTCTGGAAACTAGCCCTTCCCTTCTGGACTTGCTATTATTATCTGTTTGTATTTGTTTGGTGACTGGCTAAATTATTTTAGTTAAGTCTATTTTACTCCCCACTAACTGGTGATGTGTACAAGTGATGATGGACAGAAAGGAAGACGTCTGACAAGTGAGTCACAAATAGATGTGGGGAGACCATAGGATCTTGTGGGAACGTCCTATGAATTGAGTCCAGTTGCCCAGTGCCGTGAGTTTCATCCATACTCCTGCACATATACGTGGCTTATTTTAGGGCTCAGTGGACTTTGAAGATGTGGCTGTGGACTTCACAGTAGAGGAGTGGGACTTGCTGAGTCCTGTTCAGAGAAAACTCTACAGAGATGTGATGCTGGAAACTTTCAAGAACCTGGCCTCAGTGGGTAAGGATGGCATAATTTCTTCACTCAGTTATTTAAAGAATAAGTATTTCTTGCTCATTGATCCTATTAGATTTGGAGTGTAGTAGGGGAATACATTGGTTAATAGGACAGTTATAATCATTGTTGTATTGGACCTATAATTTAATAGTTTTTCTGTGATAATAAAAATATATGTATTAATCTATGTTTTCTTTCTGTCTTGTTTAAAAGGTTCCTTTAGTGTCATTAGTGTGGGTACATATTCATGGGTCATTTGGGGAGAACAGAGAGATTTATTGTTTGAAACCTTGTGAATTTTTTGTGAATTTTAAATTGCCTACCATTTTCACCTCTTGTGCCTGTTTATAATGAAGTCATGAAACAGCTAAACTCCCAAACGTATTTATTTGCTCACAGATGACTTCTAATAAGATCTGTTCACTTTTTTGTTTCAGATAATGAGACTCAACTTAAAACCAATGGGCTAATTTCTCAGCAGGATATTTTTGGAGAAAAATTATCCATTGAACAGAAAATAGCAAGGTTCAAAAGAAATGATGCCTGGGCCTCCCTTTTAGGAAAAAATTGGGAAGACCATAGCATTAAAGATAAGCACAAAAACCAGGGGAGACACTTGAGGTGAGTTGTGCTTAAAACGAAAAGTAGTATCCCACTACAGAATCATAGTATTTTATGAAATTTTTCAAAACCCTCGTAAACCTTGCTCCAAATTTATTTATTCACAGAGAATTCTGCCCCACTTGTTTTCTTTATATGACTTATACATTTCTTTATATGACTTATACATGAAGTGTTTGAAAGATAATTCAGTTGGAAACAATTATGAGGGAACCCCATATATTACTATTATTGTAGTAATAGGCTATAGTTGAAACTTATTCTATAGCATATAGTTTATTCTACTTTGAATTAATTCAAATAAGATAGAAAACCTTACATAGAAAATGGTAAAAATGTAATCTTAATACTCAGTAAATATTGAGAAATTATTAACACATAAACTATTAATAATGTGCTTCCTATTTTTTGCAGAATTGAAATGGTGGCAAGACCATGTAAAAATAGTAAAGATAATGAGCGTGGCAGAACCTTCAGCAAGATTCCAAATCGTAAGCTGTACAAGAAATATCCTATCGGAGTAAAGCGGTATGAATGCAGTCAGTGTGGAAATGTCTTTACTCATTCTTCATCCCTTATGAGACACAAAAGAAGTCATAGTGGACAAAAACTACATCGATGTGAGGAATGTGGGAAAGCCTTCGGTCGTCCTTCATACCTATGGATTCACGTGAAAACTCACAGTGGAGAGAAACCCTATGCATGTAAATTTTGTGGGAAAACATTTCTTCGTTCCCATTCTCTCACTGAACATATAAGGACTCACACTGGAGAGAAACCCTATGAATGTAAGCAGTGTGGGAAAGCCTTTAGCTGCCCCAAATCTTTTCGGTCACATGTGATGATGCACAGTGGAAGGAAACCCTATGAATGTAAGCCATGTGGGAAAGCATTCAGTTGCCAAAAGTCCTTTAGAGTACATATGATAATGCACACTGGAGAGAGACCCTATGAATGTAAGCAGTGTGGGAAAGCCTACTGTTGGCTTACATCCTTTCAAAGACATGTGAGAATTCACAATGGAGAGAAACCGTATAAATGTGAAAAATGTGGGAAAGCATTTGGTTGGCCTTCATCCTTACACAAACATGTGAGGATGCACACTGGAAAGAAACCTATAAATGTATACAGTGTGGAAAAGCCTTCAGTTGGGCCTCATCCTTCCAAAAATGTAGGCAAGCAGACTGGAGAGAACGTCTATAAATGTGAAAAATGTGGGAAAACGTTTGGTTGGTCCATATGTTTACACAAACATATGAGAAAACACACTGGAGAGAAACCTATAAATGTGAACAATATGGGAAAACCTTCAGTTGGGCCTCATTCTTCCAAAAATGTAAGAATTCAGACTGAAGAGAAGCCCTATAAATGTGAAAAAAGTGGGAAAGCTTTCAGTTGTCCCAAATCCTTTCAAGGTCATATGAGAAATCACACTAGAAAGAAACCCTATAAATCTAAGTAGTGTGGGAAATCCTATGCAAATAAATTCATGTATAATGATTTAGATAATTCACACCAGGACAGAAATCTTATAAAGATTATAAATATAGTATTGCCTGTATCAGTAACACATACTGAAAGTAGACCTCCAGCAAATGAATTTCCAGTTCTCTTGGAGATAAAAATTGAGGTGAGAATTCTCTAAGTACTCTTTCATCTATAGTACATGAATTTTGATAATAATGTTTTTCCTTGTGAATTCAGTTAACAATTTTTCTTTTTCCATTTAGAAGTGTGTTGCACCCATGGGTGATTTGAAGTATATTTTTAATTTTCATCAAGTTTAATTTTTACATAGTTCTTTGGCTGTTCTGTAAGTATGAGGCCATTAGACAATGAAACATTGATATTGGTTGGCATTTTCTGACTGGCCCTGTGTGTCCCAAACTGGATATCACTTACCCATTACTTATACCTCACCTTTCTATTTTACTAGAAATCCAACAATTTTTAATGTTAAAACATTTACATAAACTATGTATTCTCAGTGACTTAATTTTTTTGGTCAGAGGATCCTTGTTCCATTTTGCTGGCTGGCTAATAGGTGGTAGATGGGAGGCTGAGGCAGGTGGATTGTTTGAACTCAGGAATTCGAGACCAGCCTGAGCAAGAGCGAGACTGCATCTCTACTAAAAATAGAAAGAAATTATATGCCAGCTAAATATATATATAGAAAAAATTAGCTGGGCATGGTGGCACATGCCTGTAGTCCCAGCTACTCGGGAGGCTGAGGCAGGAGGATTGCTTGAGCCCAGGAATTTGAGGTTGCTGTGAGCTAAGCTGATGCCACGGCACTCTAGCCTGGGCAACAAAAGGAGACTCTGTCTCAAAAAAAAATAATAATAAAATAAAATAAAAATAAATAGGTGGTAGAAATTTGTAAGTATGCAAAAGTCTTGAAAGAGAATAGTCTCCTATGAACTATTATTTTCATCAGTTGCTGTTTGCTCTTTGTCCTGCTTCTGGCTGGGAATTGGATAATAGGTTTGAGTTACAAAGAGAGGCCTGTTATATGGCAGTAAAATCTAGAGGAGGAGATGGTTCTGCTGGATTGTGCCATATCAACATAGGTAAGACTAGGAAGTACATTTCCCAGGATGCCTTCTCTATATGGTTCCATGTTAGAATTCCATAATATCCCAACTTGCATGAGATTTGGAAGAAGCAATTATTCAGTTTATGGAGCCACCACCATACAGGATAGATGGATGCATAAGGACTGCAAAAACCAGGGTCTAGATTACACATACCAACTGCTTGACTTCCATTTTTTCAGAGGTGTAGGCTTCCACAGGGATCCCCACCACATTTTCCATCATGGATGCACCACAGTGCATGGTCAGACATCCACAGTTTGGATTTTCCTGTAAGCCCTACGCTGTCCACCAGGCCACTGAGTCAGGATGCCATGATGCTTGATCTTATCTGATGTTCTGACTCCCCTTTACTCTAGTGTTACCATATATATGTAAAGTCTAGTTTGTATGGTGAATACCTCATTCTCTTAATAATTATGCTTCTGTGTTCCTGATTTCACCATGACAGATAGAATGGTGCAGCCATAAAAACACATGAGATTGTTTTCCTACTGTATCATTGAGAGACTACCTTGACCCAGTTAGATAGATAAACACATTACTGACATATTGGGCATATGGTGAGGGTTTTCTGCTATTCAGAGCTGAATACAATCTCTCAGTATGTGTTCAATTACTATGTTTGATTATGTATGATTAAAACAAAAGCTTCTGTTTTTAAGAAATATCACGTTAACTGTGTTTCAAATAAGTTGTATACTATGTAACTGTATAAAATGTGTCTGAGAAATAGCCTATTAACTGTGTTTTCAAATAAGTTGTGTACTAACAGTCAATTTCTATTTTTCATTTACTCAAAGCTGAATGAAATATTGAAAGTATGAATTGTCAAATCAACTTTGTAACTTTGTGAATTTAAGCATTATACACTGTGAATCAATATTGGGTACATTCAGAGGCCAGCAGACACTGCTGCTATTTCGAATGTGGGGAGACAACACTTCACTTTCTACAGATCAAGTGGATGTGAGCCTGTGAGTTTGGATAAATGGAAAAAGTCCCCACACAGGGCATGTGTGTATACATGTACCAGTCTTGCAATAAGCATTTATTTCCATATGTGTAATAGACTTTGTACTAGGTGCTATTGATTTATCTGTAATCAGAACAGAGGAAATACTCCTGCCCTCTTAGAGCTGAAATTCTACAAAGGAAAAATAGATACATAAGTAAAATATATGGTTATAGTGGTAAGTCTGAAGGAGAAAAATAAGCCAGGGGAGGTGTACAGAGAGTCTGTGCTGTGTTTGCATCACATGGAAATCTGTTAGTTTCTCTGAGACCATTATTTCTAAGAGTGTCTACCTGTGTGTCCCAAGTGCCAAAGTCTGGGTGATTACATTTTTACTGCACCATCAGTAAATCTTGGCTTTATCCAGTCCGAAAGAAAATTAAACCAAAGTCACAAAAGGACAAGTTTATTCTTTTGACTGTGCTCTAAAAACTACAAGTCGTTGACCTTTACTTATAAACAGCCTCTCATCAATTAGTTGTTTTAGGGAGTGTGCATTTTCATTAGTTATCACTAGGTGGTAGCAGAGAGCAAATGTCAGGATTTAATAAAAGGTGAAGCAGACTCAAGCAAGTGCAGCCAGTGACTGCGGTGACTGTGTGTGTAATATTTAGGATGCTGCTCAGGCCAAAGCTGTAAGTGAGGCAGCCCACTCCCTCTACACACACATGGAGCCCAGGAATCTTTGCAAAGTCCTCTACCTATGAACCTTGAGTCCTGTCAAATCCCTGGCAGTGTAGGCTGACATTTAGTGCTGTCTGGCCTTATTTTCCCCACTTTTGCACCACCCTCGAACCACAGGGACTCACAGGGGCTTCTCTGTGTGGATATAAACAGCCAACCTGATGGCTTCTCCCCCTTTGTCTGTGATCATTCCTAGCTATGAACATTGAGTCATATTCTTGCCTCTGCCCCTTAGCCAGGAACGTCACACAAAAATAAAATGTATCTAGACCTCTAAATCAGGTCATGCATAAAAATTCTTTCCAGATGGACTGAAGATAAATGTAAATATTAAACAACTTAAGAAGAAAACATAATAGATCATTTTCATGAATTGGAATAGACAAACATTTCTTGAAACACAAAGACACCAACTATAAAAGATATAATTCACTAATATTAAGAACTACTCAACAAAGGCACCATGAGGAGAGTGCAAAGACAGCATTTATCAGGGAAGAAGGAACTTGCAATACATATATTACTAAGGACCTACATCCAGAGTATGGGCTCCTACAAATTAATGCAGCAGGCAGTGCAGCAGAAAAGTAAAATAGAAACAGATTTAATGAATCATTCACAAAGGAAGCTATCCGCATGGCTAATCCATACTTCAATTATGGTCAATGTTGTAATAAGGGAAATGTAAATTAGAAGCACAATGAGCTACCACTACGTCCTCACCATAATAATGGCTAAAATAAGAAAATCAACACCCAGGAAAGTGCCAAGTGTTGGTGAAGATGTGGAGCAACAGGAATACACAATCTCTTTGGAGAGCTGTACCTTTTCTATGCCTGGTTATGTTCAGATACACAAAGTACCATTGAGGTAAACGCCTCCCTGTCTGGGCCTTCTAGAAAACCAGCCTCACAGCTTTCCACCCCATCCCCACCCCCGAAGTAAAACTCTCTTCCACCTGCGCACGCTGTGGAGGTCGGAACTCCCAGCAGCCCCTGGGGCACATCGCCTTGGAGTGTGGGCCGCACTGCATGCTGGGAGCAATCTGAGGGCAGAGATTTTTGGCGTCTAAGAGCTGTCTTTTTTTTTTTTTTTAACTGCATTTCCCAAAAGGCTTAGGGTTCCTTCGGTGGTGTCTCCAGCAGTGGGCGAGCAGGGGGCAGGAAGGAAAGTGCTCAACAGGCCCCCTGCATGATGCCTGAGGATGGGCAAGAAGCCAAAGGTGCAGGGGCTGTAGGTGTGGACTGCGCATGTGTGGCCCCAAGCCTCCCCAGAGTTCAGGACTGAGTCAGGTGACTGCAACCCAGGGGCCCGTACGCGCGTGCGTGCCCCAGCGACTGTGGGTGGAGCATCTTCTCCCGGAAGTGACGTGCATGGCGACTGCAAGATGCAGTCTTGAGGAGACGGGGCGGAAGCTCCGGGTTCCTGTGGCCCAGGGGTGAGGGTGGCTGTGTCCAGAGGCCGGGTTATCCCCATTTTGTACTTCTTTTCACCACATTGCTAAGATTTTTTTCCCGGGGCTCCAGGGAAATATTCTCAAGACCAGGACAGCTATGGATCTCTAAGGAAGATTCCCAGCAGAAAGAACTGGATGTGGAATAGAGGTTTTAGGATTGAAAGGGCGCCAATACAAGCTTTGGGAAGACATGAGGCAGACGGCTAAGCATCGGAATTCCGCCCAGGGGGAACCTCAAAAGGGAACTTAACATTTCAGACCTACTGTATTTCCAGAACTGAGACTCCAGGAACCTCTCACTGCTCTGCAGGTATGTGTCTGAGGTGAGAGAGATGTGGCCCTAGGGGGCATATCCTAATTTCATGCTGGGTCCCAAGAAAGGACTGGTAACTCCAGATGTCTTCTTTCCTACATCCGACATCCTCTGTAAGATTGCAACGGAGATGGAAAGAATTGGCTTTGCTTACCTATAAATCAAGGTTCAGGTGAGTTTGTTTCCTCTTACTTCACAGGTGTGTGCGTTTTTGATTATTTATGAATGTGCATAATGGTAACAGTCTTTTTAATGAAGCTCTGTGAGTTTTCACAGGTGCATACAGTGGTATGAACAATCACAACACAGACTAGTCCACCACCCCAAATAATTACTCTAGAGCTGCCCAACTTGTAGTCAAGCTCTCCCCCGCCCTTAGACCATTATCTGTTATAGATTCCTAAACCGTAGCTTTTTCCAAAAGCTGATTGCCGTATAAATGCAGTCATTGTAGCATTTGAGTCAGATTTATAATGTCTGATCTCATTTCTGTAAGACAGGGTAATTAATTATACTTTCCTTTCAGTGATGTTCTGAGTTTTAGGTTTTTACAGTGCCTAGTACACATGAAACGAAGTAAGTCTTAACACCTGCCATTCTATTCTTTTATTATTATTATAAATTCCATGAGCTTATGCAAGACTGTGCTCCTTATGCTTAACTTTCTTCTTTGGAAGGTGGTAGCGATGGGGAGGGGGAATATCAAATGAGATAGTAATTGTTGAATTACACTGAAATATCTGCCATGTGATAAAAATGTTAATATTGGGAAAATGGACACATATTTGGCTTCCTTTGCTTTTTAAGCAAAAAGATATTACATTTCTTCTTTCCTCTAACATGTACTGGAAGACTAAGCATGTGGAAATAATCTGTGAAGAGCAAAATGTGCTCCCTTTTGGGCTTTATGCATCACTAAAACAAAAATCTGCCATCTCCTTCCTATAAAAGGGCATTGAAACTTTCCATATTTGAGAATGCCCAATATACTGTCTTTGATACTGAATTGGAATGGTACTCAAAATGACATACATAAAATGAAGACTGTGTCTTCACCTCACCTTTATTATTTCTAGAATCCCCCTCACCCTCCCCGGCTCTTCTGCTTGCATCTACCAAATCACCAAGAGCTTATATAGACGTCATTCTGCTTATAGGAAAGGCCACATGCTGGAGTAAAACTATATAGATGACCTTATGCCTTTTCTAACATAGGGGCAACTCTGTGGTCTTCTAAACTATAAATTCTGTCAGAATATTTTAGTAGCAATATAATCATGCTGCCTATTTAATAAAAGTTACAGTTCATAAAAGGACTATTAATATAAACAGCCACACTCAGTGGCCCTAATAAATGATGGGACTCCAGTGACAGAAACCTCTTCCCATTCATAAATACATATCCCATGACCTAAAGCTTTTGACCATTGCAAAAATAAACCTGAACCATGAGGATTTTATTTTGTAGAAAATCATGGACTGTGTATCACTCCTCACTATTTATAAACACCCTGGACCAGTCCCTGTAACAGTGTTTCCTTAAGACACACTAGATGATGGAAATATAAATTAATGAATACATCCTCATTTTCTGATACCCTCCATAGAAAAAATACAGACTACACATCCTCCTGCTTTCCCTATTATCTTCCTTGCTGTGGATTTTTTCCCTCCAATATCTTTTATACCAAATCTCTACTTTTTACGTTAAAATCTTCATTTTTTAAAAACATCTCTTTTCCCACAAAAATACATACACTGGAACTGCAAAGACTTATTTATTGCTTCTAAGCAGAGAGCCTACCATGCCTTGATTAATTTTGAGGCTATTTGTTTTTGTTTTGAGCTTACACTACCTGGTACATGACAAAGGCTCAAACATTAGTAAGGAGCATGGTAGCTAGAAGGACTTGTCTTGAATCCTGATCCTGTCTTATATCACTTGCAAACTTTGTAATGGACAAGACTCAGTTAACTCACAAAAGGAAATGATAAAAGTGTCTACATTATAGTTTTGGAGGGTTCACTGAATTTATGTATGTTAACTGAATTTATGGGAAACAATGAAAACAATGGCAGATGTATAGTAAGTAATATTCAGCTGTTTACATAGAAAAGTCAGCTCCTGAGAACTGGAATCTGGCCTGGCATTCACTCCTTAGCCATGGTGTTCTGTTGAACAGAAAGAATTTTTCATGACACCAACATCACAGAGGGCCAGTAGGTGATCTTGATGGAGTGAGGCAAAAACAAGAGTGCAGGACTGTTCTCCCTTCTCTCATTTGCAGTTCTCAAAAATAACCAGAATGTACTGGGAGTGCAACATCCTGAGATAAGGGTGGAGCTGGCTGGAATACTTGAGTTCTACTCCATTCCCCCCATGCACCCCAAAAAAACACAGGATGTCATTTAATGCTTTAGCCCAGCATATCATGTCTTCCCTGAGGCATATGGCCTGGGACCAGCCACCTTTTGGGGTCTTTAGGTGAGGTGTAAGTGAGGCATGTGTGGTTGAGGCTGCATCTGCTCCAGAGAGCCTTCTGAGCCTTGAGGAATCAGTTCACCATGAATCCTAGGCCTCCCTAGTCCCTTTCTGCCTATCGATATGTAATAAACCTGCTCCATGTAACTTACTACGTGCATGGGTGTCCTCACTGCACTCAGACAAGCACAGTGAACCCGCTTCACTAGTGCTGTGTAATCGTGTCATTGCACAGAACCAAAGGAATTATGCAAACCACAAAATGATGAACTATTCCCCTACTCTATCTAATAAAACTGGCTTCTGCTTCTTTACAAATCAGTTTTAGCTCAAGTCTATGCTTCTTGGCTTCTAGACAAGAACTATTAAAATTTCCAATCATAAAATTATATTCACTTCCTGTATCAGAAGTTCCTAAAGTGCATTCTCAGGCTCAATGATTCAGTAGGTTTGACAGGATCAGAAAAGCTGTTATACTCATGATTTGAAGTTTAGGGGAAATGAGGCAAAAGCTTCCAGTTGTCTTCTCAGTGGAGTCAAGAGGCACTCCTGGCAATGATGTGTGACAACTTGTGAAGTGTTGCCAATCAGAGAAGCTCATCTGAGGCTAGGTGTCTGGGGATTTTATTGGAGGTCAGTCATGTAGCCATGCAGCATCCAAATGACTGACATTAGCTACTTAGTCTCCAGCTTGTCTCAGATCAAACACATACAGCATTGTCTATGGCCTCAGGCATATTAAAACAGGCATTTACCATAAGTCACATTGTTAGGATAATCTGTCTGGTCAAGGACCAGTGCTTTGTATGGAAAGTGCAGGGTTTCATCAACCAAAGCCTGCTGAATTAACTTTAATGTAAACTTCCTGACAACATCCAACCTAGTGCAAAGCCTGCTTCCTTAAAGCCACCCCAAGTCATCTAAAGAAAGTCTAATGTAACATGCAGTTTCTGAGATGTCCTGTTGTTCTCCATGCTATGCAGTCACATTGAAATAAGCCAACAAACCAAATTTTGTTCAACTGCAAGTGTGTTTCTCATGGTTTTTATCTGGTGAGCATTGACATAACCAATATGTAATCTTTTCTTCTTATGAATAAGTCATTTTAATGAGAAAATTGTTTAACATTAAAAGAATTTTTAAAATCACATAAAAAATTCAAAAACATTTAGCACTATGGCCTCAGACCTAACATGTTTAAAAGCATAAAATTACAAAATTGATTTGACAGTTCATAATTGTATTGGAACACTTGGACATATCCTTTCTCAGTACATGAATAGTAATGTTAAAAATTTAAGTACAGAGCAAATATAAAAACAATTCTAGGATTTTTCTAAGAAATATATACAGAACCTTGTGTTTGGCATACAAAATGTAGATTATTTTCCAAACTTAAAAATGGTAATTACTTAACACATATCGAGTTTATTGTTTAGAGATTGAATTCAGCTCTGAATAACAGAAAACTCCTACAATCTGCTTCATATATCTACAAGGTGTCTATTACTCATTTGGAATTGTCCAGAAACAAAAAGTACAGGGTAAATGCAACCACTCAACATTGCAATCAGGAAACAAAGTCCTATGTGTTTTCTGATGCCACAAGTGTAACTTTCAGGGTGGAGCCAAGAACACAGGGCCACTAGACACATGGAAGAAGATATTCAATGCACAAATTAGACCTAGAACAAATTTGGTAAGAACTAGACAAAGGGGAGTCAGAGCAAGTGATAGTCACCAACCACAAAAGTACAAACAAGTGGCTTGTGTGGGCATTGTGGAAGGATGAGCATGGAAGTAGATCTATGTCAGGAGAGTTACTGGAGATGTCTGTGGGAGTCACCAACAATGGCGGTATGGTGTTTGGTTTGTGGACATCCTTTATTGGTGGGCCCAGAAAGCAGGAAAAACAGCTGGAAATGGGCACCTGTCAAGCCCTTATGCACCTTGTATGTTTATCTCCCTGTATGGTAGCTCCAAAAACTAAGTATGATATAGTATTCATTTCTGCTTTCCAGATCTCATGCAAGTTTTGCCACTGGTCAACTTGCAACAATATAGGGAAGAGAGTCTGTGAAATGTGGAACATGTACCCATGTTGAAAGGGTAATCTTGTACCATACATCTACTCTAGATTTTATCATCTTCAAGCAACAAGTTCTATGTTTTTAATACAAAACTTTGTGTCCAATTCTCAGCCAGAAGCTAGGATAAACAGAAAACAGCAAAAGAGGAAAATAAGTCAGATGAGGGTGTCCTCATTCAACAGCCTGGTGTTTAGCAGTTCTTCCCAGGACAATGAAATATTTTGCCTAGTAACTAGAAAAAAATACTGAATATACACTTTCTAATACTAAAGACTAAGAGCATCACAAATAGCATGTTAGAAAGGAGGAAAGAGAGGATAAGTATCAGACATATAAATTCCAGTATCTGGGATGTTAGGCCAGAAATAAAATCCTAATGATACTAAAGTATCATTAACATAATAGCTACATGTCTGGAACATAATGAAAATTGGAAATAAAAAATATATCTAAAATCCCAACAGTTGCATATTAGCAACACACTTCCAAAAGATGAGTCTGAAAAACTTTATATTGCAAATAGGACAATTTTTGCATAAGTAATTCATAATTAAAACTATATATACCAAAAAGTTATATAATTGACTGACCAGGTATGTAATAGAATGTTGCCCCCCAAAAGATATACCTATCAAGAACCTGTGAATGAAACCTTATTTGGAAAAGGCATCTTTGCAGATATAGTAATTAAGGTTCTCAAGATCATGATGGATTAGGGTGGACCCTGAATCCAATGCCTTATAAGAGAAGGGGATAAAACTCTTAGAGGAGGATATGGGAAGATGGAGGCAGAGATTGGAATGATGCATCTACAAGCCAAGGAACACCAAACATTGATGGTAGCCACCAGAAGCTTGGAGAGATCAGAGTCTCCCTGGGAATGTCCAAAACAAACCAACCTTAATGACACCTTGATTTCAGACTTCTAGCCTCTAGAATTATAAGAGAATAAATCTGTGTCATTAAGCCACCAATGTAGTGGCAATTTGTTATAGAAGCCCTTGCAAAGTAATGCTTATCTCCTAAGTGTTTTTCTCAAACAGAACCGGAAATAATGTGCTAGAGGTCTACTTTAAGCATAAGGCACTAATAAAGCCAACACTATATTTAAGACCTTTACAAAAATTTTCTAACCATATGAAATTTGTTGTGTACATTAATCTTCATGAAAGCTTTCCCATGTTACTTACTGACATAAGGTTTTCCCTCCTGTGTAAGTTCTTATGTGTTTTTTTAAGGGTGGGGACTACAGAAGGCTTTTCCACATTGCTTACATTTAGATAGTTTCTCTCCATTGTGAATTCTTACATGTCTTTGTAAGGATGAGAGTCTACTGAAGGTTTTTGTACATTCCTTACATTCATAGGGTTTCTCTCTACTGTGAGTTCTCAAATGTCCTCGAAAAGATGACGACCAACTGAAGGCCTTCCCACATTGTTTACATGTATAGGGTTTCTCTCCAGTGTGAATTCTCACATGTGTTCTAAAGTATGAAGGACTACTGAAGGCTTTCCCACATTCGTTACATGCATATGGTTTCTCTCCAGTGTGAGTTCTCACATGTCCCTTAAAGGATGAGGGAGAACTGAAGGATTTTCCACATTGTTTACATTCATAAGGCTTTTCTCCAGAGTGTGTTCTCATGTGAATCCTAAGGTCTGAGGGCCAACTGTAGGCCTTCCCACATTCCACACATTTGTATGCTTTCTCTCCAGTGTGCATTCTTGCATGTATGATCAGGTAAAAAGAATGAAGAAAGGCTTTCCCACATTCCTTACATTCATAGGCTTTCTCTGCACTGTGAACTTTCATGTGTTTTCTAAGGGAAGAAGGAGAAGAGAAGGATTTCTCACATTCTTTACAAGAATAAGGTTTCTCAATAGTATGAGTTTCTCTGTGTGTCCAAAGGTTTGAGGGAGATCTGAAGGTTTTCCCACACTTTTCACATTCATAAGGTTTCTCTCCAGTGTGCGTTCTTATGTGTACTCTAAGTTTGGAGAAGTATATAAAGGCTTTTCCACATTCTTTACATGCATAAGGTTTCTCTTCAGTGTGAGCTCTTACATGTGCCCTAAAGGATGAGTAACAAATAAAAGTTCTCCCACACTCCTTACATTGATAGGGTTTTTGTCCATGTTGAGATGATGCTATGTGACTCTTTAGTGATGAAGTATTTATGATGGCTTTTTCAAACTTATTGTTTTCATGGGATTTTACTCCAGTAGAAAGTCTCTTATGCATATTAAGTTTTGGAATCTGGTTGAAGGTTTCTCCACATTGATTTCTTTCATTATTTTTTAGGGATATCTCCACCACATGACTTCTGTTGAAAAGAGGAAACATATTATCAATTTTTTGTTAATGATTTGTTGATGGCTATTAATGATTAATATGATTACATTCACCATTTCCAGTGAATGTGTATATCTTTTGACCTTGGAATTGTTTCAAAGTGGTATGAGCTGAATACTCTGACAGAGGGCTCAACCACAGGTATCATTTTCAGTGTTTTCTTAAATTGGGGTTTTTTTCTTAATAATTATTTACAGCTGAACTATGTCTCAATCCACATCTGCATCAGTTTTATAAAACTGATGAAAAATTTCTGTGAATGCTTAATATCCAACATATCAACATGCACACACACACACACAAATGGCATGCCAATACTCTCTCCTGAGACATTACTTTCTCTTATGTGGATGTCACTCACCTCAAATGTGTCCCCTGGTTCTTGTGCTGTTCTTCAATGCCATAACATTTCCAGTTTTCTCCTAAAATGAAGAACCAGGAATCATTTTTTATGAATCATAGTATATTCTGTTCACTTCATATTTCTTTCCCAAATATATAGTGCAGAGGATTTTACCCATTAATTTTAAGTTGTGTGTTATATATAAAACAAATGGTAACAAAATTTACTTTCTTTGGAAAGAACTAGTAGGATGAAGGCAAGAAAATAAGTAGGGAACATGTATATTCCTTTTCAAATAGTGATCCAAAAATAAATTTTATAAGGAAGAATGCACTTTCCAGCAAAAAAGACTTTGAGGAGTTTTAGCTGTTTCAGGAATTTAACAATAATAAGAACTAGAAGACAAAATGGTAGAAAATGTACTGAAAATACTTCCAAGAACAGTGAGATAAATGGGAATACGTATGCCTTGTTATTAGGAAAGCAACTGGAAAGGAAATGGACAAATGCATCTGCCCAGATCCTAACTTTAGACAAAGAAATATAGGGATGGTCTTTCCCTTGCAACAAGGACATTTTGAGAGGATAGATGAAAATCAAACAATGAAGCCAAGGAATCTGCCAAATTCACCTTCCTCAGTAAGAAGATTCATTTATTTTGTTCATTAATATTTCCAAATGTAATGTTCCTCAATAAGAACTGTTCCTCTAAGGCACAGATTTATAACCCTTCAGGAGGCTAAAGGCATTTAAGAGAAAAAGTAGGCTTATGTAGCAGCAGTCCATGAGAAAACTATTAGATGATGCGTTCTGTAAATAATGTGACCCCGTCTGTCTTAGCAGTAAATTCCCATTGTTCAGCCCAAGTTTTGGAACAAGCTCAGTAGCTAGGGAATACTTGTACTCTAAATGACTAAGTGAAGGGATGGTGTCATCCTTACCTACTGAGGCCAGGTTCCTGAAGGTCTCCAGCATCACATCTCGGTAGAGGTTCCTCTGAGCATGATTCAGCAAAGCCCACTCCTCTGGGGTGAAGTCCACAGCCACATCCTCAAAGACCACTGAGTCCTAAAACATGGAACAAATTCTGGTTCAGTGAGAAACCATTCTCCAACAGTGTGTGCATGAGGGAGGATGAGGCTGCCAGCACTGGAGGACTGAGAATCAAATCATAGCAAGTTCACACATGGTTCTGTGGCCTCCCATCTACTCTAAGACTCCATCATCTTATTATTTCCCCCACTATTTCAGCACCCTCTTCTGCAGTGATCCCATCCTGCCTCAGAGATTTAACAGCACCTCTCATGAACTTATCTTTCTGCAGTTTGACTGTGACTACTTCCACTCTTCCACACATCCTCTCCATCTGAAGGGTCCAGAAAGGACCACAATACACTGGAGAAATGAAGGAAATGCTGTACAAATGAAAGTTTTTCTTTTAAAAACATCAGTTCCTTGTGATGAAAAGGATTTCACCTTCTTCATTTGCCCACGATAGCTCTCACCATGACAGGCAACAAGGGTCAGGCCTGAATGAGGTTTTAATGAATGAAAACACATTGAGGGCCTGGGAACATTTCCTTCGTTATACCTCCACCAACAACTTGATTCCCAGAGGCCTGATTATGCCCAACCTTCAACCCAGGCCCTGAGATAGATACATTTCCTTGAAGAACCCCAATCCTTATAAACTGACAGGCCTATCTGATGGAATAAGAATATTCTTCATGAGAAGCATTAATATTTACTTATTTATGACATTTTTCTATAAAACAGCAACTCTCCTTTTTCTACATCCTCTTCCAGGAGACAGGCAATGTATTGATAAGTTGGGCTCCAACAAGAGAAAGGAAGCACAAAGATTCAGATCTCACCACAATCCCACATTCAGGGGCCTAGGTGCTGCTAGCCACCAGTTACAGGTGACAGCTCCCTCAGCACACAGACTGTGGCCATGAGATCCCAGAACAGCCCTATCTCCTGCAGAAAAGAGTGCTCCTCCATGCCTGGGAAGAAAATGTCATAAGTCCTACTGTAGAAGTAAGCTCATTGAAGTCCAGAAAAGTTTGTGAATTTGCTAAGATTAGAAATTCATAAAGGGATCAGGTGACACTTTCCTCAAAAAGAACATCCACTCCTACTGTCTGAAAATTCAGAAGTATGACTTATATTACCAGGCTCCTGGGAGCTCTACACACAGTAACCATTTCCAAACCCCTTGGCATGCAGACAAGCGTAACTCCCCCACCGCTGAGCATGGAATCCAATAGCAGGATCTCCAGAAAACCTGGTCTCTTGGAAAACACATTATCCCCTTGGCTTCTACATGCAGGGGTACCAATACAGGCTGCCACACTGCAGCACAGGTGCTGCAATTTGCCTGCACAATAAACAACCAGTAGAACTAGAATGTTCCAGAATGGGGACTCTGCTAGTGAGGTCAGTAAGTGAGGTCAGATGCCTGGGCATCCTTTAATTACTCTTGGTACACTGGAATCCAAAAGTTGTCTAACAACAACTTTCTCTCTACAGACAAGATTCAACCAGCTCCTCCACTGCTGTGTGTCAGGTGATATTTTAAAGCCATGAAACCCATAACAATCTCTATCACAACAATAGTAATAAAATGTGCTGTTGAACACCCCTGTGTGAGATGTTTTGCACATAAATTCCCAAATGTTAGCTTATTCATTTATCCTCATAAATCTTCCAAGTATACATATCGTTACAATCTATATGGCAGAAGAAACTTAAGACACGCTGAATTATTAACATGCTCAGTGTTACCCAATTAGAATGTTGCAGGTCTGCTTGCCTTCAAAGCTTAAACTCCTAATAGCTGCGTTTCTGCACATACCTTACAGTATTATTATAGCTACTACTCCTCAGCATGAATTACAGATGATCTAGGGCAGAAGTCGGCAAACTTTATAAATGGATAGTGCATGTTTAGGATTCTTCTGCCATGTGGTCTCTGTTGCTACTGATCAACTCTGTAGCACAAAAGTAGCCACAGACAACATGTAGAGGAATGGATGTGGCTGTGTGTCAATAAAACTTTATTGACATAAATAGGTATTAGGGTGAAATTGGCCTGTGGAAGATAATTTGCCAATCCTTAATCTAGAGAAATCCCATCCAATAAGAATACAATGCAGACCACAGATGTAATCCATATTATCAAAAGGAGTATTGGAATTAACTTATTTATATTTATACTAACCTTATATTTAATGGTATATTTTATTTATCCATTAAATACAAATGTCATTTCAACATATACCCAATAACTCTTGAGATAGTTTATATTCTTTTCATTATACTAAGTCCTACACGTCTGGTATGTGTAGAACCCAGGCACATAGAACTGGCACAGAACTGGCACATAGAACCCAGGCCAGTTTTGACTAGCTGTATTTCAAGTGCTCAACAGCTACGTGTGGCCAGTGGCTGCTGTCCTGGACATTGCAGATCCAGACCCTGTGGAGACTAGAAAAATGAAACTTCTCTTTAGACATCCCTGGGCTCCTTCTACGGGAGCCCTGCGTCCCAAGCAAGTTGTTCCTCCATGCCTATAACTCTCTGGCTCATTCATTTGCTAAAACCGATTTAGGTGACATTCAGACAGTCCCTACTATATATATATATATGCTATAGAGATACAGCACTTAAAAGCAAAAATTTCTGAATCATATGATTCTTAAATTCTTAGGGGAAGGGCAGTAAATCAGATATAATATAGGTAATGGGGTAAGCACTATAAATAAAACACAGGAGGGCCTGTAGAGTGAGAAACATACGAGCAAATAGATCTAGTACAGAGTAAAATAAAAACAGTAAAACAACCAGCTGAAGTCACACTGGAAATGGATACTTGAATTTGTTTTTTTAAATTTCACTGCATTTTTCAACTCTAAAGAATTAGAAACAGAGTGTCATAATTTCACAAAAATTCCAGGAAAGGTCTCAAGTGTTTGTCAACTTCACCAAGTCCCAACCGAGAGGCAACAGAATCAAAGGAGATGGCCATTGTCCCTTATGCCAGCCAAGAACAGAAATATCATTGACTCCCAAAAGGAAGGATGGAGCAGTATGGACGGGCTAAAAATGAACTCAAGATTTTGGAAAATGAACAGTAGCATAAAGGAAAAAAGTGTAAAAAGAAAAGTGGAGGGCAAAAGTAATGATATAAAAATAGGCTAAATAAATACATATATCTTTTGAAAACAAATTGACAAACCTTTGGCAACTTTCTTCAAGAAAAACAAAGCAGGAACTAATAAAGTTACAAATGAAAAGTATGCTAATTAGGATGTTGCAAGTATTAAACGTGACAGGAGAGGAATGATCTAAAATAAAATGTTAAAATCTGAAGACTGCCACAGTATTCAGTAGTTGAAAGAAAATAAGAGTGTTTTAAAATATTCACATACAGGAAACAAAAATCTCAAATTGTTTTACAGGACAGTTTTACTAATTATTAAAGAGATTGATAATTATAAATGTAGGAAGTAATTTTTTAGAGACATGCCAAGAGCTTAACAGTATAACTTTAAAAAATTAAACATAATACCATTAACAAATGTTTAAGTGAAAAATTCTATAAAAGACATTAGTACCCTAAATGGAGTAATGAATAATATGCATAATAAAGCACAACCAGGAGTGTATATTCAGCACAACTTGAATCTAAGCTCTTGGGTAAAAAAATAAAATAAAATATTTAAAAAGCACAACGAAGCCCATTTTATTCCAGGAATGCAAAAGTGTTTAGAAATTGATTCAGAAATTACATTTTACCACATTAATGGAAAACTATAATTCATGTCCTTGGACCCAAAAATATGAATGTTATGTCACTATCATTAATAGATATCAAAATTTAATACATTACAACAAGAAGGAATGGAGCTAGTTGGGGGAGAGGGTGCATAAAAAATCTACTGCAATGTTAAATGACAATTTTGAAATAGTAAACAGTTTCTTGTCAAGAAGTCAAGGACAGGCTGGGTGCGGTGACTCATGCCTGTAATCCTAGCACTCTGGGAGGCCCAGGCGGGTGGATTGCTCAAGGTCAGGAGTTCGAGACCAGCCTGAGCAAGAGCGAGAACCCCATCTCTACTAAAAATAGAAAGAAATTATCTGGCCAACTAAAAATATAGAAAAAAATTCGCCGGGCATGGTGGCGCATGCCTGTAAGCCCAGCTACTCGGGAGGCTGAGGCAGAAGGATTGCTTAAGCCCAGGAGTTTGAGGTTGCTGTGAGCTAGGCTGACGCCACGGCACTCACTCTAGCCTGGGCAACAAAGTGAGACTCTGTCTAAAAAAAAAAAAAAGTCAAGGACGGATGCACAGTGTGTTTATGCTACTTCAGGACCCTGAGTTCTGAGGTCCTAGTGAGTAAACTAAAGAAAGTAAAAGACATGAAAGGTAAAATGAACAGGAGAAGTGTTGAAATCCTGCAGATATTTTGCATGTAGATTTGGAGAACTTACAGATGAATAATTAAAATTTATTTTGCACTTAATGAGGACACTGGTTAAAAGAACAATGCTCAAGAATCCACTTATTTCTATGTATTAGTAATAGCATTTTAAAAGATACCACTTCAATCAACATCAATATTAAATGCAGAGTCAGAAGTCTAACAAAGGTTTTGTAAAAAATTTATGAAGAAAACAATAAAACATTACTGGGAGAAATTAAGGAAGATCAAAATTAATACAGAGACATACCAAGTTCATGGATTGGAAAGCTCTGTATATTGTAAGGATATAAATCCACCTTTGAATCTATCTACAGATTCAAAGTAATCCAAGCTCATCCTTTATCAAAGTGCTGATTCTATTCCTAGCTTTTTACATTTGAGAAGCTCAATGCCAGGGCACCAGGGTCCCTCCATTTCGTCAAAAATAACCTGAGTGCATAGTATGTGCCAAACACTTGGATGCAGTAAACCGATGAGAAGTAAAAAGCTCTCCTCTTTTAAAGCCTTATGACCTGAGAAACTTGGTAAGTCAGATGCTCAAAACAAAATGAAATCATGTATTTTCTGTGGAGGGGATATGTCCTCTGGGGAGGAGGGAGGACAGCAAACTCCAGAGGATGAAGACAGCAGGAATGAAATATGCAGAATTAATTACGGTGTTTAGAGTAAACTTCATGTAAAAGCAAAGTCTCGGCCCAAAGTTGCAGAGTGTGAAAAGATCCTTCCAGATGAAGGCAAGAGCCACAGCATGGGCCCTAAAGTGGGAATGGGCCTTGGATGCATGATGCCAGCTAGTTATTATTTCCATTCTACCAAATTATTCCTAAACAATCATATTTGCACATGTCTAGTGTTACAAGTCTCATCTCCTGTGATTCAGCATTTATTTCTGAAGTCGAGATAACAGGACACAGAAAATCCCAAATTCTCCACTCTGCACAGGAGAGTAACTGATATTTTTGTGAATCTTTGTAATTCACCAGTCTATCTCCCTCACTCTTTTTATAAACTCGTATTCATTTTTTTCTGCGGCCACATTGGAAGGGAGTTTTCTTTATTTTTTTCCAAGATTCTTTCCCCAGTAGTGTTCTCAAGGATAAATCCTGGAATCCCATTGGTTCGCACTCAAAAGACCAGATCTCAGAAAGTTAAGCCTCAGAGAACCGTGAAAGAGTAAATTTCTGTTCTTTCAAGCCACCCAGTTTGTGGCCATTTGTTACAAGAGTCCCAGGACACAAAGTCACCAACCTCCCAACTGATCGTGTCCCGGGACGCTGTGTGTTTGAAATGCACTTTGCTTTTCGGGTCGTTACACTCCCTCCCAGGTTTGGGGTCCTCTGGTGTCTTGGTTACTGTTTCCTCCTTGGGTGTGAGAGCCCAGGGCCGGCAGTCACCTGTCTTCCCCCCTTACTACCAGCACCTTGCAGGTGAGAGGAGACTAACCACTGTGTCCCCAAGAAGGACACTGGGACTTAGGGAAGCACGTCTCCGCGTGCCCCAGCAGTGAGCTGTTCACATGGGGGGGGGGGGCTGGCGATTCCTCCCAGCCCCGAGGACCCCCACTAGCCCCGCGCTGTCCTGCGGGGCAGCCCGACGGGTCCCCGAACTCCAGCAGCTGAGATCAGGACACCAGCCCGGGGCCCGACCCGCCGCGGCTCCGGGATGCCCATCCCGGGAAAGTCCTGAGGGAGGGCCCTGGACTGTCCCCACGGGGCTGGGGGCCCGGCCGCCTGCTCCTGCCGAGCGGAGGGACACGGGCACCAAAGCCCTGGAGAGAGACGTCGGCCGCGCTGCGCACGAACAATGGGCGGGACCCGAGGCCTCGGGAGCGCGGGGGACGGCCCGTGAGGAGCCGGGAGGATCCAGGGTCCCGGGCGGAGGCCGGATCCGCAGGCCGAACGGCGAGATTCGGGGTCGGGCTCGGGGCACCGGCTTCCCCAGCCCCGGAGGCCTCGGGGAGCCAGGCGGGCCCTGGACCACCCTGCGGCCGCCTGACCGGGTCCCAGAGCCTCCCCGGGGGTCTCTCCGGCCCCGCGACTCACCATGTCCCGCCCGCTCCTGGGCGTTCCGGGGCAGCTCCGCGGCCCTTGAGGGGAGCGCGCCGGGCACCTGGAAGCCTGCGCCGCTTGGGGACTGGCAGGGCGCGCGCGGCCCCGGGGGACAGCGACCGCCCGCCCTCGGAGCCTGATTGGACGGTGTTCCAGGCACTCCCCGCCCCCTGAACGCTGATTGGACGGTGCTCCAGGCTTGGACGCCTCTGATTGCGCAGTGTTCCGCCGAGTGACAGACGGGCGTGACATCACGTTGCTAAGCCGGGCGGAAATGCGGCGTCTCGGCCTCTGCCCTTACCCACCTGGCTTCCTCCCCAGGACGGGGACAGAGGTCAGAGGACTTTCCCCTTTAGGTAGAGCTCAGTCAGGCCCCGGGGCGGACAGTGGGGCATCTACCCCTGCGTCCTCCTCCGGGACGCAGGTGTGTACGGAATTCCAGACTCAGTTTCCCCACGGAGCGACCCCTTGTCCAGGGCAGGAGGGGCCAGGGCGGGACTGGACAGGCTACGAGGGCCTGGGGTCCTGCAGGGCCAGGCGTAGGCCTGGGGCTTTGGGGACCTCGGGACGGCTGCAGGCCCTCCCAGGGACCTTTGCCTATAATATATCAACACCTACACTAAGAATTGATGTTATTGTGCCTGAATGTTTAAGGGAAAACGTGTATTTTCTAGTTTGGTCTTAGAATTTGTTGATTTTTGTTGTTGTTGTTAGGTGGACTTAAAAGAGATCTGATTCTGCCTTGCTTAAGATTTATATTATTTTCTTGTATGATCAGGACTTTTTCTGCCAATGTTACGATTTAAATTCCTTTACCTTCCCTCAGTTAGTTTGTTATTTCCTGTATGTGGCACCCCGACGCCCTGTTTGGAAAGTCTGCGGTCTGGATAGATCTGCTACCACCCTCTGTCTCACCCTCAGATGCGAGATTACAAAATCAATGAGGTTTTCCATGTAAGGATCCATTTCCTCCTCCCTCTCCAGGGCACCTCCACTTTTACCCCTCGGTCTCAGTCTTAAGGTCTGTCTTCACACTGCCTTTTGAAGAGAGGCCCCAGAAGCAATATCTTTACTTTTATTAATGGCTCTATTAGGAATCTCTAGGATAGGCGCAGTGGCTCATGCTTGTAATTCTAGCATTCTGGAAGACTGAGGCTGGAGGATCGCTTGAGGTCAGGAGTTCAAGACCAGCCCGAGCAAGAGAGAGGCCCTGTCTCCACAAAAAATAGAAAAAAATTGGCTGGGTTTTGTGGCGCATGCCTGTAGTCCCAGCTACTGGGGAGGCTGAGGCAGGAGGATCACTTGAGCCCAGGAGTCTGATGTTGCAGTGAGCTATGATGACGCCACAGCACTCTATCCAGGGCGACAGAGGGGAGACTCTGTCTCAAAAAAAAAAAAAAAAAAAAAAAGAAAAAAAAGCAGCAAAGAAACCCAGGAATCTCTTCTTCGAATTCACACCCTCATCATTTTCTGTGTGCTCATGTGGTGTTTTCTGTCTCCCTGACCTAATTTAAGCACCACTGGGAAAGAAACCTATGGCCATTATTTTAGCATCTTAGCTACAAGACACACTACCCTCTTATCAGAAACTAGAACAAATAGTTCATTGACTGGGATGGCCTTCTTGGTGTGAATCAGAAACAACTTTATTTTTCTTGATACCCCTATTAAACTCCCCACTGGGGAATAGGTCTTTCCTTACACGTGGGTAAAGTCTTATGTAGACATCATCATTTTGTCAGTAACTTTCAAGTGCTGAAATTTGTCTATTTCTATTGTTAATTGATTCATTCCAAATTTATATAAGCTTTTATTGTTTTTTTCTTAAATCTGCAAAAGTGTCAATTCAGTTGCTTTAGAGATAGTATAGCTTCGTACATATCAAAGTTCTCTAGGGACACATTCAAAAAGTGATCTAAAATTTCTTTCCAGTGCACCTGGAAATTTTAATAAACACATCTATCTTTGGTTGTTCTGAGAAGACTAGGGCTGCAGGGTTCCAACTTCTCGCCAGCACTCGGCACCCAGGGAGTGGGGGGATTGACTGTCAAGCAAAAAACAAAGTCTGGAGTTCCCGCGCTCGTCTGGGAGGGGCCGCCGACTGTGGGGAGAGGCCGGTGTCCGCCCTGGGCCGGACCGAGTTCCCCCAGATGTGAAGGTCCCCGGCCCGCGGGATCAGCCACGGGTGTTCGCGACGCGCCTGTCACTCAGACTGCAGGGGGCGGTGCGCAGTCGGAAGTTATCGTCCAATCAGGGATTACGGGTTGGGGCTGGAAGAGCTACCCAATCAGAGGCCCCAGGGGCTGACAACTGTCCAATCAAGGCGCTGGGGCGGAGACCCGGAACAGTTTATTTAGGTCTGAAGCAGTGTCCAATTAAAGGCTTTGCCAGGGATGCCAGAGCTCAACTTGCTCTGAGCTGCCCAGGTGTCCCCGACCCCGGCGCGCTCACCTGCACGGGCTGCGGAGCTCGCCCGGGAGAGCCCAGGAGCGGGCGGGACATGGTGAGTGCGTGGGGCCTGGGGCGGTCAGGGGCCGGGGGAGATTTGGGGGCGGCGGGGGCGATGGGACCGGGGCAGTGCGGGGGACAGCCCGGGCGAGTGGGCTTTGGGGGCGGTTTGCGGGGCCAGCTTCGGGAGCGGGAGTGCCCTGCTCTGATCCCACCTGGTACCACACCTGGGGACTGTCAGGTGTGTCCAGCGCAGCCCTGAGGATTCCTTTACTGGGGCGGCAGGTTTGAGTAAACGTAAAGCAACGTCTTCTGCTGGCCTTGGTCCTTCTGCCCAGCGGGGACAGGAAGTTTCTCAGGTCTACCCTTCGCCCTCGGTGCTGCCTCCTGTTTCTCTGGGGCGCAACTAGATGCCGCGGGGGAATCACTCGGGAATGTTCCCTGTCCCACTACAACCGTGGGGAAACGGCACGTCCGTGGTTACGTACCTAAAAGCAGATGAAGAGATGGAATGAAATGTTCCTAAAAACCGTAGTTACTCTTTCACATAAGGTGCAGATTTTGTGACAGTGTGTGACCCTGTTCCATTTCTGTTCATCTGGGCGTCACTATTGCAAATTCTCCAAAATGTGACCTGTACAACTGAGGGGTGTGCAAGTCTGAGTAACTTACAGTTTGTTGTCGTGAGGGTAGTAATTATGCAGTATCTGTTTTCTGATAGGGGTAAGTATTTTCCAGTGACTTAATGCTATAAAAAATGCCTTTGAATTTCCTTCCCTTACAGGATGAAAGTCGTGATTCTCTGCCTGGGACACTGGGGGCGGGGTCTTTGTGTCATTTAACACATTGACTGCCACGAAAGTTGTATTTAATTCCCTCTCGTTTTGACCCCGGGGCCATGTGAAGCATATATAAAATCTTACTTGTTGATGTTCTTATTGTTACAATTAATATTGATAATTTAATTCTATAAACGTGGATTCAATGAATAGAGGTCAATAGATTTCGTTGTTCTATTTACGTTTACCTTAAATTACACTCAAAAGTTTTTATTCTATTTTCATAATAAAACACTGTAGCCCCAAAGAAAAGTTTCTGATTTTTTTTGTGTGTGGCAGTCAATGTGTTAAAGTGAAGCAGGTGTCTGCAGCACCTGGGGTAGGGAGGCGAGGCCTGCGCTCAGTGACTCCAGCTGCGCCTCCGGGGAGCCTGCTCCCAGGGCAAAGAAGGTGCAGTTGGGCCTTGCTCCAGCGCCTTCCCGGGCAGGGGCCCTTCAGATGCTCAGGACAGCCACAGCAGGGAGCTGTTTGTGCCCAGAGAGACTACAGATCTTTGCAAGGGCCATCAGCCTGCAGATGTGCTTGGGGGCACTTTGCACTTGAGGTTGCACTTGCAGTTGCCTTGGCGCTGTTTCTAAACAGCTGATTTGGTTTTTGCATTAAGACTTAATAATACAAACACCAGTGGCCTCACCACTCTGAAAGCAAATAGGCCTTGGGTATTTGTTAACATCTGTTCATCTCTCTCCTGTCCCCAGGGTGACCACCATCCAGATTCTAACTTTACCATCTATTATTTATCACCAAGCAGGGCTTTGTTTAATTTTGCCTCCTTTTAAATTTCAACCAGGACATTACAGTCATTACCCCCATCGCCACCTCCCAAAGGCTTTCCCGTGGTTTTGTTGCCTTGGTCCTGTGCACACGCTGGCATCTGAGGCTGTGCGTGCCCAGTTAGCTCATCCATCCAGGGCTTCTGGGGTTTGGGTTATTTGGAGTTGATTTTTTTTTAGACAAGAGTCTCGCTTTGTCGCCCGGGCTAGAGTGAGTGCCATGGCGTCAGCCTAGCTCACAGCAACCTCAAACTCTTGGGCTTAAGCAATCCTTCTGCCTCAGCCTCCCGAGTAGCTGGGACTACAGGCATGTGCCACCATGCCCGGCTAATTTTTTTTTTCTATATATATTTTTAGTTGGCCAGATAATTTGTTTCTATTTTTTAGTAGAGACGGGGTCTCACTCTTGCTCAGGCTGGTCTCGAACTCCTGACCTTGAGCGATCCACCCGCCTCAGCCTCCCAGAGTGCTAGGATTACAGGCGTGAGCCACCTCGCCCGGCCTGGAGTTGATTTTTTGATGTACTTAACAATGCTACGACAGTCATCCTTGCTTCTGTCTCCAAGTGCAAAATGCATCCTAACTTTCTACACTTGAGAGAAAAACTGTGGTGTTGTAGATTATGAGTAAGTTTAACTTTAGTAGAAAATGCTGGTGGAGGGTGTGAACTGATCGCCCTGCCCCCTCGTGACTCTGTGTTTATTCCTTCCACGTGATCACCAGCACTTGCAATTATCTAATTAACTTCCGTCCATCTAGTGTATGAAACAGGATCTGCTTGTGATTATATATTGCTTTTTACTGGTTACCATTGAATGTGAACATTTTTCCTATGTGGTATTTCATCATCTGTGAAATAGTCTGTACATTTCCTCACCTTTAATTCATCTGTCTGCGTATTGCTTTCTTATGTTTCTCATTTCTTCTCATGCCTTTTCATTTGCAGGTACTGCAAATATTCTCTCTCTGTGGTTTACCTTTTCATTCCCTTTATTCTGTGCTGGTGAGGGGACACTTCTTGATTTGAATAGAATTGAATTTGTCAATCTCTTCCTTTGTAGCTTATTGTTTTGTGTGTGTGTGTATACACGTGTATATATATGAACACTCTCTGTACTTATAACACTTGACTTTAACTTCTGCTGAGTGTTCCCTTTAGTCATTCACAGTGAGATCTGCATTATATTATTGTACATGGAGTTGACATGAACATCTCTTATTCCACCACTGATAACCAGCTGTCCTCATCCCAGGTGTTCAAATGTCCCTCATTTCCACCACTGTGGGCGACAACTGCTGTTACAGGTTCAGGCACCATGAATAGATGGTCCCGTTTCAGAAATTTCCATTCCTTTTTATTGACATATTTGTCCATCCTGCTGCTGCTAATACCATCCTCTCCTAATTACTATTGTGTTTTAAACGCCTTGATGTGTTTTAGGAAAGTCCCTCCATCTTGTTCTGTGGAAAACTTGGCTATTCTTAGATATTTGTCTTTCATTTCAATTCTTAAAAGTAGTTTTTCATAAATTAAAAAGCAAAACAGGCTGTTTTCTGTTGCTGTGAGAGACAGCTGCTGCTCTGCCTATAGAGCAAACCTTCCTGTTTGTTACTTCAATAAACTTGCTTTTGCTCTAAAAAAAAAAAAAAATGAAGTTGGTTTTGGATTTTATGGAGTTTTGTTAAAACCCTAGATCTATTTGACAGCTCTGCTGTCGTGGTGGCATAAAGTTTTCTTTCTGAGAACGTGTGCCCTCTTTCCATTCTACTTTGATGTCATTCAATGTTTTATAATTTTTCCATGATGATCATTTTATATCCTTCATTAGACACACTGTAACACTTAAAATTTGTAATAAGTTGAAAAGTTGTAGTTTTTATAGACTATGTTATCTTCTAAAAAGTTTTTTAAACTGCTTGTTGCTAGTAACTCAAATATTAATATACTGAGATTTATTTTTATATTGCAATTGCACTCGGGAAGCTTACTAAATCGTAGCTCCGGTTTTCCTCATGTTTCTATGGGGCTCGCATATATCATACTTTGAGCTATGAACAGAGGCAACTTTTTTCTTCCGTTATAATTCTTATATTTTGCCTGGCTCTGGATGGGACCTCTAATGCAATGCTAGTAGGAGTGAGGTCATAGGATTCCTTTTGTACTTAATTTTTTTGGGAATGGGTTGTGCTTTGTCATTTGTATGTTCTTTAAGGAACACTGCCTTTCACTATGCCTTCTGTCAAGCTGTGCTCGTCCTAACCTGCTAAGAGATTTTATGTGGGTGCATTCGGAGTAGTACATCTTTTTCTTCATCTGTTCAGATGATTTTTCCTTTAATGTGGCATTGGGATAAATTATAAAAACTGATTTCATAATATTTCATTGTATAATATAATATATAGAAAAATGCATAAACAATTGCACAATCAAGCAAAACATTCTAAAGTGAGATTCTGTGTAAGGCGAGCCAGACCAAGACTTGGAGAAGCCTTCACCCGGACACCCCACTGGAGAGCACCGCCCAGGCCAGGCCTCTCTCTGGGTCAGTTGAGTGCGTGCACCCGAGTCCGTATATGTGATTTCTGCAGGGCTGATTTTGAACGCAGGTGGCAGAGTACTGTGTGTACCACTGTGTGTCACGTTTCTTGTTCTCACAGTGATAGTCGTTTTCCATGGAATGGTGGTTCAGTCACTTTCGTCGCCCTGTATTGCCCCCCTGTGGGACCACACCACTGTCACCTAGGGATCCCAGTGCCTGTAGCCACTGAGTAGCAGCGGGGTTCTCCCATCACGACCTGCGCTTCTGCAAACGCTATGTGGGTGTCTTAAGCATCGGACGTCTTAGCCTTGTTATCATCGTCCCTGGCTTCTTGGGACATCCCAGGATAGGAATCAAGAGGGACCACCAGACATAGCAACAAAGGAAAAAGTTTACAAAGTTTACTCAGCTGTGCACAAGGGTGCTGGCACTGAGGAAGGCAAAGTTTGGGCTGCTCCGCAAGGACAGTGTGGGGGTTGGTTTTATAGGGCTCTACTGAGTGGAAGGGTCGGGCCAAAGCATGTGGGGGGGCGGTTTCTAGCACCTGCGCAGTAGCTTTACATACTACTTCATGCATTGCATGTAGCATTAGCATTTTAAGTCTGCACCCCGGGGGGCGATTTTTACTATTAAAATGAGGAAAAGGTTACTGTAAGTTGGAGCTGAACCTAACTGTGCCTGCGGGGGCCTCCGGGTGAGTCCCTGGCCCTGTAAAAGCAGGAACTGTGGTTGACAAGTGTTTGGTCTCTTGCTTCTAGTTGGCTAGGAATTCAGCCGCAGCTAGAGCAAGGGGCATCTGCCCCTCCTCTGGACACCAAAGCAGGAAACCGGCCAGTCCGCCTGTCTCACGATTTTGCTTCATGGTTGCCCTTTTAGGGGTGCCAGCCCCCACCCCCACTCAAAATGGGCTCAGTGTCAAGACACACACATCGAGAGGGGAACAAAATATTCAGTAATCTGGGCAGATCAGGGCGGGTGGGCTGGTCCAGGTGGCGCGAGGGGAGCAGGGACAGGGTGAGGCCCCTGTGGTGGCTGGGGGTGGGGCTGGGGGTTTGTGCACCTTGACCTTAATGCTCACAGCATCGCAGGATGAGTGGCCCTCGGGGACCTCCTTGTCTGGTTACCTGACGTGGGGCAGGGGAGGAAGAGGGTGGGGTTTGAAAAGCTGTTAACACACACCACAAATGGATCCGGTCTCTCTATTCTAATTCACAATGACAGAATTGCGTCTTACCCCATTTTAA
This sequence comes from Varecia variegata, assembly GCA_028533085.1. Lineage (NCBI taxonomy): Eukaryota > Metazoa > Chordata > Mammalia > Primates > Lemuridae > Varecia > Varecia variegata. The sequence goes on along the minus strand of CM052442.1, from coordinate 109,287,853 downwards.
TGTGAATTTGTGTGTGAAGCTCGGAAGTCACATGCCCAAGTGACACACTTCAGTTAAGACAAGCAGGCCGTGGAAGAGCCTGCACCTCAGTCCCCTCAGGGCAGTCGGGAGAGCCAGGAGGAAGTGTCAGTGGGGTTCTGGGGCTCAGTGCAAAGAGTCAAGCAACGTTACTGATTATTGTAACGTCCTGTCTCACAGCCTTGCCACCGTTGTCCAGCCACGTGCAACAAGCAGCCCCTTTAAGGGAACCACCCTGTCCGTGGCTGGCCAAGAAATAGTCCAGAGCCAAGTGTCATCAGCTGCCATGGCTGCCAGGGAGTGTCATCCTTCCTGTAAAGCTCCTGAACAGTAGCTGTCGCCACTTGTGGTGAGAGTGTTTTGGACAGTTCCTGAGTGCCATCGTGTCCTGCATCCCCAGGACTGTCCTCAGGTGGGATGGGCCAAGAGGCCCAGGTTTGCCTCTGCCTGTAGATACCACTTTCATGTTGGGAAAGAGGCCTCTGGATGTGCGAGCCCGCGTGGCCCCAGGCGTCGGGGCAGCTGGGTGCAGAGGCACAGGC
>CM052442.1:109269905-109286793 GCA_028533085.1 Varecia variegata | reverse complement strand
GTGTGTGGCCAGCAGCGACTGCTCTAGTGATATGTAGCACTGGGTGGGCAGTATCTTGCTGCAGATGCCCCCGGGCAATCCACTGTCATCAGGGTGGTCTCAGACTCTCAGAGGCATCAGCAGCCTCCACAGAGCAGGAGTCTGGGGCCAGGGGACACAGTAGAGTCCTGTTGTCAGTCACTTTGGACGGAATCTAGAACCTCTTGTTGCCCCATCCAGAGTGGCCTGGTTTGTAACAGCACAGATGGGTTAAAGTTTGTAAATAAGGACCATGTTGCCTTCAAAGCCCAAACACACCTAGTAAGTACGAGGCTTGCTCTAAACTCGCGGGTGCTGACACGAGGCACGGTTCTTCCCTGGCTGGTTCTTCAAAAATAGTGACCTGAAATGTGAATGAAGTGGTGGGGGCTTCAGTTTTATGCGACACAGTGGCTCAACTCTGTATAGAAAGTTCTGTCACAGACCCCCCAGCCTGTCCTCTCCTAAGGCTGGACTTAAACCCCTAAAATCCAAAATCCCTCTCTGGTACCCAAAGCCAGCTACCCTCCTCCACCTCCTAACATCAGTATCACTTATTTGTCCCCCGTCTTCTGTTCCTAAAAGCTACAGTATTTTAATCGTTTATGATTATTTCACAGATATGTTCATTTTCCCATTGTTTTATTTGTCGGTTCTTCTGCTAATACTGTCTCTCGCTCAGACTAATAGTTTTAAAATCCTTGCTGTGCATTAGGTAAGCTTGTTCTTCAGAAAAGTTTGGCTATTTTTAGACATTTTTTCTTCCCATTAGGTTTGGAAAGTAGTTTTCTTTTAAGTACTAAAAAGATTCATTTGAAGATATGATGGAATTTTATAAAGACTGTAAGTCTTGTGGGAGATCCAATGTTTTGGTGACACAGAATTATACTAAGAGCTTGCACCATCTTTCCATGTTTGATATTACCCAGTTCCTTTTTTTTTTCTTTTTGAGACAGAGTCTCACTCTGTTGCCTGGGCTAGCGTGCCATGGCATCAGCCTAGCTCACAGCAACCTCAAACTCCTGGGCTCAAGCAATCCTCCTGCCTCAGCCTCCCGAGTAGCTGGGACTACAGGCATGTACCACCATGCCCAGATAATTTTTTCTATATATATTTTTAGTTGTCCAGATAATTTCTTTCTATTTTTAGTAGAGATGGGGTCTTGCTCTTGCTCAGGCTGGTCTTAAACTCCTGACCTTGAGCGATCCTCCTGCCTCGGCCTCCCGGAGTGCTAGGATTACAGGCATGAGCCACCGCACCCGGCCTTACCTAGTTCTTATTACCCAATGATGTTTTAATTTCTCCATTGAGATCTTCTTTTTAATTTTTTTTTGTAGAGTCAGGGTCTTGCTACACTGTCCAGGGTGGTCTCGAACTCCTGGGCTCAAGCAATCCTCCCATCTCAGCCTCCAAGTACCTAGGACTACAGGCCCAGCTGGGGATCTTTCTATCCTTCACTAGACTTGCTAAGTATTTATTTAACTTTGGATCTTTCCCTAAATATATTAGTTTTTAAACATTAATTTTCCAGCTATTGCTATTAAGTAAAAACAATGCAGCTACTTGGAATCTTGCTAAAAATCTTATTCTGTGATTATCTTTTTGTTCTGTTGGAGTTTTACATGCATAATTCTTAGAGGTATGCATAAAGGCAAGTTTTTCTTTTATAATTCTCATCAATTTGTATTCTAGTGGCAGTGGATCTAATATGTTGATCAGGGGTGAGGTAATGGGCATCTTCATTTTGTATCTAATGTTTTTGAGGAAGACAATGAACTTCATGCTATTTATATGTTCTTTTCTTTTAAAAAAAAGCTTTACTGATGTATAATTTACATATCACACAATTCACCCATTTAAAGTGTACATTTCATTGGTTTTTTAGTATATTTACAGTATTGTGTGACCAAGACCATGGCCAACTTTAGAATAGTTTCATCACCTCAAAAAGAAATCCCATACCCTTTAGCTATCGCCTTCCTATTCCCCCATATTCCCTTCCCCAGCCCTAAGAAATGACGCATCCACTTCCTGTCTGTGGATTTGCGGTTCTGTTTCATATAAATGGAATCACACACCATGTGTTCTTTTGTGTCTGGCTTCTCTCACTGAGCACAATGTTTTCCAAGGGTCTTTCGTGTTGTACCATCTGTCAGTGCTTCACTCCTTACATGGCTGAGTGATTACTGTGTAAACACACCACCCTTTGTTCACCCATTTATCAGTTGATGGACATTTGGGTTGTTTCCACCTTTTGACTATTGCGAATAGTGCTATGAACATTTGGGTACAAATATTTCTTTGAATATCTGTTTCCAAATTTCTTCAGTCTATATCTAGGAGTGGAATTGCTGGGCCATTTGATGACACCATGTTTAACTCTTTGTTTTTTAATAGATTTTATTTTTTAGAGCAGTTTAGGTTCAGGGCAAAATTAAACAGAAAGTACAGAAAGTTCCCATATGCCTCCTGCCCCCATATGCACAGCCTTCCCCACTGTCAACGTCCCACACCAGAGTGGTGCATTTGTTACAATTGGTGAGCCTCCACTGACACATCAGTGTCACCCAAAGTTCACAGTTTACATTGGGGTTCCCTCTTGGTTGTATATTGTATGAGTGTTCACAAATGTGAATGCCGCGTATCCACCATTGTAGTGTCATATAGGGTGATTTCACTGTCTTAAAAAAATCTTCACTGCTCTGCCTGTTTCTCCCTCCCTCCCTCCCCTGCTAACCCTGACAACCACCTTTATCTTTCTACTGTCTCCATAGTTTTACCTTTTTGAGAACATCATGCAGTTGGAATCAAACTGTATGTAGCCTCTTCAGTCTGGCTTCTTTCACTTAGTAATACACATTTCAATTTCTCTATCTTTTCATGGCTTGGTAGCTCATCTCTTCTTAACACCGATTAACATTCAGTTGTCTCGATGTACCAGTTTATTAATCCATTCACCTACTGAAAGATGTCTTCATTGCCCCTGTGTTTTGACAATTATGAATAAATCTGCTGTAAATATCTGTGTATTTTATGTAGGATTTTATGTAGACATAAGTTTTCAACTCCTCTGGGTAAATATCAAGGAGTGCAATTGCTAGAATGGATCATAAAAGTATCTTTAGTTTTGTAAGAAACCACCAAACTCTTCCAAAACACCATTTTGCATTCCCACTAGCAATTAATTAGAGTTGCTAGTGCTTGTTCCTGTTGCTCTACATCCTGGCCAGCATTTGGTGTTGTGAGTGTTCTGGATTTTGGTGTTCTAATAAGTGTGTAGTGGTATCTCATTGTTTTAATTTGCGTTTTCCCTGTAACATCCGACGTGGAGCACTTTTTTCATATGCTTATTTGCCATCTATTTTCTTTGGTGAGGTGTCTTAAGGTTTTTAGCCCAGTTTTAAAAAGTTGTTTTCTTATTGTTGAGTTTTTAAAGCGTTCTTTGTGTCCTGTATTTTGGATAACAATCCTTGATCAGATATGTCTTTTGCAAATATTTTCTTCTAATCCATGGTTGGTCTTCTCATTCTCTTGACAATATATTTTGCAGAACAGAAGTGCAGCTAATTATTTCTTTCACGGATCATGCTTTTGTTGTTATATTTGGCAAGTCATTGCCAAACCCAAGGTCATCTGGATGTTTCTCCTAAGTTACCTTCTAGAAGTTTCATAGTTTTGTTTTACCTTTAGGTCTGTGATCCATTTGAATTAATTTTTGTGAAGGGCTTAAAGTCTGTGTATAGATTCATTTTTTTGCTTGTGATAGCCAGTTGTCTGGAACCATTTATTGAAAAGATGATCCTTTCTCCATTGTATTGCCAAGATCAGTTGACTGTATGTTTCTATCTCGGGGTTCTCTAATCTGTTATTGTGCATTCTTTAACCAATATCACACTGTCCTGATTACTGTAACCTTACAATATGTCTTGAAGCTGAATAGTGTCAGTCCCCCAACTTTGATCTTTCACTTCAATGTTGCGTTGGTATTTTGGATCTTTTCTCTCTCCATGTAAACTTTAGAATCAGTTTGAAGTAGCCTATAGATAATTACATCCAATTGATTGGTGGTGCTATTGAATTAGTTTATAGATGTTAATCACACCCAGTTGATTAGCAGTAGTATCGAGTCCAACTATGCCCTTAATGATTTTCTGCCTACTGTATCTGTTCATTTCTAATAAAGGGGTGTTGAATTCTTCAACTATGATGGTGGATTCATATGTTTTTCCTTGCAGTTCTAGCAGTTTTTACCTACTATGACATTAGTATATGTACTCCAGCTTTCTTTTGAATGGTGTTAACATGGTTTATCTTTCTCTATCCCTTTACTTTTAATCTATATGTATCTTTAAGTGGGTTTCTTGTAGACAACATATGGTTAGGTCTAGTTTTTTGATCCACTCTGACAATCTGCTGTTAAATGGTATATTTAGACCACTGACTTTTAAAGTGACTGTTGGTATAGCTGGATTAATATGTACCATATTTGTTACTGTTTTCTATTTGCTGCCCTTGTTCTTTGTTCCTTGTTTTCTCATCTCTCTTTTTTGCTTTTTGTGGTTTTAATTGAGCATTTTATATAATTCCATTTCTTCTCCTTTCTTTTCAATCATACTTTTTCCTTTTTTAAGTGATTGCCCTAGAGTTTTCAATATACACTTACAGCCAATCCAAATCCACTTTCAAATAACACTATACTGTTTCACAGTTAGTGCAAATAACCTTGTAATAATTATTCTGTATTTCTCTTTCCTTTCCCTTGTATCATTGCTGTCATTTATTTCACTTATAGGTATAGGTATTGAATACACTGTTGCTATTATTTTGAACAATGTGTTATAGATCACTTAGGAACAACAAAAATAAAAGTTTTTATTTTATTTTTACTTATTCTTTCTCTGATGCTCTTCCTTTGTGTAGATTCACATTTCTGACTGTATAATTTTTTTCTCTCTGAAGAATTTATTTTTAACATTTCTTGTAATGCAGGTGGCTACAGATTCCCTCAACTTTTGTTTGAGAATCTTTATTTCTCCTTCAGGTTGAAACATAATTTCACAGGATACAGAATTCTAGGTTGGTGAGGATTTTTTTTCTCTCAACACTTAATGTATTTCACTTTACTTTCTTCTTGCTTGCATAGTTTCTGAGGAGACATTTTATGTAATTTTTTTTGTTGCTCTCTGTAGGTAAGGTGTTTTTTCCTCTGGCTTCTTTCAAGATTTTTTTCTTTTTCTTTGATTTTGAACAGTTTCAATATGATATTCCTGGGTGTGGAGTTTTGTGAGTTTTTTGGTTTTGTTTTTTTTTTTTACATTTACCCTACTTGGTGTTTTCTGAGTATCCTGGATCTGTAGTCTGGTATCTGACCTTAATTTGGGGGAATTCTCTTATTGTTTCAAATATTATGTTCTGTTCTTCTTCTAATATTCAATTACACATAGGTTACACCTTTTGTAGTTGTCCCATAGTAGTGTCCTCTGTTATATTTCAGTCTTTTTTTCTCTTTGCTTTTCACTTTTAGAAGTTTCTATTGATGTATCGTCAGGCTCAAAGAGTCTTTGCTCAGCCACAGCCAGTTTACTGAATCCATGAAAGTCATCCTCCATTTCTGTTGTTTTTTTTTTTTATCTTTAGTATTTGTTTTTTTATTCTTTTCTATGAATTTCCATTTCTCTGCTTATATTACCTATCTGTTCTTGCATGTTGTCTACTTTTACTGTTAGAGCTCTTCACCTATTAATCATAGTTGTTTTATATTCCCAGTCTGATAATTCCAACATCCCTGCCATATCTGAGTCTGGTTCTGAGGCTTGTTCTATGTCTTTTGCATGTTAGTATACCTTGTAATTTTTTGTTGAAAGCTGGAAACAATGTACTGGGTGAAAGGAACTGAGTAAACAGGACTTTAATAATGTGGTGGTAAGGTGTGGTCAGAGCAGAAGCATGGTATAATCCTGTTAGGTCTCAGTCTTCTGGTGAGCCTGTGGCCCTGGACTGTAAACTTCACAAGTGCTTTTCAGTTCTTCCTCCTCCTTCCACTTAGGTGGGACAGGATAGTTAGAGGAAGCTGGAGTTGCTAATTCTATTTCCCCAGGTCAGTTAGACTCTGATAAAATCCCAACAGATTAGGCTCTGGTAAAATAGTTTCTCTTGAGGGAAGGCCCTGTTAAAAATAAAATTCTTTAGCTTATTTCAAAATTATTCTTTTTCTCCTGTACTTGCCAGAAGCTCAAATGGATTTTTCTCTGAATTTTACTGTAAGATCCTGGTAGAGCTCTTGGAGGTAAAAGTGACAAAAGTATGGGCACCCCCCCCCCTTTAGACCAACCCCCCTGAGGTTCCTAACTCTCAGACTTATCCACAGTGTACTTGCAGGAATTCATCAATTATAGTTCACATTGTCCTACCCAGTACTGGTTCCCACAGAGGTTTTTGCTTATGGGTTTCTGTTCTGGTAAGCTTTGATTCTGCATATCCATCTGTCTCCAATTTTGGGGACAGAGTTTGCTCTGTGACATCAGTTCTCTGACAGATCTAAGAAGAGTTGATTTTTCAGTTTATTCAGCTTCTAATGTGTTAGGATAGAGTGGTGGTGACTTCCAAGCTCCTTACATGCTCCTCAACTAGGAATGAGAAATCATCTGTTTAATGTTTTGAGGAACTGCCAAACCGTTTTTTACATTTGCTGTTTCTCCATGCCCTTGCCAAAACTTATTTTCCAATTTTTCTTTATTTTAGTAACCCTAGTGTGCGGGAATTGGTATCTCTTTGTTGTCTTGATTTGCATTTCCTTGCTAAAGAATGATGTTGAACATCTTTTCATGTGCTTATTGACCAAATTTGTTTGTCTTCCCTGGAGAAATGTCTATTCTCATCCTTTCCCACCTTTTAATTGGGTTATTTTTCTTTTCATTAGTAAATTGTGAGTTCTTTATATATTCTGGATCCAAGTCCCTTACGAGATATGTTAAATCTGACCCTGCATTCCTGAGATAAATTCTAGCTGGTCACAATGTATAATTCTTTTATATATTACTGGATTTGGTTTGCTAGTAAAGTGAGTTGGAAATTTGTTCCTTGCTCTTCTGATTTTTTAAACATCTGTAAACAATTTTCTTTAAATTTTTGGTAGAATTCAGGGGTCAAGCCAACGAGGTGTGGGCTTCTCTTTTTTTTAGTGTATTTTTCTATTACTAATTAAGTCTCTTCATTTATTGTAGGTGCATTCAATTTTGGTAGTTTAGGTCTTTCTGAGAATATGTTTCATGTAAGTTACCTAATTTATTGGCATGTAATTGTTCATCGTATTTCTTAAAAATCCTTTTTATTTCTTTAAGTTTTGTAGTAATGTTCACTCTTTCATTTCTGCTTCTATTAATCTGAGTTTCTTTTTTCCTTGTCAACCTAGCTAAATCAGTTTTGATTTTTTTCAAAGAACCAGCTTTGGTTTTATTGATTTTCTCTATTTCATTGTTATTTGCTGTAATATTAATTCCTTCTTCCTGATTACCTTAGGTTTAGTTTTCTTTTTCTAGTGTCTTGAGGTGGAAGATTAGGTTATTGATTTACAAACTTTTCTCTAGTGTATTAATTTCCTTCCAAGTACTTCTTATGCTGCTTCACATAAGTTTTGGTATATTATGTCTTCATTTCTTATCCATTTCAGATTATTTTCTGATTTCCCTTTTGATTTCTTCTTCAGCCCATTTATTATGGAGGAGTGTGTTAATGTCCACATATTTGTGAATTTGCCAAATATTTTCTCCATATTGGTTTCTAATTTCATTCTGTTGTGGTCAGAGAACATATGTCGTGTTATTTCTGTTTTTAATTTACTGAGGTTTGTTTTATTTTTTTATAAAGGTAGTTCTCCTGGCAGCAAATTCTTTTCGGTTTTTTTAAACTGCATTCATTTTGCCTTCATGTTTAAACATTAACTGCCACGTATGTTGTATTTAATGCACACTAGTTTTGAGTCCGGGGCCTTGTGGAACATATATAAGTCACAGAAAACAAATTTTTTTAAAAATTAAATTAGGATCATTTTGTTTTCCAAGTTTTTACTCTATTTTTTAATAAAACACATGGCCCTAAGGGGAAAAAAATTTTTTTTTCTAGTGTGGCAGTCAATGTGCTAAAAGATAGTTTTCTGTATGTAGAATCCTTGCATTGACAGTATTTCTTTGGGCACTCTGAATGTTATCCCACTACCTTCTCACATCCACTGCTTCTGCTGAGAAGTCAGCTCTTAGTATTATTGCAGATGCCTTTTAAGTGACAAGTCATTTTTCTTTGGCTGCTTTCAAAACTTTCTCCTTGTCTTTGACTTTTCCCATTTTTACTGTGCCTGTCTGTGGATCTCCTTGTAATTTTCCTGTTTGGAGTTCATTGAACTTTTGGACGTGTAGGTTGGTGCTTTTCAATATATTTAGAATGCTTTCAGCCATTATTCTTCAAAGTTTTTTTCTGCTTTCTCTCTCTTCTCCTTGTTCTAGTGCCATTACATGTGTGTTGGTATACTTAATGGTGTCCCAATTTCTCTAAGGCTGTTTCTCTTATCTTCATTCTTTATTCTGTTCTTCAGATTGTATCATTTCTGTTAGTCTACCTTCAAGTTCACTAATTCTTTATTCTGCCAATTCCAATCTACTGTTAAGCATCTCTTCTGAATTATTTTTTTTGTCACAGGAATTGATGGTTTTCTCTGTCTGGGGTCCCTATAAACATGCTCAGGTATGAAGTATTCACTACAAGTACTCAGAGAAGTGTTTATTTCACAGAAATACTTTATTTCAGGCCAGGCGTGGTGGCTCACGCCTGTAATCCTAGCACTCTGGGAGGCCGAGGCGGGTGGATTGCTCGAGGTCAGGAGTTCAAGACCAGCCTGAGCAAGAGCAAGACCCTGTCTCTACTAAAAATAGAAATTATCTGGCCAACTAAAAATATATATAGAAAAAATTAGCCGGGCATGGCGGCACATGCCTGTAGTCCCGGCTATGCGGGAGGCTGAGGCAGTAGGATCCCTTAAGCCCAGGAGTTTGAGGTTGCCGTGAGCTAGGCTGATGCCACGGCACTCACTCTAGCCCGGGCAACAAAGCGAGACTCTGTCTCAAAAAAATATAATACTTTATTTCAGAAAAGCTGTTATACTCAGTGTTGCAGTTTATTGCAGTGAAAGGATACATGTAAAAATTAGCAACAGAAAAAGGCACAAGGGAAAGAAAGACTCCAGGAGAAACCAGGCTCAACCTTCAAGTTATTCTCTCCTGATGGAGTTGCAGAGTTTAGTTTTCTCAGCAATGATGTATCCCAACATGTATGAGATGTTAACTACTCAGATTTCACCCATGCCTTGGACTCCAGGGGTTTTATTGAGGGTAAGGATGTAATTTTATTGAATGTAAGCCACATTGCCCTACTGACTGACCTTAGCTATTCAGTGTCCCCCTCTTCCAGGGATCTAACTGATACAATGTGGCTCAGGGCTCCAAGTGGACAAAAACAGGCATTTATTAGTCACATTTCAGCATAAACTGTCACGGCCCAAGGCTTCACCTTCACCTATACAAAGATACACTTATCAAGCAGTGTATTCCAAGGTGTTAACAATTTTCTTCCAATAGCCAATCAAGGGCTTGTCCTAGAGACCAGTGAAATGTGCAGGGTTTGGACAGCTGAGGTCTGATCAGTTACCCCTTTACTGCACAATTTGAAATGGAAGAATTTATTTCATTTGTATAGTATTTCTTGACCCTGCTGATAAGAGAATAAAACAAGTAGTCACAATAAAAACATAGAGATAGGTTCAGAGTGTTAGTGGTGCTGCTAAGTTTATTAGGAAGTAAGCATGACGATCATATCACAGAGTAGACGTTGGGACACCACCGAATCCTGTTTGAATTGCTTCTGAATTGAGTGCAGTTTGCCAGTGCTTTCATTCTCACACATACTCCTGCACACATACGTTGGAGTTTTTAGGATTCAGTGGTCTTTGAGGATGTGGCTGTGGACTTCACTTTGGAGGAGTGGGATTTGCTGGATTCCGCCCAGAGGAACCTCTACAGAGATCTGACGCTGGAAACCTTCAGGAACCTGGCCTCAGTAGGTAAGGGTGACATCATCCCCTCACTTAGTTACTTAGTGAACAAGTATTTCTTGCTCTAATTCTCTTCTAAGATTTGAAATATGGAAAGGCAATACATTGGTAAATAAGACAGACATGGTCACAGCCATCATGGACCTAGACATCATTATTCTGTGACAGTGAATCCCTGTGTGTTAAACAGATTTTACTTCTGTCTTGGTTTAAAGGATTTAAAGCTCCTTTAATATCACTGGGGGGATGGGTATAGGCTTCATTGGTCACTATGGATCACAGAGAGGTTTCTTGTTTGAAACCTGTGACTGTGTGATAATTTCATTGTATTTGGTGAAATACCAAACATTTTGACCCCTTGTGTCTGTTCAAACTGCTATACTCCTCAATGTCTTTCTTTGCTCATGTGTATCCTTTCTTATTGAGATTTGTTCACTTTTTTGTTTCAGATCAATTTAAAATCAATGGGTCAGTTTCTCAGCAGGATACGTATGGGGAAAAAATATCTAAGGAACAGAAAATACCAAAGTTCACAAGAAATAATTCCTGTGCCTACATTTCAGAAAAAAATTGGGAAAACCAGGGGACATATATGAGGTGAGTTGCACTCACAAAAGAAAGCATATTCCAAGATAGAATCTCATTATGTCATGAAACTTAAAAAAATTATAAGCCTAGCTCCAAATTTGTTTATCCGTAAGAATTAAAAATCTTTAATTTGACTTAGATATTAGAGTTTAAAACATAATTCAGTTAGTAATAATTATAGGGAAACCCCATATCAATGTCAGAAATGTAAGCCAGCCTGCATTTGTTCCTCACACCTGAGCTGTCATGCAAGACCTCACACTGGAGAGAAACCTTTCCTTATTTCTACTCCCTTAGTCAACTTGAATATCAGGACTCACAGTTCAGAGAAAAACTATGAATGCAAGCACTGTGGGAAAGTCTTCATTGAGTTCTCCAGTCTTACTAGACATGTGAGAACTCACACAGGAGAGAAGCCATATAAATGTAAGAAATGTGGGAAAGCCTTTATTTATCCCTCTATCTTTCAAAGACACATGATAACACACACTGGAGAAAAGCCCTATGAATGTAAATTATGTGGGAAAACATTTCACTGTTCCTATTCCCTCACTCAACACATGAAGGCCGGGCGCGGTGGCTCACACCTGTAATCCTAGCACTTGGGAGGCCGAGGCGGGCGGATCGTTCGAGTTCAGGAGTTCGAGACCATCCTGAGCAAGAGCGAGACCCTGTCTCTACTAAAAATAGAAAGAAATTATCTGGCCAACTAAAAATATATATAGAAAAAATCAGCCGGGCATGGCGGCGCACGCCTGTAGTCCCAGCTACTCGGGAGGCTGAGGCAGTAGGATCGCTTACCAAGCCCAGGAGTTTGAGGTTGCTGTGAACTAGGAGGACACCACGGCACTCACTCTAGGCCGGGCAACAGAGCGAGACTCTGTCTAAAAAAAAAAAAAAAAAAAAAAAAAAAAAACACATGAAGATTCACACTTCAGAGAAAACCTATGAATGCAAGCAATGTAGGGTACCCTTCAATCAGTTCTCAAGTTTTACTAGGCATGTGAAAACTCACTTTGGAGAGAAGCCTTATAAATGTAAGGAATGTGAGAAAGTCTTTATCCCTCAGTCTTTCAAAGACACATGATAACATGCATTGGGAAGAAGCCCTATGAATGTCAATTATGTGGGAAAACTTTTCATTGTCCCTGTTCCCTCACTCATCATGTAAAGATTCACACAATAGAGAGAACTCACAAAAAAGACAAGCCTTATAAATATAAGCAATGTGGGAGAGCCTTCATTTATTTATCCCTCAACATTTCAAAGACACATGATAACACATACTGAAGAGAAGCCGTATAAATGTAAACAATGTGGGAAAACATTTAGTTATTGCCAATCTTTTCAAAGCCATGAAAAGACTCACACTGGAGAAAAACCCTATGAATGTAAGCAATGTGGGAAAGCATTTAGTTCTCCCAAATCCTTTCAAGGTCATGTGTGAATTCACACTGGAGAGAAACCTTATGAATGTAAGCAATGTGGAAAAGCCTTCACTTGGCCGTCAACATTCAGAGAACATGTTAGAATTCACACTGAAGACCAACTCTATAAATGTGAAAAATGTGGGAAGGCTTTCACTTCTTCTAGATCATTCCAAGTTCACGTGAGAACACACACTGGACAGAAGCCTTATGAATGTAAACAATGTGGGAAAGCCTTGAGTTGGTCCTCATCCTTACAGAAACATGTGAGAATGCACACTGGAGAGAAACTTCATGAATGTAAACAGTGTGGAAAATCCTTCAAGTGGCACTCATCCTTTCAGAGCCACATGAGAACACACACGGGATAGATAGCCTATGAATGTATGTAATATTCAAAAGCCCTTGGTTGTCAAGTCATTCTTTCTAAAACATGTGAGAGCACCCACTAGAGAGAAATTCTATAACTAAGTAGTGTGGGGAAACCTCATGTTAATTCATGTATGGTGCTCCAGAAAATTCACACCAGGAGAGACAACTTAGAACTTACAAGTTGTAAGTATGGTATTATTGTCTTTGTCAATACTTCATTCATAAAGTAGACCCATAAGTAATGAATTTCCAGCTCTTTCAAAAATAAATGTTTATGTAAGAAATAATTAAAGTCTTCTTTTAGCTATAGAACATACATTTGAATAGTTAAGTGGTTTTATTTCATTTAAATTTCTTCTCTTTTTGTCTTGAAGTTTATTGGACCCATGATGATTTAAAGTGTACTTTTACAATTTTCTTACTAGCCTGGTGTGGTAGATAGTGGATGGATATCACGTACCTATTTCGTATATAGCATCTTTCATTCCAAATTTTTCTTTTTGGTCTTTCTCACTTATCTAAATACTGACCTATTTATTAGTACGTATCAGATTGTGCTTTGTTTTCTATGATGTAACAGTTAAAATTTTAAAGTTCAGTTATTCATCAAACGTTATAAGGTAAATGCTGAGGCTTACACATTTAAGTAAATTACCAGAGATCACAAACCAAGTTAGGGACAAAGACAGGATCAAAGTTCAAATAAAGCCTTTCCTACACAGAGTCTATGCTCCTCACTTGATGCTAATTTTTATGCATCCCTCATATACCAAGCATTTTGGTCTCACAATGTACACAATTAAGACATCGTAGGTTCTGGCTATAGAAGTATGAAACAAGTTCTTAGGGTCCTTGCTCTTACATTTTTGTGGACAAAGACAGTTTATAAATGGCAAAGTTTTTAATAAGGAAATAAGGGCTTTGCAGGAAAGTAAACTATGACAAGTGAGATAACAGGAAATGTATAGATATTCTGTGTATTTTCCCTATAGACAATAGTAGCCTTAGGAAGATGTCATCATTAATTCATATATTGTTCTGCCTAGTAGGTCCTAAATTAAGGAACTACTCAGGGGTGTTTGTTTGTAGACAGTGGGGAGCAATACGTACACACAGTTGTACATTCATGGAGTTAACAGTTCTGAATCCCCATAAAAATAAACAGATATGCTTCAGCTTAAATTTTGCAATACCTAAAACTTTTAGGCTATGCAATATGCGATCACAAGTTTGAACATGGCTATCATTGATCAGAGGCCTCCCATTCATGTGGATCATGCGGTGTCTTACAACTCTTCTCAATGCACTGTGAGCCGCATTTTAATCTAGTTCTGGCTGCTCCTCGACCTCTCCTGCATTCTAACCGGGATGCTCCTTGGCAGCCATAATGTTAATGCTGCATTTACTACTAGGGGTCTGAGTACGTTTGCAATGGTTAAAAAGGGGAGTGGAGATTTTATAAAAAGCCTTTGTATTCTGTGGCTCTTGCATCTGAATGAATGTTAAAAATTGACATGAAATGTTAAATTTTTGAAATTTCATAAATGACAGATGGGTCATCTGATATAGAGACTAACTGCATTGCTAACTTGTGGATCCTGCCCTCAGCTGTTGGAAGCTTTTTGTTTTAGTGATCCACAAAGCCCCAAAAAACCACTTTGCTTTTTCATCTGTTTAGACTGCCACCAAATGTTAGGGAAGAGAAAAAATGTAATAGGTCTGTGTTTTGTTAAGGAGGAAAGCAAATGAAATTTTGTCCATTTCTCAATGTTAAGTACTGCAGAGAAGAATGTGATTTGATTATCATCTCATTTCCTCTCCTGTCCCCATCTTCCCTCCCACCATGCAAATGAAGAAAGTTAAGAACAGAGAGAATCCTTTTGTAGTTTAAAGCATGCTGACTGGGCTTTCACACTCGTGTGAGATGTGACTTCCTCAAAAGCACATTACTCGTCTGACATGGAGGATAAAAATAGCAGAGAGCACAGACTCTTAACCTAGTCTCACATATCTCAATGTAATCGTAATAATATAATGCCTCAGTTTTGAAAGCCTATTATGTGCCACCCCTTGTACTTAGCATTGTCAAAAGTTTTTAAGCTCAGAACTCTAGCTGGGCATGGTGGCTCATGCCTGTAATCCTAGCACTCTGGGAGGCCAAAGTGGGAGAATTGCTAGAGGTCAGCAGTTTGAGATCAGCCTGAGCAGGAGGCTAAAAAAAAAAAAAAAAAAAAAAATAGAAAAATTAGCCAGTCATAGTGATGTGTGCCTGTAGTCCCAGCTACTTGGGAGGCTGAGGCAGGAGGATCACTTGAGCTCAGGAGTTTGAGGTTGTAATGAGCTATGATGACACCACTGCAGTCTAGCTGGACAACAGAGTGAGACTCTGTCCGAAAAAACAAAACCAAAAACTCTTTTAGAACTCTAAAAGACAAGTATAGTTAGGTAATTTTACAAATATTGGATCAAATTTTACAAACAGGGCTCAAAAGGTTACATATTGTTCCATTTACGTAACATTCTAGAAAAGGCAAAGATATTGGGATCTAAAACAGACCAGTGGTTAGGGGTAGAGGGTTGAGTACAAATGAACAACACAAGAGTGTTTGGAGAGTGATAGAATGTTCTCTATCTTGATTGTGGTGGTGTAAATATGCATTTATGAAAACTCAAACACATTTAAAATAGTGAATTTTAGTGTACATTAAAAATAATTGAAAGAAAACAGTCGGGGCACAGTGGCTCATGCCTGTAATCCTAGCACTTGGGGAGGCTCAGGTGGGAGGATCACTTGATCCCAGGAGTTCAAGACCAGCCTGGGCAATACAGCAAGACCCCATCTCTAAAAAAAATTCTTAAGAGATTTCTATGAACTGTACATCAAAAAATTAGATAATCTAGATGAAATAGACAAACTCCTAGAAACATTCAAACTACCAAAACTAACAGAAGAAATAGAAAATGTACATAGGCTCTTGCCTCAGCCTCCCAAGTAGCTGGGACTACAGGCTTGTGCCACCACGCCTGGCTAATGACTTTATTTTGTGTAGATGTGAGTCTCGCTATGTTGCCCAGGTTGGTCTCCAACTCCTGGCCTCAAGCAATCCTCACACCTCAGCCTCCTAAAGTGCTGGGGTTACAGGAGTGAGCCACTGTGCCTGACCTCTAATGCCTTCTTTAGGCCACCATTACCATGACAGACAAAGATATCCCACATACAAAGAAAACAAAACACTTCAGACCAAAACGCTTTTGAATATAGATGCAAAAGTCCTCAACAAATTACTGGACAACTGAATCCAGAAGCATGTGATTGATTATACACCAGACAGGATTTATGCCATGAATGCAAGGATGTTTCAATACAGGAAAATCAATTAATGTAAAACACATTAATGAAATAAAGGAAAAAGACCACATGATCATCTCAACTTATGCAGTAAAAGCATTTCACAAAATTCAACACCCTTTCACGACAAAAACATTCAACAAACTAAGGGTAGAAGGGCATTTCCACAACCTGTCACTGGGCAATTATATGGCAACAAGATTCTATAATGGAAACAAGGAAAAGAAAAGCTAACATTTGAACCAGCTCAGATCAGCAACCTGCTTCGCCCACAGTGCACAAGGAAACCCCAGGTTAGGGGAAACCTCCTAAGTTTTGGGGACAGCCTCTCCCTGCAGAGATGTACCCCCTGGGGGGCCGCTCCTAGGGAAGGAGGGAAACCTGAGAACCCAGGGGACTTATCTCTGGTTGTCTCCACAGTTTCCTCCCCCCGCCTCACAGTGTAGCAATGCAAGGCACCCTCCTCCAAGACCTCAATGCTCACCACCCAGGAAACTCTCAGCTGGAGTCAATTTAAGTTCTCATGGTTCATAAACTCTTTCAACCACAGTGGAACCCAAACAATCTATTCTTAAGTCTGATTTTCACAGATTTTCTCAGTTTGCACAAATTACACTCTGCACCAACTCTGTGCATACCCAAGCTAAACCATCAGGAAGCATCCCCAAGGCCACCACAAGTACAACCCTGGTAAGGACGAAACGCCCCCAAGTGTATGTGCAACAGGATAGCCTTGGCCGGGCGCGGTGGCTCACGCCTGTAATCCTAGCACTTGGGAGGCCGAGGCGGGTGGATTGTTTGAGCTCAGGAGTTCGAGACCAGCCTGAGCAAGAGCAAGACCCCGTCTCTACTAAAAATAGAAAGAAATTATCTGGCCAACTAAAAATATATATAGAAAAAATTAGCTGGGCATGGTGGCGCATGCCTGTAGTCCCAGCTACTCGGGAGGCTGAGGCAGGAGGATCGCTTAAGCCCAGGAGTTTGAGGTTGCTGTGAGCTAGGCTGACGCCACGGCACTCACTCTAGCCCGGGCAA